>CM051833.1:44975615-45575615 GCA_028451465.1 Erethizon dorsatum | reverse complement strand
TTTAACAATAAACAGCCAGGAAAAAATACTGGGCTACTCTTTAATACTTTTCTTAGAAAATTTCTCAGCCAAATATGGAGTCTCATTGCTCACAATTTTGTCTTCCACAGAATAGGTCAGGAACACAATTTGAAGAAGTCCTCTGCCACTTTACACCATTATTCCTCATGCCTGAGACCTCTTTAGATCCCTTTACCATCCAAATTTCTATCAATATTCTGTTTAAAGTTATGTGTATATACTCTAAGATTGAGGCTTTCTCTACAGTTCTTTTCTCTTTTTTTTATGACCCTCACAAGAATCACTTTTCAAGTCCATTCACAGCAAGGTAGAATTTTTCAAGCACACACATCTGAACTCTCCAGCTTCTGCCCATTACCCAGCTCCTAATGCCTCCTTCCACATTTTTAGGTGTTTGTTACAACAGCACCCCTATTCTCAGTACACATTTTCTTCCTTATTCCATTTGGTCTGTTGTAATGAAATGCCATAAACTGAGGGGCTTATAAATAACCAACATTTATTTGTTACATTTCTGGAGACTGGGAAGTCTAGATGCAGATTCTGTGACTGGAGAGGGCCTTCTGGTTCATGGGTCACCATCTTCTCACCGTGGTGGGAGAGGGGAATGGTTTCACTGGATTTACTTTTTAAAGCATGAATGGCATTCCTGAGGGCTCTGCCCTCACAACCTAATCACCTTCCAAATACCTTACCTCTAAATACCATAACCTTAGAAATTAGAGTTCCAACATATGAGTTAGGCAGAGGTACAAATGTCCAGTCCACAGCAGTTGTATTGAATCTCTGAGATTTGAGAATTATTTATCACTGACACGTAACCAAGGTTTAAGGCTTATTCAACAGTCATGGTCAAGAAAGCTGCTAGCCCAGGAAACTATTAACTAAGTCCCACCGTCAATGGCTTCTTTTTTTTTTTTTTTGTGGGTACCAGGGGTCGAACTCAGGACCTCGCACGCCAGTAGGCGCCCATGCCGCTGAGCGATATCACTGGCTCCTTTTTCATATGTGGGTACCAGGAGTTGAACTCAGGACCTCATGCTTTCCAGGCAGGCGCTTATGCCGCTGAGCCATCTCACCAGCCCAATGGCTTCTTTATTGCCTCAAATTTTTACTCTTTCAAACATTTAATCATTCCATAAAGATTACTTAGAATGTCTAATGGGTCTAATGCTGTGACCTAAGTATTCATATAGAAAACAGGAAACTAACACTATAGCCTTTAGTTTCCCCATACCAAGGAGTCAGTCAGCCATCCATCCTGGAGGAGGTCTATGGTTTTCCTGGTGTTGGCAGGAATGAAATAGTACCACCAGAAAAAGGACTGAGCTTGAACTGAGTGATAACACTGAGGCAAAGGTCAGTCATTGGAGCCATTGGGTTTCACATGAGTCCCAGAATCTTTAATTTTTCTCTTCTTAATCTCCAGAACCACCTTCCCATTATAAATGTTACTATTTACTTACTCCCCAAGAACCTACAAGTTGGAAACACTTAAAAAATTCCTGGCACAGGTTTAGGATTTTGTAAATGCCATCTCTCATCATCCACATTAGTAGTATTATTGCCTCCATTTTCAGAAGAGAAAATCAAAACTCAGAGTGATTAGCTAATTGTTCCAAAGTCAGAAGATTTTAAGTGGCTGAGCTAGGATTTGAAGTCAGGGTTGAGCCAGATGTCTTTGCACAGTATCAGTCACCTCTCCAGTAGTTCATGCATGTGCCAGATAGACACTTCTCCATAAAAACAAATACCAAGAATTCAAAATTGAAGGGCGAGTAGAACCGGCTTGACAAAAAATTATTGAGCCCTTGAACCAAAAAGTAAGACTGATTGGTCAGGATTTATTGCCCATCATGGAGTAACTAGTTCCAGACTGGCCCTCCTGCTGAAAATAACTATAAAACTAGACAAAATATATGAAGAACTTTTCAAGTGTTGAAGCAAAGAAAGCACAGACCTATTGTCTTTAAAAGGAGAAGGTCATGGAAAGTGAGCTCCGTATTCACCTTGGTTTTCTGCTTGGAGGAAACTTCTACCTGCCAAGAAGGTGAGAGTGAAGTTCAAGCAAATAAAGCTCCACTGAGCTGAGGAGGTAAAAGTCAGAGATAGAGGATAATCAGCCTACTTAAGTGGCTAAGATTTGTAAGACAGTAATAGAGCAAAAGAATTTCCCCAATGATCCCCAGAAATCTGTACAGGGATTCCCTGTGGGTGTTTTGTGAGGACTGGGCCCACACAGGCAAGAAAAGACCCCACAGTCCTAGAAGACACTGTGTACTATGGAGTTAAAAGTTTTGTAAAGATACCAGCATTGTGCAGTGCTGCAAGAATTCAGAGTTCCAGCCAAGTCAGAATGTAGAAAGAACTCTGATTATCTCAGAGATTCACCTGAGATCCCAAATTGTCCATGACTGGAAGGAAGATGCATGCTCTAGGGGAAAGGATTTGCCTAGAAACAAAGAAGCTAGATCAAAACACAGAACAAATATGGGACAAACAAATAAGCACAATGCATTTAGTACCTTCCTAACAAGCATTGAACCAAAACCTGACAGAACAGAAAATGATCTACTTGTAACTCAGCTGTCCACCAAATAAAACTTAACAACCCATGATGGAAACAGCACAACTTGAACGTTTTGTAATATGTCATCTATAGTGTTCATGTTCTGAAAAAAAATTTAGATGTGTGAAGAAGCTGGAAAATATAACCCATTATTAAATAATCAGGGAAATGTGACCAGTAATAGAGGCAAAAAACAGTCAACAGAAACAGAACCCAAGATGCTTCAGATGTGGAATGGCAAACAGAGTTGTTAGAGTAGCTGTTAGAAATATGCTGACGTACTTAAGGAAAAATATGGTTATACCAAAATACAGGAAAATTTTAGAAATGAAAAGTAAAATATCTATAATGAGAAATTCACTTGATAAGAATAGCAGCACAGGGGGCCGGTGAGATGGCTCAGCGGTGTAAGCACCTGCCTGGCAAGCGCGATGGGCCGAGTTCGACTCCCGGAACCCACATACGAGAAAAGGGCCAGTGATATCACTCAGCGGCACGGGTGCCTGCTGGCCCGCGAGGTCCTGAGGTCGACCCCCAGTACCCACACACACAAAAAAAAAGAATAGCAGCACATAGAAAGTAGCTGAAGAATGAGTTAGTGTGATACATATTATATGACATTTTCACATACAAAGATCAAAGAAAAAAAGACTGAAAAATAAGAGCAGATCCCCAGTCACCTGTGTAATAAAATCAAGTCATATAACAGATGCATACTTTGAATCCCAGAAAAAGAGAATAGAGAATGGGGCAGAAACTGTGTGAAGAACCAATACCCACAATTTCTCCAAGTTTAGTGAAAAATGAATACATAGATTCAGGAAGCTCAGCAAACCGTAAGTAAAATAAATTTCAAGAAAAACACAGTCACACCATAGCCAAACTGCTGAAAACTGTAGACAGTGTGAAAACCTTAAAAGCAACTAGAGAATAAAAGATACTTTACATATAGAGAATAATGTTTCAACTCATTGCTAACTTATTTTGTTAAACTATGAAAACCAGAAGACAATGGAACATATTTTAACTGTTGGTGGAGAAAAAAGAAAAAAGAGGACATGCCAAGTTCCAATTCTATTATTTAGTAAGATTGCCTTTTACATATGTGGGTGAGATAAAGGTATTTTCACATAAATGAAAACTGAGAGAATATGTAAGCAGCAGAGCTATCCTATAAGAAATGCTAAAGGAAATTCTTTAGGTTGAAGGGAAATGATAAGAGACAGATGCTTGTGTTTGGAAATGAAGAGTAGCAGAAATGACATAGATCTGGGTAAATATAAAATAGCATGTGTGTACATTACACAGATTATATATATTATAATATACATGCAGACTTTATCATAATGGAAAATAAAACAGATCTCACTATGTCTTTGATTATAAAAGAGGCACCTGAAATACAAACACACAAGAGAGTCTGAAAGTAGAAAAATAGAAAAATGTGTATGAAAACAGGAAATATAAGAAAGTAGATTTGTACATATTAAAGTCAGAAAAAGTAGACTTCAAGACGGGAAGTATTTCCAGGCATATAGAGGCATAATTTTATAATAAGAGGACAAATTCATCAAGAAGACATTATAATTCTAAAATTATATGCATCTTATAATAATTCAAAATATATAAATAAAAAGTTCACAAATAGAGAAATAGAAAACTGTACAATTATAGCTGGAGATTTTTAAGATAACTTCTTTCTCCATAACTAATAGAACTACATGAACACACGCATTCAAACTCAATGAGATATAAAAGATTTAAACAATGTTAAGAACTAAGTGAGCTTATTTGATATTTACAGAAAAATATATCAAACAACTGTAGAATATACATTATTTTTTGCTTTATTTTAAAGAGAGAAAGGGCTGGGGATATAGTTCAGTGGCACAGCACCTACCTGGCAAGCATAAGGTGGTGAGTTTGATTCATGGTACCAAAAATAAAAGTAAAGGGCTGGTGAGATGGCTCAGCGGCTTAAGCGCCTGCCTGGCAAGTGCAAGGGCCCGAGTTCGACTCCTGGAACCCACATATGAAAAAGGGGCCGGTGATATCGCTCAGCAGCACGGGCGCGCAGGCGCCCGAGGTCCTGAGGTCAACCCCCCGGTACCCACAAAAAAAAATAAAAATAAAAATAAAAAAATAAAAGTAAAAATAAAAAATAAAACAGAGTTTCAAAACAGGCTAGTAGGACAGTAACAATAATTAATACATTGCATATTGTTATCTTTATAGTAGTTATTCATAGTACAAGATATAGGCAAGAAATATGGTCCAAACAATATTAGCTCGAACTTTTCTTTTCAAAGAACTAAGAGAAAGTAGCTGTATAACTGTCTTAACTATCTTGTCTGTGTATATTTTTTTTCTTTTCCTTTCCTTCCTTTCCCCTTTCCCCATCCCAGTTTCTCTTTTCTTTTGAACAGTTTCTTCCCAATACAATATAAATTATTTTAAAGTGAACTTAGAATATCCATGGGACAGATTATATTCTGGGCCACAAAATGCTTCAATAGATTTTAAAAGATTAAAATATAACAAAGTATATTCTCTAAATATAGTGAAATTAGAAATCAATAACAATAAGTAGAAACATCTCAAATATTTTTAAAAAGTAAGTACTGTATTTCAAAATAATCTAGTGGAGATTCCTCAGAAAACTAGGGTTGGAGGTCCCATTTGACCCAGCTATTCCCCTTCTGGGCATCTTCCCAGAAGAATTAAAAACATCGTACCACAGCGATATATGTGCACCCATGTTTATAGCAGCACAATTTGTAATAGCCAGATCTTGGAAACAACCCAAATGCCCATCAACTGAGGAATGGATAAGAAAGATGTGGTATTTTTATACAATGGAGTACTATTCAGCCATAAAGAAGGATAAACTGGAGACTTTTATAGGTAAATGGATGCAACTCGAGAAAATACTCATAAGTGAAATAAACCAGAAGCACATGTGTAAGCATCGTATTATCTCTCTAGTATGAGAAACTGAAAGAGTAAATAAGATCCAAAATGTACAATAGACATGGTGAATCAAAAAGAAACTGGTCAAAAGGAAAGAGAGACTGGAATAGGGAAAAGAAAGAAGGGAAAGGGAAAAAAATTGTATATATATATATATATATATAAGATGGTTAAGATAGATACACTACCATTTTTACTTAGTTCATTGAAGAGTAAGGTTTGTGCCAATAATGTTTGGACAATAGAATGCTAATGTCTGGTGTCCTGAATAACTAACTTAAAGATAGTAATACGTAATGTATTAACCATTGTTACCCTCCTATTATGTTTGTTTGAAAATTTGTTCTTCTTTTGATTTGTTTTGTTTTTTTTCTTCTCTTTAAAAAAAATAATCTATCACTGGGAAGAAAGCAAATTTAGAATTTAGTAAATATTTTAAACTGGATGATACCTGAACATATAGCATATCAAAGTTTGTGGAATGCAGTGAAACAGTGCTTAGGGAATGATTTATAACTTTCAATGTTTATTGAGAAAGAGGATATATTTGTAAATCAGTGACCTAAGATTTCATCTAAAGAAGCTTGGAAAAGAAGTAGAAGGAACCCTTGAATAGACACTTCACAAAGTAGGTTCAAAATGAAGCCAGGAGTGGTGGTGAATGACTATAATCCTAACATTCTGAGAGGCTGAGACAGGAGGATCACAAGTTTGAACCCAAGGCAGCAATTTAGTGAATTAGTGAGACCCTGTCTCAAAATGAAAAGTAAGAAAAGGCAGGGAGTGTAGCTCAGTGCCAAGGCCCTGGGATTAATCCCTAGTATTGCAAAAATAAAAAATAAAATGTTTAAAATGGCATGGCCACTTTGAAATATATTTTGAAATTTCTCCTAAGAGTAACCAATAATGACCCAGCATTAAAATTCTAGGTATTTACCTAGAAAAAGATGAAAACACATGTTCACAGAAAGACTTGTGTAAGAGTGCTCATAGCATTTTTGTTCAATTTTATTTAAATAGGCATAAAGCTGGAGACAACCCACAAGTAAATACTCATATATCCATGCAATAAGCAGTACTGATCCATACAACCAAATGAATGAGTCTTGCAGACATACGATTAGAAAAGTGAAGCCAGGTACAAGAGAACACATACTGAATGATTTCATCTGATTCACAGCTTTGTTCAAGGTCAAAATTAATCTGTGATGATTGTATTAGCAGAGTATGCCAAAACTTATTCCACTTAAAATAGCAAACATGTGTTATCTCACAATTTCTGGGAGCCAGGAGCCCAGGCATAGCCCAGCTGGATGCCTTTGGTTCAGAGATTCCCACAAGACTGCCTCAAGATGCTGCCCAGGGCGACAGTCACTTTGAAGCTTGACTGGGGCCATCTGCTCTCAAGCTCCCTCACATGGCTGTGGTCTGGCTCGGGTGCTTGATGGCTACTGATGGGAGATATCAGTTCTTTGCTATATGAGCTTCTTATGGGCCTGTCCCATAGCAGAACTGGGGCTGCAGGAGAGAGCACAAGAAATAATGAAGAAGGCAGAATTAATAGTATACTATGGTTTAGATCTAAAATGTCTCCTCCAAGTCTCATGTGTGTGGAAGGTGATTGGATCATGGGGGATCTATACTCATTAGCGGATTCATCCATTGATGAGTTCAGTAGCTAAATGAGCTGTTAAGATGTGGGGCCTGGCTGGAGGGGTCACTGAAAAGCTGTGGTCTTGTTCCTGTTTCCTCCCTTTTCTCTGCTGCCTGGCTGCCATGTGTTGAGCAGTGTTCCTCCACTATGCCATTCTACCATGCAGTTCCTGCCTTGGAGACTGCTCATCCTGGACTGAACCCATTGAAACTGTGAGCCCAAATAGACTTCTCTTATTTTAAGTTATTGGTGTTGGGTATTTTGTCCCTGGGATGAGAAAGCTGACTAATACATAGCATCTTTGCAACCTGTGCCTCAGAAGGGGTGAAGTCCCTGGACAGCCCACAGATCAGTGGAGGGCATCACAACAGGACCTGAATACCAAGGTGGAGATCATGAAGACCATCTCAGAGGACGGACACCACAGTGATAGAAACCAGGACCACAACTGATTATGGACAGTGGGAATTGACTGGGAAGAGCACAAATGAACTTCCAGGGTGATAAAAAAACATTCTGTATCTTGATTTGTTTATTAGTTATGCAGTTGTATACATTTGACAAAATTCTTCAATTTGTATGTCTAAGATCTATACCTTTTACTATGCATAATTGGCCCTCAATTTTAAAATATGCTTTTAAATGATGACTTGTCATTTTGGATATCATGAGAATGAATGCAGACCCTTCTACAACAGAACAAATAGAGACAACCACAGAAAAACACATTCATTTATCATGTTGCCCTTCCAGACTTCAGAAAGTCAACAGGGCACAAATGGCGTATTTTTACAAGGCTCTATTTACTCTCCTCTGGGAAGGGTGTTTGAGATGTTTAGCCAAGCCTCTAAGACTTGGTTGGGGATCTGAGAACAGCCAACCACAGCTTCTTCATTTAAAGTCTGTCTAGTTCTCAAAATGAGAGAAAGACAGCCTGTCCTGTTTAGGGCCTCCAAGACCTTTAGGAACATGAAAACTTCAGCTTACATCAGGGTTGGGATTGAGGACTGTTAACCAGAACCAATCCCCTTCCTCAGGATTCTAACAGGGGTCACATAGTTTTTGGACAACTAATACTTCTTACAAAACACTGTTTTGACAAATCGAGTGTAAGTGAATCAGAAACGGGCAGCTTGCTTTTCTCTTAAAATAGACCAGGACTTAAAAATTAAGAGAGGCTTAGCTTAGCCAAGTACCTTTGAAGTTTTCCAGACCTAAAGTATTTAGAAAAGTAGTTCCACCTACTTTCAAAACCCAGAGTACATCCAGATTGTCATCTTTGGGAATTGAATCTGCTGGGGGTGAATCATTTTGCTCTTAATCCCTTCGCTCTTCTTAGATGGGGACAATGGATCAGTCCATTATTAGGAGTAAAGTGATCTCCTTTCAGTGGCTGAGAGATGCACATGTGCCAGGCACCATGCTAGGCATGGAGAAACCAATTGGGCAGCTCTCCCATGGCCCAGGACTTATTTAGGCAAAGGAAGGAGTGTGAACCCTCTTCCCAAAGACCTCCTTGACTGAACAGGCAGTCAGTTCCCATGGAGGCCTTGAGATCTTTCTTTTGTCATGGGATTTTGGCAAGAGTGCCTTCAAGTACTGGCCTCCATCAACCGAAGGCCCTGGGAACTTGCAGCACTAAGATCAAATATTTCTGGGGTTACTGAGCCCAGGAGGTCATCTATCGGGGAAGAACTGTGTAAAGGCTTCCGTATGTGTTTACTAAGTCTTCAGCTGGCTCCACCCTCTCCTTCCGAAGGCATAGAGACAGACAGCTGCCTGACTCTGATGCAAACGCAAAGTGAAGTATGCTTTTGGAAAATCACATCCAATAACAGCATAACGAAGCCCTGGGGCTGTGTGAAATCCAGACAGCTTTTGGACTGGCAGAGAGGGGCCTCTCTGGATCTCTGAGGGGGTGGAGGGAACTGCAAGAACTATATCAGTTCCCTGTCCACCCACAGCCTGACTTCCAGAATCCTCTAAGGACTCTCTGGACCAGCAATTGTAGCAGATATGGTGCAATCTGGGGACAATAGAGCCCCAACCAGACTGTTCTCACTACCCCATTAACTAATGCGGATTAACTAATGGTCAGCTTGGAATACTCAGCTGAACTGAGTCAGCACGGTGCTGGGCATGGAAGGTCCACCTGAGGATTGTTGCCAACAGCATTAAAGGAGAACTGGAGGGAAGAGGGTGTGCTATTGATTCTCCTGGAGAAGCTTGTCATGCTGGCTTTCCTGATATGAACTCAGCTGTTCTCTTCATCGGAGGAGCTCATGTCCTCCCAGTCGCTGAGGATGGCTGTGGTTCTCTTCGGGAGAGCTTTTGTCCTTACTTTGATCATCGCTTCCTGGCTCCAATGCAGATCCCTCAGCCTGCTGGCACAAATCCTTCACCTGCTGGTGCAGGCTGTCTAGCTTCCACCACTGACCTTTGGGCTTCCCAGTGCAGATCCTTGATACAGACTTGCATGAGACATTGTCATGGGCTCTAGGCCTCTAGCTGGACTCACAGAGGACACTGCCATGGGCTCTAGGTCTGCAGCTGGACTCGTGGAGGACATTGCCATGGGCTCTAGGTCTGCAGCTGGATTCCTGCAGGACATTGCCCTGGGATCCAGGCCGTCAGCTGGATTCTTTGGGTCTCTAATTCATGGACAGATCTCTTGCACTCTTCTGCATTTGATTTTTTGGGTGAATATTATAAAATAATCCTATAAATTATGTGTCCTGTATTAAACCTATTCCCTTGCAAACCCTGACTACAGCACTCATGCCCTATAAATATTCACATGTATCTGGAAAAATGAGAGGAATCAATTATTCAATTTATCCTAGAATGGAAGGGCTCATTGTTTTCTGCACCAGTCTTTAAGAACTTGGGGTTGCATCACATTTCAGCAAGGAAACACATAGGCTTTGGACCACTCTCCAGTGAATTTCCTTAAACACATGATTTATACTCTCTGAGCCTCAGACAGTAGACATTCAAGGAGTGGGAGACAAGAGACATCTCAAGATTGGAAACGGGCCTATTGCACAACTGTAGGATGCATGGCCAACATCATATCCCAGGGAAATGGTGGCCTTGGAATTGTGCAACTTGGTGCTTCTAACTACCACTCACAGGTTCAGGGACTAAGACTGAAAGTCTCCAAAGGGTGAGGTCTGGAGCCTTTTTATTAGACTCTGTCCTGAGCAGTAGACCATAGGGAGCCTGGCAGAATCCAGAAAACCACCGTACAATAACAAGGGAATTTGCAAAGAAAATGTTTAACAACCACAGAAATAAAACCTGCAGCAGAATGAGTGCAAAAGCCAAAAATATGAAACGAACAAGAAAGTGTGAGTGATAGTTCATGACTCTGGAAAATGGGAGAATTCGCCCCCAGAGGAAATGGAAATAATAATCGGAAAAGAACTTTAAAGTTGGTCATTTAAAAATTCCCTAGAGGAAAAAGATGAAGAAATACATCCTGAAAATAAGAATATGAGATGGTGAATCAAGTATCAGTGATCATGAGCTGTACTAAAAACATGTGAAAGGTTAAGGACCGGGAAGTGAAAAGTACAGTCATTCGGAACAAAAACAAATAATGGCACAGGGCTAAGCAGGAGTCAAGGGAAGCCATGGCTTATTGAACTGCACAGAAAATCTCCTACAGCCTCCTTAGTAAAGAGATCAACCAAAAGAATTAGAACGTGAAAAAGAAGATAATGGACAGGGATGATAGGTTAAGAATCTCCAACATATACCTAGCAGGAGTACCATGAAGATACTGACAGGAGAGAGAAAAGATATTTAAAGATATAGTAGACGATAGTTTTCCGGAATTGAAGAAGGCAAGTGTCCTAAGTCTGGGAAAGCTCATTAAATGCCAAGTTAGATAGCTTTTAAAAATTAACCTAATGCATTTTCAGATATTCCCTGAGGAGCTGCACTTGCTCAAGATTTCCCCACACACTCACTCGCGTGTGCCAGGACCCACCTTCACACTGTCAGTGGGCACCACCATCATACCCACCTCCACACAAGCACCTCCATCCTTATGGGTAGGCACTGTCCTTATTCTTCCCAGAACACCTGCCCTCACATGCCACGCAACTCCCTATGTGGTGAAACCTACTTGGGCACACCCACCATGGGCATGTGTCCTGCAAGGCACAGCCCCCCACCCACCCACATGGGCTGTCTCTTTCGATGTCACCATCTTCCATTTATTCCCACATTCCCTGTCCCCCTGTAACTGATCTCATCTGACCTGTGGCTCTTTCAGGGCAGGAGTGAAGCAACCACTGTGAGGTTTAGGCAGTGTTATGGTTTGTGTCTAGATGTCCCCCCAAAGCCTCATGCAGTCATGGAGGCGGGCTTCTGGAGTTTTTGACTGATTCATGGTCTAATGCTGGGATTATGGGCATGAGTGCTACGCCCACCCTGGGGCGGGTAGCCTGCATGTAATATAAGGGAGGGAAAAAGTTGCTCTCTCTCGTGCTTTTGTGCACGCTCCTCCCTTTTACTCTTGCTGCTTTTGCTGTCTTCCGCCACCATGAACTGTTGCCCTCTGCCATGTGCCACTCTGCCTTGGAGCCAGCTGAGTATGGACCGAAACCTCCACAAACTGTGAGCTAAATAAACCTTTCCTTCCTTAATTTTGGGTGTTGGGTATTTTCTCTCAGCAATGAGAGAAAAGTAACCAAGATAAGCAGCAACAGGAAACTTCCCTGGAGCCCCTCTCCAGCTGTCATCTTCCCATCTACCTGGGTGACCCAATCTCTAGCCAACCCATGCATTTCACCAAATGTTTATCCTGCTGAAACATTCCAGTGACAGGGGACCATCCCTAATATACAGGCAGACTGGCGGTCTATAAACCGAATTCCATTTAATTTCTATGTGCAAGTTTCCTGCTATTAAAGTTAGTGAAAAATTAAAGTCAGTCCATTGGTGCCAAGGGTGTGACTGTGCTCTGGAGGGGGCTCATACATAGTTTTCCGCCCGCTCTGTCAAGATGAGCAGATTTGTCTGGTCCTTGACCTTGGGTCTGCAGGATTTTCCCCAAGATTCTGCAGCTCCTGAGCTGGTATCAGAGCACCTGTGCCATCCCTGGGGGTCACAGGAGCCTGGCTCTGCCTCTCTGAGCTGGCGAGACTCTCAATGGTGCCTCAAGAGTCAGATTCTCCCTTGCTCCCTGCCTCCTGGAGAGCCGCCACGCCCCACCCACAGAGAGAAGATCTGCGTTCTCATCATGCAACCCCTTCTCTCTTCCGCACAAGACCCCCGCACCCACCACAGCACCCCAATTTTTGCTAGTCTCCAATGGAAGCTCCTCTCTTCTTCAATGATGACAGTCTTTTTTCAGACATATGAGGTGTGATCAAAATATACGGTGAATGTTTAAATTTTTAAAATTATTACAGTAAACAACACATTGCCATTAATCTTCCTCAAAATATTCTCCTCAGTTCCAACACACTTATCCCATCATTCTTGCCACTTTCTGTAGTAGTCCCAGAAGTCTGCTATCCTGAGTGTCTTCTTGGGCCTGCCTGGATGCTATGAATGAATTCAAAATGTCTATGGCAATTTCTGTCAGTTAAAAACATTGCAATGTGTCCTCATCCACTGTACCCACAAGATCAGGCACTGGGAGACTTCGGGCTCTGCCCCAAAGTCAGAATGACCGTGAAAGGGAAATGTTTTGAATGGATTGAGGACACCAAGGAATCCATGACTGCACAACTAAAGATACTCAGGAAAGAGGACTTCCAGACCTGCTTCAGAAAGTGACAAGAATGATGGGATAAGCATGTTCAAAGAAAGGGGGAGCACTCTGAGAGGGATTCATGGCAATGTGCCTTTCACTGTAATAATTCTTTTAATTTAAACAGTTTTCAATGACTCCCTGTACAGGAAACTGTCTCAATGGGCTAATGTTTCTAGAAATGCCAAAGTCAGCAGAGACCATTTCTCCATCACTCCTGCTTAGCTTGTTTCCTGTTGCTATCACAGAGGCTGGATAATTTATAAAGAAAAAAGTTTATTGAGCTCAGGGTTCTGGAGGCTGGAAGTCTAGGAACTTGGTGCTGGTGTCCACTTGGCTTCTTGTGAGGGTCCTGTGCTGCTTCACCTGATGGTACAAAGAGGAAGAGCCAGTGGGTGTGTGAGGAATAGAAGAAAGGGGCTGCACTCCCAGGACAGACCCATTTGTGAGAGGAAAGCAGTAATCCATTCCCAAGCCTCCTCCCACATAACCCAACATCTTTCTTAGCCCCCACCTCCCAACCCTGCTAGTTTAAATGTTATGGCTTAGATCCAAATTGTCTCCTGAAAGTCTCCTGTGTGTTGAAGGCGGTTGGATCATGGGGGCGCTGTACTCACCCATGGGTTCATCCACAGAGGAGTTCCTAGCTGAAGGTGCTATGGGGAGGTAGGGCTTGGTTGGAGGTGGTTAAAGGAGGTGTGACCTGGAAGGTATATTTTTGTCACTGGCTCCTCCTTTCTCTCTGCTTTCAGTGAACTGCTTTGGGGTGAGCGATTTTCCCCCACCAGGGCCTTCTGCTGAGCTATTTGTGCCTTGAAGCCAACCAACCATGGACTGAATACTTAAAAAATTGTAAGCCAAATAAAACTCTCCTCCTTTAAGCTGTGGCTGTTGGGTATTTTGTCCCAGTGACAAGAAAGTGTCTAAGACGTCAAGGACTTAAGCCTCAACACCAGTTTTGGTGAGGACAAATTGTATTCAGACCATGGGAAGTTGGAAAAAAAGAAGAAAATAGACAATAATTGTGAAAAGCGCAAGCATTTACATCACTACAATCATCATGAATCAATGCCCATGGGGGTCAGCCCTGATCACTGAGGACGTGGCCACCCAAGTCTTCTCTGATCCCCAATCATGTCATTCTCTGGTTCTCCACCAGTTTGGAAAGTCTTGCCAAGCAAGTTCAGTGACCTCAGACAATCTTTATCACCTTTTTGTGATCTGGTTTTTTTCTCTGTACAACAGGATTTTGAACAGCGCAGATCTCCTGGACTGCAGTGATCTCTCATAATTAGTACTGTGTGGGGATGGGAGGCTGAGTCCCTACCATGCACCCATAATTATTAACTCATTTAAACCTTGCAGTTGTTATGGGTCTCCTCATTATACAGGAGGAAACTCATACAACAAGAGGTTGAATAAGTCAGAGAAAAGGAACTTGGGGAAATGGAATGAAACCAAAGGTACCCAAGTGAGACTCGAACCCAGGAGTCTGGCTCCAATGTTGTCTTAATTTTCTTGGCCTCAGATTCTCCAATTGTTCTCAATGCTTCATTAGCTGTTTTCATTTCTAAGTTTGTAAGCTTTTACTTTTAATCTCCCTTTTTTCCTGTTCCAAACACTTTCTATAGCTTGTCAAGTTGGTAAGTATACTTTTTCAAGGCATTAATTACTACTTAACTTTTTGCCTCTGTTCCTAGTTTATTTCTCTGTGTTGTGTATATTTCTTTCTCCCACCTTTGTTCCATGAAGCAGCATCTTTGCATCTTTGTGAACTTTTTATGTTGTGAAAGCCTCAGTAATAATTTTATTAAACTAGCTATTTGAAGAAATCACTTTCCCTCGGAGAATGGTCTGGCCTAAGTCCACACACTTTGTTAGAGGATCTGTGTTTTAATTGTTTGTTTAAATCCTTTCATTTTCTTTGAATTTCCTCCCTGCCTCATTGATACTTAGGAGACCATTTTTAGATTCTGTGTGGTTAGGTAATTTTAGGTCTTGCTTTTCTCTGGTTATTTCCAATTTTATTGTTGCAGGCACAAAATGGAGGATTTATTTTTTTTTCTTGGCATGCTCTAAGCCCTCCTTGGCTGCCTGGAAAGTTCTGTCAAGCACATTTAGCCTCTTACAGAGCCCCTTGCTTGGACATCTATGGCTTTCGCCCTGCTTGGATCCCACTTCCAGTGGGTCTCCCCCAACTTCACTGAGCTCCTTGAAGTGTGTATGGCAACCTCAGGCACAAAGGGCAGTAGTAGTGGGGGAGGCAGGGCTGGACACCAAGGGGCAAGGACACCCATGTGGACATTGAGGATGCAGAAACCCATGCCGAGTGATTGCAACCATGACGACCAATTCCTCTACTTGGGTAGGCAGAAGCACCCAGGTAAACTGCAACATGGGAAGCCAGTTGTCTTGTGTGTTTTCTGCTAGTATAATAGAACACACCAGGCTGGGTAATTTATAAACAATAGAAGGTTATGACCCCACAGTTCTACAGGCTGGGAATTCTAGGAGTGTGGTACTAGCACCTGTTGGGCGCCTTCAGGCTGCACCAACTCATGGTAGAGGCAGAAGCACAAGAGAGAGTGAAAGGAGTGAGCCAGAGTGGACAGGACCTGCTTTTCTAGCAGACCCACTCTTCTGAAAACGGATATGCTCTGGAGATAGCAGTACCACCCATTCATGAGGGCGGAGGCCTCATGACCAGTTACCTCTTACTAGGCTTCACCTCCCAACCCTGTGCCATTTGGAATTCAGTTTGCAACACACAACTTTGAGGGACACATTCAAAGCACAGTATGAGCATTTAGGGGTTCAAGGGGCAGACTGGCAGGGACCCAGCTTACGAGGCTTCCCACCAAGCCTGTTGCCTGTCACGCTCTGAATCAACAGAGGGGGATGATGGCGCACAGTGCTTAGCCAGTTACACACCCTCTCATTTACTCATTCATGCATTTACCTGTCCATTTACTCTATTCATGGCCAGAGAGGGCCTGCTCTGTCTCTGTTCAGCCCCTGCTTAGACACTGCCCTTGATCCATCAGGCAGTAGACCCCACATATCTCAGGACCTCTTGAGATACCACTCAGTCCTCTAAAAAGAAATAACTTTTTACTTCTATTTCCAATCCTCATGTTCAGGGAGCTTACATGGCACAGTAGAAAGAAGACCTGGCCCACCTTACTCACCTTGTCACCTTATGGAAATCGCCTAAGCTCCTGGAGCCTCTGTCTTCCCATTCTTAAGTTAGTGATGGTGTTCGACCTCTCCGGGCTCTCCTGAGCACCTAGTGGAAGAGGCCAAGGAGAGAGCAGTGTGCTGAGCATCCATGGCCACGGTGACAGTGTGGCGGTGGGAAGAGTGGATGTTGTCATTGCGGCAGCAGTCCATCCTCAGGATAACGGTGCAAGACAAGCACCCCAGAGTGCAGGAACACCAGACAGCAATCTGTGCAGCTGCTCAGAAGCGCTCTGTCTCCTGGAAGGACTTGATGTACAAGGATGAAGGGTAGTCCTCCTCCTGCTGAGCTCTGACCTATGTCCACATGGTCAGTCTGTCCTGCGAGAAGAGACTGGAGTGTCCTGGCCATGCCAGCCTTCCTCTGCCTCTCTCTCCATACCTTAGTCCCCCTGCAGGATAAGGACACTCGGACATCCCCAACTCAGGTAACCCAACTGGGCTCAGTTCAGGTCCGTACCTACAGCTATTCCTGTGCTCCTCTTGTAGTAACTGGACTTTTGTTTTGTACATAAAGGTGAATTCTCAGCTGGTCCTTCCTCTTCTCAAGCTGGAGCTATATTTGCTCCAAAGAGGAGCCCTTCCTTAAGGCTAGAGACCTAATCCAGCATCTTCCCAATGGGCTAGAGACAACCTACCACCCACCAGCTGCCCTGAAAGTCTGACCCCTCTCCTTGGCTGCCATCTTGGGTGTAGCCATCATGCATAAGCTCAACTCCCTGCTGTTGACCAGTGTCAGGACTGCCTCAACTGTCTACCTGTGCTGCCCATGCCAGCTGTGCTAGGCCTCCTGCTCACATTGCTTTTCCAATGTGACCGATGAAACAGATGCCCCCTTTGTCTCAATGTCCCCATCAATGTTTGTCAAGTTGAACTACAGCTCTAGAACCTCCCTGTCTTCGCTGATTCCTCCATGCCCAGCCAATAAAGGAATTTCCTCCACCTGTTTCAAGAGGAACCTAGAAATAGCCATTAGACAAGTCTCCAAAATTTCCAATTCCAAATATTGCAATTTCTGCAGGTGATTTAAAAATAACAAATGGTTTACAGTGGTCTGAAGGTTAAAGGAGGAAATTCCGTGACCATACTAAAAAGGAAGAGCTGAAGGGTGTGCATGAGAATGGATTCTACAGGAGAAATATTATCTGAGTAGCAACCACATTCCAGGCTGTGTGTTGGATGCAGCAGGAAGCGACTCAGACAGGGCCCTCAGAGCCCTCTCGATCTTGTAGATCAGATCATTTCAGCCTCTCATGAAGGCTGGAAGGAAGACTGGCTGGGAAACATGCCCTAGCCCAAGCACCACGCCCAAAGCCCAGGCACCAACCACCAACTTCCAAACACTCTCACCAAGCCCTCCGCTGCGCTTACAAGCTCTTCTCCATGTCCAGACACCAGTCCATTTCTAGGGAGAGCTCCTCCTACTCATCTGATGACTGTACTTCTACCCAGGAAGAACCATCTCTCCAACACCAAGACATCTGCTGCGTCAGGAGCTACAGAGTCAAAGGCATTGCTCAGCCCTGCCCTGACTTCTAGTCCACTTCTAGATCCACCTAGAAAGAAACCAGGGGGATTTGTAAGGTGCGGGTGGCACTGAGAAGTATCTGTGTGCTTCTGTTAAATTTTGTTGCTAGTTTGAATTTGAAGATGGCTTTTTGGGTCAAGAAATCAACAACTCTTACTGAATTGTGCCTTCAGAGGAAGATGGAATCAGAAAGAACCAAAATGAAAGTCTTAGTCAAAACAGGCACTTTCTGGCCACACCTTGTGTCTGCTGAAGCCCCACTGCACTCGGGGTTCTGTCCCTTTCTCCAACGCTGGGAAATTAGAACTTGTGTGGGTTCAGTGTGATTTCTTGTCCCGAGGAAAGAGCCGTCCGAGCATACAATTACACTTGCAGAGCAGCTTCAGTGACTCGAGGGCAAATGGGTTGGAAATACAAGGCTTGTATCTCTCTTGACATACAAAAGAGCTTGAAAATTAAGCAGTCATCTGTAGGGAAAGGTTTTTGCTGAATCTAACACATTTTTCAAAAGAGTGTAAAAGCAGCCATGGGCCCAGAGTCAGCAGAGCTCCAGCTTTTTACTTTCATTTTAAGCGGATGAGGCTTGTAGGTTACACTAGGTGTATAATTCTCCACGATCTTCATCTAGGCGACAAGTCCCTGGACTCTGTAGGAGGGGAAGAGGCAGCACTGCTTTATGGCCTGCTGTTGGAATGGATTACTAATCCATAGAATGATTTTGGAAGCATTTGGCTTCTTGTACTTACCCTGGGGAATCCGGGGGCAAAACAGAGCCCAGTGGGCTCCATAGGATGGAGCACAGGAGAGAATTCATGATCTGCTAGGCAGGGAGACTCTGGAGCTGCACACACACCGTCTTCCTGAAGCCTGCGGGAACCTCGTCCTTATCTACTTACCACTGCTGCAACAGAGTAACTCAGGCTGTAGAAAGAATGGGGAGCTATTCCCTACCATTCTGGAAACCTAAAATCAAGGGGCTGGTGTGCGGCAAGGTCTTTCTTCCTGTGTCATCCATGGCAAAGATGGAAGAGCAAGAGCGCAAGAGAGAGCAAAAAGGAGCTAGTCACTTTTAAAACAAACCCACTCTTGTGGTAAGAAACCCACCCCCTGGGTAACCGCATTAATCCAGGTGTGAGGGCAGAACCATCGTGACCTAATCACATCTTAACGTTCCCTGCTTTCAATATTATGGGCGTAAGGATGAATTCTGAGGGATATATTCACACCCTGGGAAGCCCTCTGCAGCAGGAGCACGGTCCCATTACCCAGTGAGGAGACCCGGGCTCTGGAAGGGAGGGATTCCCCACTATGAGAGGCTGTGTCTTAGAGCTGGACGTCCACCTGCTGTGGCCAGGAGAGAGCACCGATTGAGAGCACAGGCAGGAAGCACGCATCATGCCACAGAGGCAGCTGGTCCTGGGAACAGGGTCAGGAGCACCAGGTTCAATTCCCAGTCCCCCCAACTTCTAACTGCATGACCTTGGGCATCTTAATAACCTCCCTGGTCTTGTTGCTCATAGTAGAATAAAAAAGACACACAGGCAGAGTTTATGTGAAGATTAAAAGAGATAAAAGATACAACGCAGATGTGCCCAGGCTGTGACCAGCACAGAGTGGTGGTAAGTCCCAGTGAGGGCCATCAACCTGCTAAGGCCTCTGTCCCAGCAGGCAGGCTCTGCTGTCTGGCTTCCCCATCTGCTCCAAACACCTAAATCACTTTGCCTGTGTCTTTAATGGAGCCTGAAAAGCAAGATCTCTGCCTGGTTTCTAGTTTCCTTGGGGCAGTAGCCTTCTGATTAAGAATATAGAAAACCACACAGATTTGACCACAAACAAGCTCCATAAGCCAGTCCACAGATCCTGAACAAACGCGCTTTCAAACAGCGAGGGCATGATTGAAAGCTTACTGAGGATAACCACATTTCATAAAAAACAGAATTCATGACTCGAAAGGACAGGGGGACGGGATGTAAATCAGAGGCCATGGAGTGATCAAAATCCTTGTTCTTCCAAGGAGGCAAAGCCCCAGGAACCCAGGCCTGGATAAAGAGCCAATTAGAGCCCAAGGAGCTGGGAGAGGGGCTGTCACAATGGAAGGGGGCTGAGAGACTTGGCCTGGGACACTCACAGGGGAGGCCAAAGATCCTGCTGAAAGCTGGTCACAGGAAGTGTCAGGGAACATGACATATGATCCAAGGCTTGCAGATGTCCTACGGAGGTGCTGGGGAATTGTGGCTGAAGGAGAAAGGACACATCTGGGACCCCAAAAATTCTCTTTATAATGCCAATTTCAAGAGCAAGTAGAGTCCATAAAACATGGGGAGGCCTCTGGCTTCTTACTGTGTTGTGCATACAAGTGTGAAATAGAGCAGTGTTTGTGCTAGAGGAGGAACCGGGGTGCTCAGTCTACACCCAAAGCCCCTAACGCCATCATGGGGACCCATATTTGTGATATTTCTTTAATCCTCATTACCTCCTAAAGTCTCACCTCCAAATACCATTGACATATGAGTTTGGGGGCTAAGTTGCCAAAATGTGAGATTTTAGGAGAAACTGAAACCCTACTAGAGACTGTGCACCCCTATTTTGAAAGCTTGCTTAAATAAGATACATATGCCCTGGATTCCCAAGTAGTGGGACTGTAATTCCTTCCCAAGGGAGGTGTAGGTTTTATCATTCTGTTAAGCAGCCTTGCTGTACTGATATCATCCCAGGGATTTTGGAGGGGGTAGCACCAGTGTTTTTCACAGAGGGAAACCAAGTGCACAGGGAGGCGGTCCCTGAGGTCAAGAGCTAGTAAAGGTTGGGAGCAGGACTGTCAGCTAGCATGCCTGACTCCTGCCAGTGTTCCACCCAGGGCTGCTGGGTGGCTGTGGGGCCACTGGAGGAGGCTGGGTCTCTCTCCGACAGGCTTCCTGCATTAGTCCCAGAGTACAGGGACGGCCATGCTGAGTGGCGTCAGGGGTCAAGGGCAGAGTCCTGTTCCAGCTTAAATCCATGACTACATCCAACCTCCCCACCTGGCAATCCGTAGGGTAGAAAGGTCCTCCGAGTGCTAACAGTCATTGGACCCACCCTTTATCTGACAAACTCCTGCTCAGCCCTAGAAAATACACAGGAAACCAAAGCAACCCCAGAGGGTTGCCAAATAGCCCAATACTTCTTCATGCTGCCTGAATTTCTAGCCACCCCAGCAACCTGACAACTGTCCCCAGTGGCCAGCACCATCTCTTCCCCATCATTTGCTCCTCCCTGAGGCTTCATAGACATCAGACCCCAGGCCTCCCCAAGCCACTGCATGAGAGCCACAGCAGCTGCGTGAGCACAGTGACATTTGGGGGTCACTGCACAAGGTGGAAGAACAGTGCTGACTTTGTCCCATGGGAGGCTTCCTGCCTGTACCTTCCTGGCTGGGCTTTTCTGCTGCAGCTGGAAATAGAGATTCCAGTTCTGGGAGGTCAAGGGAGACCTGGAGAAGCTGCCTGGCCCCATGGTGCACCTGTTCCCTCATCCACGAGTGGGAGCAACAGTGCCTGCACACTAGGGTCCTTGGAGGGAGGAACTGGGACACAATTCCAGAGGACATATCTGTGCCAGCGCCAAGAAGGCTAAGTCGATGAAGACATGGCCTTGACCTTCACCATCTAATGAGTGATGGAGAAGGATGCTGGTAGGATAGAGGGAGCTCTGGGCTCCTTAGCGAAGAGGAAGCACCTCACCCAACCTGACTGGGAGAAGGCCTGCCATCAAAGCTACACTGGGCAGCGAATGTCCAGAGCTGAGGACAGAGGCGAAACTCTTGGGAGCACTGCTGGTGGCCATGTCCCATCCCTACCTCTGTTCCTAGCTAAGAACCCCATCTGTGCAGGCCAAGCAGAGAATGCGCAGCAACTCTAGCGTGTGGGAGGTTTTAGACACAGAAGATGGCAAGATGGTGCATCCGGGCAAATAGAGTCTTCTTGAAAGGGACAGGAACTCACACATGCTCCGCCGTGGATGGAGCTTGAGGATGCTGTGCTAAGTGGAAGCAGCCAGTCACGTGGCTTCACTTTGTAGGGAGTATTTGGGGAGTCTGTATGGTGGGTGCAGAGTTTCCATATGGAGAATGAAATGTGCTGGAGATGGAGGGTGGCGATGGAAGCAAAGCAGTATGAGTGGACTTCGTGTCACCAAGCTGTCACTTAAAGGTGGCTGAGAGTCAATTTTACATTACGTGCATTTTATAATTTTAAAATGGGGAAAAAAGAAATGGTTGTCTATAATATGCTAAAGTGAATAGGGGAGCTAAATATGTATGTTCTTATTCTGATCTCTCAATCAAGTGAAAAGAATTAAGTCCCCAGTCTAAAGCCAAAGTTGCTCTTGGTTCTGTGAAGGGCATTCGCCACTGAAACAGGCAGGCCTCACTTCCTGTCTTGCTCTCCTAGTTGCTGGCTCTGTATGGCCTTGGCCTCTGGGACCTCCAGTGTCTTCATCTATAACACTAGGCAAAACAGCACACGGGTTCCTGGCAAGCCTCGGTAAGCGCTCCTGGACTGTTCTCTGTAGCTGCTATGTCCTGCGAACTGTATAGAAAGAGGTTCATAAACCCAGGGACCTAAAGACCTCTTGGTGGGCCTTGCACCCCTGAACGGTGCCACCACGGGGACCAAGCTTTTACCATGTGGACACTTGGGGAGCGTCCGAGTCCAGACAACAGCAGCCTGGGGTTGCTTCCTCTTCCTGGGGGCCTTGCCACAGGCTGCTCTAGCTTCCTCACAGCACAGGGGTTGGATTCCAGAAGCCAGTGTCCCCAGAGGACCTATCAGAGGTGCATGACATTGCTGTGACCTAGCCTTGGATGTCACAGAGTGTCACTTCTTCTGTGTTCTATTGGTCAAGGCCTGGCTCAAGGACAGAGATCCCAGATGGCCCTTCTTGATGAGAGGTGGGGTGACCTCACTGGAAAAAAGATACACAGATGGGAAATGACACAGTGGTGACTCTGAGGTGAGTGGAGTGTGCCGGGGGAGGGGAGGAGAGCTTCCCATTGCAAGGCAGCCTCGCTGTGCCACAAGGGAGGGGCTGCTTGGGCCAGTCCCTATGCCCCACCCAGGGCCCTGAGCAGCTTTTCTGTGCCCCCCACATTCATTCCTGCTGAGAATCAGGTGCAGCTTCCTTGGGAATCACTTCACACTGCCTCCGCTGAGCCCCTTCTCACTTGGAGATCACATCCAGCTGTGACGCTGCTTCGCTCCTCCAGGAACATCGCAGAGTACGTTCCATGCTACTTCGTGGGGGACACAGTCCCTGTTCCCTTGATTTATTGCTCCCCAGCCTTGGACAGACTCCAGACATCAGAGCCCCACAGGACCAGAGCCAACAGCAGGTTCATCCACAAGCCACACTCATCACATGCAGTGCAGGTCAGGGGCCGCGCTGCCCGGTCCATGAACAAACAGTGGTGAACACAGCCCTTGAGACGCTCCTGTCCTGTGGGAGAGGAAACTGAGGCCCAGGCAGGCTTAGTGGCGTGGCTGTGGTGACACAGCTGGAGCACATCAACCAAAACCATGAAGACTGTGTCCAGAATCTGTCTTATAAAGTATACTCTGGCTTTCCAGAATGATGCAATTGCTGTTTTTCTAGAGTATTGATCTCATACACCAAAATATGGTATGAGATCAATAAGAAAAGAATGAACTCTTGATGCATCCAACACAAATGAACCTTAAATAATTGTGTTGAGTGAAAGAAGCCACACAGAGAGGGATACACACTCTTCCATTTATAGAACACTGTAAAAAATGCAAATCAGTGCATAGTGACAGAATGCAGGTCAACATTTGCCTGGGCTGGGGTAGAGGTTGTGTGGGAAGGATTCCCACAGGGTGAAGGAAGCTTTTGGGTGTCGTCTTTATCAAGTGATGGGTGTCATCTTTATCTCAGTGTGGCGACCATTTCACGGGTCTGTAAGTGCATCAAAACATTTCAAACTGCACACCACGGATGTGCACTTTCTTCTATAATACTTCAGGAAAGCTACTACATAGGAGTAAAAATTATCAGAGGAGACAGTGCTAATGTTTTGTAGTGAGGAGCAACAATCAGGATTCATTTGTATAAAATTTTTTGCACAATTTTAATTGGCCAAATTAAATACCAATTTCTTAGAGCGGCAAAAACACAAATAAAGCTGAAATTTTAAATAAATCACTTTTGTTGAAAGGAGAAATTCACATGCCAAGAGCCTGACTGTCCCTCACCCAAAGATAAGAATAGTCATGATGCTTTTGCCTCCAAATGAATTGAAAATGTCCTCTCATTGCACCCCGAGACCAGCATCACAGGAAGAGGTTTTTGCTGTTCTGATTTTACCTATTTTGAGTCCCAGAAGTTCCCAGGCCACCTCTGTGGCACCAGCAGGATTGGCATAGGTCCAGGGGCCTGGTCTGGAACTCACTGCCTCACCCACGACACGCCAACTCCATGTGAAGAGAAGGGGACAGACCTAGTGGCGCAGGGTGGTCCGTCTCCTCCAGCTACCCAGGAGGAACCACGGAGCCCCTTGAAGCGCCATCCTGGGGATCAGGACACACAGGGGCCCTGCCATCCAGATCTTCTGGGCAGCGCTTGGGAGCCAGCTTTCCCTGCCTCTGCCCTCAAGGGATCCTCATAGGCCTGCCACTCTCTCAGCCCCCTCCCTCACCTCAGGAACATTTAGGCATTAAGAATAGAAAAGGCTATCACCTTGAGGCTCTTTTGTTTCTGAAGGAGCCTAAGTGAAGCCCAAAGACAAAACCCCAAAGAAATCAGCCAGTGGCGTCCCACAGACTTTCAGCCTGGAGAGGCAGGAATCTTAGCAGCAGACTTAAGGCCAGGCCTTGGTTCAGGCTGTGGTAACAAAATAGAAGGACAACGTTTATTTCTTATGATTCTAGATGGTGGGAAGTTCAAGGTCAAGGCTGTCAGATTCAGCATCTGGTGGGGGCCAGTTCCTCATAGACAGTGATTTGTCTCTGTGTCCTCATGTGGCAGAAGAGCAAAACAAACTCCCTGGGGCCTCTTTTATAAGGGCACTAATCCCATTTCCGATGGCTCCAACCTCATAACCAGATCCCCTCCCGAAGTGCCCACCTCCTAAAGTCATCACAGTGGGGATACATTCAACATACAAATTTGGGGGCTGTAGACTTTCAGCCCACAGCAGGCAAGCAGACTGGAGAAAGATGAGAGCTCCGGGCAGATCTGTGTGAGGATGAGGAGACTGGTGTTGTCCACAGGGACCCGGGGCGTGTGACAGTGAGGAACACACCAGCAGAGAAGTCCACCTGGGGCATGAAGCCTCAGTGTCTCTGGCAGTGGCTTTGCCTGTTCTCAGGGTCTGAGTTTCAGATCCAGCTGCCCTGGGTACAAGAGTCTGTCTGGATGCTCTGGCCGTCAGGAAAGGGTTCAGAAGTGGGGCTTGGAGTAGGAGTAGCTGAGCCTTCAGAGACAGCACCCAAGAGCCAGAGTGGCCTCTGGTAGCACCCACAAACCACCTTCCTCAGCTCTGCTCTCCCAAGCTGTGAGGAGCTGCCAAAGAGAAAAGGCTGGGGGTGATGAAGTGCTTAGTGCAAAATGTTCTGGAAAAGCTGCTGGAGTAAGGAAGGAGTGAGCCAGCGGGCAGCTTTAAAGAGAAGCTGGGGTGTGGGTCTCCTACTTACCATATGGTCCAGGAAAGTGTTTCTCTCCGCTCCAGGAAGTATCAAGGCTCGAGGAACATCTCATCAACAGCACCAACTCTCGCCTCCGCTCAGATGAAAGGCCAGCCCTGCCAGGGCCCAGAGGTGCAATGTTCCTTCCTACAACCTAAGTCCCAGGGTGACAGCCCTGCACTCTGTGGGCAGCCCAGGGTGAGGGGAAGAAGTGACTTCTGAGCTGCGGAGGAGCAAGAACATTGGATACCCAGCTGGTGGATTTGCAAAGACAAAACTTTCTCCCTGGTTATTCTGTACCCTGTCCAGTGGGCTCCCAGACTGATCCTAAGAGCATCCAAGCAAGACCCAGGGGAGAGGAAGCACAGAAGACAGATAAAGAGAGCCTGGGGACTGGGGGCGAAGAGTGTGCCCCGAGAAAGCTCGCCTCACAGGCACGAAGACTTGTGGGAAGTCAATGCCACCTTGGCCCAGATGGAGGGTACTCAGGTGCCTCTCTGTGGCAGGAGAAAGGAGGACTCCTGGCCTGCCTCCCACTGCAAAGCATCACCACTGCTTCTGTGTCTCTATCACTCCCGTGTGCACAAGAGGGAAGAAAATGGAGCCTCTGCTTCCGCAAATAAAATGAGGTGCTGCTAGGGAGGAAGAAGGAGCAATGGATGCTGACCACGACACCCAGAGCAGCCCCTGCCTCTTCTACCTGCATTTCAGCTGCCCAGCATTTGCACATGCTCTTTCCAGCCATAGGACCTTGTCTCACCTCCTGGAGGGATGTGACCTCCTGGTGCCACCACGCACCACAGGCCGCCCAAACTCCTGATCTCCACGATGCACAGCCCTCTCCTTCTGGTATCTGTGTGGCCTGACAGCTTGGTGAGCTTAAGCCTGAAGACAAGTTGCCTTCCCTTGCACCCTCACATAAGGCAGAAATAGGACAACCCCAATCAGGGGAACCTCAGACCTGTTGCTGTTCAAAGCCGAAGCCAAATCCTACTTGTTGCAAATAGGACTCTCTTCCCTTCATGGGGTGAGTTCCAGTTCGTGATAGGGTGGCTCCAGGTGCTCCCCATTGTCAGAGACCCTTTCCAAGGTGTTGGTTATTGGGGACCCCTGCAGTGAGTCCCCAATCTCCTGTCCAGAGTTACAGCACACAGCAAGAAAGAAAAAGAGCAAGAGACAAGAATTGCAAGGAAATAGGGCTCTGGGACAATCAATGTTCTCTGGGGACAAAGACCAAGAATCTCCAGCTAGTCACCATTTTATTAGCTGGTGGTGGGGGGATGATGCTTTCCCTGGAACAGCTAGAAGTAGTGGTTGAATGGGCAAGTTTAACATCATAAAAGAAACAAGTTAAGGTTCATCCCCACACCTGGGTACCAGTTGTCCCTGTATCATCCTCAGCAGACTTCATCCTGCTCTGTGAGCATCACAGCCTCATTGACTGAGAGGCAGGATTTCCACATTCCAAACCTGCCCACAAGGCAGGGCAAGGAGGGCCTCTGACAGATACTGCATTGATTTACACTCCCTCCATAGCCTCTTCTGAGATGGGAGTCCCCTTCCCCCTCCAGGAAACCTTGCACTTTCTGTTGGTGCAATCTAGGGCCTAGAAGCAGTTTTAAGGGATGAGGATCCCAAAGTCCCATTTTCATTTAGTGTCTGATGCTCTTTTTTTTTTTTTTTTTTTTTTTTTTGTGGGTACCGGGGGGTTGACCTCAGGACCTCGCGCGCCAACAGGCACCCGTGTCGCTGAGCGATATCACTGGCCCCTTTTTTTTTTTTTTTTTTTTTTTTTTGTTCGTATGTGGGTTCCGGGAGTCGAACTTGGGCCCTCGCGCTTGCAAGGCAGGCGCTTATGCCGCTGAGCCATCTCACCGGCCCGTGTCTGATGCTCTTGCCTTGCAGCTTGGGCCCAAATTCTCCACTGTCTCTGGCACTGGGTCTCTCCTAGCTTCCTTGGGCCTTGGCACCAGCAAGGCTGGCACTGACCCTGCCAGGTAATCTCAGATTGAAACATGTGAAAGTGCTATTTTGTAGGACAAAAATGATCAAAGGGCAGCATTGTCACATGATCTGACCTAGCGCAAAGGTTAGTTATAACTGAGACTGGCTTCCTTTGAAACCAGTTTTGACACGAGCAGTAAATACATGTAAAATAGTTAAATGGTGGCTAACATATTACAGATATTCAATAAATACCATTGATTTATAACATCAGCAAATATGCAATATATACAAATCTTAGCTATTATGGGAACTTTAACTAGAATCAGTGTAAGGTGTTTTGAACCCTGTATTAGTCTCTTTCCCATCACTGGAACGAAATACCTGACACCGCATCTTGAAGGAGGAGAGTTTTGGGGGACTCTGGTTTCAGAGGGTTCAGTCCATGTGTGGTCAGCTGACTCTAAGGAAGAAACAGCACGGGTAGAGGAACATGGTGGAGGACGGTTGCTCACCTCATGGCAGCCAGGAAACAGAGAGAAAAGGGAGGAGCTGGGGACAAGAAAACACCCTTCAAGGTGACATTCCATTGATCCACCTCTTCTGAGCAGGTGCCACCTCCTAACGGCACTTTCAGCTTTAAACTCATCAATGGATGAATCCACTAAGTACAGCACCATGGCCTAATCGCCTTCTCAAAACTCCACTTTTGAACACATGCACTTCTAGGGTACCTTCTAGATCTAAACCATAACAGACTCCGAAGTTCCCTGGTGAACAGATCCTCTCCTCTGCTCCAGTATGACACCATGCTGTGCTCTGTTTCTCTGTTGAGACTGGACAACCCGAAATCTTTCCATCTCAGACTCTGTCACCCTTTTCTGATTCATTCTGCCTGAATCCTAACTCACTTGGGGGCAGTTTTGTAAGCTGAATTAGGGTCTCGAGTCTTGGGGGTAAGGTTTGAGTGCCAGTGTGGTTCTAATACAGGGAAGGAACTTAAGGAGCATAGGCTTAGTTATTCTGTAGAATTCATAACATTCTTTGGTTTGATCTGTCCCTGTTGGTGGAGAACGGAGATCTACTTGCCAAGGTGTCCAGGACAGCTCAGCAGGAGAAGAGGGAACAAACTCCTGCTAAGGTGGCTGGGGTATTGGTAGGGACTTTTCTCTGGTGCTGACAGAAGCCACCATGGGAGAGACCATGGGTTATTGCAGTGGGGAAAGCAAGGCTACAGGCACTCATTATACGACTATGCCACATTTATCCATTCTGTTGGTATTGACATTGGACTTATTTCCAGTTTGGGACAACTGCATAAACCTGCTAATCATACATATATTCTCTCTCATATTACCATAACTTCCTAGACTTACATGTCCGGTGTGTTATAGTTCTTGACATTTAAATTGTTCAAAATAGGGTCAATGGGACATTGGGATGTTGGCTCCAGTGTCCTTCTGACAGAGCCCCATTATTCTCCAAACACATCCTTACCTTCTGATATAACCAGGTGTTCCAGGAGCATCTGGTAATTTCCCTGCCCCAGACCTGGCATCAGCCTTTTCTCCAATGATACTTGGTTCATGTAGAGAACAATATTTAGAAACCAAGGTCTGGGTTCCTATATAGGGCTGTCAACAGAGCTAGGATGTCTGGGTGATGGGTGGGTGAATCATGAATTTATAGGATATACCAAATTCAAATTTAATAGAAGAGGATTTTTCTTTTGTTTGTGCTCATACCTCCTTTTCCTTATGGTGGAAATCCAGCCTTGATATTAGTATATTTACATGTTTGTTTCATCTCTACTATCCTTTATGTTTCTTGATTTGTAAAATATAATCCGTATCTTATAATAAATATCAAGGTCTTCTCTAATAAGTAACGTTAACTAATAAGTTAAAGTTTTCTCTAATAAGTAAACTTCTTCACTCTTCCGTCTCCTGAAAATACAATGACTTTTCCAAAGTTTTTACCGTTTATAGTTGCTTGTCAACTACAATTTTTTTTCCATTTTTTTCATGTGTTGATTCTGAAAATCAAAAACCAATACATTGAATTTTTTATAAAGTGGTTATTACTTAGATGAATCGTATGAACTTCCTTATGTTCAACCTTCTTTTACCTATAAAAATTATAGCAATTTCCTATGGGTTGGGCATGTATTTCTAGCATGGCTATGTAAATATGAAAGTATTTTACTCAGTCACTGAATGTCTGCTGCTCTCCTGAGAATTTCCAAGGTTTAAAGTCAAATGGATTCCTATTCTTAAATGACATTAATCTCTTAAGATTACGCCAAGTTTTAGCTTGTTTCATATTTGTGCCATAACTTTCCTTTAGAGCGTTTTGTTTTGTCTAGAGAATCAGATTGCATTTAATTTTTTGTAGTGGCAGAAGGATCACATGCTTTCTAAACCATATTCATAAGCTATTTGTGCTTTTAATCATATTTATGTCAAGCCCATTAGTTTTGGGGGCCACTACCCAGCTGTCATTTAAGGCTTGTTATGCATTATTATGCTGGGTTTGTTTCCTTTTTTCTTAGAAGGCATGGTTATGTTTTCTTGATTGTTTTTCTGCTGTGGCCTTATAAATTTGATGTTCAATTTTTCAGGTAGGGTACATGGAGGGTAAATTTACTGAGTTCCCATAAGACCGAAAATAGCTTCCACTTACTCTCAGACCTAAGGGACAGATTTATAAGTAGATGATAACTTTCCCTTAGAACCTTAGTCGCCTTTCTCCATATCATTCCAGTTTTTACTAACGCTTGCAGGAATCTGATGCCGATTTGATCTGTTATCTTACTGTTCTCTCTACATGTACCAGAGTTTCCCCCACACTCTTTGCCCACCTTCCCCTCAACTCCTTTTGGTATGAATAATTGTGTTTTACTTTAGCCTGAGGAGCACAACTCTCTTGTTCCCTTAATTCCTTCCACTTCTCCATCTTGCTTGTTCTCCCTTTTGGGACTTCTTTCGATGGATGTTGGTTCTTCCACTTTCTTTCTCTGTTCTACTTACCTCTTTTCTAATATGTTTGCATCTTCCCTGTAGCATTGCTTCATATACCAGGAGATTTTCTCTACATTTTCTTCTAGGCCTTATGCTGAATTCTAAAATTTGGGGTGGAATTTCAACTTTTGTGAATGCTTTCTCATTCTCCATCACACTCAGAGATATCTGTCATAGAAGGTTTTTTTCATGTTTGTGCATACAGCACCATAATATCCTTTTTGAGTGTTTGTGAAAGTACTAATCAGAATTTCATGGGGCATTCACCTAAAAGGAAACTATTGACATGTAAGAAAGACATGCATGAAAGTAGCTAAAAGTATTAGGGAGAAGAAAATGGATAAAGACAATACAACAAAGGAGTTTAGATCCCAAAGAATCACAAAATAAAAACAAATATGCAAATACCTGAAGATTTAAAGTAAGTAAAAAATTCCTGAAATTAAAAAAAAAATCTTAATTGGCACATAAGACACAAAATAATTGCAAATCTAGACAGAACTTGGATAAGAAAGTAGATAAAGGATAAATACAGAATACTTCTGGCCAAGAAACAAAGAAGACAAACCCTGTACCCTGCATCCCCACAACCACAGCAACTGCTGAAGGCAATAGGGTCATTTCTACAAAGCCTGGGGAAAAAAACAAAAAAAGAAATTAATATATTGCCAAACTCACGCAGCCAGCTACATCGTTATTAAATTATAAAGGCAATCGGAAGATATTCTTTAATACAAGAAAACTCAGGGAATTAGAACATAAGATCGCTTACAAAACAAGAATAATATCAACAAAAATTAATGATGGAATTAATTCATAGAACCTAGCAACACACTGAGTGGTAAAAGCACAAATGGGCAGTTAATGCTCTCCAGAGTTTGCATCATCAGCCACATCTAATATGACTTTGGGGGAGTGGGAAACTCCTCAGCACACAAACTCCTTCCCCCAGAAATTAAAGAGAAAACAAACTTGGCATTTTCTTTAATCCTATACCCATGTAATGAAAGCTGTACATCATTATCCGTTCTTTTAAGAAGCCAAGTCATCACGATGGTAGAAAAGCAATAACCGGTGCCTTTTGCCTTTTTGATGATGAGCGTGTTCTCTGGATATGAGACTCAGCCCCACTAGCTCTGAACAGCCAGGAAGTGGGGCCAGCTGTTCCTATGACAGGCACCAGCACTGTCAGGTGCCCTTTGTATGCGTCCTTGGTGTTCTTCCCAGCATGCAACACTCCATCGACCTCCTCCTTCTCCATCAGTCTGGTGCCTGAGGTCAGAGCAGCCCACATCATGGCCATCAGAAGCATTCTTTGCGGTATGGGTCACACTCCAAGGAGACACAATGTGATCCGGATCCCTGTGTCTGACTTGCTGGTGTCAATCTGGGCCACAGGAAGTGATCAAAAAGCATTAAGTTAAAGACGTGTTTGATGGAAATTTCTTTCTTTTTTCCAGGATTGCATTTTCTTTCAGTGTCCTTATCATCTATCTTTTGCAAACTATCTTCCCTCTTTTCCTTCTTTTCTTCTGGCCATCCATTTTTATCCCTTTCACTACAGTATGTTTTCACACTGACACCCACTTAATGGAGGAGAGGTGTCTTAGTTCTTTTCTCAATGCTGAGACAAAATACCTGACACCCAAAGTTAAAGGAGGAAAGATTTATTTAGCTAACAGTTTGTAGAGGTTTCAGCCCATAATTGGCTCAGTGGGTGGCATGGCAGACAGGCATCACAGAGGAGAAAGTTCATGGCAGGCAGAGGATAGCAAAAGTGACAAAATAGTGCAGAAGCAGGTCCAAACAGCCTTAGCAGCTTCCTTCTACCCCTTTTATATTCTATCTAGGCTATCAGGATTAGGGCAGGTGCCAAACCAATCAGTGGACTTATTTAGTAATCACATGCCCTTAATCCTAATTATCCTTAATTCTAACATTGCACCAGGAATCAATCACGCACTCCAGATTCAACCACCTCTGAAAAAGCCTCACCTATGACTGCATGAGGGTTTAGGGGGGACATCAAACACAAGCCATAACAAGAGGTTTAGTTTGGCTCATGGTTTCAGAGGATTCAGTCCATGATTGGCTAGCTCCAAGGAAGTAACATCAAGGCAGAAGGGCATGGCAGAGCAAAGCTGCTCACTCATGGTGGTCAGGAAGCAGAGCATAAGAAAAGAGCACCAGTGGCCCCACCTCCTAACCTCACATTCAGCTGTGGGCATCAGTGGTTTAATTCAGACCAGTTGACAATTAAAATTAACTGGCACAGATGCCTTGCTATGTTTGAATCCTGTGTGTGCGTATATGGACAGCTCTTTCTATGTGTTGTTTTACAATACAGGTACACTCTCCCCAAGGTTTCTTCCCTCTACCCCCGCACAGCTTGGAGTCTGTTTTCATCTCCTCTGAGGTACAGCCTGGGACTGGCTTTTCTGTAGAGTTATAAGGTGTGGTGCAGCTGGTCCCTCGTGTGGTCTTCCTGCAAAGCCAGCTGGGTGCTCTCTCACACATGAGGGTCTTGAGCCTGGGCACACCCCACCTGGGGAGACCCTTGAGCTTCAGATGTCTCTGCCAACTTGGCAAGGGCTTAGGTGACATCCAGCTCTGCTTCTCTTCGGAGCATTTCCCTGTGCTTTGACAGTATCTGCCCTTCTTGCTAGACACTGACTGCTGGTACGTACACACCCCCTGCTCAGGTGTCCTTTCGCACCTTCCCCAGGAAGAAGCTGCTACACTGGTGGGAAGAGTGGCAGAGACTGGAAGCAAGGAGGATGGTGGGTCCCCACATGTGTTCTGTGTCCCCTCTGGCAGATCTCTGTTGGTGTCTCTTACAGCCTGGCAGCCTCTCCCTCCCTTGTGTCCCTGGAGAAGGAACGTGCTGGAGTGGGTAGAGGCCAACTGCCTGTGTCCCACAGTCTGTCCCAGGAGCCGACTGGCAGCCCCATTTAGGATGAGGTTCAGACGGGGTCCAGAGACCACTGGCCCCCTCAAGGTCGGCAGAAGACAGGAGCCTTGGCAGAATGACAAGGGCAGGTGAGGAAGGGGGGCAGAGACATGAGTTAGCAGCTGCATCCTCTCTGTCCTCCTTGAACACTCAGCCCCGTACCACAGGGTCCCCTGTCATGGCAGCCAGGAACTGGACAGCCATTCTGAGCTGGGTTCAACCAAATTCTGTTCTACATTAGAAATTCATCTCTCCTCTTCTGGGAGACTGGGCTGTATCCTCAGAAGGGGAGATGCAGGGAGTGGGGCCACGCTGCCTTCTAGGAAGGGGGAGATGAGCAGGAGAGGCCTGGCCTGCCACCTGTGTCTTCTTCCTCAGAACTGGGTACTGGGATGGCCCACGTGGGACTATGACAAAGGCCTTCCTCTTCCTGGGCAGGTGCTGATCCAACCACGGAGCTATTCTTGCTCAGGCCCCACCCCAGGAGTAGAAGGTCCTACCTGCTTTTGTATATCCTTACTGCAAACAAGCCGTGTCCAATCAGCCCTCTTCCATGGGACGCTCAGAACAGATTACTGGAGAGCAACTCAATCTCACCATGGAGAAACTCCCAAATTCCGTTTGCTGAGCAGCTAAATTCAGAGAAACAAGTGAGTAGGAAAGAATTTCCCAGCATGTGTTATTTTGATTCCCAACCCCCACACGCCCACCCAACACCTCCACAGCGTACACTCCGCAGTCCCTGCCTGCACTCATGGGCACCGGCATGGGGACCAGGAGCCCCCAGCATGGGGCAGGGAGGGGTGCCACACAGGTACTCAGGTGTGGTCTCAGGTCCCAAGCCTGTGGTCTTCCACTGTGGTTCAGGCCTTGCTCTTCTGTTGCCATCTTGCCCTCATTACAGCCCTGTCCACTCGTGCTCCTCCTCTTTGCTGCAAATTCTACCCCTGAGCTAGGGTAAAGGCCGCCAACCTCCTCCTCCCAGAGCCTTCCTCCCTCTGCCTCTGCTGGAATCTGCCCCGGGACAAGAGGATCACGTTTACCAAGTGTCCACAGTGTCCCAGGAGCTTCTGATACATGATTCCACATCAAGTTTTTAATCTCCATGACAATCCTAAGAGGCAAATGTCGTCGCTGCTTACTGGATAAGGAGAGCAGCTCAGGAAAACACCCAGTGGTGTGTGGTGGTCAGCTTTCTGTCACTGGGGCAAAATCCCTGAGATAATCAACTTAGAAAAGGAAGGGTCTGTTTTGGCTCTCAGTTTCAGAGGGTTCCATCCAGGATTGGTTGATGCAGTGACTTTCAGGCCTGTTGCAAGGTGGCACAAGGAACGTGTGGTGGGACAAAGCTGCTCACCTCACTGAAGTCAGTAAGCAAAGAGGGAGACAGAAAGGAGTCGGGGTGCCAAGATCCCCTTCAAGGACACACCCCTATGGCCTAGCTTCCTTCCTCTAGGTCCTACCTCCTAAAGTTTCCAGTCCCTCCCAGTAGTGCCATGGCCTGGAGACCAAGCCCCTGCCATATGGGAATTTGGGGGACTTTGTAGCTCCAAACTAGAACATGATGCTGGAACAGATGGCACACCGGCCAAGGTGGGGGACACTGAGTCTCCCGTCTCTCTTTGTTTCATGCGGCTGCAGCTCCTCCTTCTCCAGGGTCCCAGCACCCACTACAGTTGTGGACTTGCTCATGTGCCTTCTGAAGGGCTGGAGCTTGTCCTTAGGGATGCACCATCCATAGATCCCAGAAGTGGGCTTCCTCCCTGAGCAGCAGCAGAGCCCATGACCCACATAAATCCTTTTTGGCTAAGCCTTTCAGCCTTTTACCCACCTCGGGGAACCCAAGGTCCTCTACCACTTTCTTCCAAGATCTCCCTGGCAAGATCAAGATGACAAATACAGTAACAGACAGCCATGGGACTTCCTGGGTCTCAGCCACCTCCACAGAGCTAATGACAAGGCCACAAGCATCTATCCTACTGTGAAAAGTCCGTCTGAGAACCTTATATGGTGACAACTTTGGAAGTAGCCTTGGCTCCTTCAATAACCCCACTTGGAAGCATACTGTGGTCCCAGTGGGAAGCAGGTGGCTGCACTGACCTCCCTGAACCCTCACCTTGGGGAAAGATGAATTCTCCATTAAGATGTTGAGGTGGCATTAGGAAGGGAAGTGGATGCTATGTAGGAAAAACAAGTAAGCACATTATGTGTCACTGAAACACACCAAGGTCCTAACTAGGCACCATGGGCCATAATGTATGCAGAGGGTCCAGCATATGGGAAAAGAGGTGGGCACCAAGGCCTCTGGCACATCCTAAATACCTTCCTTGTGTTCCAGGGGCTTAATCCACTCAAATTTCTCTGTGACGTTGTCTCATTCCCATCTTACAAGAAAAGAGACCCAAGAGTCGCCAAGGTAAAGATACATACACAGATACACGCTCCATTTATGAACCCAAACAGACCAGAAAGTGATTGGGCAAATAGAAAACACTCATTACATGAAACATTTGGAAATATGCTCTATTTAAGACCCTTTACGTGTGCCAGCACCAGCCTGCATATGATGTGACTGGTCTGTGTAAGTGGAGACGATCTTTTGATCCAGTTGTCAGAGGGGGATGAGACTGACCAGTGGGCCGTGGAATCCTGCACGGAGCTCATGACTTCCAGGGGCTGTGCTGCACGGGCTAGTTGGAGGATCACTGGCCAGCAGGATCCAGCCCAGCCTCCTTCACTGGAGAGCCAATTTCCTCCCCTACGCCTGCCCCTTGCCCAAGGCAGGAGAGCAAAAGAATATTTCAGCAAGACAGATAGAACAACTTACACAAAGTACAACAAAAGTGGTGAAAGTGCATGATGTGTTCCCAGAGTGGAGCAAAGTGAGGTGCTGGGCACCTGCAATGTATGGCCACTTGGGGAAAAGCTTAGGGGGAGACCTGGCTGGCAGAGAAAGGGGCAGCAGGGGGTGCTCTTGAGAGAAGGGATGAGAAGCAAGATGGTCAGAGAGAGACTGGGAGGAGGGCCACTAAGAATGACTTGGGAGTCAGTCACCTGATGCCAGGTTGGCACCTGTGTTGGCAGGTGGGCTTAGGAAGACCCCAGGGTGCTGTTACAGGATGCCACTGTGGTGAGGAAGGACAGAGAGGACAGGAGGGCTGCACTGCCCTCTAGAGTAACTAGGAGCCTCTCCTACACAGTTTATGACAGCCCACAAGAGCCTGGCCACACACATGGAAACATGTGATTGTCTTCAGGCAAGGGGGAGCCACCCCTCTGGGCTGTGATGCTTCTGTCCCCTCGCCTGCCCTGGCTCCTGAAGGACCCTCTGCTCTTGGCCTCCTTTCCCCAGCATGGTGGCAGAGCAGGGGCAGCACTAGTTTGCCAGGCCATTCTGAGATAGGAAGTTGACATTTCTCAGTGCCCCTGTCCCTGCCTGGTCCACCCCACCCTCACCTGGACGCCATGGCCTCTCTGCTCATCTGACCTTCCCTCCCTGCCCTTCTGCCTCTCTGGGACATTCATAACAGGTCTTTTCTTCCCTCTGCACATCCAGCTCCAAAGTTTAATGAACTTCAAGGATTGATGTGCTCTGTGCAGCCGCCGGGCAGAAGTGGCAGCCTTTGAGGGCATCCAGGGCCTGCTGGGCCTTTTTTCTGCACCAACACCAGCGGGCACAGTGCTTGGCAGCATAGTTGGCTGTGCTGAGAGCAGGAGCCTGGCAACCTGCCAGTGCTGCCTGCCATCGAGCCATGGCTATGGGAGCTTCCAGGGGCAGGAGCAGGGTGTGGGCATTCACTCCTACTTCTCCCAAGGACTAGCCCAACCCATCCCCGTGACAGGCGGACCCCCACCCCCAGCTCAGCACTTTGCCAGGCATGTGCTACCCCTGTGAGCTCCTCCTGCCACTAGACATCTGATCCCTGCACAGGGCTTGGGGAGATGACCCTATCAATGACCCTATCCCTGACCCCCATCCCTGACCCCGGTTAGTAACTCTCATCAGTGCCTGCAGCAGTCCAGCCTGTCCCAGAGCCATGGCCTGAGCCTTCCCAGGTGTAGGATCCTTACCCCTTTCCACCACCTTCATCCCACCACAGGGATGCCAGGTCTTTGTGAAAGACCACCCAGGAAATCCTATTAGTCATCTACATCTTAGTGTAAACTAGAGGACTGGTCTTGTTCTCAGAATGTTTATTCATTTGATAAACACCAACATATCCTCTGCATTGCACACAGTACTGGAACCCCAGGGTACAAAAGGATGGAGAGGAAGAAGCTGCGTACTGGTCACACCCAGCGTCTGGGAGAGAGAAGTTCCAACTGCTGCAGCTCTGGGTGTGCTCAGGTGTGGGCATAGATGCCTGCGAGGAGCTTGGAGGGGCCGGAAGGAGGAGAATTGGAGTCGGCCAGGGAGCACAGACCTGTTGTCCCCTGCAGAAGGAGGAGGCACAGGGAGATGGGGAGAGCATGGCCCGGCAGGAGTGGACCAAGCTGGGCTCCTGAGCAACAGCCGAAGCCCACCAGCTAGACAGAGTGGGCACATGGAGGAGGGAAGGGGGCGACCCTGAACCCAGAATACAGGTGGCTTGGGATGCCAGGCCAAGCTGGGGCTCCTGGGTAGGGGCAGAGGAGGGCACTTGGGGTAGCCCAGGACAGAAGACACTGGGGACTTCTGGAAGGGCCTGGAGTAGCTGCACCAAGGGTGGGGTGGCGGGGGCCATGCCTGGGAGACAGCCAGGGAGCAGGTCCTCTGGGCACGAAGGCAGGTGGGGCAGGGCCCTGGGCCACCCTCCCCACTGACCCAACTGCCTGTCATTTGCCTCCACGCTGTGCCTGCTGAGTTGCAGCGACCTCTGTTCAGAAAGAGCTGAGGGTCCCGCTGCATTGGCTGTGCCATTTCCACCCGCCTGACCCATCTATCTCAGGATGGACTTTCAGTGCTCACCCTTCCTGGTCCGCTGCCCAATGTGCCTGCATCACCTTGTGCCTATCCCAGTGGGATGGGCCCCTGGCCCGCGCAGGCCCAGCACAGCCCTCCAAGCCCACCGCTCTCCACACTCCCATGACATTTCTCAACGGACTGTAACTTCCTTCTCAGAAATCCTGTTTGGTTGGCTTCAAAGCTACAGAAGATTGTTTTCCTCGGGGGCAGCAGAGATGTTCAAAGTCTGCCTCCCGGGACCAACTGGAAGATGTTGGCAGTGTTACGCACACACGCACGCAAGCACGCATGCACACATAAAACATCACAATGCCACTATTGTCCTTGACCCTCAAACACAAAAATTAAAATCCTCTGGCATAAAGCAATTTTGAAAACTCCTGTGGTCTCCTTGGAGCTGACATCAAAGACTGAAAATGTCCTCCCGAGAGATCACCGGTCAGTTTGGACGGAGACACCCGGAAGACAAAGGTTTTAGAAGATTTTCAAGGTTCTGAGACCACCCAGGGTCTGTTGCTTCCAAATTCTGGACTCATAGTCCTCAGCGTGGGGAAAGCCTGGGGACACGTGACCACAGGCTGCTGTGTCATTGTGGGTAGCGGGCCACTGCAGACCAGTTAGTGCCAGGGCTGGCCGCTATGGTGAGGTCTGGGGAGGTCCTGGGTGGTGTTGCTTGAGGAGAAAGTGGGAGGGTGGGAAGAAATGAGCAGCGCTGGAAAATGGAGGAAGAAGGTCCAGATATGTGAGGGAGGAGGAGAGGCCGGAGGGGCAGGAGTTGGCACTGTCTCTGTAAAGGGCCAGCTGGCAGATTCTTCTGTTTTGTTGCTTTATGGTCTTTGTTGTATCTACTCAGCTCTGCTATTGTAGCATGAAAGCAACATGGATATGTAAATGAATAAGTAAAACCCTGTTCCAATAAAACTTTATTGACAAAGAGAGGCTGAGGGCCAGGTTTGGCTGCTTGTTCTAGAGCCTTGTAGGCTTGGGTGAGGACTTTCACTTTTATCATTATGGGATGGAGGACATTTGAGGATGTTGGGCCTAAGAGTGAAGGGCTCTCATTTATGTTTTAGAAGATCATTCTGGTATTCATTGGAGAAGGTGTTATAGGACAAGAGAGGACACAGGGACACTAGCCTGGGCTGTTAAAGTGCTGTGAGAGAGAGAATGGAGACTGGATTTGTAGTGGCTGTGGCAGTGGCTCACGTTGCAGGGAGGCTACCTGCATTCATGACGATTGCACTTGTGACCAGCATCCACCAAGAGGATAGGAGACATGGAAACCTCTGGGAGCGCTCTTTCCCCTGGTGTGGTGACAGCAGACATTCAGGACATAGCCAGCATGTCCTCGAGTGAGAGCTGCTTGGAGAGACAGCCCTCTGAGCTGCAGTGCACATGTAGCACGAGCAAGGAATGACCTTGTTATCTTATGCCCCAAGGAGTGGGGCGTTATCTGTGGCAGGACCAGCCTAGCTTATTGTGACCAGTGCAGGGGCAGTTGGAGGTGACAGCAAGTGGCATGCTGAGGGTCCATTCTCAGGCAGAGCTTACAGGATTTGCTGATGATCAGACACAGGGTGTCTGAGAATTAAATAGAGGACGACACCCAGTGAACTTGGCCTGAACAACTGGGTGGTGATGGCAGCAACAAATGAGAAGCAGGAGGCCTGGCTGGGGGTGCTGACAAGACCTCACAGGTGTCAAGGACAGTTCCCCCATATGCGCTGTGTAACCTGGCCGACTAACTCACTTTCTCATGGGAAGTTTCCTCATCTGTACAGTGAAGATAAAAATAGGACCGGCTTCATGGGGCTGTCAGGAGGACTGATGGGGAATCCACGCAAAGTGCTCAGTCTGGTCCTGGCACAACAGGGCTCCAAAATGAGTGGTCTGTCATCAGCATCAGCAGCACCATGATTACCATTATTATTATTAGTAGTAGTAGTAGTAGTAAGAGCTTGTTTAGTTTGAGTCAGTCTCTTGCCCTCAGCATGTTCCAGGTAACCTGAAAAGTCCAGTTTCTGGCCCCAGGATTGTGGTCTGGCAGGACGTCTGCTATCCTCCTGGTAGCTTTCTGCTGGCCCAGCTGCTTGCTATTCTCCGCATGGCTGGTGCTCACCAACCCAAAGGGAACCCAGCCTGCTTCAGCTTGCTTTGCCCAACTCCAGGTGGCCCGGGCAGACCAGTGAGGGGGCATTTATCTCCACAGGGATCCAAAAAGAGATTTCCCTGCCTGGCATGACTCTGGCACGACTCTGGCACTGTCTTCCCTTATTGCTAGATGTGTCCTTGCCAGGGAACAAGTGAGATCACAGCAGCCATTCTAGAAAGTTCTAGAATAGTTGATCCATGTGATCATCAAAGGACAGAAACAAGAGCACAGCCTTGGTACTTTGGTCCCGAGGGCTGAAACACTTTTCTCCAGGCCAGAGTGACCCCAGGCCCTCGTCTCCCTGACACTCTGGATACTGGCAGTGTGGAGGAGACAGACACTCTTGGTGTTACCCTGGACACCATGTGCTCTTGTCACTCGTTAAGTACTAATATCTTGAGAAAACTCAGCCTCTGAGGCCACCAGGGAAGGCCCTGCCCCACAGTACAGGAAGTCACAAACTCCAGGACCCCCTGCAGGCTTTTCACCCCTCAAAGTCCCCCCCAATGTTGTCCTGCCCGCCTCCCTCTTCCTAGCCCCAAACATGCTCTCAGATTTGCTGTTGCAGGCCACAGCTTCCTGGGGAGAGGCTCCACCCTAAGTCACAGCTGCATGGTGACAGTGGCTAGTTCTCCCTCTCCTTCCAATCTGCAGGAAAGCATGAGATTACTTAGAGGGTGTGTGTGAAGGCTGTGAAATTATGTGCAATATTATAGCCCTTTCTTTGGGAGAGTGAAAGCATTAGTTATTTTCATCTATTCTCACAGGCTGATGATGCAAAATAGACAAAAACCCAGGGCTGCCTGATGGAGATCACGGGGCTGCTGAGCCACCAGCTCCTAAGCAGAAGTGAGTACCCGCCTCCTCTGGCAGACCAAGCTGCAGGGCTGTGAGGCACCCAGGATCAGCTGCGATCAGGAAAGTGTGGCCACCTCTCCGTGAGCTGTGTGTAAGGTGGTGCACGCACAGCATCAATATCGCAGACTGAGTGCAAGGCTGGTCAGTAAGCCCAAGCAACTTCTGTTTGCTTCTCTTGGGATGCATCTTTCTGGGTGCTCCAACCCCCATTGCCGGCTCTGGAACATCAGCTACCATGCGAAAGGAGCCCAAGTCCACGGAGGGTAGCTCCAGGTGACAACCCCACTAAACTCAGCCTTCCCGTCACCCAGCCAGGTGCTGAGGAGACAGTGCATTTGGTCTCTAGGCCTTTGAGTTATGTTCAGTGTTTTTCATCTCCAGATGAAGTCCCAGATATGGAAGAGCAGAAAAGCGCCCCTGCTGTTCACTGTCCACTTCCTGACTTCCTGGGTCAGGCAGCACAGGACAAGAGCTATCGATTTGTGCCACTAAGTTTGAGGCACATTGTCAGAGGAGGGAGCCTGGCCCGAGAATTAGGGCTTTACCGTCCCTGCAAGCTCCTTGCCCCCTCCTTCTAAAAGTCAGTGGTGAATCAGGAAGCTGCACGATGCACGATGAGGACTGAGGACAGACTGGAATGGGGTCGGGGTGGTCCAGAGCGCCCACCACAGAGGTGACTAGACTGTGCAGCCCCAGGGGCTGCTGATCTCTAAACTGCTTGTCATTCAAGTGGAGACCTCATCTTGAGGCCACCAAGTGCCACACGGTGCCTGGTTCTGTGCACCCTGCAGAGTGGAGACACAGGTGTCTTCTGTCCATCTGATTTCTCAACCAGGCCTCTGGAGCCTGAGGCCCAGTCTCACAGGTGAAGGTGGGAGAGGTGGCCAGAAGAAGCTCTGGGGGATAGAAGGGTGTGCTGGATACAGACTGTGGCCCTGGTGGCCTCTCCCTGCCTCATCCGAGTATTTCTTCTCCAAGGGTGGCCCAGTTCCAAGGGGTCTGGAAGCTATTGCAGAAGTAAGTGGGGGCCTTGGACACAGAAGGCAAGGACCTCCCTGCACCACACACACATATCCATCCCACAATCATCATATAGTGCAAGCAACGGCCTGGATGCTTTAAAAAAAAATGTTAATGTCACAGAAAAGGAGAACAGTGGGAAGCTGAAAGAGGAGAGATGAAGACTAAGCCTGAAGAGGCATAAGATTCAATGCAATGTTGCACATCCTGGATTAAAAACCAGTGTAAAGACCACCTTGGAAAATTGCAAATTACCCGTTAGCAAATTTGCAGTGGGCTGGACATGAAACAATACTGTGATGCTATTTTTTAGGTCTGCTCACGTTGTGGCAGTTATATTGGGAAAATATTTTTAGAAAATGCAGGCTGAGGTGTTTAGAGATGAAGGGGCTTAACATGCACAGCTTTTGACTAGTTCAGCAAAAGTAATAAACAGATAGCTGGTGAGATGCGCAGGTGAATATACTGTAGGCAAATGTAAATAACCCTTGCACCCGGGCAGAGAGCACATGTGTGTCTGTTGCACCATGCCCTTCACTCTGCATATGCTTGACATACTGATAAACATGTGGGGAGAGACACAAAATGGGCTTCATGGTGATGGATAGCGTGTCACTGTGTCACCTGGGAGGCCTCCCACTATTAGCCAGCCTGGCTCAGAATGAAAAGAAGAAAGCAGAAGAAATGAAAGTTGACTCACTGAAGGTCCGGGGCAGAAATATTTTGAGTGGTGGATGTATGTGATGGCAAGTCATGTCTGTGAGTGTGTATATGTGTGTGAGTCTGTACACGTGTGAAAGAGAGGTAAACAGGAATAGCTGGCAAAAGGTAATGAAAGTCAAAGCTCCCCGTACATTATTACCCCAGTGAGGGAGCCCTGCTCCTCCCCACCCCGGGCTTTAGAAGCCCTCTCCTCCTTCCCTACCCAGCTGGGTGACTGTGCCCACGTAGCTCTATTCCTTTATAACCCACTGAAGTTAATAAGCTGTCTTTGAGTGTTACTCATAGCTGCTGTGAGATAGTCATCAGCATTTGCCCACAGTTCTTTCCGGTGATTCAAATTTCCATGAACACGGGCTGGATGTGGCACTTGGGAGCTGGAAATACACACCCAGATGCTGGCGCATGTGCAGTTGTCAGTCAGCAGCTTTACTAAGAGAGCTAGATCAGGAAAGATGGCCAAGAGATGGAAGGACTCAGATCTGTGGGGCGATGTGTGGCACGCAGGAAGGACAGGAGTGACAGGCAAGTGCCTGTGCTGTGTCCCTGGGAATCTGTCCCCTAGAGTGCAGACCTTTTCACCTGAGGTGTGAGGGAGACAAATACTCTCACCCCAGAATCCTATTGGAAGATTTAACAGAAAAGAAACACAGCGCTCTCCCACTGTTGTAGTCAGGGTTTGCAAGGGAAACAATTTAATAGAGGACACATAATTTATAGGACTATTTTATAGTGGTCACCCAAAAAGTCAAATACAAAAGAGTACAGGAAATCTGTCCATACACTAAAGACCCAAAGAATCCAGCTGAGGGCCTGGGTCCCACGGCAATGTCCTGAATGAGTCCAGTTGAAGACCTGGAGCCCACAGCAGTGCCCTCATGAGCCAAACTGGAGGCCCAGAGCCCATGACAATGTCTCATGCAAGTCTGTTTCATAGATCTGCACTGGGAAGGCCCAAAGGTCCATGGTGGATGCTAGAAAGTCTGTGCCAGTGGGATGAAGGATCTGTGCCAGCAGACTGAGGGATCTGCACTGGAGCCAGGAAGCGACAATCAAGAGTCAGAGCTCCCCCAAAAAGAACTGCAGCCATCCTCAGCAACAATGAGGTCCTGAGCTCCTCCAATGATGAGAACAGCTAAGTTCATATCAGGAAAGCCAGCACGACAAGCTCCTCCAGGAGAACCAACAACACCCCCCCTTCCTCTCCTGTTCTCCTTTTTATGTTGTTGGCAACAATCCTCAGGTGGGCCCTCTACACCTCACACCACACTGACTCAATTCAGCTGGGTGTTACAAGTTGACCACCAGTTGTCAGCCCACCACACCCACCACAGATCCAAGGGCTGCGCAGTAGTGAACATGACTTAGTGCAGAGCCCTGCAGTTCCAGCCGAGATCCGTGAACATGATAGGGCCAAGTTGCAGCCACAAAGCCTCTTGTATTTTAAGACTCTGCTTTTTCAAGTAAATACTCCTTTGGGGAAAATCCAGGGACTTTTTTCCTCTTTTTCTTTCTCCCTCCCCTTCCTTCCTGGCTCCCACGGGAAAGCAGGGTGCTGGGGGTCATGTCCCACCCAGTGGGGCAAGTCATCTCCTTCCTGCCCCTTGGATGCCCTTTGATAAGGGGGTCCATGGAGCCTGAGATGGTGGGGTCAGGAGCATCTGGTAGTGACCATGGGTGGGGTATACCTCTCCTCAGCAGGTGGCACTTCATCCTTATGGTCCTTCATCTTGAATTCTTGACTTCATTTGGATTAAGAGAGGCTCAGTAGATTAGCAAAGCATGCTCCTGGGTATGTCTGGGTGGGTTGTGGGCATGTGACGTTGGGGTCTGTGTGTAGTCACTTACCCTTTCCTCTCTGGCTCTGTTCATCTGCTCTGCTGTCCATCTGCCATGAACTAAGTAGCTTTGCTCCATCATGTCCTTCCACCATGATGTTCCTGCCTTGGAGGCAGCTGACCATGGAGTGACTCCTCTGAAACCATGAGCCAAATTAAACCTATTCTCCTTTAAATTGTGTGTGTCTGGTATTTTGCCCAAGCAATGGGAAAGTGAATAAGACAGTCCCTCTCTCCCAACAAGTTCCACAGGCCACCATCACTGGCCTCATAGTGGGCAGCCAGAGCAGAGGGGCCCATACTTGGAGTCATGCTCTTTGACTGCAGATTGCCATCTGCAAGGTCTTCATAGGCTTTCAGCCTGTGTTCTGAAATTGAAGTCAGAGACCCTGGAGCATGTGTGAGAATCAGTCTTAACTCACACAGAGTCCTACCCCATCCCTCCTCTCCTTCCTCTTGCCTTGTGACAGGGTCCTGGGCATAGCTGGGGTCAGGTGCGGGTGTCCCGTGCATTTTAGGTGGGACTGCCAGCACCATGGCATGCCCAGTAGGTAACCCAGAGAGTACAAGCCTCTCTCTGACCCCAGAGCTTCAAAACTATGGTATCCTGGGCTTCTCACCACTGTGGGCTGGATAGCAGTCCAGAGTACAGTGTGTTGGTCCAGTGACTGTGGAGAGGACCAACTTGGGGGGCTCTGGGTTCACCCTGAATATCTCTGTGCCCTGAGGAGCATGACATTAGAGAACAAATGGAAAACACTAAAAGGAAGAGGAGGAGGAGGAGAAAGAAGAGGAGAAGGAAGAGAGCATAGAAGAATAGAAAGGTGTCTGCATTTTTGTTCCTGTAGTGGCCCTTTTTCTGCTTTTTGATCCAGAGTTTTCACTTTCCCCTGGACCTCCCAAATAATGCAGGTGGTTGGTTCTGTGACACACATTTGACCCCTCCCACTTCTCTTAGGTGCGTGGGGAACTTGGAGAGGGAACTTGTCCAACCCTTCCTGGATGCCATCCTCTGGCTGCTATTGCCCCTCCCTAATTCAACAACATCAGATGTTTCTAGAACCCTGCCCTGCTCCAAACTCCTCACATAGGAGCTGACTCAGGCCCGCCTTGCCTCTGGGCTTCCCTAAGTTATAAAGAAAATATATCTCCTGCCTAATATTTTTGCAGTCATAGTTTTTGCTTCTGTAGGTTAAACTCTGGCAGGTCACTTTGATCTAAACCCTAAGATGGAATTGTGGTCTCAAGAAAATGTAGAATACATTATGAGGCTCATGTGATGTCCTCAGTATTGGTTTGCCACACTCAGTCCATCATTTAACATGTTATCTAAAGGTTTCTTATGGTTTTATTGATGTTGTTATTATTATATTGGAAAAGTAAATAAATGAGCACATAGAAATGAAATTTCACAATCAATACATCTATAAAAATTGTAAATTTGTCATTGAGCAAATGACATGAGGATCATTCCTTCCAAATATCTCACTGTTGTAAAACATCCGTGGTGTATAAATCAAAATCCATGTAAGCCTAAATGAAAGAGCTAAAACCATTGAGCTCTTGGAAGAAAATACACACATAAATCTTCATGAACTTGGGTTTCACAAAGGACTCATAACTAGGACACCAAAGCATAAGCAACAAAGCAAACCTCCAGTAAACTTAGAAACTTCTGTGGTTCAAAGAACACCATCGAAAAATGAAAAGTCAACCCACCGAATGAAAGAAAATATTTCCAAATCATATACCTTATTCTAGTATCCAGAATGCTTAAAGAATTATTATAAGTAATAGTAAGAATACACATAACCAAATTAAAAATGGGCAAAAGACCTAAATCTTTTTTCTCCAAAGAAGATACACAAATGTCCAATAAGCACATGAAAAGATGTCAGTCATTAGCCATCAGGAAAATGCAAGTTAAAACCATAATGAGATATCAGCTCTTGTCTGCTAGAACAGCTATCACCGAAGGTGGGACAGTCCCAGGGTTGGCCATATTAGAACCCTAAGCTCTGCTGGCAAGAAGGTCAAATGGCGTGGCTGCTTTGGAAAACAGCATGGCCATTCCTCAAAAGGTAAAACAGAGTCACTCTATGGCCCAGCAATTCCCCCTCAGGAATTCGCCCAAGGGAAATAACAAACACATGTCCACACAAAATGTGTGCATGAGTGTCAGCAACAGCATTATGCACAAAAGTGAAAAGAAGAGAAACAGCCCAAATGCCCTGCGAAAGATGAACAAATAAACCAGATGTGGTCAATCCATACCATAGAATATTATTCAGCCATAAAAAGGAACAAAGTCCTGGTATACACTACACGAGGGGTGAACCTTGAAACCACTATGGTACGTGAAAGAAGTCTATCCCCAGTGCATATATATTTTATGGTTTCATTTACACAAAATGTCTGGAATAGGCCAATCTACAGAAAAACAGGGTGGATTAGTGGTCTCCTACAACTGGGGAGCTGGGAGAATTATAGCTGAGGGGGTACAGGGTTTCTCTTGGGGTGATAAAGACATTCTAAAATTGACCGAGCTGATGGCTGCACCACACTGTGAATCTGCCAAAACCCACTGAGCTGTGTCCTTTACAGGGGTGAATTGTATGGTATGTGAATTATATCTTAAAAAGCTGTCTTTAGAAAAACAATACCTGGGGTTTCCCTTAGCAAGCTTAGTCCTTCTACTGCTGCGGTCACCTGCTAAAGGTTTCCAGTGCTTGATACCTAATGGTGAAACAGGAAAGCAGGGCATTGCTAAAACTGGCTGGGGAAGGAGGCAGGACAAGATCCTGGAACACATGTGCAGAACAGTTCCCAAAGCCCTATGCATGGATTTCTCGAGAGAACTAAGGAAGGTTTCTGATAGGATGGCCGGGACCTGATGTCAGCCTGAGGACTGTGTGATACGAAAAGATGGTGGCCATTGAATTCTTGCCACTGCATTCTCTTGCGTGGTGTTCACCCTCATGCTGTAGGGTATATTTCTTTTCCTACTTTTACTTGGCCCAAACTTACTTCACAAAGCCTGTTTCTTTTCCTACCTTTAAAAAAATCTTTGCTACCCTTTTTGCTTGTCTTGACCAATTCTTTGCTCAGGACAGAAAGAACCTAGAAACCATCTCCAGAAGGAGCCTCCTGCACCTTGCAAGCTGGTAACAATGGAACACCAAGTCTGACTCCTCAACCAACCCCGCAGTCCTTTGGTACTGATTGTCTCCGGTTCCCGGACACCAGCTGCCCAGTCCTCTCTAACAATGGCATAGTGTGGTGGAGGTGACCGTCTGTTAGGGGTTGGTTGTCACCAGGAAGCTCGGCCCTTCTCTTCCTTGGTCCTCCATTCTTTGATGAAAGAATCCAGTCAAGACCCATAGGACATGTAGAAGTCTAGGCAGAATTTATTGTAAAGTAGATATAGAGAGAGTTACATCTTCGAGTGAGAAGGCGGGCAGTGCCATGAAGGCATCTGTACAGAGCGTGAGTTTGGGTATCTTTTTATGTACCCAAGAACTGTTTCTGGGGTTCAGGGAACTGGGTAATTATGAATAATTTTACTTAGAAGTTACTTTGGAATTGTAAAGTGTCTTCCTGTCCTCTTTAGATGGCCAGTGTTTCTACAGGGGCTTTAATCGTGTCAGAAACTTACAAAAATAAGTCCTTAATTTAAACCAGGTCCCAGCCCATGGCAGGGGGGTCTTTAAAGAATATTTCCCTTCCTGATATCATTGGGCTGTCGGCTGTGGGAGCCAGGAATGCTGTGTGCCTTGCTCTGGAGTCAGATGGCCAGGTGGCCAGGAATCAGAAGGGCTGCACACGATTTGTCACCTGAAGACGTCTCTTGCGTTCTGGGGGTCACCTTAGGTCAGAGACCTAAGAAATGGTTATAAATGCGTGATACATTGAAGTCTTTGTTTCTTTACTTAACTGGAAATGCATGCTATTTTGGACCCATCCCTATTGTCCCTCGGGCTTGCTAGTGTCTAATTATCTGCCTAACTTGGGGACTGACATTTGCCTCAGGACACATCTGACCCCAAAATGTCCTTGGAGCCTGTCTGAGGCCCATTCAGCCTCCTCTGGCCCATGTGTTCTGTTCAAGGTCACACCTCCGCACCCAAGCTCACCCACTCACGCAGATGAGCTGCCACTCAAACCTCGTGCTTCAGGAAGGACCAGAGGAGCAGCGCAGGCCCATGATGGAGATGACCCATGATGGCCCCAGAGACCTCAGGACCACCCCAGGGCTCAGGAGCCACGTGTCTGTGTAGATGCACCCGTGGCTCACAGCTCGTGTGGAGGAAATAAGGGTTTGTTGACTTCTAGGGAATCTGGACCCCAGCTCTTCCCTCTGGACAGCCAGAGCAGGTCTGGGTCCCTCTGTAGGGTGCTCAGCCTCTCCATAATCCCCTACAGGTTTCCACCATCGATCATGAGGCACAGAGTGGGGAGCACCAGACTGATCCCTCCATGTGGCAGAGTCCTGCAAAGGACATCACCCAGGGAACCACTAAAGGAATGCAGAAAGGGCCTCTTATCAGGTGTCCTGGGTCAGATGGTCCCAGAAATCCACGTTCTTCCTGGGACCTCAGCATGCGATCTTATCTATCTACTAACGCGGCTGTCGTAGGTGTAATTACAGGACGAGGTCGGGCTGCAGTGGGGCAGGCACTTATCCAGTAAGGCCTGTGTCCTCATAAGAAACAGAGAGGGGACAGAGGCAGACACACAGGGAGTGCAGCAGTTGACTGCACAGCTGTGGTGTGTCCAGGAGAGTCAGAGACACCAGAAGCTAAGAGAGAGGTAGGAAGACCTCTCCCTGGAGCTGCAGAGGGAGTGTGGTCTTGTGACACCACCATGGTAGAGTTCTGGCCTCCAGGACTGGGAAGAACAAATTTCTGCTGCTTTAAGCCCCGAGGTTGCAATGATCTTCCCACAGCCTCAGGAAATACATCAGTCTTCATTCCCAAAGCAACAAGATGAGCACAGACCTCAGGAGCTGCGAAGTCACCAACACTCACAGGCACGTTGGCCGCACTCTGAAAGGGGGACAAAGTGCAGCGTCTCATGTTAGCAGTGCCCGTAGCAGGCACCTGCAACCACAACCGGCCAGCCCTTCAACCTGGCCCTAGGAATGACGACTCAGCATCACAGGCCAGTGTCCGTGGGTGCAGGAGGCGGGAAACTGCCCGGGATTACCTGAGACTGAGAGGCTGGAGACAGCCAGAGCAGACGCACCAAGCAAGGCTCAGAGGTCTGCAGCGTAGTTGGACTTTTCAGCTGTGACCTTGCACTAGACGTGGAGAGATATGAGCCCAGTCACATGTCAAGAAAATCACTATAAACAGAGGATCTGGGGAGACAGAGATGAAGAGATGCAGAGATGCAGCAGGACCCACAGCAGAGGGGATGGCACTGGTGTGGGGCTGTAGGTTTAACAGAGCAGGCATCCCCACTACCCACCATCTCCCCGCCACCCTTCAGTAGTAAGTCCTGCATGGGCGCGGCCACATCTGGGTGAGTGTAAATGCATAGGGGCCTGGCTGGTGCCCTCTGCCTGGCTCTGCCCACAGCCACGGGGGATAAAAATCTGTGCTCTGCTAAGTCCACCACAGAAATCCGTCCTAGCTGCACTGACGTACTTTTCATACCGCATGTGAAAAGGTTGACGAGACAGCTCCTTTAACCTGGATCCCCACACTATAGTAACTCAGTAAGTAGTCCTGTCTTTGAGGTTATTGAGTTCCCCAGTGATGACTGCCAAGCTGCCTCAGTTAATGTCATCATCTCCAGCCCATCTAGAGAGATTTAGGCTGAAATCAGTGACAATTGTGTCCTTGCTTAGTGCCCAATGTGCACAGGGCGTCCCCATCCCACACTCTGCTTCAACAGGCAGCAGACTTGGACATCTTTCCTTATTGCTAATTAAGCAGCATCCACCCAATTGTCCCCTTAGAAGTGAGCACAGAGAGATATGTATTGACGTGACTTACTGTGCTGAAGTTCCAGAGAAATGCAGCTGAAATTTGCTTTCCATCATAGCAATTATAACATGCTCTCCAGCCACTTAGAAATAGTTCATCTCCTTCCTGTCTTCCGAGAAAACTTGCTCATGCAAATTCTACTACAGCCTGTTGTAAGGCTCCTCCTTAGAGGCAGAGGATTTTGCCCGAAGTGATCTTATAGTTAAACTACCCGGAGCCAGCCCTTGTCTATCGAGACCATGGGCAGTAGAATGGATTTATAGAAATAAACAATGAGTTTCCACACCCCAGACATAAATGTTACACATCAGTCTCCCCACCAATCCCCTCAGGCTCTGGGATGTGGGAAGGATCTGTTGGAGGAAACCCAACGTCCTTGCCCTTTTCCTCCTTGTGGAAAATCAAAACTAAGCCTGGGCTCCTGTTACCAGTTCTTTGCAGAAAAGAAACGATGGTTCCCAATGCCAGCGTGGACTCCACATGCACAGGAGCCAAAGCTTCATCTCCATGGCTTCTCCACGCCTCTCCTAATGCCATTCCCAAAGTGCCAGGACAGAGCTCAGGGCCCTGGGTGCCCTCAGGCCCAGGCCCTTGTGTTGAAGGGAAGAAGGCTGCAGAGGGTGGAGCAGGCGCTGGAGTGACACTTGGGGACATCTGGCAGGTTGTGAACAGAGGCCTACTTGGCCGCAGCAGGAGTAAGGGTCGCAGTGGGTGAGCTCAGGAACTGGAGTAGGGTGGCTGGACCTCTCTGATGGCACGCAGCGGGAGTGTCACTGTGTGGTCCAGCCCTACTCTTTTATAGAGACAGCGGGTCTGTTATCCTCACCTGATTGACCAGGGGAGAAGCTTGCCTAGCCTGAGCAGGCCATGCAGTACGGATGTCCAGCCCTGCTCTTGATTGTCCTCCAGCTGTCTGGGCCACCCCGCCCAGTGTCCAAACACTGTGGACCAAAACCAAGTCATCCCTACCAAGGCCTATCCCAGTTCCTAATCCATAAAGTCACAAAATGTAATGATAATAATTATAAATGATTGGCCTGGGGTAAACTAAGGCTTGGGGGTAGCTCTCATGCAGTAAGGGCTAACTAGAACAATTTGGGGGAAGAGGAAGTTAAACCGCTCTTATACACTGTGCTCCAAAGGAATTCAAATATATAGCTCAAAAGTTATAAAATATTACACTAAGAAGAATGATCATTTGAATTGCCAGCAAGGAGGTGGGGAATGAGCTACTTTCATACATTTCTAGTAGTAATGTGAATTACTACAACTTTTCGGGAAGTAATAAGCAAAGCTACTCAAATTATCAGTTCTGAAAATCTAACCCATGAAAACCAAGCCACCAGTACCTAAAAACCTCTGTAGGAGAAGACCTACTGCAGCTTCATTGGCAATGGTGAAAAAATAAAAATGAAAACACCCAAGACTACCTCGTGCCGGGATCACTTCCAATATTCCATATTACGCAGGCATGCCATGGAGATATTGAGAACAGAAAAAGAGAGCTCTGTGTTTATGAACCTATCTTCGTCAGTTCAGGCCAGCATCACAGATATAGGGCAGACTGGTGGCTTTAAAAATACCAGTTTATTCCTCACAGTTCTGGTCCAGGATGGAGGCCAGCAGATGTAATGTGTGAGGACTGTGTTGTCCTGGTTCGTACATAGGTGGCGCTCTTCCTGGTTCATCCCACAAGGCTGGGAGGGAAATCACCTCTCTTGTCTCATCTTGAAAGGGCACCAGGGCTGGTGAGATAGCTCAGCAGCATAAGCGCCTGACTGGCAAGCGCCAGGTCCTGAGTTCGACTCCCAGTACCCACATAAAAAAAAAAAAGAAAGGGCACCAGTCCCATTGCTGGGGGCCCCATCTTTACCACCTAATGACTTCTCAAAGTTCCAGCTCCTAACAACATCATGCTGGTGGCTAGGATTTCAACATGTACACTTTAGTGGAAGACAAACATCCAGTCTATGAGAAAACTAAAAAATATACATATTTTAAAAACATAGTTTCACACTCTCTAAGATGATTTGTCAATGTATTAGAAAACTAAATATGGAATTATTATATGACCTAAGGCATTGAATTTGGAGGAATTTTTGCAGAGAAATGAAACTTGGGTTCATTAAAAAAAAAAAAAAAAAGCTTGTATACAAATGTTCAAAGCAGCTGTATCCTAATAGCCCATAACAAAAATTAGGCCAGATGTTCTCTAACTGATGAATATTAAACAAGCTGTAGTACAACCATGGCACAGAATACTACTGAGCAATAAACAGGAATTAACTCTTCACATGCCATGCGTGTAGCCTGGATGAATTGCTAGAGAATGAAATGTGCTGAATGAAAACACCAGTCCCAAATACGGTATTGTACACTGTATGTTCTATTTATGTAACATTTCATAATGACAAAATTATAGAAATAAAGAGCGGGTCAGTGGCTGCCAGAGGTTAGGGATGGGAGGAACATGGACGAAGATGAGGATGAGGGAGGGGAGGAAAAGATGGGTGTGATTGTGAAAGGTCAATGTGGTGGACACAGGAACCTATGTGTGTGATACAGAATTGTTCAGAAACACACACGTGAGTATGATTAAAACTGGGCTAAGGTCACTGGGTTGTGTCAGTGTCACTATTCTAGACATGATATTTCACTACAGTTTGCAGGAAGTTGCTGTTGGAGGAAACCAGATAAAAGTCACACAGGATGTCAGCGTTATTATTGTTTTTACATCTGCATGGAAAGCTACAGTTATCTCAATAAAGTCTCAAGTGGAAAACATTTTAAGACTATTCCAATAAAATATATTGTAAGGTAAAATAGTTTCAGAGGTTTTTAAATATGATCTTCCTTTCTGGTAACATGAAACAGAATCGACCCTGGTGTATATGAAAACATAATGGGATGAGCATAAAGAAAAGGAGCCGCCTGCAGGGAAAGAGGACATCGTTGATTTAGTCACATATTCTGTGTTGACTTTTGCTACACAAGGGTGCATTTTCCTGACAAAAATAAAAATTTTAAAGAGATAAAAACAAAACCATAAAAGCTTTAGGAGATAAAAAGGTATTATTTGTATAACTTTAGGGTGGGGATTCCCTTCCCAAGGAAGGAAGATTTGACACCCAGAAGCCATACAGGAAACAACTGACAGGCTAATCTCATAAAAATCATTCGCCTCTGTGGATCAAAATACATCATGAAGTTAAAAAACAAATAACATGTGACATTACCTAACAGACAAGGGATTCAGAGCCTAAAACAGTGCTTATAAATCACATAAAGAAAACAATGCTGGAGAAGACTGGGGTTGAGGAGTCAGAGCAGTGATGTGGGGCCGAGCGGTGCCATGGTCGGGCTTGGACTCCAGGGCCAGGACCACACCGCAATGCCAAGGAGCCACCCCGGCTGCCAGACCCATTAAGGAGGCGTGGTGGAGCACACTAGGAGTGCACCCATATGTAGAATAGTACACAGCTGGCAAAAAGAGTGTATCTGTGGATATGAACAAGTCCCCAAGATGTAATAATCATCTGTAGTATAAACCACAGAATTATATCTAATGTATAATACAATTTACATTAAAGTCAATTGTATATGTACAGCTGTATGTATATATATATTTACATATATAAATAGAACATAGAACATGAATCAGAGAATGGTCAAAGTGTTGCCAATGGTGACTGCTGTGAGGATGGATACACGTAAGGTGAGGCTGCATGAGGAGGAATGTTCACGTGCATTCTGCAACCCTTAGAGCTGTTTGAATCCTTCGCGCATGCATTTGTGTATGTGCATAATAAACATGAAGAAAGTGTGGGGGAATTAGGAAAACAGAAGGAGTAGTGTGGCTTGGAGGGCGGGCAAGCCAGTGGGACCACACCCTGCAGTGCTCTAGAAGCCATTTGAGAGAGAGGTGGCATCAGTGCAGTGCCCGGGGCCAGGCGGGGAGGAGGAGGGCGCTGGCTTTCTGGACAGAGGGCTGGGTGACAAGAGTAGTCTAGCCCTAAAGCAGCAATGCAGTGTGATGACTGCAGCCCTGCCAGTGGCTGTCTTCCCTGCACATGGGTGGAATTGGGAATCCAGGGCAGGTTGTTCTACCCCACATCAATCTGTAATCAGGCAGTGCCAGCAGGGGCACCTGGCAAGGAGTGGGAGGGAAGAAATCAGAAATGAGCATGGCCCAGGGCATGTGCCCACCTGCCCTGCCTAACGTGGGGTCTGAGAATGGCAACATGGAAGGCACCCAGAGCAGATGGGCAGGTGCAGGAGGGGGTGAGGAGCTTCATGACCGAGTGCCCCCAAGCCAGAGGGATGACCCTGGGGCTGTGCTTACAGATTTGCACACTTCCAGAGGCAGTGGCCCCTAGGACATGAGGTAGCTCCTAGCACGATTCCCATTGTCTCAAAAAGCAAAGAGAAGCTTGGCATGTCCTCCCTTTGATGGGCAAAGGGAATGGAGAGGAAAGAGCAGTAACAAAACCTCCAGTCCAAGCAGCTGGTGAGTGGCCGCGATAGGGCACAGCTGAGAAGGACGACATCTGAGCAGGTGGCCGGGAGCCTGGAAGCAAATCAGAGTGTGAAGGGGTGCCAGAAGGGACAGGGGTTGGGAGCAACAGGCATCTACACACCGTGGCATGGATGGAGCTGGAAATGGAGGAATGGCTGGAGATGAGCCTGGGGATAGTTTGACCTCTGGCCCCAATCTGCACCCCAATCTCCATAATCCTGGCGGGCGGCAGAGCTCTGCTCCCCAGGAGGAGGGAACCAGGGGACTCTGGACACCTGAGTGAGGGCCACAGATGCAGGCGAGGACTCTGAGCTGAAAATCAGAAGATGTGAAGGTTGAGGCCCAGCCTTCCTCACCCTGAGACATACGAGCCAAGCCCACAGTCCTCAGGCAGGATTCTGGATGGTACTTCTCTGGGGACCCTGGCCAGTCCAGTGGAATTTTTATGGACCCAGCACCCCACAGGAGAAGGGTCCAGCCCAGTCCTCCCGAGCAAAGCTCCCAGCACTCAGAGCTGGCAAGGTGCAAGTGTCTGAGAGCTGCCTTGGCCACACAAGGTCAGAGATGGAAACTATGGATGTGGACAAAAAGAATCTGGAGAAAGCAGAGAAAACCCAAAGAGCAAGAAAAAAATGCTGAAATAAATTGCAGTTATCTCCAGGAAATAAGAAGATATTACATCCATGAAATAAAAACCAGTTGCTTTTAAAACAGCAATAAAATAAATGCTAAAAGGATCCTTCTGAATTTCAAAAGTACCCTTGGAAATTAAAATGGCAGATATCCAAAACAACAGCATAAAAAAAATTCAATAGCAAGGTCGAGGGCAAGCTTCCAAAAGATAGAACCCAAACAAAGAGATGGAAAACAGGAGAGAAAGGCTACAAAAAGGAGGGGATCCATCCGGGAGGTCCGCAATTGGGAAACAAAGTTTTAGGAAAGAGAACAGAGAACATATATAGATGGGGCCATATTAAAATAATGAGACTGTTTACCAGACCGTCACAATCACGAATCTCCAGTTTGAAAAGACCCTCTGAGGACTCCCACGTGAAATGACACCCCGAGGGGAAAAAGAAAATTCTGGAAGGTTTCAGAGGGTTTCTCCTATGAGGGAGAGGGACCAGAATGCTATCAACCTCTGGGAGCCAGAGGCAGTGGGGTCAGAGTGTGAAGGTCAGAAATCTCCAAAGAGGTGGCTGATGGGATGTGAAGGAGTCACTCAGGCAGGTCCTCGCCACTCTGGAAACAGTTTCCCAGCACAGAGCACCTCTCAGGAAGCCGTAGAAGAGGCAGGGCCAAAGCCAGGGAGAAAACAAAGAGGGGACCAAGGTGTCTAAATAGGACCCGATGCAGGGAAGACCCAGGGGCCTCCCAGGAACCCAGGACGCCAGGCGGACAGCGCCAGTGTGTGCACAGGAGCGGGCAGGCCCTGGAGAGAGCCCCAGCTGTCAGCCGTCAGCAGATGCCCCCGTGTAGGCCGCGGGAGAGCCCCCTATAGCCCAGAGCCCAGGAATGAATAGTTAATGGAGCACTAAACAAAGGGGAAACTTGGCAACTGTTTATTCCAAGTAAAACAAAAAAGCTGTACAAAATAGGAAATCTGTGCTACATGGTTTAGCTGTGAATAAAATGGACATAGTCATAACTATGTAAATACCGAATATTGATTTGGCCAAAAATTACATTCTAACTACCATGACCGGGCTGAGGCCAGGAGACAAGAATGCACATATGCACCGGGGGAGTGGGGAGGCTTAAGGAGCTCAATTCTCCCCTTCTATTGTAGGAATTCATTAAATAACATTTAAGCCGGAAAATCAAGAAACGGCAACGTAAGCGTGTTGTCTTACAGCAAGGAGGAGAGAAGCCTCAAGCAACAGCAAGAATTCCTAGCGCTCGGCTCTGGGGACTGGGCTCAGGGCGGGAAGGGGCCCACTGGTTTTCATTACAAGCCTCACAGAACCGTGCGCGTTTCTGAACTGCAAACATGTAGGTCTCCAATAAACATAGTTTTTTAAAAAATTACCAAAGAAACAACAAGGAAAAGATTAAGTGGGTGAAGTGAGCATGTTTCTGATTGTTTAACCAATTTATCTCCAAGAGGGATAAAGAACTTGGCTCTGGGGGCACGGGCCGAAAGGACTGCCATCTGGAAATACCTTTGATGTCTTACTTATTTATCTATAAAATCCATGCGCAAGTTTCCACTCTCCTTTATGCTACATCTCTGCTATGTGGCAGAAGGTGGGATTTTTGTTTTGTTTTGTCTTTTTCTCTTTTTCTTTTCCTTCCCCTTCTTGCTGGGATGACAGCAAGATTCTTTTAGCATAAATAAGGTCAAAGGAGCCAGTAGGATTGCTGGGGAGGTGGAGTAAAACATCCGGTCATCTTTCAACTGAAAGGTGCTCAGGACAAGCACTGCCAAGACCCTGTCCCACTTCCCATCTGCTCACCCCCAGCCAGTACTTGCACCTCTCAGCAGGAACTGAGAATCTGAAGGTCAAGCCCCAGTGCCAGGCCAGTGTGGGGCCTGTAGGTCGGAAGCAAAGGCAGAACAGGAGGGGAGATGGAGGGAGTCCAGGATGGGAGTCCAGGATGGGCATCAGGGAGGCCTGGGTACTCCAAAACCCCTCCAAAAGCTACAACTAAAGCCCCTTAGCAACAAGAGGAACTAGGGAAGAGAGCTTGGAGGAACCCAGTTGAGAACCCAGCCCCAGGCTCCAGTCCCATCAGTCCTGGAATCAGTGCAATTCTTCTACTCAAAGCAAACAGATCTTTCAGGGAATTTCTTTGCACAAGTAGACTATGTTCTCCATTGCGGCAGGCACCTCGGTGGGTCCTTGATATGGAAAGTTGATCCGGAAGTTCAGGACCCCCAGGTTCTCCCCAAGCCCTGAGGACCCAGTTTATGAAGCATGGAGATGACACAGGGAAAACAATGGAATCAAGTGTGGGCCACACAAGTGCCAGTGGGCAGAGTGAGTGACTGAAATGTGGCTCTTGTGGGATCCCTGGCCCCAACCCACTCTAGGCGTGAAGTCGGCCACTGTGGTCGCTCTTCCTGAGGGCGCAGCAGGGCAGACAGAAGCTGCTCGGAGACGATTCTCACTCCTGGCTTTTGTCACTCAAAATTCTGGGGCTGTGATGGCAGAGAGAAAGGAGGAAGCTACAGAAGCTGTGATGGAAAGAAATTGTCTGCACTAGGGGGAGGCGGAGCTCATGCTCCACCAGGATGGCAGACCCTGCCCGGCTTGCTGTCAGTGCATAAGGAGGCAGTGGGACCTCTGTGTACAAGGCCTGGGCAGTGGTGCCCCCAGGGGCAGGCTCACAGGACCCCTGGCCCTATGGAGTCCCTGCACATTGGGCCCTCCATGTGGCCACCTTACTGGGGGGTGGGGGGGCTGGCCCACTCTTGAGAGACCTGGTGCATTCATATGCCTGTGCAAAACATCTCCAAGGGTACCACTAGGCCACCCCCTCTGGCTGGGCTGGCCACATGGGCTTGGCAGGGTTTGGGCTTGGTATGCTGCCCACTGTGCAAGCTACTTAGGTCACTGTTTTGCATAGCCAGCGCAGCGCCACCCGCAGTCAGGCCGGGCCCCTCCAGTTACCTCCCTTGCCTCCTTTCTCAGCAAGACGTGAGTAGAGAGGGATAACGGGGTGTTATTTATGAGTCCCTCACAGCCAACAGCCATGTGTCAGGCGCCTTGCCTGGTGTTGTGTAAATGAGCCATGACATCTGATCTCCACAGTTCCCTGGGGTTGGGATTATCACCCTGGACCCAAGCTCTGGTCTCTGTGGTTCCCACGCTGGTCCCTGTCTGAGACAAGGGGTGGGGGTGGGGAGCCCTGGGGACCCCCGTGTTGGGTGGGAGGCCCTGCCAGCTGGAGAGCTCACAAAACCCAGGCTTAGCTCCTCGTCCATCCCAGAGGAGTGTCCTGCTCCTCACAGCCCGAAGGCAGAGTGATCATGGCCCTGATCCTCTCTCCCCTCCTCCATGTTCCTCCGAGATGATCTCATCTGCCGCATGGCTCTGATTTCCATCTTCTGCTTCGGATTCGTGCCCCCTGCCTAGGCCGTGTTTGGGCTCCAGATGCAGGCACGGCCCCTGTGCACCTCTCTTGACCCCACCCTGGGCAGGTCCATATCAACCTGCCTTCATCTGCCCCCTGCCACACCTGCTCCACCTACTACTGTCCCCAGACACTGTCCTCCACTCAGCCCCATGTCTACCTGGGCACTGAGCCTTTCAGGTCAGCCTGGAGAAGCATCCCAGCTCAACCCCAGCGCAGGCGCACTTGAGTCCCCATGGGTTCCTGCAATAGCCCGTATCCAGTCACCATGCCCACTTGTGTCTCCACCATGTCCATTCTGTCTCCTAGAAGAAACAAGGAATTAGACACACCACTGACCATTTTGCTCTTCTGCTTAAAGAACTTCAATCTTGGGATGCATTTGGAGAGACACCCAGCTTTTGGGGGCCCCCTGCCTTGCAGTCCTGGCCCCTGCCCCTCCTCATAGGCCCTGCGATGATGCCAGATCTGGCCCTGGAAGTCTCCTGTCCTTGATTACTGGTGGCTCCCTCTACGTGCTCCCACCTGCGTCCTCTGGCCTGGCCTCTTGCGTCACTCTGCCTGACTGCCCCACAGCTCATGGTCTCAGGGATGTTTCTCAGGAAGCCCCTCACCCTCCACTCTGGCCTGAGGCCCTGCTCCTGGCTCCATGGCACAAGGATAGCTGAGAAGCCCCTTACTGTGCCTGATTGTGTAATGACAGGAACTTTGTCCTCTGGTCTCCTCAGGGTCCGGGGCAGTTATAGCTTCCAGGAGAGGGGAGTAAACAGCCACCCAGTGGATCCCAAGGAAGTGGCTACTAATATGAGTGACAACAATATACTGAATATATACTGAATATATACTGAATATGTTGTTTTTAAGACTCTAATAAAGCAGCTTTATGTTCAGAGGAAACTTAAGCAGAAAGCACAGAGTTCACAGAAGCCCTCTGTCCTCCCCCACCATTGTATCACATTTGTGACAACTGATGAAATTCACAGTGACCCATCACAGTTGCCCAGAGCCCACAGTTCACATTGGGGTTTGCATTGCTGTGTGCTCTATGGCTCTGGACTAACCCAGGAGGACCCAGGTCCACCCCAAAGTGCCATGCTCACCGACCCCTTCCTCGTCCCTGGAAACTGCTGACCTTGTTACTGTCCCCATGGGTTTATCTCTTCCGGAATGTCAAGTAGCTGCAATCACACAATATGGAGGCTTGGCAGATATTTTGCTTATTTCTAATCAGGTTGTTTGTTCTCTTATTGCTGAGTTTGAAGAGTTCCTCGCATATTTCAGAGAGCGATCCTTGATCAGATGTGTCGTTCCCAAATATTTTCTACCACTCTGTGGCTTGGCTGCCTGTGCTTTTGAATTCTGTGTTATTGCCACTGCCACTCTTAAAATATGTGCGCTAATTCACTTACAAAGAGGAGAGGTTTACTTTGGCTGCCAGTTTAGGATGGGTGGCCCCACTGTTCTAGACTAGGGCAGAACATCATAGTAGGAAGGTCTACGGCTCATATACTGTCCACATCCCTGTCACCTACCATGGGAGTGGCCTCAGGGGCTTGGAGACCCAGCTAAGAAGTTGAATTGGGAATGTTATTTTATCTATAAGTTAGGAAGGTCTTTTGAGTTGTTGCAATAAAATAAATGAGGATCTATAGTCTTCCACTTTGATAGGGATATGATCTCATCACACTTATATTTTTAATTAAAGAACTGAGAGTGAATTCAGATAAAAGGTATAAAGACAAGCCATGGGGCCAGTGAGATGGCTCAGCGGCATAAGCGCCTGCCTGGCAAGTGCGAGGGCCTGAGTTCGACTCCTGGAACCCACATAAGAGAAAAGGGCCAGTGATATCATTCAGGGGCACGGGCGCCTGCTGGCGCACAAGGTCATGAGGTCGACCCCCGGTACCCACAAAAGAAAAAAAAAGACAAGCCATGAAATCAAGAGAAATGATGTTTAAATTTGTTGCTGAATTAACCAAAACTAACAATAAGAAAAAAATTCATATACGCCATTATAACATGGATCTATATATGATATCATCATTTAGAAAGCATCTGAGGTAGAATGACATGCAGAAAACCCAAAATGCCCCAAATTTGTATATCTCGGATATGATAGAAATATACTGTAAATGCCCCCAAATCTGTCAGTAATAAACTGATAGATGCAATTTGCATGCAATCTCCAATTCATTAGGAAATTGAAAGAAGCTTTTCTGAACTGCAAATTTTAAAAGAAAATATTGTTTGACCATCTACCCCTGCCAGAGGAGACATAAAGGCATCATTTCATTATGACTCGAGAGAGTCATTGTCCTATGGAGAGGAAAACAAGGTTCCCAGCCAAAGGTGTAAGAAGGGAGGTATGCACAGAAGCTGGTGAAAATGAGGGTTCTGAGGAGTTTAGCGATGTTTACATTATCAGCTTTTTAAAACTTTTTCATTTGTCCTGAATTTTGTTTCATTTTAGATAAAGATTAACTTCTGGGTTGTTCCAGCCCTGATTCCAGTCTAAAGCGTGGTGCTGGACACCCCGTTGACCCAGAGCACACTGACCGAGTGAGGACAGGTTGGCACCACTCCCTCAGAGCACTTCCACCCTTTGGCCCAGCGAATCTCCTTCGGGGAATCTATGTAGAGAAGCGATCCCAAAGCCAATAGACAGGTGAGAAAAGCGCCACTTCCACGGTATGGTGAGACACGGTGACAACAGGATAGTGATGATGTTAACATAAAAATTCTTTGTGTGAATCTCCTCACCGACAGGAATCTACAACCAGAATGAATCCACCAGGATATTTACTAAAATGTTTCTGAGTGGTACAATTTGGAAGGATGGTTGCTTTCTTTTTAATGTGTGTGTGTGTGTGTGTGCACTCATGTGTACACAGACAACTGCCATACTCAGAAGAAAATGCACTTTTGAAATGAACCAGCAGAAGGAAATCAAGGCAAGGAGATCCTTGCCTGGGGGTGTGACACATCTCCCGCACCATTGTCGTCACACTTGCCTGTCTTTCTTTAAAATGACGGCTTTCAGCAGACTAAAACACAAGCCCTGCCCACCTCCTTTCTCAGGAACCTGGCAGCCAGTGCTCACACCAGTTCATTCAGTCACCGTCCCTGCTCAGAAATGCGCTGCCACCCTTTTTGACAGAGCTCACGTGTTGATGTGGGGGTGGTCACGCAGTCTCTCGGTCTTCATTTCCACCATAGCCAGTAAGATGCGTGGGCTGAGATGTCTAAGAGGACCAACTGGAAATGCCAGTCTTCCAGCCGGGATCGCTTGGATTTTGGAAAGAGCTATGGGACAGGAAGAGGAGCAGTGGCCTATTCACTGTCTAGTTTTCCTTGGTGATCTCTTCTACACTGCGGGAGACACCTGAGTGCCCTTCTGGGCCTTCCCAGGCCACCATGTGAGCATGGGCTCCTGTGAGTGACACTATGAGAACAATTGCCTGTGCTCCACCATAACTGGGGCAGGTCAATTGTATCCATCCTGAAACCCAACCACTGCTATTCTCCAGGCTTCCCTCTCAAGACAGGCTGGGTTAGGTGAAGACATGGGCTACATGTGCGTTGACGCATAGTTATTTAAACCGAAATAAGGAAGGGAAAAGGCCCCCAAAAGACACTGTACCTCTGCGGACCTGGTTTACACCTGGCTCCAGGGAGGCCAGCAGCTTGTGCAGTGTAGGGCGGGCTTGCGAAGGTGGCCACCACCTCTGAGCTCCGGGCGTGGTGAACAGGGGGGCAGACGGTGCCACCGCCCCAACAGCCTGCCTTCCCAGCATCGCCTGCCCCCACTTGGGGACCTTGGTGCCACAAGGGCGTCTGCACTGTCCAGGGAGCCCTGGGCCCAATCCTAGGAAGGGCAGGTGCTGAGAGAAAGAGGAGGACCAGGAGAGATCAGATGAGAGATTTGATCTAAGTGCAGCATAGGTATCAGCCCAGGGGCAGCCAGGGAGGTCACGCGGGGCTCAGGGTGCCTCAGAGGCTGCTGGCAGGGGAGGAAGATCCCATATTAGATGGCTAACAGTGAGGAGGCTGCAGACCCTGCCTCTTCGAGACTCAACCACTCATCCTTTGGGCCTTTGCGGTGGGATTGATACAGATGCTCACAGCCAGGCAGCTCTGGGTGCAGGCTTCCAGCTCACTCTGCAGGACTGAAGGCCCAGAGACAAATGGCCAGTGCCTGAGGTCCACAAGCTGGGGTGGGAGTAACCCATGATGAGCCCTAGCTGGTGAACACAGATTTGGAAGCCACGGGAAAAGTGTGCTCTGACTAAGGGTGGCTTGGCTCTGGCCCCATGCAGCCTGCCTGAGCAGGGGCTTCCAGACCTCACCAGCCCCTCGGGAAATGCAGTCAGCCTTTCCGACCCAGTCACCTTCACCTTCACAGCTGCGGCAGCCCCCAGTCCAGCCACACAAGCTTGGGTACTCGCCACCCTGGCTGTGAAGCCATCCACAGTGAGATGCCGGGAACTGTGTCCGGAGTCCTGATATTTGTTACTTTTCAAATTTATCACAGCTCTGCTTCCAACATGGAAAAATGTGGTTTCTGTTTCAGCCCCCGTGCATCCCACAGTCACATGCGTGGCTTGCTGGGGCCCTGGGCCCGGAGGATGAGGGGCCAGCTCCGAGGTGGGCCCGAAGCAGGCACAGCTCAGAGAGGCTAGAGGGCAATGAGACCCCCTTCCCTGTCATTGTCACTGCCCCATGTGGGCCAGTGTGGTCTGCACCAGGCCTACAGCACCGCAGGGCCCTAGAGCCATGGGTGGGGATAGAAGAGCGCAGGAGGTAGCTCATTCCAGGCCATCTGAGAACCCACAGCCTGGGGACCAGCTACCTCCTCAGGCCACCTGGTCCCACTCTGACTCTGTCTCTTTCTCTGTCTCTTTGGCTCCCTGCCACTTTCTCCCTCCCTCTCTCTCCTCTCTCCCATCTCTGTCTCTGTCCTCTCCCCTCTCCCCATCTGCTTTCCCCACACTCCTCCCCCCAGAGCTGTGGAGCCCCCAGCCAGGACAAGCCTGCAGCTTGGGGTAGGGAACAGGTGGCCACTGTCACTCCTGGAGTGTAGGGTCTCTCTAGGCAGGCTGGCAGCCTCCTTTCTCTGTTTCCCTTTATCTCCCTGGGGGTGGAAGTTTTCTTGGTGTCAGTGTCTGCTTTCTCCCCACATGCAGGGAGAAGATACCCCAAATCCCCTGACTCCCACCACAGGATTGCCCCAGCCAGCATGTGCTCAAGCCCTCTGGGGTGCTGGCCCTGGGGACAATGAAGCCCTCTTTCCCTGGTGCCCACACTCATCCCGGACTGTTGAGACCAATGACCTTGAGGACAAGAGGTCACAGTGGAAGACAACAGCCAGGCCAAGGCATGGGCACCACCACTGCTGCTGACTGGAGGCTCAGAAGCCCCAGGCAGGAGCAGAGCAGCAAAGGGAGGTGTGGCAAGGTCCTGGCAATGCTTCCACCAGGCAAAGGGCAGTGGCTCCCTCACACAGTGTGGCCAGGCCCTCCAATTTCCAAGAGAAACCGCAGGTATCTGGTCTTTTCAATGAAAATGTCAAGACATAATTCAAAGCTTTTTGAGAAGCATGCTGTAAGCCAAATAAAACACATCAGCAGGACGAATCCAGCTGGGCCACCACAATTATGACCCAGATTTGGTGTCTCCAACACCCACCTGCAGCCCCCATCACCCTGAGGCTGGCAGAAGGCCTCTGCCCCTTCTCCCTTGCTCTCCACAGCCCCAGTGCTGCCCTCCCCAGGGTCCCCATATCCTGCTGTCCCCAGACTGGTCAGAGCACCCTGCCTGCTATCACCTGCACAGAGGGTCACAAAGGAGTCAGAGCTCCCAGATGGGCCAGCTGTGGCCAGTGTTTGCTTGGGTATTTCGGCCCCTGTGTATTGTCACTGAAGGACAGGGCCACCCAGAGCAGCTCTGCCCCAGCTGGCAGCTGGGTCACCCTAGCACAACCTCCAGGGAAGCCCTGTATCCTTCCCGTGTGGACGCGGGTCCATGTGGTGGGCTGAGACCCTTCCCTGTCTCCTGCTTCCTTTCACATCTGCCCAGTACCTTCCTCCTGCACTGCACAGCCTTTCTCCTTTGTCAGGCCCAGGAGCCCAGCTGCCCTGTGTGACATCTGTGGATAATCAGCACCAAGGCCACTAGGGGAGGGAAGCTGCCAGTTAGGACAGGGAATGGATGACCCACTGAGCTGTGCCAGGGAGAGACAGGCACCTACAAAAACCACAAACGCCCCTTCCCACAGTTGGAAGGGCATCCTGTCCACTCAGGACACGGCGCCCCCTGCTGGTCACCTTGGCAGGGTGCACACCATTCCCAGTCCTTTTTCTCTTCCTCATTTTTTGCTGGAATCTTCCTGTCCCAAGCCCAATGTTCCCTGCCCAGTTTGCCCCTCTCCTCTTTGGGTCCTCCTGCCCCCACCAGCACATGTGGGTGTCCTAACCCTAAACTCCTCTCACCCATAGACAGACACACCTGGTTCCTGTCTGCTATGCTTGTGGGCCAGCCCTGCCTCAACCTCCCATGGGAAACCTGCCTGACTACCCTTGGCCAGAGCTCAGGGTGCCAAGTGGAGAGGAGGTATGAGGCAGCAGGAGGACCAGCCATCTTCCAGAAGGAGCCTTCCAAGCAGTCCATTCTCACGGTCCTTGGAGGGCAGCGGCCAGGGGTCGCATACTGGGGGGCAAGACCATTGTCCACAAGCTCCAACAGCCTCGCCCCAGGCCCTGCTGGCTCTGCTGGAGGGGTGGGAACGGGGCCTTGTGTCCAAGGGGCCCAGTGGCCCATTTGAGCGGCTCCCCTCAAGCAGAAGTTCCCACACGGCCTCCACAGCAACCCCAGCCTCCCTGGCTTGGCATCGTGTCCAGCCCAGGCATCGTGATGCCAGGGTGGGGAGAGGGCGCACAGGCTGCCGGCCCTCTGGGTCCTCACACCATCTCTCCCCACTACTGAGAGGTGGCCACGGCCTCCATGGGGCACAGGGACCCCTCGAACTGAGGCCACATCATTGGCCCCTCCCAGCAGCAGTGTGGATCCAGCAAGTAGCCGGGTGGGCTTCATGCCCTCCTTGCTGGACCCAGCCCGAGGGACTCATGTAGAGATCGAGAGGGGAAATTCTCACACAGGCCTGACAGTGTGGCCGGGCACAGCAGGTCCCTTTCCTGTATTCTTCCGCACTGCTCTTCCCGGGCCCTTCGTGCAGATCTGAGCTTCCTGGACTCTGGCTCTGTGTTTTCTGTTGAGTCCCACACCACAGCCCTCCCATGGCCTGTGGTTACCCTGCTGCCACCATGTCACCTAAGGGCCAGGCCACTCAGCCTCTAAGCTGCAGGCTCCACAGCTGCAGATCCAGCCAAGCACGGACTGAAAACATTCAGAAACCAAAATCGTGTCAGCACTGAACATGGACAGGCTTTCCCTGGTCATCATTCCCTAAATGATAGAGTGCAGCAAGCATTTGCGTAGTGCTGCATTGCACTGGGTATTCCAAGCCATCTAGAGAGACACAAAGTGTGCGGGCCACGTGTGCAGCGTCTGTGAGAACTCTAGGCTGTTTGCATGCGGGACTTGAACATCCAGGAACAGAGGCAAATGTGCTTTGAGCTGAGCCCACTCCCTGTCCTCTAAGTCCCAGAAGTGACACCTTTCTCTGCTCAACATGCAACCCCCAGTGTAGTGTTCTAGGGGGAAGCAGAAACCCCTCTGGCAGCTTGGCTCTTGTCCCCCAGGCTCCTCTAAGGGAACCGTGTCACCTCCACTCTGTCCTATTGCCTTTACATTGTCTCTACTTGTGCTACACCTGACCGCCTGTGGTGGGGTAACTAATGGTCACCTCGGAACACTCAGCTGAACTGAATCAATGTGGTGCTGGGTGAGGAAGTCCCACCTGAGGATTGTTGCCAACAGCATAAAAGCAGAACCGGAGAGGGAGAGGGTGAGCTGTTGATCCTCCTGGAGAAGCTTGACACGCTGGTTTTCTTGATATAAATTCAGCTGTTCTCATCCTCGGAGGAGCTTGGGTCCTCGCTGTTCTTGAAGATGGATGGCTGTGGTTCTTTTCGGGGGAGCTCTCTCTGTCCTTACCTTGAGTGTCGCTTCCTGGCTCCAGTACAGATTCCTCAGCCTGCTGGCACAGATCCTTCATCCCTCTGGTGCAGGCTTTCTAGCTTCCACCACTGACCTTTGGGCCTTCCCAGTGCAGATCCCTGATACAGATTTGCATGAGACATTGTCATGGGCTCTAGGCCTCCCTCTGGACTCATGGAGGACATTGCCATGGCTCTAGGTCTTCAGCTGGACTCATGCAGGACATTGCTATGGGATTCTGGCCCTCAGCTGGATTCTTTGGGTTTCTAGTACGTGGACAGATCTCCTGCACTCCTCTGCATTTGACTTTTTGGGTGAATATTATAAAATAATCCTATAAATTGTGTGTCCTGTGTTAAATCTATTCCCCTGTAAACCCTGACTACAACACCTCCTGTCACCCGCTCCTCACATTGCCCAGCTGTGGGCACATGAGGCCCTGCCTGCCGTGGTCCTGGAGCCTCAGGACAGGGACTGAGAGCTGGTGTCACCTGAGGAAGTTCCCTTGGCATGGGTCCCCTCCCAGATCTGAACACTGGCAGGAGCACAGTGTCTGCCTGGGGCATGGGCTGCTTCCTAAGACCCGTGAGCCTGACCCCTGACCACATGGCTCATGCTACTGTCCTGTGACAGTGAGGCATTGCCTGCCTCCTTTTTGCCCTGGAGCCACCCCACTATGGCCCTGCCTTAGCCTTGCATTCTTCCTTCTTCCAGCCCCACAAGCCTATTGGACTTAGTCCTGGGTTTTGGGACCTGACCTCTGACTTGCCCCAGGCTGTGTCTTTGTCCTTTTCTGCCCAGCACCTGGTCCAGTGGGCTGCGTGGAGCCAACTTGTACTTTCAGGCCCCGATTGCCTTGGTGGTCACTGCTCTGGACCAAGAGGTGCTCTGGGGGGAAAAGGGAGCCAGACACACAGGGACACAGGCAATGGGCCCATGACACTGCCTCCCCTGGGTGGGCTATGTGCTCGAATCCACACTCCCATGGAGCACCCTGGCCAGGCCAGGCACACAGAGGCAAAGGTCTTGGTGAATGGATGAGCAGAGGCAGCTGCAGGGGCTTGCAGCCCCCACCCCAGGCTCCCCATGCCCTGAACCAGTCTCAGCTCAGGTGCCCTTATATTATCCTCACTTCCTCCGGAATATAAAAAATATGTGACACGATATCCCAGTTCCAACGATGTGTCGTGGTCCACGAAGGGCTCTTCCTAACGCCAACCATCTGAGTCATCAGTGAAGATGCCTCCAGTAACCAGATGTCCCCTGATACCCAGGGCACCCAATGTGGGACACTAGGTAGGTCCCAGAGGCCATCGGCAAGATCACCATTACTCCCAGGTGAGTGTGCCCACCGGGCTTCATTTTCCTGCTGTGCAATCACACCAGGAAGGATCAGAGGGACCTGGGCTCCCACCCTGAGAACTTTAAGCCCTCCTGTGCTCTTCTCCAGGGCAGAAGTGTCACTGTGAGTGCCCTGCACACAGCAGGCACTCAGTAAGGGCTGTGTCAGCTGACTCCAGGTCAGAAGGTGGCACAGGTGTGGCCGGCTGGCTTGGTTCCCACGTGCTCCTGCCTCATCTCAGCCCAGAGAGTTGTGTGGGGACCACTGGAAGCTCATCCCAGTGCCCCTGCCAGGTGGCCCGATGCCAGAGCTATGGTCCCAGACATCCCTGCCAAGTTTCCAGGAGGCCACTGCTCTGCTCTCCCACCCAGGAGGAGCCCTGCACTGTCTCACTGCTTCTGGGACAGATCAGATGTAACCACGTCGGCATGCATGGGGGATGAGGCCTCTTTTGTTGACACGTGTTTTGGGGAGAGAAAGGAATTCTTTTCCTTCTTTGCCATGGGATGCTGGGGCTGGGGAGACCTGCTCAGAAACACCTGTCACTCTGAGCAGTGCACAGTAGAGACAGGCACAAAGCCAACAGCTGCAGGCTCTGGGACCAAAGGGACAAACACAGCTTAGGTCCCTTGAGTCCAGCAGCAGCGCTCAAAAACCACACAGAGTGGAGGCAGCCATGGGGACAGTGTGGCAGTGACAATGAAAGCAGCAGAGCTGGACTTGGTGCTTCTCATGGTCCTGTCACCATGAGCTCCCAGCAGGTACAATGATCAGGGCCAAGGGGAGGGTGGGCACCGGGCCCTGGGCCAGGGCTACTTGGGGTACCTCAGCACCAAGCCAGTCTCAGTTGTTAAAATCTTGCTGTGCTTCACATAGCAGTATCAGGGTCTTGGCCCAGCACCAATCTCCTAAACGAGTGGATGGTGAAGGCTTAAATATAAGAGACAAGTGGTATGATTTTAGGGCTCCAGGAAGATCAAAACCCTCTAACAGAATTCGAGATTCTCTGGGGGTTGAGACAAAGAACTTCTCTGGGTGGCCCATATATACTTGGTTTACAAAAAAAGGGAGTGGATACTGAGGAAAACGTGGGAACCTGAGCAAGAACTTGGGAGTCAGCTCAAGGACTTCCCCATATAGTAAATGATGTTAATTTAGGAGAACTCTCTTATCTCCAGGTTGACATTTACTGCGGGAGTGAGACGCCTGCAGCTACAGTCACTATTTATTTAATTGAGGTTGGAGCCAGGTATCCTCAGCTGTGGTTATCTTGACTTTAGAGCACCAGGCATATGCTCTTTTCCAACACAGCCAGAGGTCCCTGTGTTTAGCAACTTAACCCTGTACAGCCCGGTCTCCCACATAGCAGGTGACATTTGAGGACTTGTTCAGTACTTACCATCAGTCAAGGTTATATTTTCAATATAAAATCCTTTCTGTTGCTGGAAAGGCTGTTGGGAATCCATTTTGAAAACACACTCGCTGGTCCTCAGGGACTTCTGGGTTTCACTGACAGGCAGGCATCACCTCTTTGTACAGGACTTCAGATCCAGATGTTGTCTCTGTGGAGAAGAAAGAATTCCTCCAACTTTTTTTTTTGTCAGGAAACTGGTGCTGGGACACAATGTCCACTGTAGTTGAGGGAGCTAAAATATCTTTGGAAGCAGAAATATTTTTCAACAAATAACCTGCTTTTGCATTTTTTATATATTTATTTTGAGTACTAGGGATGGAACCCAAGGCTTTGCACATGCTAGGCAAGAGCTCTCCCCCGACCAGCACCCTGAGCCCTTGCTGTTGCAATTTAAAAATAAATAAACATGGTTCCTCAGTCTAGGTCACGATGGTGATTTTGTGCAGATAGAAATGTGAGCCCCGAGTCATCCAGGCACCAGAAGCCAACGAGGTTTAAGGGTTGATTCAGTGAGTGAGCTTAGATTTCTAAAATATACTTTCAACCTTTTTGTTAAGAAGAAATAAGTTAACTTTTTAATAAAATCCAGATAAAAAGGTAAAATATGCCATGTAGTAAAAATTGCAGAAAATAACACTTGCCATGTATGTAATGCTGCACCTATCTGCCTGGGGCCTGCGATCCTCCCAAACCACTTGCCCACCTGGTGTCTTGCTCGGCAAATTGGGAATGATAACATCTGCCTCAGTGAGCCCCTTCATCCAGGGGAGCCCTGGGGAGGGGAAGCCCTGAGCCAGGATGTCAGGCCAGGTCCATGCATCCTGACACCACACTCTAAATGACAATACACAGCCTCCGCCTTTGGAGGCAGCCCCTCCTCTCTCCCTCCTCCCCTGCCACCTCCTGTTACCAGATGGGGGTCCTGGAGGGCTTCTTTCCAGGTCCTTGCTGTCCCCAACAAGACACACAGAAAAGGGAGCAAGTGTGTAGTTTTACGGATGGCAGAAAAAGAAGTACACGCTACAGGGAGAGAGTGGGCCCCTGAAAAGGCTCACAGGAGCCCCAAGGATAAAGGGAGAAGGGCCTTCAGTACCCCAAAATACCTAGATTAGCCTCAACATCATGCAATAACAGTGTGGGGACATTTGTCGTATCAAAAACTCCCTTGGCCTCTCATCAGATACAAATCAAGAGCAGAAACGACGGCCTTTGATAGGTTGTGCCCATACGTAAATGAAGGATTGGGAATATTGCTTTCCGATTAGTCCTGTGAACAGTGCCAGATTCAAACGAAGGACTGAGAATATGCTTTCTGATTGGTCCCCTATACAGTGCTCAGGAGCCATAAGTCTGGTGTCACTGTGGGTCCCGGGTTGTGCAGATGTCTTCTCTTTTTAGGAAACATCTCACTCAGCCTGCTAGCCCTGGGTTTTTCTGACCTGTGACACATTCCTCCATTCTGTCCTGTTTGCCCCAACCCTAATCTTCTATTTATTTTCTCCCTCTCCTTTCCTCCCTCCCCAGCTTGGTCCCTCAGCCCAGGGGTGGCCTTCTTGTGGAACTCAAACAGCTATGCCCTCACAGTGGCTTTTTGGTAGGTTTTGGAACCAGACAGCGTCAGGTTCTGCCACTTTTGCCCCTTATCAGCTGGGTGACCTTCCCCAAGGCTTCTAGATCTGTAACTTGGGATCAGGGATGCATGCTGAAGGACAATTGTGAGAATTGATGGAATGGTGAGATAGAAGCTTCTAGCCCTAGCAAGGGGTGGGGAGTGGCCACAGTTGGGAAGAATTCGATTAACATGGACCCAGCCCTCTGGGTTGCAAGGGCCGTCACATTCCCACCCTGCCCACCTACCAGGGCTTGTTAATGCTAATGTCACAGCTCAAAAACATATCACCAGAGGCCACAAGATTACAGGAGCATCCTGTCCAGAGCCGTGCTGCTCTGCCCATAATTAGCACAAGTTTGCACAAGCACCGCCATCGCTGGCTTGTTAGTGTAAAGCATTCCAGGGGCTTCTGTGCAGCCGGCTGTGCCTCTGCAGCCCTCTCTTCCCCTGGCCCCTGCCCTTGGTCACCCCCATTCCTCATTAGGGGATTAGCGGCGTGGGCCCTACACAACCTTGACCGTGGCCTCTGCAGCTGCCAGGCTCTGAGCCTGGCCCCTCTCAGCCTTATCAGTGGGCCTGAAGCAATGTTTGTGCTCAGAAATCAAAGCAGTGCTTGGGCGGAAATTATGGAGTGCTGGTGTCATGAGCTAATTATAGATGCTGGGGTCAGGGACCAGGGAGATGACAGGGACTTTTCCCACTTAGTGGAAAGCACACCAAGGGCTACAGGCTGAGAAAGTGGGTGCTGCCCACAGCCCTTAGAGGATGGAAGGGGATGGTGACGAGTCTTGCTGAGCCAAGTGCAGGTGCAGAGCTGCGCACACCCCAGCACCAACGTCTTCGGTGCTCCAGTCTCCAGAGCTGGAGAGGGGGGCCGGTGATCAACTCCTCACATTAATGCAAAGTACTTATGGCCCAGTGGGACACTTAGGACGGTTCTGAGCGTGTACATCTCTGCCATTAGAAGCAGATTCATATTGAATGATGATTCTGAAAAATAGGAAAAACCAAGCACACAGGGAAAGGAGCAGAATGCGAACAGCTTCTACTGCTGTTTGCTTCCTGGTGCCATGGCCCACGAGGCAGGGGCAGCTTGAAGGCTTCAGTTCTACCACAGGGGTCAGCTCTGGTCATGTTCCCCAAAGGGCAGGTGCTAGGTGAGTGACAGAGCTCAGTCGCTGCACAGGGGGGTGGTGATGTCCAGGCATGGGGTGCATGCTCCCTCTCCCCACTTCACTGAGGTTCCTCTCATGGCACAGAGGTCCTCACCCCCACCCTGGCCCTGTACTCATATGGGCCCACAACTGCAGCTATGGCACTGGAAGTAAAGGCTGTCCACCAGCCACCGCGAGGCTCAGGCGTGGCTCCTGCCCTCAGGGACCACCCTGAAGCTTCCCGTGGCCCAGGGAGGGGGAGTCAGTGTGCGTAGCACCCTCCTGAGTAAGTGTGGCCACTGCCAGAACCAGCATCCCTGTGACAGGCTTGCAGTCCCTGCACCATCCGCTATTGCTGATCAGGACTGCTGTGGTAGCCCATGCCATCCAGCTCAGGGTGATGGTTAGCTACACCCCAAGACAGTGCAGCACCCCACTCAATGCACTCCTGTGGCCACCCTCACACCTCAGGCCCAGCCTCCCATGGATGAAGGACAGAACTCAAGGCTGCTGCATCCACGGCCAGTATGGCGCCCTGGAGCAGATGTGTTATGGCGCCATCTGTCAATTCTCTGAAGAGACTTTCTTATCTTCTCCCTCATCCATGCCCCTGCCCGTGTCTGTTGAACATATCTCTCCACATCTTTATCACCCTACCCAGTTTCCTCTGACAGAGAGGACCTCACATTAAATGAGCACCTACTATTTTCTAAAACAGGCTTGAAACACTAAGGGCTGCAGCCCTGACCATCGGCCTACTGTCTTCTTTGTCAATAAAGTTTCACTGGAACACGACTATGGCCCCCTATTTCTGCTCCATCTATGGCTGCTTCCAGGCTATAATAGCAGAGTTGACGTTGAATAGCTGTGACAGGACTTGTGGCCCAAAACACATCCTGTCTGACTCTGTAGAGAAAGTTCCTTTCTGCTAGGAGGCTTACAAAAATTATATAGGTTTTAGAACAAGCTGGCAATATAACTTCACCTTCATCCTGTTGCCAGGGCCACTAGGACTTCTACAACTCCCAAAACAATAGGCCATGTAGACAGAGCCCAACTCTTCTCCTTGGAAATCTTGGTGCAAATCAGAAGCCAGTGTACCTTCTCCCTCATACCCCCCAAGACCCCCCAAATCACCCACCCAGGCAACTGGCTCCTTCCTCTTCGTCTTGGGTTTGTGGCATAAAGGTAACCAGACAGTGAACCTCTCCCTGTTCCCTCTGATACGGGCACTGTGCAGCTGGGGCCTGAGCGGGGTGGGCAAGGCTGCACCCGATGCCCCATGGGGCCCTTTTAAGGAGTATCAGGTTCTCCTCGCTGAGCAGTGGGACACTGAGGCTTCCCACTTAGTCTGTGATCCTCCCCACCCGTGTCCCATTTCTTTTTTCCCACTATGTGATTGAGGCTGGCCTTGAACTCACTGTATAGCCTAGGCAGGCCTCGAGCCCTAAAAGATCCTCCTGTCTCAGCCTCCTGAGTGCCAGGGTTACAGGCATTTACCACCATGCCTGGCCTCTCTATGTCCCAGTTCTAACCATTTGGCTTCATGCGCACATAAGCATACACATGCATGTGCGTGTACACTCGCATACCTGGTTACATTTAGTGCACCTGAGAGTCAAGAGAGACCATTCCTGATGGAGTCAGAGGAAATGACCACTCATGACCACAGAGTCCACGAGCACAGCCCCTCTTTCCACGTGATCCACAGACACCAGCACTGCCGGGCCAGGGATTGTCTCCCGGAAGACACTGGCCCAGCTGGCAGAGTCACTTTCTCCAGCATCTGAGAGGTAGCATCTGCTCTGTGTGGTGGCATTGATGCGGGAAGACTTAGACCTGCTAAGTGGCCGTAAATCTCCATTTCCCCTCTGTGACGTGGAGAAGACGTGAGACTGCCAGCCTCATAGAAGTGGCTTGGGGATGCATTGCACAGGAAGGACCAGGGCACATGATTAGCACGGTACCTGGCTTTGCAGGTGTCAGGGCCCATCAGTATCAGGAGCAGCAGCTGCCACCTTAGCTCATGGTCACTGTCATCAGCATCACTGCTGTGCTCACCCTCCCACCACCTTGGTTTTATAACCTGGTTGCCGTCACTGCCTGCACCAGCAGCCCATGTGAGCCGGGACAGTGATTGGGAAGAACAGTAATGAGTACAAATGGTCCCTGGGCACTGTGGGCTGCCACCGTGCTCCTCCCGGATGCGGCTGTCAGGCCACTGAGGATGCAGCTTGATGAAGACGGATGACGCCTGCGCCTGGGGTTGTGTTATGCGGAAGCCCAGCCACGTGATTAATCAGACACTGCTCTCTGCCAGGGCTGAGTAATTGGAGGCAGGTGCTAAGTGCAATTTAAATAAAATGCTGAGTTAATAAGGACAGTCGACAAGGATGTTCCGAGTCCCTGTCCAAGTTTTCAACAGGAACTGGAAGGCTATTCGGAGGACTGAGAAAAGGGGACTTAATGTCTCTTTAAAAACAAGTGCAATGAATTTGGGGTTTTGACCACAAGCTTATTTATTTTCACTTTTATGATTTAGAGATAAGACATCAGGGAACCCAAGATCAGAGCTAAGATACTCAAGATGAGGGCCTTGGGCCAGGACTCCCACCACCTCTTCTATCTGCCCCCACCTCGCCTTTCCTCTCCAGCCCCATCCCTCTGGCCTAGTTGCCCCCTCATCCCAGGTCACCAGAGTGACCTTGCTAGTTTGCACATGGGGCTGCTCTCAGAATAGAGCCCTGCAGGCCTCTGTCCCCTTTGAGTAGAGCTGTCCTGGGGACCAGGCCATATCTCCACAGCTCAGCCCCAGCCTCTCTGCCACCCCTGCTCTCTGCCAGTCACTGTGGCCCCTGACTTCCAAGCCTGTCCAGAGTCTCCCCAGCCTGCAGTGTCTTCCCTCCCTGCTCCATCAGGTGACATTCAGACGGCGTCTGGATTGCTATCCTGGTGTGGCCACTGCAGGACACTTAAACCAGTGTCTGTAGCTTGCTGTGTCCTTGGGGTGCCTGCCTCGCCCTGGGCCATCCTTGGACCATGCACTCTCGCTTACCAGCCAACATGTCCCCCCACACAGCTGTACCTGTGACCAGTACAGCCTGCTCCACCCTCCTTGTCCCCAAACAGTCTGCTATGCAAGTTCATCTCATCAGAGACCCTAAAGCTGCCACCAAGACCCAGAGCCACAGTCCAAAGGCAGGTGGATGAAAGGAGAAGGCATCCAATGTGCAACCCTCCCGATCCTGATGCAGGGAGGGCTGCCTGCAAGGAGGTGGCCGGACAGCTGTCACCTTCCCAACTCTCTGGCTCCTGCATGGTGGAGGCATGGAGAGGCCCACATAGATGCAGAGGGGACCCCAGAGGTCCATCAGAGCCAGATGGTGCTTTCTCTCCCCCAAAACTCAAATTGAGATTTAACTACATTGTGGTGGCATTGGGAGGTGATGAGATCAGTAAGATTAATCTGTGCCTTTCTTGTGGGACTGGACTAGTTTTCATGGTAGGGAGCGAGTTCTGGCTCAGGGGCCTGGATCAGTTACCTCGGGGATGGGTCGTCAGAAAGCAAGGTACCCAATCTCTTCTGTGTGCATGCACTTGCTCTCCAGCCATGGCGCCCTTACTAGAAGCCCAGCAGACACCAGTGCCATGCTTCTGGCCAGAGCCCTGAGCCCAAAGAAGCCTCTATTCTTCATGCATCATGGGCCTCAGGTGTTCTGTTACAGCCACAGAAATCAGACAAAACAGGCCCTTCTGCAGTATCCCCAAAGTCGCAGTCCAACTTCCCCAAGGTATCTTGCAGGGCTCAGGGATAGTCCAGAAGAGCCCTGGGTATTGGTGCAACCCCTGATGAAGGGCCACCTGCCCTGGGGACCCCGTGCTTCTCCCTACACCTGCCTTTCTGGGAGAATGACCCCTTCTGTGCATGGATCTAGGCCCCTCCTGAGCAGCGATTGTTCCTCTCCAAGGAACTTTGTGGGGTCTATGGTGGCAGGGTGGAGGCCTCATGCACCCCTGGGGATTCCATGTGAACTTCTGGCTGCTCAGCCACCTGGCTCACACTGTGCCTCCCCCTTCCCCGCCCCTGTGGCCACGTGAGCGACTCCCCACACCCTGTCTCCTATTCTTTGCCGTTGTCGTCCTCAATCCAGACTCCGTTCTGTGGAGTGGATGATCCCAGAGCTGTGCTTCTATACGGCCCATGCAGGGCCACCGTCTGCTTTCCCTGTGGTCTCTGGGGACACTTCTTGCTTTCCCACCTCCAGCTCCCTCCCTGGCTCCAGACCTGAATTTCCACCAGTTCACACTCCCCCGTGTCCCGAACTGAACTCAAGGATTCCTCCAAACTCCGGCCCCTGCTCCAAAGAATGACATCACCACCACCACCCCCAGTCTCCAGGCCAGAAACCAGGGAATCATTTGAGGAGCCCCCCAGCCTCATCTGCACCCTGCTGATTCTTGGCACTGTGGGTTGTATTTGCTTAACAGTGCTTAACATCAGCTGGGCTCATCCCCACCCGCCATGGCTCCCCTGGCCCAGGTCCTCCACCTCGCGTGTCTGGACTTTTCCCACACCGGCCCCCTAGTAAGCTGGATGTTTCTGACCCACTTCCAACATGGCCTCAGAATGATCTTCCTCGAGGCCCAAGATCATGGTGCCATCCAGCCCAAAACTCCCAGTGGAGCCCTATAACTTTCAAGGAAAACTCCCACTTCATGCTGTCGTGACATTCGGGGACATTATGACCTGGCTCCTCCTGCTTCCCTACCTGGTCACCTTCCCTCCCACTCTCCTTGTACTTCTCCCTGACCTGTCTGTTCAGATGCTTGGTCCTCCAGCCCCGGCCCTGAGCAGGCTGTGGGGTGACGTCTCTCACCCATGAGTGTGCACCAGGATGAGCTGTCAGGAACTGGTTAGAGCGCAGAGCCCTGGGACCCCCGGGATGCTGACAAGTGAGTCTGGGACGGGCCCAGAGTTTGCGTTTCCAATATCAAATGCTTTTCCTTTTTTGGAGTGGAGAGCAGTACTGGGGATCGAACCCAGGGCCTCCATACTGAGTTGCAACCCCAGCCCTTTTCTTCATTTTTTAATTTTGAGATAGGATCTTGCTACATTGCCCAGGCTGGGTTGAAACTTTCCATCTTTTCCTGTCTCAGTCTCCCAGAGTACTGGGATTACAGGTGCACCCCACCAGGCTCATCTTCCAGCATCAAATTCTTAATGGTGCTGACACTGCTGGTCTTGGGGCCTTCTTGAGGCCGCATGATTTGGGCGTTCAGTAAGCACTCAGAAAGGATTCAGAAAGGTCAGCTGGATGCAGAAGCAAGGGAACAGCTGGCCTACATCCTGACCAACCAAGGTCTGCAGCTAATCCTTGAGATGCTCTTGATTGCGTCCCATGTGTACAAGCAATCTTGGGTGCAATTGGAGAATGAGTTCAAAGATGCCATGACATCCTGCCTTGCATCTGAGTTTGTCTCTGTGGCTGAGCCCAGCTGGGCACCACAAGAGGTTGGCATCTTCCCCACAGAGGAGGGAGTGGCAGGGCCTGGGCTCGGGCCTGTGACCGTGCTCCCCTTACATCACTTGGATTTCTTTACAGCCTGGAGAGTCCACATCATCAGAGCACATGTTTTTATGATTATCCAATAGCCCTCATTCCTGCGACCACGTCCTGTTTCCAGGCCACCGTGGAGGCCAGTGGACGTGGTCCAGCATGCATCCGAGCTCTCACATGCACACAGTGTGTTCCTTCTCATGGGGTAGAAAATAAACCCTGGGGTGAAAAACCCAGAAGATTGCAGGAAGGGCGCCAGCCTAGTCTACACAGGCCGGGTACTAAGCATGAAGACTCCACATGATTTGAGAGCTATGATAGATGCAAAGAAGTCTCCAGTACTCAGCACAGCCAAGCTGGCCTTGAGGTCACCCTGCCTCAGCCACCTTGAGGAACTTGCAGGAGTCCCCCCTCCTCCCACCCCATTTGTCCACCCTCTTTACACCACCGGAGTGGAGCCAGCAGAGAGTTGGAGGTCATTCTGGGGTCCCACCAGGCTGAAAGGGGAGATCCCAACCCTTCTCCCCAAGTCCTTGAAATCCATTTGTGGAATGCTGTTATGGGCCACATTGGGTCCCTCTCAAAATCCAGATGTTGATGTCCTATCTCCCAGGGTCCCGGAGTGTAACTGGAGAGAGGATCTTCACCAAAGTGCTCAGGTAAAACGATGTCAGGTGGGCCCTGAGCTAACATGACCCGTGTCCTTCTAAGGAGAAAAGATCGGGACCCAGACACACACAGAAGGGCAACTGTGTGCAGACAGAGGCGACAGCAGCCAAGGCCAGGAAAGAGTGCTCAGGAGACACTGCCCTGCTGCCATCTCGACCTCCACCTTCCAGCCCAGAGAGCTGCTAGACAAGAAGCTTCTGTTTAAGCTGCCGCATGATCAGGAGCTCTTTGTTACAAAGCTTGTGCACACTCACCAGGTTAGGAGCATCGGCCCGGGCACTTGGTGCAGGGCCAGGAGCAGGCTGAGCATGGCTCTCGAGGGGCTCAGTGAGAGGCCAGAGTCCCCGTGGCCTATGACAATCCATGGGAAGGACTGCAGCCTGGTCCTGCCGGGCATCTCTGCACCCAGCTGTGACTCCCCATGGGGTACCTGAGCCTGGTGGCTCCAGGTCTGCTCATTAGGAGGACAGGTGATGGAGCCCCTGGGGCTGCCAGGAAGGTACGCTGCATCCTGCCCTGTCCCCTAGGCCCTGCACAGGAATTACAGGAAAGTCCTTCTCTGTCCTACCACAGCCTCCCCAGGGGATGCTTCCCAGGTGGCAGCCCCAAGCTCCTGAGGAGGGGCTATCTTGCACTTCTTGCTTCACCCACAGGGCTCCAGAAGTCACCTGGCCCCAGGGTGGGCCTCCAGGACCCTACAGTAGCACCCCATGGGTGTCCCATCCTTTCTCACCCCTTTCCCTGCCCTGGGGTGTGTGGGCACTGGTCACTCCTCCACCACCAGGTTTCCTAGCTATGGCTGCTGCTGTGGGATCCTGATGGGGGGGCTTCTTCCCTAGCACTCATCCCTCCCTCCAGGATCTCTGGTCCAGGCTGGCCCAGTGCCCCCAGGAAGACTGCTGCTGTCCTCCCATCCCCTCCTTGCAGTCCTGTCCCCTGTCCCCAACAGGGCCTCTGCAGATGCAGAAGTGCTGTGCATTTGGTGTGCGTGGGAAGAGCTGACGGTGGAGACATGGCGGCGTCTGGACTGGGCAGCCTCAGGCCAACCCTGATCTCTGGGAGCCTCTGGTCCCTTCTCTGCAAAGAAAGTGGATGAGGTGATGAGTTGGGGACAGGAAAGGCTTGCTTACCTGGACACTGGCCTGTCGCTTAGCACCAAGGAGACTGGGTACCTGTGACACTCCTCTCCCTTCCTGCCCCCTCTCCCAGCCACAGTGATCTGCACACTATGGCCCCCATGGGGGACCAGGAGGAAGGCTCAGACCAGACAGCCAGAGCGCTGCAGTGTCTAAATCCTCACGTCTCCCACCCTGCAAGCCCAGGGACCCAGCAGCTGCTCAGATCCTGACTTGATTGACTTTGGGGGTCCTGGGGCTGCTAGAGGCCTCTGGGCCCAGTAGGAGCTGTGAGCAGAGTCCCCCAGGGATACCTGGGAAGGGCATGGTGAGTGGGTGGCCCCAGCTGGCTCCAGGTCCAGGTGACAGGGTGCACAGGCGCTGGTTCCTGAGAGCAGCGTGGTGCAGGCTGCCCGGGGGTGGGGGCTGAGAGGAGTGGTAGATAACGTGTGATGACAGGCATCCCTGCCAGGCGCGGGAACGCTTTGCAGCTTTGTACCCCATGTGATTTTTTTTTTTTTCAGTGCTGGGACTGAACCCAGGCCTTCACACTGAGCTACATCCACAGCCTCTTCTATTTTTTACTTTGAGACAAGGCCTCAAGAAGTCACTAAATTGCCCAAGCCGGTCTTGAACTTGCAATCCTCCCAGAGTGCTGGGATTACGGCCATGGCGCATCACTCCTGGCTGCCCCTTGATCTTTATATTCACCAGTAGAGTAAGTGCTGGAGAACCCCACTGTGCAGAAGAGAAACTGAGGCTCTGAGGTGAGTGCCATGGTGGTGGCGGGCCTGGTCTGGTGTGACCAGGGTGCGTGGACTGTCCCCACTTCAAGCTGTCCCGCAGGGCTATGTGCAGATGGGCACGGTGACCAGCAGTGACCTTGGGATCGATGACACCTGGCAGGGAATAGTCTAGCCCTGCCCCAGAGAAGGGCCCTGCTCCCTGCTGCCCTCAGCTTCCCTGTTGCAAAGGCTGCCGCCTAGGCACAGGGGGACCTATGGGCACCTGCTCCTGTCCAGCTGTGGCCCCTCTGGTTCCCAGGCAGCTGCAGAGTGGTGGTGCCTTGAGCCCAGCTGCTCTCCCTGCGACCAATCACCAGGCTTCATCACAGGGCCGCTGGCCCAGAGCTCCAGCCTGTCCAGCCAGACTGTCTCAGCCTCCTGTGCAGGCCAGTCAAGAACAGGAAGAAGGGGGCCTGGCGGGGCTCCAGGCACCCCAGAACCTCTAGTCCTTTAAGAAGAGGGCAGCCCTTAGAGTGGGCTTCCCAACTGCCACCTCGGGGATGGGGTCTGACAAAGACCTCCAGGCACCACAGCTGGGGTCTGATGGCTGCAGTTTCCGGCCGAGGCTCACTGGCTGGCCATGAAATCATGACCCAAGACAGAGCAGGGCCACAGGTTCTCTGCTCAAAGCAGGCAGCTAGGGAGCCAGGGAGGTGCTTGTCTGGGCCCACCTAGGGCATGGATGGTGCTGCACAGGCAAGCAGCGCCCCCTGGTGCACACTGTCAGCACCACGCATCAAGACACTATCTGGTAACACACGCACGCATGCGCGCGCGCACACACACACACACACACACACACACACACACACACACCCACCACCACCACCACCAGCACCACCACCACCACCACCACCACCACCACCGTGAGCACATACCACACCTGCACCTGTGCAAAAAGAACCCCAGGCTCTCCCCTACCTCAGGACCCATACTGGAATTGGCCATCGCAGCCACAACCCCGAGCCTTTTTCTCTTTCCAAAAGCCCCTGTGGCGACAGTGAAGACAGCTAGATGTCTGAAGGGGTGAGATCACATGAGGCCATGAGGTAGGTGTCACCGACACACAGGAAGGTCTGGGCACTGATCCAAGCCCACGTGCCACTTCGAGGCTCCAGACCCAGGAGCCAGCCTAGTGTGCTGGTTCCCGCCCTTGAGATGGACCGTTCCATTCACAGAGGCGGCTCCCCTGGGTTCTTCACCTCCCTCTGGAATTGGGGTTTCGTGTGTAATGGAATCAGCCTGGCCCATAATTCTGTGTGTAGCCCCAGTGACCTGGTCACCTCCCACCAGGCACCACCTCTAAAATGTCCCATCACATATTGGGGACCAACCTGCTACCCATGAACTCTTGGGGACAAAACTACATCAAATCCTTGTACAACACTCTTCCTGTGAATGTAGGTGAAACTTGTGACCATAACAAGCTGTCATTCCATGACTGTGTAATTATATGGCCAGGACTCTGCAGGGGTTAGTGATCAAGGTTTTTCATCAGTTGACCTTAAGATAAGGATATGTTTCTGAGTGGACTGAACCTCATCTCTGGTGGGAGGGACAGGGCAGTCAGAGATGTGAGGCATGAGGGGTCTGGACACTTGCAGAGCTCTCCTTGGCTGCAACAGAAGGAGTCTTGGGGCCAGGTCCTCAAAGAGGCCTCCAGCAGCTGCAGCAGTCAGCCTGCAAGAAAGCAGGGAGCTCAGTCCCACAACCACAGGACCCGAGCTCTGCCCAAACCCTGAGTGAGCTAAGAGCAGATTTTCCCATAGCCTCAAGTGTGGACCTGGCCCAAACACTATGACGTCAGTCTCGGAGACCCCAAGCTGATAGCTCAGGGGAGCCCACCCAGACCTCTGACCCCCAGAGGCTTGAGCTGATGAACGGGTGTCAAGTAGCTCACTCTGTAATTTGTTGCACAGCAATAAAAGAATTGCGCCTCCATTCTTTTGTATCTAGACATCCTTCCCCAGAAGTACCCTTCCTTTCTCCAATCAAGACATTATAAGTAATCACCACAGCAGGTTGTATATTTACCATCAGATCAAGAAGGGATGCCAGATTTTGATTCTCCCTTTGCTTATCAGTGGGGATTTTCAGTTTATAGAGAAGTAAATAGAGCTCCCAATTGTGATCATATTTTGGCAAGTCCTTATAATATTGCTGGATTTTTTTGTTTAAACAAGTTGAGGTAGGGCTGCTTCTAATATTCCAGAGCTGCATTGTCAAGTGTATACAACTCACAAATGTGGCTTGTTCCTTTTAAGATAATGTATTGTCCCACATTACCCAAAAAATGCCATTTTTCTTACATTCTGTTTTATCTGGTGATTTTTTTTTGGGGGGGTACCAAGAATGAAACTCAGGGCCTCCTGCTTGCCAGGTAGGCACTGCACAGCTGAGCTACATCCCCAGCCCTTATCTGTTATTAATACCACTCCGCTGTTTGGTTTTGTGTTTGCCTGCTATATTTTTTCTACCCCTTGATTCTTCTGTGTGGTTTTGTTCTTTTTTGTGTATCACTGATGAGAAGCAGGTAGATGGATATTTCAACTTGTAATCTGATGGTTGTCTTTTATTTTAATAGGCAGTGAGCCCCTTTTTTGCGATTATTGATATATTTGCACATCAATTACATTATTTTATCATTTCTTTTTTCCATGATTTCCTATTATTTTCTTTTGCCTCTCTCTCACTCGCTCTCTCTCTTCTTGCTTAGTGGATTTTTGCTTTTCCGATCGTTTTGAAGTTATACATATTTTTCTGTTCTGGTGCTCAGTACTCTTAGCTTTCCAGTGTACATACTGAACTTCATCTTTTCCCTGAGGAAAAGTCCCTCTGTTATTCCTCATTTCCACCCCTCTCCCAGTCCAAGGACCTTGGCAGACATCCACCTCTTCATTTCTCCTCGACTTGCTGTTTGGGTTTGAAGTTAGTTCCTTCCAGTTTTAGATATAAAATATTACTTTTAGTTTTGACAATCAGAAATCAGTGATAATGTGTGGAATATGTCACAGATTCCACGTGCTCGTCAGCTTCCTATCTCTCTCTCCATGTCCCCCCAGGAGCCATTGTGGTCCTTTGGAAATGCAGGCAGCCTTGGCTTTGCTGGGCTCTGCCATGTGAGATTTCAGTTGCAGTTATGTGACACCAATCCCCAAACAATTGGGTTCAGATGTCACCATGAGCTAGCAACTGCAAGCAATCACAAAAAATCACAAATTTTGCTATTAGCTCTTCAATCCATAAATCAGATCATGTCACTTCTTTCAAAGCCTGTCAGCAATTGGCCCCCGGGTTTCTGCTATTCAATTAACACACACACCACAAGCTGCCATTAAGTTGTCTCCTTGTCTCCCTCTGATATTTCACAGAAACTGATTTTTTAAACAAGGGCAGTGACTGAGAAAAGAGGAAAGATACAGCAAAGAAATGAAAAGCAATAGTGCACTGAACAGGCAAGCACTGTTTAATCATCTTTTTCCAAGTTTCCTTACAAAGATGTAAAACTACTTTCGTTCTCCATGTTGCCAGTGTTTTAAATTACAGTGTACTCAATATGCAGGAATTGTACTGTGTTTTTCATCTTCCTCTGTATTTATAACCAACCACAGGAGAGTTTTGTCTTGAGAACAATTATTAAAGGTCACTGAAAAATTCCAATTTGTCCCATGGACTGAAACTGTTTTCCCAGACCTGGCTTGTAGTGATGCTGACGGTCTCCACGCCACTGCACGAGCAGGACTTGGGTGGTGCCCCTTTCGCTGAGGACTGGAGGGACGTGACTTTCACAGCCTTTGTGGCTCTTCACAGTCTTACTTTGGTCTCCAGGTCCACTGATGTGAGGGGTCAAGTGGCCCTCACTTTCCAGCAGCATCCCAAAGCTGTCCTTCCATCTCCTCCTGGCCTGTGTTGCCATAGATGTGAAGTCGGTTGTCACTCTGTCGCCCCTTGCAGGTAACTTTTCCTTTGTTGTTTTTCATTTCATTTATTTTACTTACTGAGTTATTATTTATTTCCTTTGTTTCAGTACTGGGTGTTGAACCCAAGACCTTTACACCAAGTTATGTCCCCAGCCCTTTTTCATTTTTTATTTTGAAACAGGACCTCTCTGCTATTTTACAGTCCTCCTGCCTCAGCCTCACAGAGTGCTGAAATTACAGGCATGCACCACCATACCAGTTATATTTCCCTTTTTATTTTTTAAATAACCACAGATTCAAAACACTTTCAAATAGGACCAATGGTAGTATCTCACTCATATAACTACAGTTCAGTCTGAAATCCAGGAACCTGACATTGACACCTGACAGGTGTGTGTGTGTGTGTGCGTTTCTGTCCCATTGTATCACTTGTGTAGATTTGTGTAGCCACTAATTTGTCTTCCGTTGCTGTAATGTCATCATTTAGGGAAAGTTGTATAAACAAAAGTCACACAGTTGGGCCGGTGAGATAGCTCAGCGGCTTAAGCGCCTGCCCGGCAAGCGCGAGGGCCCGAGTTTGACTCCCGGAACCCACATACGAAAAAGGGGCTGGTGATATCGCTCAGCGGCACGGGTGCCTGCTGGCGCATGAAGTCCTGAGGTCGACCCCCCGGTACCCACAAAAAGAAAAAAAAAAAAAAAAAAGTCACACAGTGACCTTTGGAAGCTGACTTCTCACCTCACACAGTGCCCCTCCGTCCCACCCAGGCTGTGTCACACATCCGCAGTGCACCCCTTTGTGTTAGTGGATGACACCCTGGTCTGGACACACCACTCTCTTAGTCGTTCCCAGTTTGGGACATCAGAGATGAAGTGCTATGAACCATTTGGTGTGTGTGTGGACAGGAGTTTTCATTTTCTTGGGAGAAATGTCTTGCTGTTCATAGGCTAAGAGCATGGTTAGTTTTTTCGTAAGAAAGAAAACTCCCTCCCAGAGTGAGCAAACATTTTAAATTTGTACCAGCGAAGTACAAGAGACCCAGTCTCTCCACCCTTGCTAGCAGTTGGTGTTGTCACTAATGTTAATGTTAGCTGGTCGACCGGGTGCGGGATACACCTCATTACAGGTTTCATTTGCAATTCCCAAATGACTAATGAATTTGAGTATCTTTCTGGTGTTTATTTGCCATCAATATATCTTCTTCAGTGAAATGTCTCTTCATGGTTTCTTGCCCACTTTCTAACCAGTTTGTTTTGGCAATGGATTTTGTAAGTTTTTATATATTCTACATTTGAGGCCTTGGTCATATGCATGCCTTAAAGATTTTTAACTTCCCTTTCAGTTTTGAAGAGTATTTTCACAGGATCTAAGATTCTAAGCTGACTATTCTTTTTTTTTTTGTGGGTACTGGGGATGGACCTCAGGACCTTGCGCGCCAGCAGGCGCCCGTGATGCTGAGCAATATCACCGGCCCTTTTTTCGTATGTGGGTACCGGGAGTCGAACTCAGGACTTCACGCTTGCCAGGCAGGCGCTTATGCCGCTGAGCCATCTCACCGGCCCTAAGCTGACTATTCTTTTCTTTCAATATGTAAAGTGCATTGTTAGAATTTCTTCTGGCCTCTAGACTTTCAGGCAAGCAATTTGCTGCTGTTTTGTTTTTCCTATGTAAGCAATATGTCATTTCCTTCTCAGTCTGCTTTTGAAATTTTTTTCTTTGTCTTTAAATTTCAGATATTTGACTACTCTGTGTCATCCTGTGGATTTCTTTGGGTTTTTCCTATTTGGAACTTATGTGAGTTTTGAATCTGTATATGTGTCTTTTTCCATATTTGAGAAATCTCCAGCCATTAGTTCTTAGTATAGTTCCTCATCCCTGCCCTATTTCTCCTCTGTTCTGGAACTCTGATGACATGCATGTCACACCTCTCATGTAATCCTTTCCTCCCATGTCCTGAGGCTCTCTTCTCTTTTTTTCACAGTCTATTTCCCACTATCAGCATTCAGTTCCTGGTCTTCATCTTCCTCCTCTTCCCAGAGGGATCTGGCCCTGTTGTTCTCTCCCTGCTTCCTGGGCCACATCCTTCCAACTGTTCCTCCCCTTGTTTTCCTGCTGCGCTGTGGGCAGTTTTGCTCATTTGCTGGAGTTTTCTCTCCTTTTCAGTCATTACAAGTTCTTGTTTTTAACTTTTCTTTTTCCTAGGTACACTGTGCCAGGTAAGGTAATTGTTTTTGTTCTCCCTGTAGTGGGGATTGAACCCAGGGCCTTTGCATCCACAGCCCTGTATTTTTATTATTTTATTTTATTTTATTTTATTTTATTTTATTTTATTTTATTTTATTTTATTTTATTTTATTTTATTTTATTTTATTTTGAGACAAGTCTGACTAAGTCACTCGGTTGCCCAGGCCAGGCTTGAACTCACAATCCTCCTGTCTCCGCCTCCCACAGTGGTGGGATTTAGGCCCAGGTAATTTTCTTTAGTCTCAAGGCTTTTGCTCTGTCCTTGATGTCAATACACAGAAGTTTCTATTTCTAGCTTTGAACTCTCCCCAAGCTCCAGATTCATAACTGGCCTCCCAATGTCACTGTGATGGCAGCTGCAGTGTCACCCAGCAACTTTATCCTGGCACCTTTATCTTAACATCACCCCCCCACAGTCTCATTCTTCTCATCCCCACTCACTCTGTCACTCCGGTCACTCTGGATGACCTCAATATCCACCCTGCACTCTCATCACCTTCTGTCATGTCAGACTAACATCCTCATGCCACCCTCCACTCCACTGTCTCCATAAAGCCCGTTACTCCATTAAAAATGGGCCTCCTGCTCACACTTACCTGACCCCATCACACACAGTCCATGACTGGACCGCACACTTGGACCACAGGGAAAGAAGACAGTTTTCCTCCCATTTTGAGACCCCTCCTTTGGCTTACCCCCAGCATATTCCTGTACCTATCCCTCCATGGGTGGCTCCATCTCCCAACCTGTGCCCTGTACCCCCCTTTCCTCTGGAAGTTCATTGTCTTCTCTAGCTCAGTGCAAAGATAGGTCATCAACCTCGGAGCTGGCCACGCCTCCCGAACTCTGCCTCCCCAGCCCTCTGGTGACTGCTCCCCACCCCCACTTCCAGCCACTTGTGGTCACACACTCACCTTAAACCTGCATTCCTCCAGGCCCTCAGACCTTGCCCCTGGTTGACACAGGTTGCCCTCCCTTTCTCCTCTGCCCAGGCTGTGCCCACCTTCTTTTTGTCCCTATTTCTTCATCTCACAGATCCCTCCTGAAACCATTTTGAACTGTCCTCAGTCATAGCCCATGTCCCTGCCCCTGCTGCCCTGTCTCCACACCGCCTTGTCAGGCAGTGACCTGGTTAAGCCACACCTGCCTCCTCTCCCTCTGGCCTGTGCTTCTGGGTGACCCCGCCTCTTGGCTCCATGACAAGCCCATCCTTGCCAACCTGCGCCAGACCCCATCCCCTGGTGGCTTTCCACAGCTGTTCCCAATCTTCCTCCTCTGAGTCCATAGTCCACCCCCACTTCCTGCACTCCTGGCAAATGAATGCACTTGGTAATTTATTGAGAACTTTATCCGATAATGACGCTCTCACTTTCCCTCCCGTCTCCTCAGAACATCTCTATCTCCCCCCAGCGTGTCTTTATCTGAGAAATATCCTTCCTCTTCTCAAGATAAACCTTTCCCTCTGGACTCTAGATCCCTTGCCTTCCTGCTTCCTTCTTGCCTCCTTCCATGTGTGTGTCTCATAGCTTTTTACTTTTTTTTTTTTTAGCTTTATTGCAGTATACGTGATATACAAAAACAATGCACACATTAAATGTTTACACCTCAAGTTTGGATATATGCATGCTCCTGTGATGCCATCAGCCCTGTCAAGGCACTAAGCACATCCATCACCTTAAAAGTGTCCTTGTGTTCCTGTAGGTCTTATTTTCTGTAAAAGCAGAATATGAGATTGGTCCGTTGAACATATTTTAGAATGCACAGCACGATCATTCGCTACAGGTGCCATGTTGTAAGCCAATCTCCAGAACTTAACTCATCTTGCATAACATAAACTTTATCCCCATTGAAACAGAATTCCCCATGTGGCCCTGCCCCACCTGTGATGTTTTCCATTCAACCTCCACTCTCTGCTTCCATGAGGTTGACGACTGCAGATACTTACATAAGTGGAATCATGCACTACTTGTCCTTTTCTGCCTGGCTTATTTCACTTACTATAATGTTCTCCAGGTTCATCTATGTTGTTGCAAATGGTGGGATTTCCTTCTTTATGAAGGCTGAATAACATTCCATAGTGTGGATCCACATTTCTGTATCCATTCATTTGTTGATGGACAATAGGTGGTTTCTGCATTTGGCCATTACAATCAAGGGGTGTACATTTTTCTTGAAGGCACTGACTTCAATTATTTTGGATGTGTACTCAAAAGTGTGATCACTGTGTCATATGGTGATTCCATTTTTCCTTATTTAGTAACCTCCACACTATTTTCCACAGTGGCTGCAACACTCTCTATTTTGGATTTGGTTACCTGTGTTTTTGATGTCAAATCCAAAAAATCATTGTCAAAGCCAGTGTAATGAAGTTTTCCCCTTCTGTTTTATAGTCTTGGGTCTTATGTGTAAGTCTTTAATCCACTTCACGTTGACACAGAAAAACATACAGTGAGGGAAGGGTCCCCTTTCATTCTTCTCTACATGGATGTACAGTGTTCTCAAGCCCACGTGTTGACAAGATTCTCCTTTCCTTATCATGTGTTCTGCAATAACTTTTAGCTTCTGTATGACTGTATCTAGATGTGCCCCCCAAAGCCTCATGTGCTCATAGGTAGGGCATTTCAGAGCTGGCTGGATCACGGGTGTGTGATACTGCGATTAAGGATACACAGTACTAAATTAGTCCACTAATTGGAATTAGCATACTTCTGGGTGTGGATAATGGAAAGGCCCATCCTGGGTGTGGGTGGCACCACTCAAAAGGCTTGTAGCCTGGATGGGATATAAAGGGAGAGTGGGAATGCAGGCTTGCGACTGCTGCTGCTTGCTGCTTGCTGCCTTCTGCCTGCCATGACATGGTTGCCCCCTGCCATGCCACCCTGCCTTGGAGCCAGCCGACTATACACTAAAACCTCTGCAAACTGTGAGTTGAAATAAACCTTTCCTCCTTTAACTTTGGGTACCCAGTATTTTGTCCCAACAGTGAGAAAGTAACTAAACCAGCTTCTTCCACAAAACTCATGAAAACTTACTTTAGTACGACACTTCCTCATTCTTGTTACCTTTCAGTTTCCTGTCCCATTCCCCTTGCCTGCAGGATCCAGAGCAGAAGAGTGAACCCTGCTTCCTACCTTGCCCTCCATCTGCCCCTGGCTCACAGCCCTCATGGCCCAGCCCTCGCACCTACTGAGACCATGTGTAAGGGTTCTCTTTGCTTCCTCCAGAGTGCATTGCTCCTGTGACATTGCAAGTCTCAGTTCCCCAGATGGGACAAGTGCAGACCCTTGCCACCTCATCTCAATTCCCAACATCCTTCCTGGAAATCCCTGGATTCTGCTCTTGACCTTTTTCTCCTGCTATATTTACCTGTGATGTCCAATGGAGCTGTTCAATGGCTCTTTATACCTTATCATCCAAACTAGGATGCTAGAGGAGCTGTCATTAATACCGGGTAGACCTGATGGAGTTCCACCTTCATCTGAGCACCTTCCTGTCCTGGTCCTCTAACCATAGGGTTCCTGGGGTTTGTTTTTCTTTTTTTTTTTTTTTGTGGGTACCGGGGGTCGACCTCAGGACCTCGCGCACCAGCAGGCGCCCGTTCCACTGAGCAATATCACCGGCCCTTTTTTCGTATGTGGGTTCCGGGAGTCGAACTTGGGCCTTCGCGCTTGCCAGGCAGGCACTTATGCCACTGAGCCATCTCACCGGCCCTCCTGGAGTTTGTTTTAATCAGAGATTATGAGACACACAGGCACAAAAGTAATTGATGTGGGGAAAACTTTTGTTATACTCATAGACCCCTAGAGCAAGAGGCAGGCCAGGACACAGGGTGTCCAGGAGGCAGAGAATGGGGGAATGGCAGGCAATGCAGGCTTTATTGTGTTTTTCTCAGGAAGAAATGGGCATGGAATTGGCTGGTGGGAATAGTTCCAGTGGGCTCTGGGGCATGGGCCTGCCACAGGTGCCTAGTACCCTGTCCTGTGGTGATTGGGCAGGCAGATAATGGTCTAAAGTGCAGGAGCCCAGCAGAGGAGGGGCAGGCTCTGGATTGGTTGGTCTGCATTTGAAAAGCATGTAGACCCTAGGCTTGTTATTGACTTCCTCTAGGAATTGGCTAGCCCTGGAAGGGGTCACCAGGGTCCCAGATTTCAAAGCACCAGAATATGGCAAATAAAAGGCATGACTGATACAGGGGCTGACAGAGCTCCAGAAGAGGCTTTTCCAAACAGCACAGCCTCCACTTCCACCTTGTTGCCACCCTCGGGTGAGAATAAGGCAGAGTTGCAGAGTCAGAGCTACTGATGTCCATGTGCATAGATCCCATGCACGTTAGAAAAGCGGAGACTGAGAACCCTCACTTTGGAAGCTGGAGGATGTGCAGCTCAGTGGTGAGCGCTTGCCTACCATAGGCAAAGCCCTGGGTTCAGTTCCCAGCCCTGCAACATAAATGAATAGTACCCCTAGGCTACTGCTTCTCCAGAATATTGTATCCACATCTAACACTTCAAGACCAAATCTGCATCTTCAACCTCAGTCTCCCGGGACTGCTGAACTAGAGTCCCACTCTCCCATGTATCATGGCATGGACTCCCATTTCCTCCTTCACCTGAAGCACCCTGTGCCCCACTTCCGCCCATCACAGACCTGGCTTTGATGCTGTTCCCTGGAAACCTGGCCAGCAGTGTACACCCCACCACGCAGTCCCCAGCTGCCTTCAGCCACATCCTCCTCTCCTGTGGGGAGTGAGCTTCCTGATCAAGGGATAGCACAGTGTCGCCTGCCTGCAGAACAATGCTTGTGTCAGAGTGCACCACATTTCAGTGGGAACAGAAGCCTTTCCAATGAGATGTCTTGGCCTCGGGTTGCAGGGGATGCGCCCATCCTGGGGTGGTGATGAGCATCTTGCAGAATAAGCAATTTTGACTCTGGGTTAGATGAAGTTACAGGTTTGCTGCACTGCAGAATTTCTCCCAGCCCTACATACCGTGGATCCTGCAGCAAAGCAGTCCTCCCTGGGGAAAGAAGAGGAGTCTGAAGTGCTTTATGTTTTCTGTAACTTCCTTGGACTTCTTTTCTCAGACTCCTGGGACGGGTGGTTGAGAAAACTGTAAGTGCAGAGGAGACGCTTCCAGGCAGCTATGGTTCCTCCCACATCCTGCGGGACCATTACCTACTTCACTGGTACGCAGTGACCCCAAACGTCCAATTAAAGTGATCTTTGCTCTCAAGGTTAATATGTCCCAGCTGCTCCTTCTCTTTGGTCACCCCAAGGACATAGCCAAGCCACCCCTTCCCCTCCCCCTGGTTCCAGCTGAGCCAATTAGGTCGTGGTTCCCAAATGCACCATGCTGCTTCTCACTTCTGTGCCTCTCACACACCTGGCTTCCTGATCTCAAAATCATCTAACACCCATTATATTACATGTAACACTGATCAGATTGCCCCCAACCCTTGGAAAGCCCTCAGTGACATTCACTGAATGGAGAAAGAAAGGAAAAGATGAACAAGGTAGCACATGGATGGAGGGATGGATGGATGGAGGGATGGATGAGTGGGTGGCTGGATGGATGGATAAATAGGTGGATGGATGGATGAGTGGGTGGCTTGGATGGATGGATAAATAGGTGGATAGATGAATGAGTGGATAGATGGATATAGTACTTATAATACTCATTTCGGAGAACCTTGATCTTATAAGAATGTGTGGCTTGACAAGGACTTCTTCCTTGACCAAACTTCAAGTCCTTTTTTTTGACAGGCCTTGACCTTGGCCTGCTGAGCCCAACTGTGGACACTTCCCCTACCTAACATGTAATCCAGCTCCTCTGGGTAACTTCCCGCCCTTTCCCCTCCCTCTGCCCTTTGGCTCTAATTCCTGTCATCATTGCTCTGTGCAGAATCGAGCCCTGTTCCACACTGTAGTCTCTCTCACCTACTGCAGGAGCTTGAGTGAAACCTGTCTTGCCACTTTTGCAAATGCCCAGTGAATCTTCTCCCTGAAAAGCTTTGAATGCACGCAAGACCCCATCTGGGTTTCACTTGGGCAAGTCTTAAGTGCTGTGGTTCTTTCCTTCTCTTCCCTCCTGTGAAGGGACCTGCTGCCCACTCAGCGCTCTGAGAAGGGCTTCTGTAGCAGATCAGAAGTGGCTCTCCCAATGTGATGTGTGCCCTACAAGGCATCTAGATCAGAAGTGGGACATTGACAGCTCTGTCTGAATACTGCCTTCTCCTTTCTCCCACTGGAAAGAGGTCACACAGCCTGCACTGGAAGAGTGCTATTGACCCAAGTTTGCCCTCTTGGTCCCAAGGCTGCCAGAATAAAAGATGGCTTCTGTAGAACCAGATGGCCAAGGGAGCTGGGGGGCAGGAAGGAAGTGAAGACAAGTTTATGCCTGGCTCCATGCTAAGCCCTCTATCCCTCTGAGCTCATCCAGTCCTGACCAGCTCCCTGGTTCATGGCTGGAGCTCATCTGAGTGGCTTTCTCTCTTCATGTGCCCTCTCAGCATGAATTAGCCCAGTCCAAGCTGCTTTCTAGCATGGTGGTAGCTTCACAGAGAAGCAGAAGCTGCCGGTCTTCCGACGGGACAGACCTGGGATTGCCTTAGAATCATACTTTATCCACTGTCGGTTGATCTGGGCACATGCAGGGGCTGGCCCATTTGCTGCCTACCTGAACCAAAGGCCCCAGCTTGGGATGTGGGCTCCTGCTGGTGTTCTGCCAGGGCTAGAAAGCAGGTTTGGGACACCTGTGTGCATTACATGTACCTGGGCCAGTCGTAGGTTCTGACAGCAAGGGACATGAGGATTCAGTGCTGGATTCCAGGACAAACTTACACTTGCTTCCAGTAAGCCAAGGTGGCCCTGGAGGAGCAGCCATGGCCTTTTCCTACCCTGGGTCTTGGACAGCATTGGTGACAGCAGCCAGCCAGCCAGCTAGTCCAGGAGGAGCCTGGGGACAATTGGCAATGCCGTGCTTGGCACTTGCTGATGAGGTTGGCTGGGGCACAGAGCTAGAGCCGGGTCCAACCTCACCTTCCAGGCTTGCCTGGAGTTTCACAGGCGAAAACACCTCTTGGTTGTTCTCATTCCCCCAACCACTATATTTTATGATGTGTTAAGTTTGGGGGAAAAAGAAAATTCCTCCAGCTGTGGACTCCTCCCAGCTGCGGGCTCTCCAAGTTGGTGATTTATGATCTGCTGAGTGCCAGAGCATGCGAGGCCCCAGGAGTGCTTGGGAGAGGGGCCACAGGGCAAGCCCTGGGCTGAGGGGCTCCTCTGTGGGCTCCTGGATCCCAGCCACACTCTTTGAGTGGGTGGCCTGCTGTGTCCGTCACCATGAGAGAAGTCAGAAGTCCACTGGGAGGTCTCAGAAAGGCTTGGCTTCCAGGAAATCCCTAGGCTTAGCCAGCGACCTTGTAAGCCAGAGGCCCCCCTGCCCAGCCCTGCCTTAGTGCCAGGGCCTGTCAGTCTTGGAGGCCAACCGGTGACCTCCAGCAAGCCTGTGTGTGCCAGTTCCTGGTCCCCAGACTTAGACACGGGGTGCTCTTATGGCTCCTTCTGTAGGAGCAGAGGCTGTACTGGTAGAGGATTTGCAGCGGCCCAACCTGGCTGCATGACAACTCCAGGGTCTGTGGCAGGCACCATGCATGCTGCTGAGCAGAGTCACCTTCTCCAGGTGTGCTTCAGAGATAGCTCCCAGGAAGGCCTGTGCAACATCTGCTGTGGAAGGATGCACATGTGCTCTGCGGTGGGAGCTGGTGATGTCACTTTGGGCTCCAACTTCAGGGAGAACATGACTCCATACATACTGCGCACCCACAGCCCTGCCCCTCACTCACCCATTCTAGGGGCTCTGAGGATCAGGTGCACAAACAGACAGGCTGCTGCTTCCCCGGGCAGCCCCGGGCATCATCCTTGCTGCAGAACAGTGGTGTTGTATGAGCAGAGTGGCTGCCATCGCTCTGTTCACTCTCGCTGTGTCTAACACTCACCGAGGACCCTCGATACGGGTGTGTGTGCTAGGTAATGGTGCCTCTGCAGAATGCAGCACGGGAGCCTTCACAATAGTCATGGGACAGTCATGAACGGATAACTATGTAGCATTAAGTTGGCTGGAGTGGCTGCACAAACAAGTCACTGTGTGACTCAGGGGAAAGTGACCATGGGAGTGATGCTCCACAAAAAGGCTCACATTTCCTGACTGCTCACAGTGGAGAGGAGAGGGCTCATAGCTGAGACATGGCCAAATGACAGCCTCCTCCCCAGAAGTCAGCACATCCTATGGGCAACAGCCAGTGCCTGGAGCACCCACTGCGTGGATGCTGTGTGCACAGGTGTGGGTAGCGTGAGCACACTAAGTAACAGGGAAAACACCAGAAGTGCTGTCCTGTGACCTTCTGGGACCAGAAGTCACAGCACAGCTACTCCTCTGTGCATGCGGGGTTCCATCCTGCTAAACCCATGGTCAGGCAGCTAGCTCAGTGGCTCAGAACGTGAGAGTGGATGCATCCCTGCGATCACTGCTGCTGCCCACGTCACAAGTCCCAGAGATTCACACACAATACTCAGCGTAGTTCCTGCTGAATGTGCATTGCTTTTGCACCACCATAAAGTCAAAAACCTCCAAGTTGCACCATCGTAAACTGGGGTCCATCTGAGCAGCCAGAGGAGAGCACAGCCAGCCTGCTGGCCCAGAGATGTTTCCCGGAGGGCTTACCAGGGTCCCCCCAGCCTGGCTCTCCCTGTTACTGTCCCTTTGAAGCACCCCCTGCTTTTCCAAGGCAGGTGCTCTCTCACCTCTCACTCTGGGTCCTCACAGGACACCACCTGGCCACAGGACAGCTCCTGTCCCAGCCTCTGGGCAACAAGATCCTGTGTACTTGCTGCACAGTGATGAGCTGTGGACACCTCTGTCTCATCACAGTGTGGAGGACCCCAGCAATCAGGGATCTCAGATACTTACTCCTGCACTTGTCTTATTATTGCCTTGCTTTTACACTTTAGCTACCCTCCCCCAACCCAACTCAACTCACTTTCCCTGAAGGTCCAGATTCAAAGAGGATCCCCAAAACCCTGCCCGACCAGGGCCTGTCTTACAAACCCCTTACTCAGCAGAGGTCTTGAAGGTCGCTCTACCTCCTGGACAGGTCTCCCTCGCAGAAACTGACCTGACACTAAGGGTAGCAATTGTGGTCAAATATCATGGCAAAGGGGGGTGCTACTTAGCTCTGGAGGCCAGGTGGCAGTCGGTGTCAGGGGACCAGGCAATGTGTCCCCCAAGAGGTCACTGAAAGTCTCATAAAAACAGCTTCTCCCACAATTGTACCCACCTGGACAGCTTGTGCAGGCCCCAACATGCCCCCTGCTCAGTGGCAGTCAGCTGGGGCAGTCACTAAGGGACCCCCACATCATGGTGTTTCATAAGTCAGTGATGCTCTGACTCATGGAATGCCAAGCCTCCTTGGTCTGGTCCTTTGGTGCCAGGTGCTTTCATGTTCTGCTCCATTATCTGCTTCCAGCAGGCAGAACTCCAGGTAAATAAGCACTCGAACACCAGTAAGTGTGTGTGTGCTTGCTCTGCTGGAGATGGGTCATCTTAAAATGCTGCCAACATAGGCTTTTGTGTTGGCTTCTGCAGTGACATTTTTAATAGAGTTCCTCTGCTAGACTAGTGGTTCTTTTGCTAACATCTTGGATGCGGTCCTGAGCAGAAAGGCTCCTGACAGAGAATGTTGAAGTACTCTGTGGGGTGGCATTCACCAACTCTACTCCTTCCATACCTGCAAAGGAGTCCAGAGTCGTCACCAGTGGGGAAGATGTGTGCTTTGGTGTACAAGGACACTTAGTCCTTTGCTTAGGGTTGTCATCTTTAAGCCTGGCCAGGTGAGGACTAAGTTCCAGTCCCATCCATCTTCTGAAGACAAAGGGAAGATGGTGTTTCCTTGGCCAAAAGGAGCGGTGTTTGCCTGGGAGCTGAAGGCCTACTGAGTGTGCTGTGAACAGCCTCCAACAGGTTAAGGCGTTCCCTTCCATCCTTAGTTGCTAAGACTTGTTTTATAAAAATCAAGACTTCATATTGCATTGGATTAGAGACATTTTTCTGCATCTATTGAGAGTTCCAGAGGAAGTGCTCTTGGGAACAGTATTCTCTGAGCTCTTTAATTGGTACCCTTTGTAGTACATCAAAGTCAGTTTTAAAGACAAAAATCTTCTGTTCATAAAATATTGCCTTGGAAATAGTAAATATTTATTCCATTTTATTTTATAATACAGATTTGCTGTCTAAAAGCTGGATAATCTAATTTTTCTCTCATATTCTTTTTGAATAGATGCCTAAAAGAAATTTTTTCAGTTCAAATTTCAGTAACTTTACTAGGAAATTCCTTGATGTTGGTCATAGTCATTTGATTGTATCAGGAAATACTATATTTCGGTATGTAATCTTAAATCTTTTTCTTTCAGGAATATTCTTTGAATTGTCATTCAAAATTGCTCTTGAATTACCATTTGTTCCAAATCCTTGCTCTGCTTTCCTTCTTTAAAACTTGTGTTATCTATATGTGGTGTGACCAAAACTACAGTGAATGCTGCTGCCTAGGGCCACCCAATGGAAGGGCAGGAACCCTTGATGTTAAGAAGTGACACACTGAGCTTTGGTAGCAGTGTGTGACCAGTTTTAGCTCATTCAGTGTAGTCAGTTGGCTGTGAGTATGGCTGAGAGAAAGTGTGCTTTAAAGTGTGCCGTAAGTCACACACAGATCACAAACAACGCTTTCACTGGAGCTGTGCAATTGCGCTGCTTCAGGTCCCGGCTTTTTCATCACAGGAGATAAAATGTGTGTCTGTGGTTATAATCCTTTATCTTTTCTTTTTTGAAAATATCTTTTTATGCCTTTACTGTTCATCTAGAATGTGAGGATCAGTTGGTCAATTCTTAATCTTATTTTATAGAACATTTTTGTTTTATATTTCATATATCCCTGTTTCTCAGTTTTTCTATTGAACATATAGAACAGGGCTGGCAAACTTTCCAATGGGCCAGGTGGTAAATATTTAAGGCTTTATGAACTTTGTGATCTCAGATGACACAGCTGCTTCAGCCATTGCCACTGTAGCATAACAGCACCATAGACAATACATAAGCAAATGGGCGTAAAACTTCTCAAAAAAGGCAACAGTACATATCTGGCCTGTGAGCCACAAAATGCTGACTATACATAAAGAGAAAACAGTACAAGTAGAGAAAGATTAATTTTTATAGCAGCTATCTTGTATTCTGACTTCAAAATGAATTTTCTAATACTGTATTTAAGTAGTAATAAGCAAAAGATCATGTTCTAACTTTCTAATATTTATAGCAATTTTTCCTCTTTGTAGCCTTATTGCACTGGCCAGATAACTCTGGAGCAATCCTCAGTTATAATGCTAACAGAGGTTTTGGTATTTTGTTAATAGGAAGGCTCTGTTTTTCTACCCTCAAATCTGATGTTGCTATTGGTTTCTAAAAAATGTTCTTTATCATTTTCAAGCCTCCGCTATTATGGTTGTATTAGATATCTTTTAAGATCTCTTCTAACTCTAATTGTTTCATGATGAGGTCATTATTACTACTTTTATATTATAGCAGCAGACCAAGAAGTGCTCCATGAATAATCCATAATGCCCACTGAATTCCCCTGACCTGTTCAACAGACACTTTCCCAGTCTTCTGGTTCAATTTCTCAAACCTCAAGACAACCTAGAAGAAAATTAATTCTTCCAAGGGATTAGAAAAAACTAGGCAGGAAATGAAACGTTTTTTGTAGAGTTTTTCAAGGTGTTTTTCTTTGAGATTTTTTAATAAAAAATAAATCATTGAAATGCCTTTTGAGTAGCAAATGTAAATTTCATTGAAAAATTCTGTAATATTCTAGGGAGATTAGGGCTAAAAGGTCTAAAGAAAAATAAATTACTAAAACTAATATGAGAGGGCCGGTGAGATGGCTCAGCGGCATAAGCACCTGCCTGGCAAGTGCGAGGTCCTGAGTTCGACTCCCGGTACCCACATATGATAAAAGGGCCGGTGATATCGCTCAGCAGCATGGGCACCTGCTGGCGCACAAGGTCCTGAGGTCGACACCCAGTACCCAATAAAAAAAAAAAAAAACCTAATATGAGAATAAAATCTGTAATTTTTATTTCTAAAACATTTTGGTCTAAAACCTAAGCAGCATTAAAAATATGTACCTTACCCATTTTTAATACCCTGTAGGTAGTCCTGGGTGTGAACGAACTGAAATTCTGGGTGTCCATTTGGCTTCACCCTTCTATTCTGAACAGTGAAGCAGGGATGGAAAAGGCCTCGGGGCTGTGCATCTCCTGTGTGTTGCCCTTTGTCTCTATTCTTCTTTGGCAAGTCGAAAGGATGTAAATATACATATGTGGTTATATTTATATATTTTGAAATATACTTTAAATTAGCTTTTATATACTCATGAAGGTATCAATGAGTTTTATGTTCATATCCTAGGAAGTAAATGATTTATTATTGGTACAAAATTTAGTATTTCAATCAGAAGTTTTCAATTTGAAATTCACCTTTGAAGAATGAAATGAAAACAAACACAATCGAAGTAAAAAATGGTGGAGTGCTGTCTGCTACTCAACTTCTCCAGAACAAAGTGCCAAAAGACTAGAAACGACAGCCTAGAGAGAAATCAAAGGCATTCTAAACCACATGAGATCCACAGGGGAACTGACGGAGGAGAAGAAGAGAAGAGGATTCACTGCTACAGGAGAAAGAGCTCACTGCCGCAGACCAGAGACCGCGCGGTGTGGCTGGAGCAGCGGTGGGCAGGGAGTCAGCGAAAGCAACTTCGCTTCTCACTGGGAGACTGAGACCTGATCTGGACCAGGAGAATCTTGTGCAGTTGGAGGAAGCAGTGACAACACCAGACACTTTCCTGAGCGGCCCACCCTACAGTCATCAGTGGGTGAGTGAACCAGAGCGGCAGTGACCCACACCCAGTCTCATGTAGTAGCAGCTGGAGGGCAGGACCACTATTTTATCTCACAGTGCTCTGGGGCTCGAATTACAGCAGACACTTCCTAGGGAAGATGTGATACCAATGATAAAGCTACCTAACTTAAGAAAAATATAAACAACAACACAGAAAACAATTAAAATTTAAAAAATAGAAAATGACAAGACACAGAAGCAAAATGCAATCCCAGACTGCCAGTCCACCAAGGACTAATCCAGGGGACAACAAGACAGAGGAAATAAGAAGCCATCCACCTGAATTTACTGGAATGACAATAGAAGAAATAAAAAATATATACATGAGGATATCAAAACAAAAAAAATCTCGCAGGTAAAAAAAGAAATGATGACCATAACGAAAGACTTGCTTAGCAAATCTAGAGTAGACATAGATAAAAAGAAAAAGATTAGCATAGAAAAATAATGGAAACCATGAATGCCCAAAATAGGAAAGAAATGGAATCCATGAAACAGATTCAAGTAGATATCCAGCACATTAAAAATTCCATTGAAAGACTGCAAAACTGTATGAAAGAAAGTGAAGATAGAATATCAGACCTAGAAGACAGCATCATGGTTAGCAATCACAAAAAGAAAGATCTCTTAAAAATAGCAAGGACCATAAAAAAATCCAAAAACTGCAAGCTGATGCACAGAAGAACAATATAAGACTGACAGGAGTCAATGAAAATGCAGGAGTCATCACAAATGACATAAAAAACTGGTTCAGAGAAGTAATAGCAGAAAACTTCCCAAGCATGGGAAAAGAATTTGACATACAGATAAGTGAGGCATACAGAACTCCAATTAATCATGACCAAAATAAATCTACATCAAGGCATACCATAATCAAGATTCCAGAAATTCAGCACAAAAACAGAATATTAAAAGCTGGTAGAGAAGAAATTAATCATCTATAAAAGAAAGCCCATCAGAATCACAGCAGACTTCTCAACATAAACCCTTAAGTGAAGTATTTCAAGCCTTGAAAGAAAACAGCTTGCAACACAGATTGATGTATCCTGCAAAATTATCTTTCAAAACTAAGGGAGAAATAAATACTTCATGACAAAGAACAACTGAAGAAATTCATGACAACCAAACCAGCTCTACAAAGAATTTTGAAAGATATTTTAGAAAGAGAAAACAAAGCCCACAATTCCAAGAGTACCAATAGAAAGAAGCTGTCAGGCAGGAGAAGCAATTAAACAGAGGGGAAAGACAGGGCACTATCAACAGGAAAATTCTATGACAAAGACAAGCCAATACATACCAGTTGTAAGCATCAATGTAAATGGTCTCAATTCACCAATCAAAAGAAATAGACTGGCGGAATGGATCAAGAAACAAGACCCAACAACATGCTGCATTTAAGAAACACATTTAACTCAAAAAGAAATTCACAGACTGAAAGTCAAAGGATGGAAAACAATACTCCATGAGACAGCAACCCAGAAAAAGGCAGGGGTAGCTATTATATTCACAGACAATGTGAACTTCAAGCCCAGACTGATCAAAGGAGATAAAGGACATTACACACTTGTTAAGGGAAAACTACAAGATGATGAGATAACAATGATGAATATATATGCACGAAATACAGGGGCACTCCCCTATATAAAACAAAAATTTTTTTAATGGGGGTACCAGGAGTCGAACTCAGGACCTCACGCTTGCCAGCAGGCGCTTGCACCGCTGAGCGATATCACCGGCCCTTTTTTTTTCCTTTATGTGGGTACTGGGAGTCGAACTCAGGACCTTGCGCTTGCCAGGCAGGTGCTTATGCCGCTGAGCCATATCACTGGCCCTATAAAACAAATATTAAAGGACAAGAAAAATCAAATAAGCATTAACACAGTTGTAATGGGGGACCTTAACACCTCGCTGTCACAAATAGGTAGACCAACTAGACAAACAATCAACAAAGAAATGTCAGAACTGAAACAAACCTGTGAACAAAGGGACTTAGTAGATGTCTACAGAGTGTTCCACCCCAAAACATCATAATACACATTCTTCTCAGCAGAACATGAGACATTCTCCAAAATAGACCACATACTAGCCCATAGAACATGCTTAAGTAAATGCAAAAGAACTGAAATCATCCCATGCATATTATCAGACCTTAGGGCAATGAAATTGGAAATCAACGGGAAAATAAAGCACAAAAACTCCATAAACACATGGAAATTAAATAGCACCCTCCTGAACAACATCTGGGTCACAGATGAAATTAAAGAAGAAATTAAACAGTATCTACAATTAAATGATAATTCTGATACAATATACTGGAACTTATGGGATGCAATGAAAGCAGTCATAAGAGGAAATTTAATAGTGGTGAACTCTCACATCAGGAAAACAGAATGAGCTCAAATAAACAACCTAATGTTGAACCTCAAACATCTAGAAAAAGAACAAATCAAGCCCAAAGCTCATCAAGGGAGGAAATTATAAAGATCAGAACAGAAATTAATGCAACTGAGACTAAGAAAACAATACAAAAAAATTAATGAATTAAAGAGTTGATTCTTTGAAAGATTAAATAAAATGGACAAACCCTTAGGCAATCTTATCAAAAAAAGGAAAGACAAGACTCAAATTCATGCAATTAGGGGTGAAATCACAATGGATACTGTGGATATCCAGAAGATCAATACCTACTTTGAGAACCCTTACTCTAATAGGGTAGAAAACACAGAAGATATGGACAGATTCCTAGATAGGTATAAATTACCAAAGTAGAATCTAGAAGATATAAAAATTCTAAATAACACAATATAAGTCAACAAAATTGAAAATGTAATTAAAAACTTACCAACAAAGAAAAACCTAGGACCTGATGGTTTCACTGCTGAATTCTATAAGAAACTTAGATTAGACCTAATGCCATTACTTGTCAAACTCTTTAATGAGGGCCGGTGAGATGGCTCAGTGGCTTAAGCGCCTGCCTGGCAAGCGCGAGGGCCCGAGTTTGACTCCTGGAACCCACATACGAAAAAGGGGCCGGTGATATCGCTCAGCGGCACGGGCGTGCAGGTGCCCGAGGTCCTGAGGTCGACCCCCCGGTACCCACAAAAAACAAAAAAAAAAACAAAAAAAAAACAACTCTTTAATGAAATTGAAAGGGAAACAATAGTCCCAAAGTCATTCCTGGAAGCAAATATTACTCTTACCCTGATACCAAAACCAGAGAAGGATCCAACCAAAAAAGAGAACTACAGGCCAATCTCCTTAATGAACACAGATTCAAAAATCCTCAACAAGATACTGGTAAACAAAATGCAGCAAATCATCAAGAAGATTATATACCATGACTGAGTAGAATTAATCCCAGAGATGCAAGGATGGTTCAACATATGCAAATCAATAAATACAATACACCATATTAACAGAACCAAAGACAAAAACCATATGATCATCTCAATAGATGCAGAAAAAGCATTTGACAAAGTCCAACATCCATTCATGATAAAAACCCTACAGAAAACTGGAATAGATGGTCTTTATCTCAATCTGATAAAAGACATCTACAACAACAGAAACACTAAATCTACTCGAAGAGAAAGTAGGCAGAAATCTTGAAGACATAGGGGTAGGCAGAGACTTCATGAACAAAACCCAAACTGCATGGGAAGTACTTCAAAGAATCAACAACTGGGATCTCATCTTATTAAAAGTTTTTACACATCAAAAGATATCACCAACCGAGTGAAAAGAAAACTCATAGAGTGGGAAAATATCTTAGCCAGCTGTTCCTCAGGCAAAGGACTAATATCTAGAACATATAAAGAATTGAAAAAAATCAGATCCCCAAATTTAAAGATCCAATCCAAAAATGGGTATCTGAAGTGAAGACACTTCTCAGAAAAAATAAAACAGCAAATAAAAACATAAAAAGGGCCGGTGAGATAGCTCAGCGGCATAAGCACCTGCCTCGCAAGCACAAGGTCCTGAGTTTGACTCCCGGTGCCCACATACGAAAAAAGGGCTGGTGATATCGCTCAACGGCACAGGCGCCTACTGGCGTGCAAGGTCCTGAGTTCGACCCCCGGTACCCACACACACAAAAACCATAAAAAAGTTCAACATCACTGATTATTAGAGATGCAAATTAAAACAATGCTGAGATTCCACCTCACTCTAGAAAGAATGGCTATTATCAAGAAATCAACCAATAACAAATGCTGGCAGAGCTGTGGGGAAAAAGGAACCCTTCTGCACTGTTGGTGGGAGTGCAGACTGGTGCAACCACTGTGGAAATCAGTATGGAAATTCCTCAAAAAATTAGGACTAGAAGTTCCATTTGACCCAGCTATTTCTTTTCTTGGTATCTTCCCAAAAGAATTAAAAGCGTCATACCACAGCAATATATGCACACCCATGTTTATAGCAGCACGGTTTGTAATAGCTAATTCTTGGAAACAACCCAAATGCCTGATGAATGGATAAAGAAGATATGCTTTTTTTATACAATGGAGTACTACTCAGCCATAAAGAAGGTAAACTTGAGACATTTATATCTAAATGGATGGACCTTGAGACCATACTCTTAAGTGAAATAAATCAGACACATGTGTAAATATCACATTGTCTCTCTGGTGTGAGAAAGTGAAAGTATAAGTAACAACTAAAATGTATAATAGATATTGTGAAATAGGAATTGTTCAAAGGGAAAGGGGAATTGGGAAGGAGTGGAAGGGGAAAAAAATGAGAAAAAAAAGGATAAAATGGAAACAAAGCTTTGTAAATAAGGAGGGGAAGACAGGTTGAAGAGAGTCGGGAGGGGAATGGGAAAAAATAAGGAACTAAGATATATCATGTAGGGCCAGTGAGATGGCTCAGCGGCGTAAGTGCCTGCCTGACAAGCGCAAGGTCCTGAGTTTAACTCCTGGTACCCACATTAAAAAAAAAAAAAGATATATCATGTATAGGTCCAAATTCCCTATAATGTGATCATTATGCATATCTAAATTATACCAATAAACTTAATTAAAAAAAAGAAACAAACACAATCAGCATTTCCATATTTATTTAATTTCACTGGAAAATTAAAAATTGTTGAGCTATGAAAATATAAGGCATACAATAAAGGAAGGACATGTTTAACATCAAGACCTGAAGACTTTTTCTTTACAATATTCTAAGGGCCAGATAAATAAAAATAATTAAGACAATACATAGTAAATAGTTTCATTTAAATAACAGCATAAACCTTTCTCAGGATAATTATTACATATTATACTACTCTTGAAGTAACAGAAGAAAAATTAAATTATAGATACAAATATTAAAGGCCAATCACCAAAATCAAATTAATATTTAACAGACTATTATTTATACAAAGTTTTTGTTTGTTTGGTTTTCTTTGAGATAGGTCTCACGTTAGCCCAGATTGAAACTGAACTTGCAGTGCTCCTGCCTCATCCTCCCAAGTGCTGGCATTAGAGAATATTGCCACCATCCCCAGCTACACGCAGTGTAAATAGCTAGAATCATCAACTTTATTTAATATCAAACATGTTTCTGCCATACAATTACTTTTGAAATGAGAATTATCAATTTTAATTCAACCAATTCAAGTATTCATTTAGTCAAAGGAATAAGCCTCTTTAAAAATTTATATAGATTACTATTAGTAATTTTCTCAATACATAAAATATTTTGATCTCTACTAAACCATACTGTACAAAGACACATATGAATGGCTTTGTAGCTTATAATTAGATGTGACTGAGCACAAAACTAATTGACCAAAATATCGCTATAATTCTATGAAGCAAGTCCTTCAATAGGATGAATGTAAGAAGGACCAGAATCTTTTGTCTTTTCAAAACTAGAGTATTGAAATTTTCATTACAAAACTATGAACTTGGTTTTCCAAAATCTAGGTTCCAGCTCCAACATCCAAATGTTTTCAGCAGAGGGGGAGCAGCAATAGAAAGAAATGATTTAATGGAACTTGGGGAAGGGGAGAACTATCATAGATCTTAGTTGAAAAATACATCTGGTATAAGAGATACCACAAATGACTCAGAATTACATAACAACTTATATCAAAGTTTCCTGGTTAGCTGAAAAGGAAGAGGCAAATAAAATGTAATATCTGCTTTTAACAAAGTAGACTGAGTAATACGTTAAGTGTTAGGGTGGGGTAGGAAAGAAGCCAGCCAGCCAAACATTTCCTCTTGGACTTTCTCCAGAAATATCTATTTTAGTTCTGGACTGTTCACCAGGGTGCCCTTGTGATGGAGAGGGGACTCTGCCCACCCACGTGATGTCCCTGGGGCCTTGTCTGGCTGCTCTAGGAAGGCAGATACTCCTTGGAAGTTCCTGGGGTCCCATGGGAACAGAGCGACTGGAAGCCAATTTATGTCATGAGTTAATCCATCCTAATTGGACTCCTTTTAGATTGAGTTATTCAAATACCAGCTGGGCAAACAGACTGTAGCTAAAGAACATGGATAAACATCTGTCTTGAAAATGCCTGTGAGGGGGTCAAGATATGAAGCTGCCATTTATTGGCCCAATGTTCTCTCAGAATAAGAGCTTATAAAGGCCTGGAAATCCTCAGCTTCCTTTGGCCACCTTCCCAAATAAAACCTTAACAGGCATAGTTCATCAGGTCTTTTACTGGGCTCTATAATCCCTTCAACCAAAAGGCCCAAGCTGCAGAGTTGTTTTATGTAACCTTTGTTCCCCTGGAAAACATGGGAGGGTATTATGCTATTGTCCAGAAAGATCAAGAGTCAGCACTGTTCACCCCACACTGAATGATGCTGCCTTTGGGGAGATTTTAGAAAAAAAAATTGATTGATGCACCAAGAAAGCACACTGTACGCAGACCCAAGTCCCTTGGTGCTTCTCAAACTCCAAGCCACTTGGTAATTACGATGGGAGACAATAGAAGTCTTTTCTATTCCAAAGCCAGAAATTTCCTAAGGACTTTGAGGATAATTTCATAGGCAAAGTAATACTGTTCCTGTAAGCATACACATGAAAAACAACACAATGATAAGTAATTGAAAAACAATATCCGCTTTCAGAGAACACATCTGTAATTTTTCAGCCACATGGGAAAGTTTCCAAAATAGAACAAATATTTGACTACAAACATTTAAGTAAGAACTGCTTTATATGAATATATTTTTAAAATATGAGAGGGATAAATGATCATAGTAAACTGAAGGCTTAACTAAACTGAGAAGCACCTGTCAATCTCAATTTCCTTACATCCTAGCTGGATAATCTAAATAAAAATCCTTTTCATAAATCTTAACATTTCATATATATATATATATATATATATATATATATATATATATATATGTGCGTTTGTGTGTGTGAATTGCATATATATGTTTGCATATGTATATGGATATATATATATACATATGTGTATATGTTTAGTGGTTAATAACTTATTATAGTCTCTTGATCACCTTTTCTAGTGATTAAAGCAATTTCTACCAAAAAAATCACAGCAAATTTTTTGTGTAGATATAGCCAAGCTAATTCTAACTATTATATGGGAAGACCCAGATCCTGGAATGGCTAAAACAATTTTGAAAAAGAAGAAAAAAGTAGAAGAAATCACTCTATCTGACATTTAAGAGATTACTACATAACTACATTAAACCAAAGGGTGGTATGGCAGGATATATAGGTTAATAGAACAGAATAGGAAACCAGAAATAGGTTTATACAAAAATATGTCCAATGATTTTTGATCAAGGCGTAACAGCAATTCAATGGAGGAAGAATACAGCCTTTTCAAGAAATAGTACTATAAGAGCTGGATAATTTATAGGTCAGAAAACAAAGTGAAACTTGACCCAAACCTCACATTTTATACAAAAACTAACTTAAAATGCACCATAAACTTAAATCTAAAATATGAAATTACGGAATTTTTAGAAAACAATGACAAGAATTTTAAGAAAAATTCTTCACGATCTAGGCTAAGTGATGAGTTCTTAGACTTGACATCAAGGATATGTCAAGGAAAATTGATAAATGAATCTCATCAAAATTAAAAACTTGTATTTTTTTAGAAGCTTTAAAAATTAGAACTGAATATTAGGTAAATTATGGAAATAAATCTGTTTATTATACTTTAAAAGTAATTTACTGATGATAAAACAAGTTTCACTGGAATACCTGGTTAAAACAGACAGCTTTCTGAACATGGCTGGCTGTTGAAACACTAATTTGACTGGAAATTATGATTCCTCAGAGACCGAGTTTTATAGTCATTATTGATTGTGAAGTGCTAAAACCACACTTGTGCTATCTGCCAGGATATACTAGCCTTTAACAAAGCAAAGGATCCACTAATTTACATGTGATTCATAATTTTAAAAGAATCCAAAGACAAAAGAATTATCTTATAGAATATTAAATTAAAAGCCAAAAGAAGCTGATGTTCAAGATTTTACACATAACATGAATGCTCTGCAGACTTCTGGGGAAATAGTACTTTGAACTGTTAAGACCAAAAAGCCATGCAAATTGTCAAGACAATGGTGAAAATAGTTCTCACAATGTTTTCCTGGAAATTTTGGCTAATAGATGGCAAAAAATAGTTATTTTCTAATGACATTACAGCTTGATAAATTTTGGGTCTGGCTAATGATAGAATGGTACCAACTTATAAAACAAAAGTAGTAAAGTACCACTGCAATTAAATGAATTTATAGATACTACTAACAGCAATTCTTTTAGTATATGAGTGAGAGGAAAATGATGTGATAAGAACGAAAAATTCTTCCTTTTCTTTGGCTTGATTACCAACAAACACAACTAGTTCTCAACTGCATACAAATGCAAAGCACTACATTGTCAACAAATACAACTTGAAATTTCAGTTTCGTGTATGATGAAATTTAAGTATTGTGTATGATACAATAATCTGCAATGACCAAAAAAGAGAGTATGAAGTAGTTACACAGACTAAGGAATGCCAGAAGATAAACCAACACACTGCTTCATCTCTAGTCTTGGTAGTGGTAGGTGTTCGGGTCATGGAGATGAAGCCCTCAGGAAGGGATAATGCTGAAGTCTTGCCCTTGTGGGGCTACATTAGCCACCACTGGGCTGTGCTGTTCGACAGAGTCTGACCCTTGTGTTCTCTCTCCTGCCTGCACTTGCCCCCCTTCCTCTTTCCACCATGAGCTGAAACAGCATTAGACCCTCACCACATGTGCTGCCTGATCTCGGACTTCCCAGCCTCCAGAACTGTGAGACAAAATGAACCTTTTGTGATAAACCTTTCTTTTATAAATAAAATTCTGCTACCCTAACAGAAAATGGACTAAAAGCCTCACCCACTGATCACCCTCTGGATGTCACAGAAAAATCCTGAATGGCTTTGTAAGTTTCTAAATGCCTACTCTCAAATTCTCTACAGTTAACTTGCTGCAGTTAGCAGACATGTTCTGGTTAGTAAAGTTTCTGAGGACAGTGGAGAAGGGGATCAGGAAGAACATGTATGATAGACACCATCAGGGGAATGCTGGGAGGGCTTGACCTTAGCTTCAGGAAAGTCAGACTGTTTCTCAACTCCCTACTGGACGTCATCTCAGGATGAGTGCTGGGGTCACGGCACCCTTTATTCTGCCAGCAGGGAAGCCTTCCCCCATGGGGCTGACTGAGAGGGCAGAGGTTTGACACCTGTTCTGACAACAGCATTGCTCTGCAGAATGAGCTGCCAGAGCAAAAGTCTCAAATATGCCCTTGCTGCTGAGGATGGATCCCCACAATTCAGTGCATTAAGTCCATCTTTTTGGCCATAGACCAAAAGTCACATTCCCAGTTTAGTCCACAGTAAAGAAAACTGTATAATCACCACCTATGTCCACCTCCTAGCAAATTTAGGAAGAGTGAAGAACTGTTAAGGCTTGACACAGCCATCTTTATTTTATGTACAAGAATACTGGGTTTGATGCAGGATGAGCAATTTACAGTCACTCAAATGCAAAGCATTTGATAAAACTGGGTCAGACCCAGGGACATTAGTGCTGAAGTCTCCCAGTTTTTTCATTGGGCTCACATGCTTGTTATTTCTGTTCATTAAAACTAGGCCTGCATCACTGACATTCTCCAGCGAGACACTGGAAATGATGTGTGGGGAGGGATGAAAGAAAAATGAAAAGGAATTCGCATATGTGCAAAGGAACCTGCATATGTGCTGTATTCCAGACACTTACTTAGTTACTAAGCCACTTACTTCCAACCCACTCTAATCCTCCCAACCACCCCAGCAAACTGCAGCAAGCTGAGTAAGAGTCTGGGTTCCCAAACATTGTGCTTTCCATTCAAACGCCCTAAACTTTCCACTTTAGCAGTCTGCTAAAAGTAGTATATTTACAAACAGCACCAGAGCCCCTGCTTGACTGCTCACTTACTAAATAGTTCTTTTTGATGGCACAGAACACAACATCCATACATATGAACACTCCAGTCCGGCCCACACCAGTGCTGCAGTGCACAACCATGGGCCCTGTGAGGAGGCCCTTCCTCACATACCAGACGTACTTTATAAAGCAGTCTGTTGAGGCAGGAGTCCCATGGTCTGCCCACTTAGTGAACTGCAAGCGTTTCCAGTGTGACTAGTTCCTGTCTGTCGGAGAGAGACAGAGTTACAGATTTCTTAGATTAGCTCATTTCAATTTCTTTTTTTTTTTTTTTTTTTTTTTGTGGGTACCGGGGGGTCGACCTCAGGACCTCGCGCGCCAACAGGCACCCGTGCCGCTGAGCGATATCACCGGCCCCTTTTTTGTATGTGGGTTCCAGGAGTCGAACTCGGGCCCTCACGCTTGCAAGGCAGGCGCTTATGCCGCTGAGCCATCTCACCGGCCCTCAATTTCTAATATACCAGTAATAATAAGAGTAGCTATATAATACATACTACACTGGTATTATGTAGAGCCCTCAGAGAGTACGCAAACCTAATTTTGATGTTTATAAGAATTCTGGAAATTGCCAGGTTTAGAGAATTTTTCTATTTTATGAAGGTGAACACAATAATACTGGAAGAAAGAACGCTAACAGGTGACACAAATTGAGTATCTACCATGTGCTAGGTACTGCGCTGAGGTCTCACATGAATTACCTCACTGGATCCCATATCAGCCCTATGAAGTTGCACTATTTTATGCTCATCTGACAGAGCAGGCCTGGGGTCTGGGAGATGTATGCCAGGACAGCAGGCTCACTGGTTTAGAGCTGGGAGTCTACTGCAGGCCTCCTGAATCCTAATCTACCATCTTTAATCTGCACCATGAGGCTGCAAGATTTCAAAATAGCTAAGAGGAAAAGGCAGGCTGACACATTAGGAATAAGACATAAACCCAGAAATCTCTCTTAGCTGGTATATTATAAACCAAGTTTAATGAGATCAGGCAGGAGCCTGACCAGGGAGGCCCTGAGCTCCTCTAGTGAAATGGACAGGAAGGTGAAGACCAGGGTGGGCTGTGCCCCATTCTTGAAGTGGAGTCATGAAAAACTCCTCAGGATGGACAGGCAAAGCACTTGGACTTTCCTCATATTCCATCCCAAAGGATCGTCACCCTCCCCCAAGCAGGTGGTTTTTTGGACTCTTTGGAAGTCTTTTGCAGTCTTTTGGGGTCTCAGTCCATGGCACCCTCCCCCACTGCAGACAGGTCACTCTCCATACTCATAGGAGCCAGCTCCTTACACTTCATCCTCCCTTCCTCCCTGCTCCCCTCCCTGCCTCTCTATATGAATATGTACACACGCTGCTGGTTGTGTTTCTCTGCATAATACAGAATCCTCCGTTAATTTATTTAATATAGTTTTCTAACTGAAGTCATAAAGCTAGAAAACTCTCAAGTCACTTTACCTACTGATGTTTTCTATATGACATAGCACTTGACAATGGCAAAAAGGACCCAAGATCTGTAAAAAGCAATGGGGAGGAGAAGGCATAGGAAAAACATCTTTTAATACCAAGTAGAAAACTCAAATTTGAATAGATAGTACATGAAGTTGAACAACAGACACAATACTTGAAAATTTTGTGGAGAAGCGCTGCTGTCACCGTATCACATATATCAGCAGTTAAATGTATCCTACTACCATTGACCTACCTGGACCTCACTGACTTCCTGATCCAATGCCATGAAGCCAGAGCCCTTGGTGCAGACTTTCTGACTGTGAACCCCTCATGGGCCTCAGCCCAAAGACCACCAACCCAGATGCCCTTGCCAAGCCTTCATAGGTGGACTTCAGGCTTTGAATCCTTGCAGACAGATCCTTCTTCTGTGCCTCCCACCTGGCCTATTTTCCTTCCTTCCGTACTGGATTGTAAGTGCTCCAAGAGTAATTAATAACTGTGCCCATCGCCTCTGCTCAGGAAAGTGGGAGAAGCATTCAGGACACTCTTTGCTGCCCACCTCTTTTGCAATTAATTATTGCTTCTTTATATAAAAAGCGAGACCCTTCATATCCCTTGGCTTCCACTTCTCATTGCAATCATGCTATGGACAATTGTCCACATTCACTGAGGGTTCCACCCTTATCCCCACACAAATTCTGACATCTTTAGAGCAAATTCATGTCTCAGAAGCCCCAAAGACACTGTGACCTCACAATATTTATATTTCTTTTGCAGGGGAGACCACTCCTTTCTCCCAGTCCCCAAAATGATGACTATGCTTGGATTTACATAATCTGTAACATCTATTGTCAAAAATTTTCCATTTCTCAACCTCCAACATCAATTTATAACTAGAAGCTCCTATGCTACCACCTCACTGTGCTTCACTTCAAGCCAACAACAACGTGACTAAGAGCAGTCCCTTGTATCCTCTGTTTATTCCTCATCGACTGGTCTTCTCATCCTAATCACATCTCTAAGCAACTAGACTTCATGGCTGATGACCTGAGTCATTCTCTCACCAAACTGCTGACTCCTTTGATCTTTTGAACTTTGCCACATGTACTAGATAGCATCCCACTGTGGGTCAGTCCCGTAATCTGTGCTCAGGAATCCCACAGTTATGCTACTGAGAAGAAAATAATCACATAGTTGCATATTTTCTTGCTGCTGCAAATTTATGGGTTCAACCTTAGCATTGCTTAGCAACCCTTTTCTTGGTCACTGTCTGTTCCAATCAACCTCTTTGGTGATGACTCCAAACCTCGAAGGCTTTCTTCAAGCTTCCTGTTCAACTCCTACCCCTTTTTGCTCCTGTTGAACACATCTATTACCAACCTGCTAATCCAATCCACTGAAGCAATGTAACTCATCACCTCCTCAGATAATCCCATTACTACTTTCCAAATCTATTAAAGCAAGGAATCCATGAATTATTCTAAACCACTGCTTCCCCGTAGGACATTCTACAGTAATGCAAATGTCCTATAGCTGCACTGTCCGATATGGCAGCCACTAGTAGCACATGCTTAACAAGCACTGGAAATGTGGTTAATGCAGGTGAGAAACTGAATTTGTCATTTAATGTAAGTTAAATAACTTACATGTAAACTTAAATAGTCACATGTAGTACCATATTGAACAGCATAATTTTCAGCCCCTCCTTAAGTCACTGTCATAAGTCATATATAAGTCTACCAATTTTATCTGCAAAGCACCTGCGGTTCTGTGCTGTCCACCCCAATGCCAGCCACCCTGGTTGAACACGCCATTCACTCACTAAAATTCTTTAATCACTCTAAATATTTTTATTATAAAGTTCATACTTCTTTGCTGAAATAAAACATTTCACGTTCTTGCTGGTTCCTAACAAACTTCTGTAGCCTCATTTTATCTCTCATTACTCCCTGACATGTAAATTTTACATCCTTGAAATACTTAAATTCATATAGATATAGATATGTGTGCAGTTTTATACTGGATCATGTATTTCCCCTTTCTATCTTCCTCATTTGGGTAATTCTCAATTCAGATATCACCTCTTCCAGTGAACATTCCCCCAAACCCCACGTATTCCATACAGATCTCAATATTAGCACTGAACGCAGTAACTCAAGTATCAAGTGAGGGAGTGCACCAATTCCTCACTATTCAGTATCAACAGTGCCCACAGCAATGATTAGCGTACTTTAAGGACTCAGTACATATCTGGCAACACTTGGCAGAAACTAGCAAAGGTAACATCACAGGATGAGACAACTTCTAATATTCACTCTCTTCAACCTACCTCTCCTTTTGAATTGAGAATCTTTTTTGTGGATGTCTTATACTCTGAGTAACTACTTTGAAGATAATGATACACAGTGTATTAACTATTGTTATTTTCTTATTGTTTTGTTGTGAAATTTTGTGTCATAAAAAATTTTGATTAAGCAGAAGTAGAAGTGATGGTATCTTAGTTTCTGCTACCAGGGAGAAGTAAGAAGTAATTTTAAAAAGCATCTTGTTAATCAATGCTCCCTCCTTCTCTTAACTTCTAGTCTTAACATATCTGCTTAGGCAATAATACACATATCTAATATCAGTTTTTAAACACTTATAGATTTCTTCACAACTTGAAACATTTGGATGACAAAAAATATACGGTACCTGGTAGTTCTCTGGACAGATACGGAACTGTCTCAATTCCAAAGGCTCTTTTGGAGAAATGGCCAGTAACTGTGGCATTTGATAATTCCATCTTCTCTATCTCTGGTTACCACGGCAGTAACATTGGAATTATTTTCAAAACCATTTGCCAAAAGACATCTGTGGTGCCTGGCAGTGGTCCCTGGGTAGCGATATAAAAATACTCTTCTCCATGATTGACTATTCTAGTATAACTGGCATTAATGTAGTCCTGGCTTTTTCCAAGAGGAACACATACTGAATCATCTATTACAGAAACATCTGATAAAGGAAAAGTGGGAGATGCAATATACACAGACCTCACACAGATTAACTACGTATATCTCTTTAACCAATACAGAAGATGGCATAGGAAATTCTTTTCAAAAGGGTTGAGTCTATGAGTTTTAATCATCCCCTCCACAAAGCCTATTGTATGACCTAGGAGATACACGATTAAGGAAGAACGCCTTCAGCATCCAGGCACTTCGAGAGTTTCCTGTTAGATATGGTACAGGACAGGCTACACCAAGGAAGGTATGTACTTAGAAGGTATATACTAGTTTGCAAAAGGAGGGAGCAAAGGAGGAAACTCTGAGGCAGTAAGTGAATACCATTTTTCTACGAATCTGAGAAGCCTGCGAATACATAGCAGCAGGGCCCAGGGACTTTGATCACTGCTTCAGACAGAACCTAGGGTAAGTGGAATTCCACCGGTCCCTCTACACAAGGCAGCCCTTACCTGGTGAAATGGCACACTAATCAAAGCTAAAAGGAGGCTACCAAGGGCATTTGCTTCATGTCCCACAGGATTTGTCTAACATGGATTGTTACAGCAAATACAAGAGGGACAACCTAGCAGCTTGGCCTGCTAATAAACTTTGCTGCCCCAGGAGCTCTTTCTTCACTTGACGTAACCATCTGGAGCTCTAGTGCCAGCAGTGATCTCATGTAGAGAGAAGTGACTAGAGTGAGGTCCCTCCCTGCCACACAGTGCCCTCACCAACCACCTCTTCTAATGCTCAGGACCACATGGCCACTTCATGTACCAAATATGCTGTGTAGCAAATATCTGGACAGGGTAACATGATTTTGACAGAACCCTTCTCAAATTCCAACATAGCATACAGAATCCTTCTCTTGTAAATATGAATAGGAAAACAACTGCTATATATACATATAGACATATAAAGATACTCAATATTCCAAAACAAGGAGCTCATTCTGAAAAATCACAACAAATGACTTACTGTCTATAAACGGGGAGAATGCCTTAAAAACTCCTATTTGCTTTTTTTTGTGGGTACCGGGGGTCAACATCAGGACCTCGTGCACCAACAGGCACCCGTGCCGCTGAGCAACATCACCGGCCCTTTTTTCATATGTGGGTTCCGGGAGTCGAACTCGGGCCCTCGTGCTTGCCAAGCAGGCGCTTACGCCGCTGAGCAGCACCGGCCCTCCTATTTGTATTCTAAATGAAATACAAGACAGCATTATTTATTATGTAAAATGATAATATGTATCTACATTTATTGATGTATGTTATATTATTAAATTATAAAGGAGGTGACAATAGCATTGAGGTCTCTTTGTGTGTGTGTGTGTGTGTGTGTGTGTAGGAGATATCATCTAATAATAAGCCAGACAAATATCCAGCAAAATATTAGCACAACTTATTTTTTTATTTAAATAGTGAGTATGAATTACTTTATAGTAGAAAAGCATTTTTTAATTTTGAAAAGGAAGACTGTGTGAAAATTAAGTAATCCAAATTAACAAAAGCTTGCTTTCAGATAAAAAACACAATTACCAAATTCAAATTCTTAAAGTAGAAAGTGAACATAAAAGCAAATTAGAGATTTTAAAAACTGGCTTAAAATTTTTTCTTAGAACTCAGAAAAAAATGACAAAAATGACAATAATGATTAAAATGGTGAAAGACATACAGCCTATAGGGGCAATTTAGAAAATGAATTTCAGAAGCAAACTGTAGTAAGACACAATGCAAAATAACCCAAATAATCACAGAAAAGCATCGTAAGTAGCAGAGCAAGTGACCGAACGCAGTGTAGATACATACAACAGGCCCAAGTAGTAAGGTGCTCTGTACGCATCTCCTGATAAATGGCAATCCTTTGGGAGGAGCTTTCAGATAAGGAACCAGCTAGGGTCTGGATCTGGAATGTCTCTCAAAACCTCATGCATTAAGGGCTTCATTTCCAATAGAGCAATGTTCACAGAGGCACTTTGGGAAAGCTCTAATCTCATCAGTGGATTAATACATTGATGGAGTAATAATCCGATACCATTATTGAAGGGAGATGGAGACTTAAAGAGTTGAGAGGACAAAGTCATGGAGGCGTTGCCTTGGGCACTACAACTGGTCATCTCCAGCCCCTCCCCCCCCTCTCTCTTCCTCCCTCCCCCTTGCTGGTAGCCATGAAGTGAGCAACTTTCCTCCTCCAAACCCTTCTGCCATGATGTTCTGCTCATCACAGGCTCAGAATCAACAGGGTGAAGTAATCATGAACTGAAGCCTCTGCAACTGTAAGCTAAATAAATCCTTCCTTAAGGTGACCTAATCAGATATTTTATCAGAGAAACAAAAGCTGACTACCACAGAACCTGGTCTGAATTATTTGTTCCACATTATGTAGGAATTCTAGACTTCACAGTCCCAAAAGAATCTCATATTTGCTTAAAGGTCAACTTCAATTTGTAGAAAGGACTCACCAAGTGTCAAGCAACATTAAGAGTCACTAAGACAGACAGGAGAGTGTACATTCACAGAGACTGAAAGCAGAACTTGTGCTAGTGGGTCCTTAGGGGGTAATGGTGAATGCTATCGCTCCTGCACAACCCCTTGATTTCTGAATCCTGGCTATGGCAGAAAGAGCATCAACTACTGGGTGCTGAATTGGGGCATATACAGTCTCCCTGGAGAATACTGTCCCAGCATAGCAAAATACTGCTACCTCGCTGGCACTGTAATTGAGTCTTCAAAAGGCCATGCACCCAATCTGTCAAGACAATTGCTTGAGGATGGTGGGGAATACGATGAGGCCAATATATTTGGAATATGATAAGTCCACTGCTGTGAACAATGTGCCACAAAGCAATGAAGTATAGAATATTAGGAGGGTGGATAAGGTATTCTGTAGGTTCACAAGTGGCAAGTTTAGTAGAAACATTGTGTGCAGAGTATGCAAATCAATACCCAAAATAACTTAGTGAGAAAACTCTGTTCCTTCCATGATAGAAGTAGCCCAAAGTAATTACCCTGCACTAGGAAATCAACTATCACCCTGGGGAACAGTGCCATACTGGGGACTCGGTGTTGGTCTCTGCACCCAACAGAATGGGAACTTACCTATGTTGTAGCTACACTGGCCTTGGTGAGTAAAAGTCAATGTTACTGAGTCCATACTTAACCTTCATCCCTGCCAATAAGGCTGCTTTGTTCATGAGCCCCTTGGGTGATGACAGGGTGGTCAAGGAAACAGCCTGACAGATATCTATAGAGTAAGTAATCCTATCCACTTCATTATTAATTAAAGTTCTCATCTGCTGAGGTCACAGTTTGGTTAGCATTCACATGAGACAAAATATCTTGGTGTTTGCTGAGTCAGAGAGGTCCATCCATAATATCTTCTCCCTTGATTTTCTTGCCACCAATATTCTAATCATGTTCCTTCCAATCATGATCATCCATCTGAGGTACTGGCCACACCATATTAATATGTACAGACTTGTACTTCTGCCCATTTCTCCAAACAAGATAAATAACCACATACATTGCTCAAACTTCTGTGACTGAGAGTATTTCCCTTCGCTGCTGTTCTTCAGAGATGTCTCACGAAAGTAGCTGCTATGCTGCAGCTGTCTACTACCGGGTGGTGTGTGAATGTAACACCTAACCACTTGAAAACCAGGCCCAAGTCTCCTCTTCCTCATCGAATGATCACAGAACTCCCCATGCAGGTACAGCTGCAGGCTGGAAGCGACAGGGCAGTGTAGCTGGGGTGGGATCACAGGCATTTCAGCAGTTTCCTCATGTAACTTACTTATGTCTTCAGGGACTACTCAAGCCGAGTCTCATATCTGCCCTTTTCATTTGATGTTGAGGTGCTGTTGTGTATACCCAACTTAATACTCCATAGCTCATGGTTTAGAATCTATAGTTTTCTGCTAAATGGTCCCTATTAATTCCCAGCAGTGGGTCAGAGGTGTTTCTCAAAGCAGAGTAGGTACCCACAGAGGGTGGCAAGGCTTTGCCTCAAAACCACAAGGGTGGGCCAGTGATATAGCTCAGTGGCACAGTGCCTGCCTGGCAAGTGCAAGCTCCTGAGTTCGACTTCTGGTACCAAAAAAAAAAATCAGAAGGGTCTGTGCTACAACTCACCTATGAGAGTCTCACAAAGGCTCTGAACAGCATCTCTACCTGCCATTCCCACTCCCAGCACTACTGGATCTGCTGGATCACATAGCCCAAGGGGTACAGCACTTTCACCATAGTCGAGATGTGTTGTCAAACCTTCTCTTGTTTCGGGCCCCATTCAAACCTAGCAGTATTTGAGTCACTTGATAAATGGGCCAGAAAAACATATCAATATGAGGAATATGTTGCTACCACTATAGTGCCAAAGAGCCTACTGGGCTTTGTGCCTCTTTGCTGGTTATAGAAGCCAAAAATTTGACAGAAGTAGGAAGTCCTTGAAATTTAGCTGGATTTATTTCCCACCCTGACATCCAAACATGTTACGAGTAAGTCTAGAATATCTGCCATGCCTTGCTTAGCATAATGTCATCAATGTAATGGACCACTGTGATATCTGTGGAAGGAAAATGTGTTTGAGTCCTCATGATCTAAATCATGATGTAGTTCTGGACAGCTGACATAGCCCTGATGTAGGAGAGCAAAAGTGAGTTGCTGGCTTTCCCAACTGAAAGAAAACTGCTTCTAGTGGCCTTTACTAGTAGGTACAGGGGGAAAGGCACTTGCTAGATCATCAACCACATACCAGGTAAGAGAGGATGTGTTCATTTTCTAAAGCAATGAGACCACATCTGGTACAGCAGCTGCAACTAAAGCTACCATCTGAGTAAGTTTACCATAATCCAGTCACTCTCTGGGATCATCTTTTTTCTGTCTGGGCCATAGGTAAGCTGATGTGGCATGCAGTAGGAATCATCAATGGCTCTTCCTTTGAGCCCTTGGTGGTGGCACTAATATCTGCAACCTCTGCAGGAATGTGATATTGCTTAGATTAACTATTCTCCTAGGCAGAAGTGGTTCTAGTGGCTTCCACTTGGCCTTTCCCACCATAATATCCTCACTCCATAGGTTAGGGGCTCAGTACCAGGATTCCAGTTGCTGAGTGTGTATATCCCAATTATATATTCCAGAACTGGGGGAACAATCAGAAGACAGTTTCAGTGACCTATTGGATCCACTGGGAGATGAACTGAAACTCAATTGAACATCTGAGACCTCCATAAGACCATACTTTGACTGAGGGACTACAATGACATTTTGGGTCTCCTGGATTACTGTCAATTCAGTGGTCTCTAGAAGGACAGGCTATTTCCTTTATTCCAGTGTACAGTCACTCTGGTGAAAGGCTGTAGGTCCCTTTGGGGAAGGCTGAGAGAAAGAACAGCAGCATAAATTTTTGGCAGTGAACTGGCATTCTTCCTCAGAGGCCCAATCTCTCATTCATTCAAGGAGTACTAGGTCTGTAAACTGGCTCAAATCTGGAAAATAATTCAAGGTCTGTGATTCTGTTTTTAAGGGACAGACTTTTGTTCACTAGACCTAGAATTTTTCTGCTTATACAGAGCAAACAGAAATTTAACAGACTTCTAACCTAGTGCACTTCTAGGAGCACCATGACCAACCAGCTAACACCACAGGTCTCCATAGGTTAGATTATGCTGATTGTTGCTTTGAGTCCACTGTCTGTTACAGTAACTGCACCCACCTTGCCCAAAGGTATGGAGTGCTTGCCACTGAGACACTGCCTTCCTGGGATTCTGTTACTCTTACTGTCCTTAAGTTTCTCAATTTGGTGGCAGCAATTTCCATTGTAATTTCTGATCTGCCAACAAGGGTTAACACACAGTTCTTCAAGGATGCTGGGATTCACCTTACAATGCATTTCTCATAGTCATGTAAAAGCAATGTCCTCTGGATTTTCCTGGAGTAGGTGAGCAGGCCTTGAACAAGCTATGGTAATGTTTCAGTACCTTCCTTCCTCCATAGTACACCACAGCAGTTCTGGCAGATTATCTTCATTTAGAATAGCCTATGTTTTGGGCCATGTTTTAGCCAGGCAACCAATAAACTATTACAGCCCTTTCTAACCCCTTAAGCTACACCATTAAATCCATAATCTTTTCTTAGTGGGCCCAGATCAATAAATTTAGCCTGACCCAACATTATGTTCCTTTTACTACTATCTCATACCCTTAACATTCCATTCCCACAAATGTCCCCTCCATTCCTGTCCATATAAATTGGAATGTGCATGTAGTTCCTTAGAACTGTGGTGTGCCTCCTCAAGAGTTGCACTTCGTACCTTATCTTTCAGGGCCCAGAGGGATTTGGATCTAATTATAGGTTTATAAGCAATGTGAGTCCTAAGGAGAATCAGTGCTGTCCTGCAAGGCAACAACTCCAGGGAAGCTATTGTAGTCAGGGTTTGCAAGGAAATAGATTTAATACAGGACACATAATTTATAAGATTATTTTATAATATTCACCCAAAAAGTCAAACACAGAAGAGCGCAGGAGATCTGTCCATGCACTAGAGACTCAAAGAATCCAGCTGAGGGCCTGGGTCCCAGGGCAATGTCCTGCATGAGTACAGCTGAAGACCTAAAGCCCATGGCAATGTCTCATGCAAGTCTGTATCAAGGACCTGCACTGGGAAGGCCCAAAGATCAGTAGTGGAAGCCAGAAAGTCTGTGCCAGTGGGGTGAAGGATTTGTGCCACCGTGCTGAGGGATCTGCACTGGATCCAGGAAGTGATGCTCAAAGTAAGGACCAGAGCTCCCCCAAAGAGAACTGCAGCCACCTCAGAGACAGCGAGGACCTGAGTTCCTCCAGTAATGAGAATAGCCGAGCTCATATTAGGAAAGCCAGTGTGACAAGCTTCTCCAGGAGAATCAACAGCACACCATCTTCCCCTCCAGTTCTGCTTTTATGTTGTTGGCAACAATCCTCAGGTAGTCCTTCCATACCCAGAACCACACTGATTCAATTAAGCTGGGTATTACAAGTTGACCATTAGTTAGTCCACCATAGAAGCCAACAAAAGTTTCCTTAAGAAAAGTAGGGTTGGGCCGGTGAGATGGCTCAGCGGCTTAAGCGCCTGCCCGGCAAGCACAAGGGCCCAAGTTCAACTCCCGGAACCCACATATGAAAAAGGGGCCGGTGATATCGCTCAGCAGCACGGGCGCCTGCTGGCGCGCGAGGTCCTGAGGTCGACCCCCTGGTACCCACAAAAAAAAAAAAAAAAAAAAAAAAAAGGGTTAATCTGCTAGAGGTGGAGTGGTTGCTTCTATTGGTAAAGTAAACTCATCACAGTCAAAGGGTTCCCACTTTACCAGGTGATCCAGCCCGCGGGATCAACTCGTGGGTCCCACCTGGAGGAGAAACGGGATGGGGGGGACAGGGCAAGAGGAGAGAGAAACGGAGACAAGATGAAGGGTTCCAATCAAGTCTCGTTTATTGAGGAAGTGTCTAAGGCACTTATAGAAACAGGGGCGGAAGCTGTCATCTCACGGGGAATGTAGTGAGCACGGATAGGTCGTCGTCATTTCCGGATTAGGCTGGAGAGGATCATGGGGGATGTAGGCTGGCGCACCGGATGCCCTCAGGAGGGGGAGGCAGAGCGGCAACCGTGAAATTGTCTCATCGCTCCCTACATCTCCTCCCTTATTATTTTATAAGATCAGGAGTATAGCAGGCCCTGTGAGGACAGCGCCTGTCTTAGGTCAAGGACTCTCCATATGAATCCAATCATGCCTTACCCGTCATGGGCATACAGGACAGCAATTGGTCCTGTGCCTGTCTTAGGCGGCTGATGGCGTAACATATGTGTCCTAGTTGCCCGTCTCTGGCTGCCTGTCCGGTGCCTCAGGGCAATTGGCCTCTATCATCATACGGGCCATTTGTGGAGATTATCTCTCGATAAGTTTGTTGATCTGCCATCTCCAACTGGTGATAATGTACCTGAATGGGCTTAGCCAGGAGCGTGTCAACCCTGTTGTTAAGGAGCGTCTTTAAATCAGAAATCCTCATTGTCTTGTTGACAATGACCAATGTAAACATATTACAATAATATATTCTGTCCAACAATTTTTGATGACTTATGAAAACCAGATCATTTAACACATTACTTTGAACAACAAGAAAATCTCAAATTATAATACAATAAACAATAAACAATAAACAATGAACAAAACATGTATTACATTTATAGAACCAATTTTAACATCATTTTGGCCAGCTGGCAACTTTTGGTGGAGGCATACCAGACAAACATTTTAAAAATCCAAAAATGCAAAAAGAAAATTTGTTGAGCTCAAATAGAACAGCTGTTTACAGGTTGGGCACGCAGAAAAACAAAACATACAGACAAATTTATTTAAAAATCAGAGTGCACTCATATATATATATTGGCCAAATTAAATTATAGCAACTCTTTTATAATTTCAGAAGTTTGTAATTACAAATAGACTAGTTAGAATTATTTGTAGGTCAATAGCAGAGATCTCTAATAAGAATTTGGAAGAAACAAAAATAAATTTCTTTATAAAAATACTGACAACTTTTATGTTTTTTCTTTATGTAGCTTTCAGCTCAGTCATCTCCATACTCTCTGTCACATACTCAAACCTTTTTTTTTTTTACTCTATATCATTTATGTAAATTTTCTTTGATATATCTTTGTCAAAGCTTATTTTGACCCCTTGTTTCTGGGTTGTTACAATTACGCCCAGTTTCCCGCTAGCTGCAAATGTTGCAGCCATTTGTGATTTAAGAGCAGAGACCCTCTTTGTGTGTGGAGAAAGAGAAAAGCACGCTTTAGGATAAGGTTTTTGTCCCAGGTGTTTTGAGCCAGGGCACCCAGCTTGTGTTTTTTATTGTGGCTTACTCAGCTTACTCGATGTTTTGACAAAGCAGGCATTTACATTTCTCCTGTAAAACTTTTCTAGATGCTTGTAGGCAGCGCCAGGCTGGTGACGTCCAGGCTGGCCATTGGGGCAGCACTGGCACCACATACAACCAGGAGTTTATATATGGAAACTAATTTGGGTGCTCAGGCTTTTTGGTGACAATATTTCATACTCCATTGATTACCTGGGGGTGGAGCGACCCTTTAGCTAATCATCCCACATTGAATGTGGGCCACTCAAGCTCACAGAAGTTTTGGAGCTTTACTTTTCATCTTAATTTTATAATCCCCTTTGAACTCATCAAAATTGTTAAGCATACATTTCAGAACAGTTGGCTTATTACCAGCACAACCCATTATATCAATGACTTGGACAATATAGCAACCCACAGTTACAATTTATCTAAGCAAGTCCTGTCTCCCCCACTCAATCTGAAATGCAAACGAAATTTGAGACTAACAAATGGTCTCCTGCCGGCAGGTTGAATTCCTCTTAACAGTGACTTGGAAGCGCAGGCACAGGGGTGTGACATAGATGTAACACAGGGGAGAAACACACAAACAGACAATCCCGGGAACAATAACCACACCTCTCCCGACCTCAAATTTAGAGCCTTGCGTCCTGCCCTGCAGCCGATCTGGGGGCGCAAGCTGAAGATCAGCTTTTTGGCCCCTTGGCCCCCCCCCAAGGGTTAGCTGCCAGGCAAGGAGGCACTGAGGCCCCCTCCTTAAATACACTTTTGGAGGCCTTACAAAGTCCTTGGTTGCCATGGAAACTGTATTCTTTACCTTATCACCTCTCGGAAATAGCCCTCTGTTTTTTCTGTTCAAGGTAGACCTGTTCTTTTAGATCATTAATTTTAGCCTTTAAGGTTAGAAGAGTAGAGGATGGGCCAGGCGGCTTTTGGGTGTCAGACTGGGGCTTAGTTGTTAAGGCGGGAGCCACAAAAGCAGGGTTATGATAGGTAGTAGCCTCCTCTGCCAGCTGAGACCAATCAATCTCTTGGAAGTCAGAAAGGTCAGGGTATATAGACGGGTATTGAGGAGGAGGCATGGCGGCGCCAAGCTCCAGGGAGCCATTTTGAGAGGGGTCGCCATTTTGAGGGTCCTCGTGAGCCTCAGAAAGAGGAAGTGGCGGCAGGTCGCCATTTTGAGGGGGCTCTGGAATATCAAGAATCACAGAGCCAGGGGAACTGGGCTTAGGGGTAGGACTACAGGAGGAGCACAATGCAGCCTCACCTTGAGAAAGCATCTCAGCGACTTGGGGATCTGAATAACGTTGAGTTAGCAATTCCGAAATTAAAGTCCAATAGGCAAAAGCGGTCACTGGAACCTTTTCGGGACCAAAGACCCTATAAAAATCTTTGAGGGCATCTCCTACCCTATTCCATCGATTAATGTCAATGGAACCCTCTAGAGGGAACCAGGGGCAGACTTTATGTATGAATTGAAAATATAGAAATAAATCTTTAGTCGTAACCTTAATTCCTCTCACCTTGAGGGCCTTACTGAGGCCGTTAATGAACAACTCATGTTCACTTAATGCTTGACCCATGTCGAGGGGGAAAAGGAAGTGGATGCCGTTCACTTACCGTGATTCAGGCGAGACGTAAGGTGGCCGTCTACGCAGATCACAGGGACGGAGTCCTGGAAAAAGTACCTTGGCCAAGGCTTTAATGGCGAACGGTCCCGTTGGAAGGCATCCTCTCTGGGTGGGCCCCACGTTGGGCGCCACTTGATCCAGCCCGCGGATCAACTCGTGGGTTCCACCTGGAGGAGGAACGGGATGGGGGGACAGGGCAAGAGGAGAGAGAAATGGAGACAAGATGAAGGGTTCCAATCAAGTATCATTTATTGAGGAAGGGTCTAAGGCACTTATAGAAACAGGGGCGGAAGCTGTCATCTCACGGGGAATGTAGTGAGCACGGATAGGTCGTCGTCATTTCCGGATTAGGCTAGAGAGGATCAAGGGGGATGTAGGCTGGTGCACCGGATGCCCTCAGGAGGGGGAGGCAGAGCAGCAACCGTGAAATTGTCTCATCGCTCCCTACAACCAGGCTCTTCTCAGATCTCTGCTCTAGTTTTTAGGATCCCATTCCTTCTCCATCAATGCCCTCATTTTAACAGCAGACATCCTGTAAGGTTGGAACACTTATCTGTTTGGAATTCAGCCATTTTCAAGATAAGACTATGGGTTTGGTTTTCAGCAGTCTCAACTTTGTTGTTATAGGCTGTAAAGGTTTCTCTTACAGCAGAAAGAGAAACTTTCAGGTAATATATGTAGTACTTCAGCTGGAAATAAAACCCCTGACATTATCCTTTCCCTAATTTGCCCAGCACAGTGAGGATGACTAGCCAATTTCATTGTGTTATCAGTTTGACAACCCCACAAAAAATGTTCTAAGGGAACTAACACTGTCACCCAGAACCTGACCATATTTTATGTTATCTCTATTTCCACATTGTATTAACTGGAAAGTTAATACATACCTTCAAATCTAATCAGAGAACCAATTCATAAAACTGATTATGTTCTTCTAGAGCCATTCTCAATATCAAAATCTGTATTATAAATGGTTATCTAGAGTAATTGAATCAATAGGCTAAGTATATACACCATGAAGGATTTATTTTAAGGAACTGGATCATGTGATCGGGGGGTGAGTCTGAAATCTGCAGGGCAGGCCAGGCTCACCTGCACCCTCAAGCGCACCATCCAGTTCCTTAAAATAACTCCCCCATGGTATATAGGCATGATATTTCTGCTTTGGAGCCAGCCTACCATGGACTAAACTCTCTGAAATTGTGAGCCAACTATACGTGTCCTTATTTAAGTTGTGGGAGCCAGGTATTTTTTCCCAGCAATGAGAAAGTAGACCAATATAATACCTATCTTCTGTATCTTAAAATGAGCTTCTTATAATCCTGAAAGGATCATTTAAAAGTCCCATGTACTTTCAGTCTCCTCAAAGGCTAACTACACTTGTACATATAGAAATTACGTAAGACCTTTGATCTCTTATTTCGTATTAAAATGTCCCATAGAGATTTATTACCCTGATTTCAAAAATCAATGCACTTCTCCACCCTCTCCCACAGAAATTAGCACAATAAATTATTTTAACCATGCTTGGAGTGATACTCATTGCTTTTATAATCATAAAGTTATTTCAATCTGAATAAACCAACCAAACATGGAGATATTAATCCAATGATGGCAGTCACTGTCCCAGTGGGAGAAACAACAAAGAAAATAATTGAAATATAATTTGCTCAGTTATAGAGGGTGGTCCCAAGATTCTGGGAGACTATTGGAGAAATACCAAATCTAGGTTTCAGGAAAATTTAAAAGGCCAAGCTGAGCTACCAATGAAAGACAGCAAGAGTTACCACAGCAAAAAAGGTAGTAGGATAGTTCTTACACAAACAACAGGTTCAGAGGCATGGAGGCAAGAAAAAAGAGTGAGGAACTCCAGAAACCAAAAGAAGTAGTAGGGGAGATTTGAGGTTAGAGCAGTAACAGAGAGCCGGAGAAGAGATTTACAAGGAGAACAGTGGGCTCTGATTTGCTTTTTTGGAAAATCATCTCAGTAGTGCTGTGAATGGATGGGTAAGGAAGACAATGAAGAAGGCAGAAACCAGGCAAGAGAAGCAATGGGGTTGGTCTAGATTGGCAGCAATGGGAATAGAGAGATGAAGTAGGATTCCAGAGGTAGTAAAGAGACAGAACTGAAGCGATTTGCAAACACTTTTTGGATATTTCAAAGGACTCAAAGTTTTCTGGCTTGAGCAAGTAGATGCTTAAATAAAGTGTAGAATATACTGGGGTAAGATCAAGTTAAATGAAGAAAAATAATAAACTGAGTTTGGAAAAATTTTTACTTTGGAAGCAATGTGAATCATGGAATGAGATTTCCTGCCTAAGATTAAAATTCCATTTTTGTTGCTGCTCCTTGGATGGCTGAGATGGATGTGTATTTCCTGTGGGGAATTGGGTGGACTGGGGTGCATAGGGCATATTAATACCCTCCACCCAACACAGGAAGCAGTAGTAGGGCCCTTCGAACACGATCAAAAGGCAGCCTCTTATTCGGGGGCAGACAGATAGCTTTCCTGTCCAGGACAAAGAATATAAATAGCACCATTGCATTTGTGTGACTAAACAAAACAGCTAGGAAAGGTAATCAAGAGACACCAAATGTGGCAGATACTCAGACTACTGAACTTTGTTTTGAATGGTTCATGGTCTGAGGAGCAATGCATAAGAGCAAGGCTGAAGCACTGCTGTAAATAATTTATGATGGTGGCTGGGAAAAGTACCAGGACTGGAGGACTGTACCCTTACCATATTCTAGCATTTACCCTACAAGACCTAGGCCACCCACTGTAAACCACTAGTGACATGGTCACAGGTCAGAATGTCTTATCAGAAAGCCATACAATCCCCTTTTTTATCTTTTCCCAAATATACATAGGAAAGTAATCAAAACCATTTTTAGCTTACACAGAATGCTATCTCGGTATCTATTGATGTCTGTTACATGGTTGCACTCACCAGACTGACTCTTCTTATGTTCTAAATCCTTTAAAAGGTAAAAAAAATATATACATAGGTAATGTAGTTACTATAACCAAAAGAAGAAAAGACTTGACTTTGCTTAGCGCTTGTGATCCTTAAGCCCTACGTGACATCTGTTATATAATAAACAGAGAAGTTAAAACCTCATTTTAAAAGCACTATATAAAAATGGAGATGCCTATCAGTGTGATGCTTGATAAGAAAACAGCAAACTTTCTGAAGCTACTTTCCCCCTAAATTTCATTATTGTTTGTTTTTCATAGAATAAGGAAATACAGAATATTCACATTTTAGGATCTAACTTTAACATTTCATAAACAAAAATAACAAAGTAATATAGAGAGCCTTTCCCAGTCCTCGTCGCAGTCCAGGAAGTTATATTTGTAATTCCAAAAGAAAGTTTTTGGAATTCTAGCAAGTTAATTCCAATCTACCACTTCCAATGTAATCCACGGCGAGAATAAAGACACTAAGACATACCTATAGTTGTGGTGAGCCAAGGGGGTCCTAAGTCCAAACAGAGTGATGGTTACCAGAACAAAGGCCTCGACCGAGGGCAGAACCCGGGTTTTAATTCTCGAGAAGGGGAGTGGCTCCAGGATTAGTGACTGTGACAGTGGCAGGAAGTATGTGAGTACCATGAGCTGGGCTAGGTAGGTGGCCTGAAATCACCTTTGCAATATGCAGAGGGAAGGATATGCAGAAGGAGTAATCTGCATAACACAATTTAGGGTAGTATCTAATGTTTTGGGGTCAGTGCTTCAGCTCTGATGTGTAATCTTCTATGCCCTGGGAAGTCACAGCCTCTTTCTCGGGGCTGGATCCCAGCTGACAGCATGGAGCAGGGCTCTTTATCCCACCAGGCTCAACCATGTTTTGGGAGCTGGTGGGGGGGGGAACCTGTTGCCTTGTTTCAAAGACTACACATCAGCACCTTGGCTAGACCAATTTGCATTGCTTAAAGCCAATTAAAGGGATAAAAAAAAGTCCTAGCCAGGTCTATACATATCAATACATGGAATTGGGGCCAGGTTCAGCCAAAATGGAGATAATTGCTCTTCTTTCAAGGAGAGCTGTCCAGGTGGTCCTCCACAAAGTAACTGTGACAAAAGCAAACAGAAAAAAAAATTATAAAGTCTTACAATTTACTCCTTGAAGAAACTATAGGACACCAATTAAAGAATTTTCCCTTTCAAAAGATTTCTTCATCAAGTGTGAATTCAGACATTCATTGAGCATTTAGTCTATACCTGGCTCTGGTCTACAAACTGGAATATAAAGATGAACCAGAAAATGGCCTCATCCTTAAGCAGTGAGTAGTTAGAAGGTATATGATCAGGCACCACATGACCAACAGACAGCCCCCGTATTAATGACAGCACCAGACTGTGTCTGAAGGTACACGCAGAAAAGCTCCTGAAAGGAAGCAGCACTTGAACTGGGCCTTAGTGAGTCACTGGAAGTTAGCCATGTGGAAGGAAGTGTGTGTGTGGAAGGAAAGAAGAATGGGTGACAGGGTGTTATTCCAGGTGGGAGCCAAGGAGGCATACATGTCCTCTTGGGAAAGCAGTGGGTACCATGGAAACAAGAGCACAGAACACATGGTCTACTGCAGAGATAGACTAAAGTAGGAAAGACCTTGTTTCATATGGTCATGCCTCCATACCCACAAAGAATTGGTTCCAGGACTCCTGTGGTTACCAAAATTTGTGGCTGTTCAAGTCTTTCATACAAAATAGTGTAGAATTTGCATATCTCATATACTTTAAATCATCTCTCGGTTACTCGTAATACCTAACACAGTATCAATGATATGTAAATAGTTATTATAATTTATTGTTTAGGGGATAATGACAGGAAACATGTTTGTATACATTTAGTATAGACACAAAGCTTTCTTCTAATATTTTTGATCTTCAAATGTTTAAATTTGTAAATAAGGAGCCCACAGATATAGAGGGCCAATGACACAAATGCAAGTGGGAGGAAAGAAGTCCTGCTCTACTAGGATGCCTGTGGGCAAAGCCTGGGAATCTGGATGTTGTTAAAGTTCTTTGGTAAATCTTGGGTAGCTAACTTGGCACCATGGGTCTTTAAAGAAGTGCTAACAACCACTGCCATGGGGCAGGAGGAGCTTGTGAAGGTTTTAAGCAGTAGGACAATGCCACCTGATTTGTAGTGTTTTACTCACTCTAAAAACCAATTCTAAAATTAAACCATAAAAATCTTTATGAAGAACCAGAAAAATTTTATAAAGGAAGAGTAATGAAGAAATCTTAATACATGGCAACAGCTACACTAATTAGAAAGTTAGAACATATACATAAATCAGAAAATCAACAAAGTCTAAGAATAAATTAAATATATATGAGGTTTTAGTATGTGCTAAAAGTAGCATCATCTTTCACTAAAGAGAAGATTCAGGAGTCTTAGGACAACTGGATAGATAAATAATGCTGGTCTCTATCAAATACCTTATCAAGGTAAATTCTAGCTGAATCAAAGATTCAGATGATTAAAAAATAATAAAAGTATTAGGAAAAAAGACCATGAAATAATATGATCTAAAAAACATGAAAATCTGGAAACCCTATAACTGCCATATTTGATTTCTAAAAATTACCTATTTCTTCAGAGTAAATAGGTATATTTATGTATGTGCACATATGTGTATAACACACTGGAAAAACTTACTATATATTACACACACAAGGGTAACTTCCTTGATATAAAGAGATATTAACCCATATGAAAAAGAATAAACAGAAAGCTGGCAAAGATTGAAGCTAGAAGCTCAATGAAAATAAGTATGAAATGCTTAAAAACAAAGATATTCCTTCATTCTCAAAGAAATGACATTTAGATTGCCAGCAAGAAGTCATTTGTCTTTTAAGAGATGAGAAAAGATACCAAAAGTTGATAGACAAAACACTGGTTGTCTTTTTAGACACTTGTTCTAAAAGAGACAGCCACACACAGGCATATGAAGAGAAACGACTGTTGTCCACAAGAGCAAAGACTGAAGTAATCTAAATGTCCAACATATGGAACTATTTAAATAAATTACGATATTTACCTGTATGAGTAACTACCATGCTGGTAAAATGTTTGGAAATCATTATCTTTTTCTTTTGCTTTGTTTTTTTGACAGAGGGTCTTGCTATGTAGTTCAGGCTGCCTTTGAACTCACTACATAGCCTAAGCTGGCCTTGAACGCACAGCAATCCTCCTGCCTCAGCCTCCCAAGTGCTAGGATTACAGGTGTGCACCACCATGCCCACCTTGGAAATTATATCTTATGGAAAAAAATTTTAAAGGGTAGAATCCAACAATTTTCCTGGAAGTTTATATTACCAACTTAATAGTGGAAAGGGACTCTAGATAGTTGAGAGACAGAGAGAAAGAGACCTTCTATATACTTTATGCTACCTGAATTTTTTAATCATGTAAATCTATTACCTTAAAAAACACTTAGAATTTAAAAATAAAAGCAACGTGCTTAATCAAAATGAAGAAGAACAAAAGCAAAGAAAACCTCAGGTTATGATACAGAAAAATAAATCATATAAACTGTTAAGACCAACATATTTACCCTAAACTCCTGGCTGATATCATATGCTCCTTTTTTCTCAAGAATTTTCGAATAATCCTTGAAGGGTGATTGCTTCTCAAAATCAAATGTTTGCAGTCGAATCTCAGTCAACTGAGCTAGCTCTTCGTCAGAAACAATTTTTTATATATCTAAGAGAAAGAAAAATTCACATTTATAAGTTCCATGTATGAATGCGAGGGGAGACTTTTTATCTATGGTGGGTTTTTTCTCATTAAAGGCAGTTATTTAGCTATTTAAGGGTCAATGGAAGTTCACCCTTCCAAAGGTAAAGAGTCTGTCATTCTGAAAGAGACTACCTTTAAAAACAAAATTGTACTATGTACCTTGGAATTTTACAAAATTCATTGATTTTGGTAAAATCTATCCAATGTGAAAAATATAAGAGATGCAGTAGACTGAGAAGTGTTCCATCTTGTAATGTGAATTGGGTATGCTGACTGACATTTATGCTATGGCAAGAAAGCACAAGATTTTGGATTAGGAAAAAGAGAGAACATTTTACCCTCCCTAGGGCCAAGCGTTTGGAAGCTCCTGGAGTCTAAGATGAGAGGATGCAGAGTCCAACATAAGTCTTACTCCACTAAAACATATAACACACATACCCTCAAGGATAGAGAGGATCTATGTGATGCAGTTAACAACCATGAATTATAGACATGTATCAACAACCAACCATAAAAGACACAGAACACATTCTTTTTTTTTTTTTTTTTGTGGGTACCGGGGGGTCGACCTCAGGACCTTGCGCACCAGCAGGCGCCCGTGCTGCTGAGCGATATCACCGGCCCCTTTTTCGTATGTGGGTTCCGGGAGTCGAACTCGGGCCCTCGCGCTTGCCGGGCAGGCGCTTAAGCCGCTGAGCCATCTCACCGGCCCAGAACACATTCTATTCAATCAGCACATGGAAGTTTTCGTCTTATGATGGTTTTTTTTTTTTTTTTTTTTTTTTTTTGGAGTAATAGGAGGACTTTTTTTTTTTTTACCTAAAACCACTGCCTATTAGTCAACCACAAAGGCACACATTAGCACAATTTGAAAAAAAAAAAAAAACTATAAAAAGATAAAAAGGAAATCTCAGAAAGCAAACAATTTCATACAAGAAAAGACACAACTGAAAGTCTTAAGGGAAATCAAAGACTGACTTCAAATAAGCTATTCTCTGGTGGGAAATAAATACTGCATCTGCTCTCTATTCTTTTTTAATTTTTATTTTAAATTAAGTTTATTGGTACAATTTAGATATACATAAAGATCATATTCATCATACAGAATTTATACCTGTATATCATATATTTTGATTCCTCTTTTTTCCAAACCCCTTCCCCTCCCTTCAACTCCTCTTCACCTATTTACAAAGCTTTGTTTCTGTTTTATCCTTTTCATTTTTATACAATGGAGTACACTCAGCCATAAAAAAGGATAAACTTGATACATTTCTAGGTAAATGGATGCACCTTGAGATCATACTCTTTTTTTTTTAGAGAGAAAAAAACAGTAAAAATAATGATACCAAATTTCAAAACAAGATAGTAGGAAATTAACAATGGTTAATTTACTGCATATTGTTATCTTCAAAGTAGTTGCTCAGATTACAAGATATAGGCATGCAAAAGTGATCAAACAATATAAGCACAAACCATTTTCAATGTACTAAAATAAGTTAGTAGTATAATTATTTTAGCTACCTTGTGTATATAAGTATTTTTTTTTTCCCTTCCTTCTTTTCTCCTTTCCCCCTTCCTCAGTTGTTCTTTCCTTTTGAGTAGTTTCTTCCCCTTTCACAATATATAGTGTAGATTTTGGATCTTACTTACTTTTTCAGCTTCTTACACTAGGGAGACAATACGATGTTTATACATGTGAGTTTGATTTATTTCACTTAGGAGTATGGTCTCAAGTTGCATCCATTTACCTATAAAATCGTTGAATTTATCTTTCTATATAGCAGAGTAGTACTCCATTATATAAAAATACCACATCTTTTTTATCCATTCCTTGGTGGATGTGCATTTGGGTTGTTTCCAAGATCTGGCTATTACAAATTGTGCTGCTATAAACATGGGCGCACATATATCGCTGTGGTATGATATTTTTAATTCTTCTGGGAAAATACCCAGAAAGGGAATAGCTGTGTCGAATGGGACTTCTAATCTCAGTTTTTTGAGGAGTATTCACACTGATTTCCACAATGGTTGTACCAGTCTATACTCCCACCAACAGTGGAGAAGCATTCCTTTTTCCCCACAGCCCCACCAGCATTTGTTATTGGTTGATTTCTTGATGATAGCCATTCTTTTTGAAGTGAGATGGAATCTCAGTGTTGTTTTAATTTGCATTTCTTGAATGACCAATGATGTTGAACATTTCTTCATATATTTATTGGCCATTTGTATTTCTTCATCTGAGAAGTGTGTATTCATCTCAGATGCCCATTTTTGTATTGGGTCTTTGAATTTGGGGGGAGTCTCATTTTTTTCAATTCTTTGTATGTTCTAAATAGAAGTCCTTTGAGGGACAATTGGCTAAATTTTTTTCACACTCTGTGGGTTTTCTTTCCACTCTGTTGGTGATTTCTTTTGATGTGCAAAAACTTTTTAATAAGATGAGATACCAGTTGTTGATTCTTTGAAGGACTTCCTGTGTAGTTTGATTTTTGTTCATGAACTCTCTACCTATACCTATGTCTTCAAGATTTCTACCTACTTTGTCTTCTAGTAGATTTAGTGTTTCTGTTTTGATATTTAGATCTTTGATCCACTTTGACTTCAGTTTAGTGCATGGTGATAGACATGGCTCTAGTTTTAGTCCTCGGCATGTGGAAAGCCAGTTTTTCTAGCACCGTTTATTAAAGAGGCTATCTTTCTTATGTTTGGCCCCTTTGTCAAAGGTAAGGTGGCTGAGTGTGTTTGGAGTTGTGTCTGCATCTTCTAATCTGTTCCATTCATCCTCAGGTCTGTTCTTTTGCCAGTACCATGCTGATTTTATCACAGTTGCTTTGTAGCATAATTTCAAGTCAGGGATTGTGATACCTCCTGCCTTGCCTTTGTTGCCCAGGATTGCCTTTGCTATTCTAGGTCTCTTCTGTTTCCAAATTAATTTTAGGAATGTTTTCTCTAGATCTGTGAGGCATGCTAATGCTATTTTGATCGAGATTGCATTAAATCTGTATAACAGTTTTGGGAGTATGGACATTTTCACAATGTTGGTTCTTCCTATCCATGAGCAAGGGCTATCTTTCCATTTTCTGATATCCTCTTTGATCTCCTTTTTCAGAGTACTGTAATTTTCAATGTATAGATCTTTTACTTCATTTGTTAGACTGATTCCTAAGTATTTCATTTGTTTGGACGCTATTGTGAAGGGTATGGTTTCCCTAATTTCTCTCTCAGTGAGTTTGTTGTTTGTGTACAGGAATGCTATTGATTTTTGAGTGTTGACTTTGTATCCAACTATGCTACTGAATTTGGTTATTCATTCTGGAAGTCTTTTGGTGGAGTGTTGGGTCTTCTATGTAGAGTATCATGTCATCTGCAAATAATGATAATTTAACTTCTTCCTTTCCTATCCTTATTCCTTTTATTTCTCTCTCTTGTCTAATTGCTCTAGCTAATGTTTCTAGAACTATATTGAATAGGAGTGGTGATAGTGGACATTCTTGTCTTGTTCCTGATTTTAGATTGAAAGCTTTCAGTTTCTGTCCATTCAGTATGATGCTGGCTGTTGGTTTGTCATAGATGGCTTTTATCAGATTGAGGTACAGACCATCTATTCTGATTTTCTGTAGGGTTTATACCATGAATGAGTGTTGGACTTTATCAAAAGCTTCTTCTGCATCTATTGAGATGATGATGTGATTTTTGTCTTTGGCTTTGTTGATATGGTGTATTACATTTATTGACTTGCGTATGTGGAACTATCCCTGTATTCCTGGGATGAATCCAACTTGGTCGTGGTGTATTATCTTCCTGATGATTTGCTGCATTCTGTTTGCCAGTATTTTATTGGGGATTTTTGCGTCTATGTTCCTTAGGGAGATTGGCCTGTAGTTCTCTGTTTTGGTTGGGTCTTTCTCTAGTTTTGGTATCAGGGTAATACTAGCCTCCAGGAATGAGTTAGGGAGAACTGCTTCCCTTTCAATTTCATTGAAGAGTTTGAGGAGTACCAGCATTAAATCTTCTCTAAATTTCTTGTGGCATTCAGCCATGAATCCATCAGGACCTGGGCTTTTCTTTGTTGGTAAGTTTTTAACTACATTTTCAATTTCATTAACTGATATTGGGTTATTCAGAGTTTTTATATCTTCTTGATTCAGCTTTGGTAATTCACACATTTCTAGGAATCTGTCCGTTTATTCTGTTTTCCATCCTATGCAACTAAAGATTTTAGAAGCAGGTACTGAAGATCTTCTGAACTTTCACCGGATTGGTAGTGATTTCACCTGTTTCATTCCTCAGTGCATGAATTTGAGTTTTTTCGTTCCTTTTTTTTAATAAGTTTGGCTAGGGGTTTATCAATTTTATTTATTCTTTCAAAGAACCAACTCTTTGATTCATTTATTTTTTGTATTGTTTTCTTACACTCGATTGTGTTAATTTCTGCTCTGATCTTTATAATTTCCTCCCTTGTATGGGCTTTGGGCTTGACTTGCTCTTCTTTTTCTAGAAGCTTGAGATGTAGCATTAGGTTGTTTATTTGTGCTCATTCTGTTTTCCTGATGGAAAAATTCACCACTATAAATTTCCCTCTTAGGACTGCTTTCATTGTGTCCCACAGGTTCCAGTAAGTTGTATTTGCATTTTCATTTGATTGTAAATATTGTTTAATTTCTTCTTTAATTTCATCTGTGACCCACTCGTTGTTCAGGAGGGTGTTATTTAATTTCCAGGTGTTTATAGAATTTTTGTGGTTTCTTTTGTCATTAATTTCCACTTTTATTGGACTATGATCAGATAATATGCATGGGATAATTTCAATTCCTTTGCATTTAGTTAAGCATGTTCTATGGGCTAGTATATGATCTATTTTAGAGAACATCCCATGTGCAGCTGAGAAGAATGTGTATTCTGATGTTGTTGGGTGGAACACTCTATAAACATCTCCTAAGTCCATCTGTTCACAGGTTTGGTTCAGTTCTTTTATTTCTTTGCTGATTTCTTGTCTAGTTGATCTATCTGTGACAATGGGGTATTAAGTTCCCCCATTACAATTGTATTATTGCTTATTTGATTTTTCATGTTTATTAATATTTGTCTTATATAGTTGGTTGCTCCTATATTGGTGCATATATATTTATGATCGTTATGTCTTCCTCTTGAATTTTTCCCCTAACAAGTATGTAGTGACCTTGTTTACCTCTTTTGCTCATACTTGAAGTTCACATTGTCTGCGAACAGAATAGCTACCCCTGCTTTTTTCTAGGTTCCTATTGCATGGAGTATTGTTTTCCATCCTTTGACTTTTAGTCTGTGAATTTCTTTTTGAGTTAAATGTGTTTCTTGTATACAGCATATTGTTGGATTTTGTCTCTTGATCCATTCTGCCAGTTTATTTCTTTTCATTGGTGAATTGAGGCCATTTACATTGATGGTTATAACTGATATGTATTGGCTTATCTTTGTCATGTTATTTTCCTGCTGTTGCTTCCCTGCTTTTCCCCTCTGTTTAATTGCTTGCCCTGCTTGGTGGTTTCTTTCTGTTGTTGTTCTTGGAAATGTGGTCATTTTTGTCTCTGTCTTTTTTAGTACCCTTTGTAGTGTTGGCTTGGTGGTCATGAATTTCTTCAGTTATTCTGTGTCATGGAAGTATCTGATTTCTCCATTAATTTTGAAAGATAGTTTTGCAGGTACATCAATCTGGTTTAGAAGTTGTTTTCTTTCAGGGCTTAAAATACTTCACTCCAAGCTCTTCTTGACTTAAGGGTTTGTGTTGAGAAGTCTGCTGTGATTCTGATGGGCTTTCCTTTATAAATGATTCATTTCTTTTCTCTAACAGCTTTTAATATTCTGTTCCTGTGCTGAATTTCTGGGATCTTGATTATTATATGTCTGGGTATAGGTTTATTTTGGTTACGGCTTATTGGAGTTCTATAAGCCTCACTTATTTGTATGTCAGATTCTATTCCCATGCTTGGGAAATTTTCTGCTATTACTTCTGCAAATAGGTTTTTTTATGTCATTTGTTTTGACTCCTGCTTTTTCCTTGACATCAGTTATCCTTATATTATTTTTCTCTGCATCATCTTGCAGCTGTTGAATTGTTATTTCCTGAGCTTTTGTTATTTTCAAGAGATCTTTTCTTTCATGCTAGCCACCATCCTGCCTTCAAGGTCTTGAGAGTCTGTTTTCAGTTTCATTTAAGCGGTTTTGCCAGCTTTTAATGGAATTTTTAACTTTCTGGGTATCTGTTTGAATCCGTTTCATGCGTTCTATTTCTTTCCTATACTGATCATTCACTTTTTCCATCCTCTTCCTATCATTATCTATTTTTTTAATCTATCTCTACTCTAGATTTCCTCAACAATTCCTTTATAAATGTTGAAATTCCTTTTCTTTTACCTGAGGGATTATTTCTGACCTGATTTTCTCTATAGCCTCATGGATATGTTTCTTTATCGTGGTTGCTATCATTTCAGAAATTTCAGGTGTGTGTCTTCCAATTTCTTCTATGTTGATGTCTCCTGGACTTGTCCTGGGGAGCCCTGGAGGCCTGAGTTTGCACTTTGCTTCTTCATCTTGTCATTTTCTATTTCAAAAATTTTTTTATTTTGTTTTCTGTGATGATCCTTGTGAGTTTTTGTAGTAGGTAGCTGTATCACTAGTATCGAGGCCTCTCTAGGAAAAGTCTGTTCTTCAGGCATATCTTCTGTGTGTAGGAGATTCTTGGTTTGTGTCTGTCCCAAGATCCTACCTTCCCAGTTAAGAGTGGGATGCTGGTATCTGTTTGGCTCAGTCCCCAGTCCTTTGGTGTAGGGCTGTGGTGACGTTATTATCCCAGAGCTTCCCAGTATTGTTACAGAAGGAGGAACAACTGATTACAGCAGATATGACATCCTAGCTAAAGTAGTGAAATTAACCATAACAATAGCATTGAACACAATTTAGAAGCTGACAAACTGTGGTAACTATTGATTTTGTACTTTAGACCATAGAAGAAGTCTATAGTTATATAACAGAATCAATTGTAATTTAGGAGATTGTATGCGAAGTGTTTCCCTTTGGTTGAGTGGTTTTACCCTGTGATGGGGAAATTTAGGGAGGATAGTGTATAAAACAAAGATAACTGGAAAGGAAGTAGAAGCAAGGCTGGAGGACTAAGGATGATCATGCAAGGTTTGAGAAACTAGAGAAGGGAGTAGAAAAGAAAGCATGAAGGGCCGGTGAGATAGCTCAGCGGCATAAGCGCCTGCCTGGCAAGCGTGCGGTCATGAGTTTGACTCCTGGTACCCACATAGGAAAAAAGGGCCAGTGATATCACTCAGCGGCATGGGTGCCTACTGGCGTGCAAGGTCCTGAGTTTGACCTCCAGTACCGCCCCCCAAAAAAAGAAAGCATGAACGAGTATTCAAGGGATTATCTTAACTTGGGCTCGGGGTTTGGGGGATGGGATTAGTTTTCTGTGGCTGGAGTTCTCAGCCATTTAGAAAATAGAGAAAAAAAAAAAAAGAACAAAAGAAAGAAAAAAGGAAGAAGAAGAAGAAAAAGCAGAGAAAAGAAAAAGAAGTTCAGAGAAAAGGGCTGCTTACTGAGTCCTGGATTCTCCCCGAGCTGGTTTTCGGTCCCTCGGAGGCCTCAGTCACCTGTTGGCTTGTATTGTTATTATTGCTCCGAACTTTCCACGCCACTAGTCTTGCCTGTTCATCCTGTGCGCCTTAGTTGGGACCCTACTATGTCGCTGGCGTTCCCTCTGGACTCTGGGCCTTCTCAAGCAGTTCACCTCAGTCGTGGCAGTAGCGACAGCAGGGGCAGTTCTTTAGGCCTTCCCAGGGGATTCACCTGGGTCGCAGGGCTGAGAGGCGATAGGAGGGGACGCTCCTCTCCGGTGTGATTCTGAGATCATACTATTAAGTGAAATAAATCAAAACACACATGTGTAACCATCACATTGTCTCCCTGGGGTGAGAAACTGAAAGAGTAAACAAGGACCAAAATGTACAATAGATATTGAGAAATGGGAAGAAACTGTTCAAAAGGAAAGAGGAACTAGGGAGGGGAAAGGGGGAAAGAAAGGAAGGGAAAAAGAAAAAAAGTCAAAAAACAATAATATGATGATTTTTAAAATCATGTTGGTGTCTAAGCTCCAAATATCTGAAACCTTACATGTCATATTCATGGGCTCAAATGCAGTAAATCTGGAGGCCAACAGTAAAAGAATGTTTTTAAAGTTTCAGAGTCTTGAGGTAAAACGCTCAAGTGGAACCAGTTCTCAAATCTCTTTCCAAAGCAAAATAATAAAGTTTTAACCAACAAAAAATATATAAGAAGAAATCAAAAAGGAAAAGATAGCAGTTTCTCAGAATCTGCACCGCCCTGAGCAGCTCACCTTGTCTCAGAGCCTCACTATTTCCGAAGCCCTTTGTCTGGTAAGAGTGAAGGGCTGTTGGCTGCATAGACAGTCACTGGAATCCTAAAGTTCCTCATGAGTAACTCTAACCCAGTGATGGCAAAACCTTCAGAGCATTCAACAATACAAACAGCCTGTTGTGGCACATGTGCCATAGGTTCACCACCACTGCTCTAATCTTTGCACGAGAGGACATCCAAACAGACTCGAAGGGGAGATGGAATTTCCACAAGAATAGAAGCTATTTCAGTCATCTCCGAGCCCCAACCAAAAACAAAACAAAAGAGGAAACCTTTAGAGCTTCCCTCTGTGTTCCAGCTTTGCTTGAAGATGAAAACTGGGGAAAATGCACAGAGGAAGGGAGGGAAAAGGTAGGTTGACTATAGTAGATACTGCTGTAGACTCCCAACCCTAATTCTACTGTGATGATTAGTTATGCCACTTGTGATTATTCCACAATAATATGTTTGCCAGTAAAAAATTCAGAAATAGGACACATAGTGATTTCATCAAAGGAAAGCAAGGAGATTAATCAGGGCCTATGAGAGAAAGAAGTGAGTCTCTCCCACCCCATCCCTCTGTCCAAACAGAAGAGGCATAAGGCCCTGATTATCATAGGTAGCCCTCTTATTACCATAAAAGGAAATAGTTGAGTCTAAAATATATGAAAAGCATAAAGGACCTATGTACTTGATAACATCACTGGGTAGCTGATCATATTGAATACAGAACTTCCAAACTCTACATTTGCATTATGGGGAAAAAAGACTTCATTATCATTAACATCATTTTTAACTGAGTTTCTTTTTCATGCAGCCTGGTCCAAGAATTCCAGCCAAAGTGTATAGGTCAGGCTTTGACTGCCAGTGATGGCAATCATCCCAGCCAGCTTACAGGAAGGGATCTGACCTCACTATTTGGTGCTGGCATCACTGCTGAACAACAGGTGCTTTTCCCCATATGCTTCAAGAACAACACGCTTTCCCAAGGAAAGTGCTACCTTTGCCACAGTGAACCTGAGGAAGATGGAGACGATCACTTTAACCATTGGCTCGCTCCTGGAGGACATCACCTTACCAATTTGAAAGTTACCACCACTACTGCTGGTTCTAGTAATATATCACCTTAGGTGTAATGAAGACCAAGAAAGCCATGCCAGGGTACTTCTTTACACATTTGTGCCTTGGTCAAGTGAATATGATTGGCCAAGCCTATTCCAGCTACCAGCAAGTTGTGGAAATGTCATTTTTAGCTTCCCACTTGGGCCATTCAGGAAGGTACTCTGGGAGAAGGTCATGGTCTGTGTTGAGGAAGAGCATCTGTAATATCAGCCAACAGCACTGCATCCACAGTCTTCAAGACTTCTCCTCATTCCTCCTACTCCACCAGCACATGGGGCACTGTTCGCAAGAAAAATGCAGCCTTAAAATAAATGGTGGTTTACAATGGAAGATAATGAGATTCAAATAAAATAGAGTGAGAATCAGGAAAACTTCATTTGTGCTCAATCAACAAAACCAAAGAGACAAACAGAGCTGCACATTTTCATAAACAAGACAGAAATAAATCAAGATGCAGAAAATAATTTAGCAATAAAATATAGCATGTAAAAACATTTAAAGCCTGCTCTCAAATGGAAAATAACTTAAGAAAATATACTGTGCATGCAACTAATGTGGAACAATATAATAAGAAAGTGAATTATGGGCCGGTGAGATGGCTCAGCGGCGTAAGCGCCTGCCTTGCAAGCGCGAGGGCCCGAGTTCGACTCCCGGATCCCACATACGAAAAAGGGGCCGGTGATATCGCTCAGCGGCCTGGGCGCCTGCTGGCGCGCGAGGTCCTGAGGTCGAACCCCTGGTACCCACAAAAAAAAAAAAAAAAAAAAAGAAAGTGAATTAAATAAGAGTTGAAAAATGAGATGATAAAACAATAGAATTAGGTGAACAATAAATCTGCAGACGTAAGAAAATACATGATTACAGACCTACTTTATAATTAAATCAAACACTTTATAGTTGAAAATGAACTTATCAACAAAGGACAAATACCTGTGTACATAAATTAATGGAAGAAAGATACAAAAAAGAAAGATAATGAATCTGAAGAACTCATTGGAAGTTCGGGAGAACAAGAGACAAGATGAGGAGCCCAAAAAACCCTCCCTCATAGTGCAGCTTGGGGAAAGAAGCAGCAGCCTCTGCAGGAAAGGCACAAAGCCCCCGCAGGACCCTCTCCCCACCTCCCATATGGGTCAAAAGCCTAAGAGCCTGTGGAAAAGGCAGCAGACCCTACCATCTTCAAGACACAGGTTAAGTACACTAGGACTGGGGTGAAGGAGAGACAGTAAAGCTTCCTGGACCCAGACCTTAGGATTGTCCCTACCCTACTAGTGAGGCACAGTCTCTGCACGACACCCAGATAACGGCAGGTGCTCACTTATGGGTGTTTAATTCAGAAGAAGAAATGAAAGGAAAAGGCACGGAAATCCATTTAAGAAAATAATAGCTGAAAACTTCGGAAATTAAGGGAAATATATGGAAAACCAGGTCTAGGAAGCATAAAGAATCACAAAAAATTTAGCCAAAAAAGGTCCCCTCCATGGTATATTATATTCAAACTGTCAAAAGTCCAAAATGAAGAGACTTCTAAAAATACCACAGGAAAAAGAACTCAGTGACATATAAGGAAATCCCCACTAAGCTAACAGCAAATTTCTCAATAGAAACCTTACATTCCTGGGGAAAATGGAATGAAATATTCAAAATCTTAAAAAAAAAACCTGCCAAACAAGAATACTATACTCAGAAAAGCTACCGTTCAAAAATAAAGTAAAAACAGACTTTCCAAGTCAGGTAAAAAGAAGGAATTTATTACCACCAGACAAGCATTACAAGAAATGATTAAGGGAGTCCTACACTAGAAATGAAGGGATAATAACTACTAACAAAAATACACAGAAGTCTGAAAGGGAAGTCTGTAGGGAAGATAAAATAAAGAGAAAAGACTCAATTTTTATTAATTAAGACAACAACCAAACCACAAAGATGAACACCAAGAGAAAATAGGCCATAAAAACAAGTCTCAGTAACTTCAAAAAAACCCAAAACCTTATTATATATCTTATTTGGCAACAACTGGATAAAACTAGAAATCAGCAAGAAGAACATAAAAAATTGCATAAATACTTGGAAATTAAACAACCTGCTCTAACACATGGGTTAAAGAAAAAAACCCAAAGGGATATTTTAAAACATTAATTGAAACAAATTCAAATGGAAATACAACATATCTATAGCATACCGTAAAAACAATATTAAGAGAGATGTTTATAGCAATGTGCCTATACTTAAAAAAAGAAAGATTTCATATAACCTAAGATGCAACGCAAGTAACTAGAAAAGCAAAAACAAACCAAACAAAACTAGAAGAAAGAAAGAAAAAAAAAAAAAAACTAGTAGAAGGAAAGAATTTTCAAAGATCAAAACAGAAACAAAATACAGAGCAAAATAATACCAAAGATCAATGGTACAAAAAGGTGTTCTTTTGAAAATACAAACAAACTTGACAAACCTTTATCTAGACTAACCAAGAAAAAAGACAAGAAAATAAATACAACTAGAGAAAAAAAGAAGACATTTACAACTAATCACACAGAAATACAAAGGATTAGTGACTAATGGACAATACATATCAAGAAATTAAAAAACAAGCAGAAATGGATATATGAGATATGATACAGTGAAAAAACACAGGGAATGTAATTTTATTACAGTAAAATACATTGCCATCCCCCTTAAAGTAGTCCCCCTCACTTTGAACACACTTATCCTATCGGTCTTGCTGCTTTATGAAACAGCTCTGGAAGTACTCTTTCCTGAGTGTCTTTAGTTGCACTGTCATGGTTCCCTTGATATCCTGCATTGATTCAAAATGTTTACCTTTCATGGTCATTTTGACTTAGAGGAAGAGCCAGAAGTTGCACAGTGCCAGATCTGGTGAATAAGGTGGATAAGGACACACTGTGGTATTTTTAGGAAATCATCTTTCCATTAAATGGCATTTAGCAACAGTGTTCACCATGTTTTTGATCATACTGCATAAAGATATGAAAGAGGACTTCCAGGAGCAAGGAGGAGCATTTTGAGAGGTATTAATTGCAATGTATCTTTTACCATAACAAATTTTTTTTAAAAATTAAATGTTCACCATATATTTTGATCACACCTCATATTTCTGGACACCATAAATGAACAATGCAAACACTGAAAATCTGATAAAAAGACTCCTAACAAAGAAAAGCTCACAATAGATGGCTTTGCTATTCAGTTTAACCAAACTTTTAAGGAAGAACTAACATGAATTCTTCTCAAAATATTTTTAAAAATTGGCAGGCAGGGAACCTTTCCAAACTCATTCTTGGAGGGTAGCATTACCTTACTTCAAAACTGGAAAAGAAGACAACAAAAAAGACAATAACAGATCAACATCCCTGATGAACATAAATACAAAAGTTCTCAACAAAATACTAGATGATAAATTCTTATTATTCAAGCCATCTTGTCTGAGATACTTTGTTATGGAAACTCTAGAAAATTAACGGAAATATGTACTCAAAAACCTTAACAAATTTCAGCCCCAGATGACCTCACTGATGAATTCCACCAAATACTTAAGGAAGCAACAATACCAATTCTATATTAACTGTGATGGCAAACCTTTTAGAGCTTTCAATGATACAAACAGCCCACTGTGGCACACGTGCCACAGGGTCCCACCACTGCTATATAATCTCTTTTAGAATACAGAAGAGGGAACACGTCCCAACTAATTTTGTGATAGCAGCATTACCCCAATACTAAAAACAGAAAAGGATACTGCAAAAAAAAAAGAAAACATGTCAGAATAAAACATCTCTCTCATGAACATACAAGTGCAAAAACTCCTCAGGAAAATGCTAGTAAATCAAATCTAGCAACATCTGAAAACAATTCACCGTGACAAAGTTGGGCTTTTCCTAGGAGTGGAGAGCAAGCTCAACATTTTGAAAGTCATCCTCACTCACCTTTTCAACAGACAAAAGAGAAAAAATTCTGTATCATCTCAATATTGCAGAAAAGACATTCACAAAATCAAAACCCATTCATGGTAATTTTCAGCAAACTAGAATTATAGGAGACTTCCTCAACTTGACAAATGGCATTAACAGCAATCCTATATTTAACATCATACTTTGCGATGAAACTAGAGTGGTTTTTTTCTCTAAAGTGGAGACTCTGTGAAGGATATCCACTCTCTTCCCTGTTATTCAACACTGTACCAAAGATCTTAACTGGTGCAAGAAGTCAAGAAAAAGATATAAAAAGGAAACATATAGGAAAGGTAAAAAAAACTATTCACTGGCAACATACCTACATTGGAAAATTAAATATATATGTATATAAATAAATAAATATATATATATGTATATATATATAATATAAATATAAATATAAAAGAAAAGTCCTAGAACTAATGAGTCCAGGAAGGTTGTTGAAAAATACAAGGAGAGTATATAAAACTCAATCATACTTCTTAACACTAGCAACAAACAATGGAAGTTAAAATATTTTTACAAGCCCAATTTATAAATGCACCAAAACATAAAATGCTTAGCTACAAATCTAACAAAATATGTATGTTTAGACTACAATCTGTATGTTTAGACTACAAAACACCCAAACATTACTGAAAGCAGACCTAAGCTGAATGAAAAATGCTCCTACCAGGGGAAACGGCTCCACTGAATTGGAAGTGGAGAACACCCGCCAGGCCACTCCGGGCGCCTCGCATCCTGTCACAGGCAACGAAGATCACCTACTGTCTGCTGTGCTGGGTTCCGATTACTGAGGGGAAGTGGGCTGCCACGATACAGTGGGGAAGGAGGAGTACGTCTGCTGTGCAGCGACGCTCTGGGCTCCTATAAGATGACTAAAGTCAACAGAAAATCATGACCTCCCAACTGAGGCAGAACCACTCAGTGGCTCAGATCTCGAAGAACGAATGCTGAGATCATCCTACCAGACAAGGTACCACAGTCACATGAGGGCTTCCTACCAGAGAGACCGGAACAGACACGAGGTAATCAGAGATAACAAGCACAACCACGTGGGTCAAATGCACAACAGGGATGTAATAGTTATGAGGTTTTGAAATGACTAAATCACTTTTTTCTTTTACAAGATATTAAAAAAAAATGTGAATGAGTTCAAAAGGCAAAAAGAAAGAGATTTTATATCCTCTATTGATGAAAGAATACAACTATCCTGTATCCAACTGAAAATTATTCCATCATGCCATATATTCATTATATTGACTATTATCACATTTTAAAATTTTAAATAATCTAATCAGTATAAATTTTTATTTCCTGTGATTTAGTTTTTACCTCTCTGATTCAAAATACTTTTTCATACTTCCTCTTTTGTGAAGTACCAGTAAATGTCTTTCATCCACTTTTACATAGTATTTGGTTGTCTTCTACTTATTAATATGCAGTCCTTTACATTTTCTGGCCATTTAGTCTTCTGTCACTGTAGACTTCAATAACATACTCCAAGAGGAACCTAACCATAGTTCTAAACTGCAACTGAAAAGGAAGATACTGAGAAAAAAAAAAATAGCTTCTATCCTCTTTCCCTGGGAACTGACCTTGATCTAACGGGTAAGTTATGGTATTCTCTGTTGAAAATAAACAAATTTCACACAACACCAATATAAATGGTCACTTGAAGACCATTCTAAATGAATCAATAACCAAACCATCTAGTCATTGTTAGGCAGAAAGACATTAGCAGGCCTGGAGGCAGGATACCAGGGGCTACACAAAAAGGAAAGATGACATCATTTTTCCCCTTTTCCTTTTGTTTTGTTTTTTTTAAACTATTAGCTATAGACAAAATCTAAACAAGCTTTATGATTTCAAATATTAGCCCAGGAGAATGTAACATCTTCTGAGCACGCTAACAATAAAGACCAGGCCATGTGAGAGACTGGAAGACACCTGTAGACATCAAGACGAACTACACAGAAGCATTCCACCTAGGAAATAAACAGGAGCCTCCTTCCCTCGAAAGTTGGTCAAAACAGCCCATTCCCCTTGTCAAAGAACAGTAACCTCAGAGGAAGGAAACAATATTCCTTAAAGAATCATTTCATCACAAATACAACATGGGACTTAATTTGGCATAATTGCCACCTTAATACTTGCCCACCTTGGTCTCTATCACTGTGAGAATCTATCATATTGCAGTAAATTCGCCTATACTCTGTCGAACTACTTACGTGTCTTATCTGAATTCTTCTACGGAGGACACAAAACAGAGAACAGTCACCAGTTCCTCCCAGTGTTAGGACCCAGTTTCCCAGTGACAGCAATCATGTCTGATCACTAGCAGAACTAAGGAGAACAGTTCCAGAGGTACTGACTGACCTTCTGCTGCTTCTACGGCTCAGAACACCACCCCTTTCCTTTAAACCTCCCGAACACCATGCTTGTCTAGGCACTAATCAGAGGTTAGAGGTTTCCTGCTGTTGCTACAGCAGCAACAATCTAAATAAAGCTTCCTTATTTCCAACTCAATCTAGGAGTATATTCTTAAAGATTCAGCTCCACAGATGTTTGGCACAGCACCGAAATGCCCAACAAGATTCTGACTATATGGTGCAGTCAGACAATGAAGTATTATCTAGATTTTCAAAATTATAGTGTGGTTATATATATTTTTAAAAGACATTCTTATATAGGAATGTGTTCTTTTTAACGTGTATTTACATTCAAAATTCCACTTCTACCAAAAATGTAGAAAACTAGAATGAGCATCCCTGACACCCTAAAAATACATATAAGCTGGAAACACCCACTAAAAACAATTTTGTTAAAATAAGAAAGCTGAGGTTAGAGGGCAACCAGTCTAAATCCTAAAGCAAGACTAGGAAGCAACAGGATGTGAACTGGGCTCACTGACGATGGCTCTAGGAAGGAGATGCCAAGCCCTGTGCAGTGGGAGAGGAGGATTCAGACTCCCTGTGCTGCTGCAGGTGAATGTGGCTGGACTGACAGCACAGAGCTGTCAACACAGACTCACCCGCAGACCCTACAGTGCTCAGAGGTAGGACTGGGAGCAAAGGAGGGGATGTAAAGAACTGTTCCCCAAAGGGCGAGCCTGGAGAAGGGAAGCTGTTCCCGCTGTGGGAAATGCATAATACCCTACTTGGACTTTTCTCTCCACAGAACATGAGTCTGAAACTGCAGGAAGAACTGTGGTAAAGTGTCCTAGATAGAAGTGCATAAAACAAAACAAACAAAAAGCCTTGCACTCCTAGAGGATGGGCAAAAAACCAGTCCTGCTCCCAGGCTCCTTGTCGATACAATGAACAAAACTAACAGTAAGTGAACAGCACGAAACCCTCTTCTATGGTAGACCCACCAAAGACTAAAGGCAGAGCTGAGACACCTGCTGGGGAGAAGGACTGTTTCAGTGACAAAGGCCCTCCATGGAGACTTGGAACATAGGACCTGTACGGGGACAACAAGAACAAGCTGGCCTCCCCTCCAGGCTGGCAGCTGCAGTCTGTGGCCAATGGAGGGGCAGGAAAGGGACAGAGACCTTTCTGAGGCACAGGGACAGGATTAAGGCTGAGGAAGGACAGGATGGTTAGGAAAACTGTCAGGCACGCCCAACACCAACCTGTGCACAAGTGAAGCCATGTCAAATCCCAAGCCAATGCTTCACAATAGGTTACGGTGGAAACACTGAACCGAAATCTAACTTATATCCTAAACACACTAAGTCAAGAACCTGCACTCATGGTGGAGCAGAGGAATAGGCAAGGCTACTTCTCGGCCTAAATTCTGTTTAGCTCAGTCTCTACATTTCTACGCCAATACCAACACCCAATCAAAAATTAAGAGGTACACAAAGCAGCAGCAGCAGCAGCAACAAAAAGCACCGTCAAACACAAACTAATCACCAGTTGTGGTGTGCACACCTGTCATCTCAGCTACTTGGGAGGCTGAGGCAGGAGGACTGCTTTAGCGCAGGAATTCCAGGCCAGCCTTGTCTCAGAATAAAACAGGAGAGAGGAAGGGAGGAAAAAGGAAAGAAGAAAACACTCAACAGAAAAAAATCAGCAGTTGAGCCTTTGTTACCATTATCAGAAACCAAAGTTTAAATAACCATAATTAATATGTTTGAGCACTTGTGGAAAAAGTGATTAAAATGCTTGAACAGCTGGGGACTGGAACAGAGAGAATCTGTAAGATAGTGCCAAATGAAATTGCTATAAATAAGAAACTCTGTAACAGGGGTAGGAATATTTTCAATGGATTCATTAGTAAGTAACACAGCTAAGAAAAGAAACAGCTTGAAGACTGGTTGACTGAAATTATCTTCACTGAAGCACAAAGAGAAAAGAGAGCAGGAGCTAATAGTAAAAAAGAAACCAATATTACTGACGTAACTTCTTTGGAATATTTTTTCAAGTTACATGTTTATTACCCAATAATCCCACTCCTAGATAACAAAAGAGAAAATTATGCTTACAAAAAACTGCTCTGTGAATATCTGTAGTATCTCTACGCATAATTTCCAAAGTCTAGAAACAAGTCAGTATCCTTCAACTGGTAAATGGATAAACAAACTGGTGTAGCCATACAATGGAATACTAGTCAACAGAAGAAATTAAATACTGATAAATGCAATGACACAGGTTACTATCAGAAGCACTATGCTAAATGAAAGATGATGGATTCAAATGGCTACATACTTATGATTCCATTTACATTGACACTTTAACAAAGATAAGAGAGAATAAAAGCAGATTACTGATTGTTATTGCATATCAGGCACTGGTGTTGGGGTGAGGGGTGGATTACAAAAGAACACAACAGAAATCTGGAGGGGGCTAAGAGAATTGTACTGTATCTTGATCGTAGGAGGAGACTTTTGTCAAACTTCATAGAGCTATATGTTATAGGGTGAATTTTACTATAGGTAAATTATATTTTAATTTTAAAAGTATTTTCTTATAAACTTTTTATATGAGATCTGCATTTTAATAACTGTATATAGCATGATACTGTCTTAAGTAGACTTGATATTTTCCAAGTTTAAAAATGTCATTACAGGGTCGCTGAGATGGCTCAGCGGCATAAGTGCCTGCCTGGCAAGCGCAAGGGCCCAAGTTCGACTCCCGGTACCCACAAAAAAAAAAAAAAAAGTCATTACGAAAGATGATTTTGGCACTTGGGAGGTAGACATGAGTGGCCTCTGAGACAGTCTCCAATTTCAAGGTTTCTGAGACGTGTATATGATGCCACAGACTTACACCTAAACATTTTATATAGATATGTGTATATATGTCTATTTGTACATATCTACATTTATACAAAAATATGTATTAGTTAAAAATTATATTTTTATATACACAGTGCATATTTTATATACACACAATTGTGTGTCACATAATGACTTTTTTTTTTTTGGTCTTTTTGAGACAGGGTCTCACTATGCAGTTCAGGATGGCCTTGAGCTCACTTTGTAGCCCAGGCTGGTCTCGAACTTGCAACAATCCTCTTGCCTCAGCCTCTTGAGTGCTGGGATTACAGGCGTGCACCACCACACCTGGCCACATAATGACATTTTGGTTAGGGACAGACTGTATATATTAAATTGGTTCCATAAGATTATACCATGTCCTGATGTCGAAGTTGTCTTAGTTTGTGTAAGTACAACTCTCTGATGTACTCTAGGGTACATTTGTCAGAACATGTCCCTACCATTTAGTAAAACAGACAGTCCTTGTTTAACAACTGAGTTCTGTTAACTGCAACTAGGTCGTTAAATGAATTGGTTGCTAAATGAGGAACTCTGTATATAGGTAGTACTACATTACAATATTCAGAACAAAGAAATGGTCAAAGGAAACCCCAACTGAATGACTTTGCTTTTATTTGCATAACTCTTATATGTAGTACTGTAATGTATAACAGCACATAAAACTACAGTACTATACTATACAGTACAATCAGCAAAAATTACAGTACTGTACTGTAGAAGCCACCATCAGGCCCCACTGCTACTCACGTTCCCGCATCATAAGAGTACGGGTTGTAAGTCCATATGGCAGGTCGTAAGTCAGTACAGTCATTAACCAGATAGGATGTTAAACAAGGAATATCTGTACATGACTACATACAAGTACAAATAACATACGCAAAAAATTCTGGAATATTCTCCAGTATTATATTTTTATTGCACATAAGTGTATTTTTCTCTATACTATCAACATTTGATTACAATGCAAAAAGGTTATTTTTACTTACAAGATATACATTGTACACCAAATTAAAATTAAAGAAATTAGGAATTGGGTCATATTTTCAAGCCTATAACCCCTGGTTTAAGAAAATACAAAAGCATCATTTTATTAAATTGACATCTTTAGTAGTATGCCAGAAGAGCAGAAATTCACCCTTACAAATATGGAGTGTGAATATCACTCCTGTACTGCAGCTAAGTCCAAGCTGCTACCTTCCTGTAGTCCTCATCCTAACCTTCTGCCTTAGGATAGAAAGTAGCCCCAAGTAGAAAATGCAAGATAGAATTGACTCTTTTAAAATATAAAACCAGTGCTCACTTCGGCAGCATATATACTAGAACATAAATCCATTTTTTCATTTTTAAAAGAAAATCCCAGAAATGATATTTTCCTACTTTTCAAAAATTTTTCCTAGCTCTTTCATTCATGGTATTAGAAATCCCTGAGCACATTTCTGAAACAGTGCCCCTTCCAGAACTCACTACAGAGTATGCCATCGTACCAGGAAGCCCAGGGTGGATGGTCTGCAATGGCCCTGCAGGCTCTTCACTCTCACTGCTCCACATGCCAGTTTTGCAGGAGCTATTCATATTCTCACTAAAAAAGAAATGTATACATGGTTTCAAAGAATATATGCATTTAAAAGAAGCTGTAATTCTCTCTACTCATTATTCAACAGAATTCCATCCATTTCAGCTCACTACCCACTCCCACTCTCATTGTCTGGAACAGGCTCATTTCTGAGATAATTCCAAAATCACAACGTCTGATCCATCTCCTCCCACTTTTACCTGGCTTGCAAAACGGTTGCCCTGCATCAATCCCCCTATTCACCTTCTCTCCTACCTTAGCTAGTCAGTGAGAGAAAAGTACTGGAGTCACCAGGGTGTTGAATGTCAGCAGAGAACCATTTGGAACACCCAATGTCCCCGGTCAATTTCCTGTACCATTCCTCTGCTGCTGCTAGCCACTACCCTCCTGTAGTCCTTACCCTAATCCTCTGCCTTAGCCCCATCCAGAAAATTCGAGACAGAATTGATTCTTTTAAAACATAAATGCATCAACTTTCTTCTTTACTCCACACTTTCTTCCTGATCAGAATTAATCCTATACTTTCAAACCTATGCCTTCTGTCTTCTGAGAGATTTTTCTACAATTTATCTTTCCTTGTTATCTATAGATTTTTTTTCATAACATAGAAAAGAGAATTCTCTTATCTTTCTTCCCCCTTCAGTTTTTTGAGGTAGTCTTGCTATGTAGTTCAAGCTGGCCTCGAACTCATGGCAATCTTCCTGTCTCAGTCTCCTGAGTGCTGGGATTACAGGTATGTATCTCTATACTTGGCAGTTCTCTCTTATCCTAAAATAACAAACCTCTAAACTCATACCTCTGTCTGGCTAAGAACTGCTAACAGACTTTTCAAATACTAGCCCATGTTCCCTTTCTGTTCCCTTTCAGCACCTGCCTGGCAAGTGCGAGGGCCCGAGTTTGACTCCAGGAACCCACATATGAAAAAAGGGCCAGTGATATCGCTCAGCGGCATAGGCGCCTGCTGGCGTGCGAGGTCCTAAGATCGACCCCTGGTACCCACAAAAAAAAAAAAAGTATCATAGACCAGAAATTTTGAAACTGCTAAAATAAAACATAGAGGAAACAATTGAAGTCATAGACCCAGCCATAGACTTACTGAATAGGATTCTAATAGCACAGGAAATATAACCAAGAATCAACAAATGGGAGTTCATCAAATTAAAAGTTTCTGCACAGGAAGGGAAACAACCAACAGAGTGAAAAGACAGACTACAGAACGGAAGAAAATCATTGCCAGCTATTCTTCCAATAGAGGATTTCTATGTATAATATATAAAAACTCAAAAAAAATTAACATCAAGAAAACAAATAGCCCAATTAATAAATGTGAAAATGAACAGATACATCTCAAAAAAAATACAAATGGCCAATAAGCATATGAAAAAAATTCAACATCTTTAGCTATTAGGGAAATGTAAACTAAAACTACCTTAAGATTCCATCTCATCTTAGTCAGAATGGCTATCATTAAGAATATAAAAAACAAATAAATGTTGGCAAGGATGTGGGGAGAAATGAACCCTTCAATACTACTGGTGACATTGTAAATTAGTAAACAGCCCTTATGGAAATTAATAGAGAGGTTCCTCAAAATCTAAAAATACAACTACTACATGACTCACCTATATTACTTGTCGGTATATACCTGAAGGAATTAAAAGTAGCATACTATAAAGATTCCTGCATACTTGTAATTACTGCAGCACAATTCACAATAGCCAATATATGGAACCAATCCAGGTTCCCATCAACAGATGAATGGATAAAGAAAATGTGATAAAAAAAAAGAAAAGAAAATGTGATATATATACACAAGGGAGAATTATTTAGCCATAAAAAGAACAAAATTATATCATTTGCAGGAAAATGAATGGGCTCAGATCATCATGTTAGCCTAAATAAGCCAGATTCAGAAAGCCAAGTATTACATGTTTTCCCTAATACAGCAAATGAATAAAAAAAAAAAAAAAAAAAAAAAAAAAGATGACATTAAAGTAGAAGGAGTACTATTATTAGATAAGAGGAAGAGAATAAGGATATAAGGGAGGTGTTACAGTTTAGACCTAAAAATATTCCCCAAAAGTCTCATTTGTTTCAAGGTGGGGGCTGGCTAGAACAGGCAGCTCACTGGGATATGACCAGGCAGGGTGGATTCTTGTCACTGGCTTCTCCTTGCTTCCTGGATGTCATTGGGTGAGGAGTTCTACTATACTATGCTTTTTTACCATGCTGTTCTTGCCTTAGAGCCAGCTGACCATATATGAACTGAACCCTCTGAAATCATGAGCCAAAATAAACTTTTCCTTCTTTAAGTTGTAGGTGTTGGGTATTTTGTCTTAGCAATGGGAAAGTGACTAATGAAGTACAGGAGCCAGAAATGATCAAAATGTTATATGAAAAATTTAAAAATCAGCATAAAAAGGTCAGTAGCTTCTTAAAGAAAACTGATAATATGGAACGAAAGAAAGTAACCCCATTCTCAAGAGCCTCAACAAGGAAGTGGATGGTTTCTACAATGAAAATTATGAAACACTAATGAAAGAAATTAAAGAGGACTTTTTTTAGAAATGGAAAGAATGGAAGAATCAGTATTGTTAAAATGCCCACACTAACCAAAGTAATCTATAGCTTCATTAAAATCTTCATCAAAATTCCAATGAAATTCTTCACAGAAATAGAAAAAAAAAAAAAAAAAAAAAAACCTAAAATCTGGATGGCACCACAAAAGACATCTATGGCTAAAGCAATCCTGAACAAAAAGAATAAAGCTGCTGGCATTTCAATGTCTACCTTCAAAACATACTACAAAGCATTCATAACCAAAACAGTATGATATTCACAATGGAAGAGAACAAAGAATCCAGAAATAAACCCATGTATTTATAGCTAACTGATTTTTGAAAAAGGCTGTAAGAACATACAGTGGAAAAGGAAATTTCTTCAATAAATGTTGCTGAAAAAACTGGATCTCCATATGCTATTAAGAACAAAAACTAGACCACTATGTCTCATCATATACAAAAATCAACTCAAAATGGATCAAAGACTTAACACAAGAACTGAAACTATGATTTACTACAAGAAAGTAGGAGGGAGGCACTTCAGGAAATTGGGCTCAGCAGACATATTTGGATAAGACTCCAACAGCTCAAGCAAAAAAGAAAAAATTGACAAATTCAATCATATTAAACTAAAAAGTTTCTATATAGCAACTCATCAACAGAGTTAAGAGACAACCTATGGAAAGGGAGAAAATATGTGCAAACCACTCATCTGACAAGGATCAATTTCCAAAATGTATAAGGAACTCATAGAACTCAACAGCAAAATAATAATAATAATCTAATTAAAATTGATAAATTATCTAAGCAGACATTTCTCCAAATACGATATGTGAGATGTGATCACAAAATACAGGGAATGCTGCTGCAAAGGGCCATCCCATGGAAAGACAGGGATCTTCAATATGAGAAGTGATGCGTCAAACCTTAGCAACAGCATGTGACAAATTCCAACTTATTCAGTTGTGAGGTATGGTTGAGAGAAGGTGTGTTTTAAAACAAGCCGTCAATTACAGATCATGCACAATACATTTCATTGGAGTTGTGCAATTGCATTACTTCCAATTCCAGATTTTTAAGAAATGTCATCACAGAAAATAAAACTTCGTTCTATTGGTATGATCTTAAGACCAAGCTTCAGAGTTTCTCAATGGAAATCATCCCGTTCGCATGAGAAAAGAAGTGTGTCAATTAAGATCCTATATCAAGGTAATGTTGTTTTTTGACTTTGATGGAATTGTGCAAGTTGAGTTTGAACCCAGGAACACTACATTCAAGTCTGAATACTGTAAGCACTGATTAGAGTGCTTAAGACATGAAGTATATAGAAAATGTCCTGAGGAATGGGCAAATGGTTTCACTCTCCATCCTGACAATGTTCCATCTCACATATTGCTTCTGGTATGACAACTTCTGTCAAATAAAAACATTACAATGCATCTTTATCCACCTTATTCCTCAGATCTGGCACCATGTGACTTCTGGCTCTTCCCCAAAATAAATCAATTCAGGACATCAAGACAGCCACAACAGCACAACCAAAGATAAAAAAGAGGACTTCCAGAAATGTTTCAACAAGTGGCAAGTATGATAGGATTTTTCAAAGTTAGGGGAGTATTCTGAGGGGAAACAGTGGCAATGTATCTTTTATTGTGATAAATTTTTGAAAATTTAAAGTCACTATTTTTATCATACCATGTAAAAAAATCAACAAGCATACGAAAAAATGCTCAACACCACTAATTACACCAAGGAAATGCAAATCAAAACCATAATGAGATATATTTTCACCACTTAAAATGGCGATTATCAAAAATGCAAAAAATAACAGATACCTGCAAGAATGTGTAGGAAATAGAACTCTTATACATTATTAGCAGAAACGTAAATCTATAAAGACAGTATCTGAAACAGTATGGAGATTCTTAAAAAATTAGAACTAGAACCATATGATTCAGCAATGTCACTAATAGATATATGTTTAAAGAAATTGAAATCAATATATAATCATCTTCACTCACACACTTATTGCAGCACTGTTCACAACAGCCAAAGTACAGACTCAACCTATGTGTCTATTTTGAAAAGATGAATGGATTAATAAAATATGTGCAATGGAATACTACTCACCAGATGACATCACATTAAGTGATATAAGCCAGGCACAAAAGGACAAATATTGTGTGTTCTCACAAATACCTGGAATCTAAAAAATTGGCCTGAAAGAAGTACAGAGTAGAGGTTACATGAGCCTGGGAAACGTGGGGAGAACAGTGCGATGGAGACAGGATGGACAATGACTACAGAGGTACAGGTAGATAAGAGAAAAAGCTAATGTTCTACAGTACAGTAGCATAACTATGACTGAAAACAATTAATTCAATATTTCAAAATAGCTAATGGCAAAGATTTTGAATTTTTCAACACAAAGATCTACATCTGAGGTAAAAGATATGCCATGATCTTATCATCACACACTGCATGCATGCACTGAAATGAAATGTCACATTGCACTCCATAAACATGTGTAATTACTGTCAAGTAAAAGTTAAAGTATAGTTTTAAAAATAAGGAAAGAAAAACTGTATAATGAGGTCGCTAAGATGTACAGTCAGAACAAATCTTCTATCCATGAAATTATAAAGGAGGAAAAGTAAATTCATTGATTTTGCTATATTGGTGTTCTCTCTTATTATTAGTTACTTCTTTTAACTTCTCAGTGTACCTAAATTATGAATTAAACTTTAACATAAATATGTATGTATAGAGAAAACAGTATATTCAGATATTCCCTGACTTATAATAGGGTTATGTAAGAAGTAAAAACCTAAGGGTGGGCCATTTTCAAGATAAAGTATTTAACTTTGGAAAGTCGCTAGCATACGAAATTGTTGAACAGCCTGCGGACATGACAAAGGTCATGCAACCGGAAGATCCCTAAACAAATGGGAAATTGGAGGAGAGATAAACAACTAATAAGAGAGCCTTTGTTGAGGAATGTAGTCATGAGTGGGAAAGGGAGAAGAAAGGTTCATTTTCATGGTAAGATAGCTAAGGTTAAGTGGAAACACACTAACCACAGCGTAAAACCTCTAAACAAGAACACTGGTTTCTCAGACAGTAAAGAATAGACAGCATTATGAGAAAATCTAAACTCAAAATTGGAGGGGGACCAAGAAACTGTCCTATAAAGAGGTAATAAAACTTAGGGGACGTCCAGGAAAGGCTGTTCTTCCCACAGTACTCAGCCAGTGAGGAACTGGAGGGAGGAATCTGCATGCTAGGGATAAATGGCTCACTGTAACTGCTCTGTGTAAGTCTGCTCGCACAGTGGACACTTGGCCTTGCAAGACTGACAGTAAAAGCCTCACATTCACTGCTCTTCCTGCCTCCAAGTCCATTCCTTGGGTCTGGGCAAGTGAATGCATTTCTCACAGATCATATGTACCCTGGGAAAGCCATTATAATTTGAAAATACTATGAGCAAAACAAATGCATTTGTAGCCAGGTGTGGTGGTGCACATCTGTAACCCCAGCTACTTGGGAGGCTAAGGTGCAAGGATCACAAGTTTGAGGCCAGCTTAGGTAATTTATCAATATCCTATCTCATATTAAAAGTTTTTTAAAGGGCTGGGGATGTAGCTCAGTGTTAGTGTGCTTGTTTGCTATATGTGACATCCTGGGTTTGAGCCCAATACTGAAAAGAAAGCATTTATACTATAGAGTACTATAGTTATTTTATACTCTTTGACCGTGTGGTTGACTGGGAGCTGCAGCTCGCTATGGCTGCCCAGCACCACAAGAGAACAAATTAATGCATATTGCTATCCCAAGAAAAGATCAAACTTTAAAACGCTATTTCTACTAAATGCATGTTGCTTTTGCATCACTCTAATTTACAAAAATCTTAAGTGGAACCATTGTAAGCAGGGGACCATCTGAAGAGGGATTGGTACTCTGTGGTTTCAGGCACCCACTATGGAATCTAGAACGTACCCTTCATAGATAAGGGGAGACTACGCAACTGATTTATGTATTCTGACACTATCATTATATGCTGTCAGGGAAAGGGTTAAAAGTGATGGGTCAGAGAAATGCAGGTGTTCGCTGAAATGACCTTGGCTGCTGCCTTTCTGCAGAGAAACTGGCTATTTCCCCTGGGAAAGAAATGTTATGTACACATAGCCTTGAGTGCGCTATGAGTGTCCTTGGTTTTAGCCAGACCCAAGACACTGCTCTAAGACATGCAGGCCTGTTGGCACCAACACGCTTTTGTCTGAATGCTGTACTTAACGTAACAAGCTGGGTGCAGTGTTGACGTTTTCTCTCTCACCTGCCGAAGGCTCTGACTCATGCAAGAATCTTCCCCAGAGGATCCCTTTTATCTTTGGTGCTCTCCCCTGACTCATTGTGTGGTAATGTATTATTAGACTATGCTCATATCCGCTGTACTTTTATAATAGATTTACGTTCATCTATATAAAATCATGATGTGGCTTCTCCTCGACTTTCTGTGGCCACATATATGTGGCTCCTTGCTATTACAGGTGTTTATAAATGTAGTAGACTTTTTACCTTTTTTGTAAACTAAATCTTTTAGCATTATATAGGGACCTTTTAATGCCTAATGTCTGATATTACCAAAGCTACACCAATTCTTTTTAATTAGTGTTTGCTTGGCACACAGACATTCCTCATTTAATGACCAAGTCCTGTTCCTGAGAGTAGGTCATTAAATGAATTGGTCAGTAAATGAGGAACTGTACATAGTACATACATTTCAACATTCAACAAAGAAATGGTCAAAGGAAACTTCAACTTGATGACTTTGCTTTTATTTGCATAACTCTTACATGCAGAACTGTACATGCCCAACATTAAACTACAGTACTATACTGTACTGTACAGCACAATCAGCAAAAATTACAGTACAGTACTATAGAAGAAGCCACCACATGGCCACACTGCTGCTCATGTTTCTGGGTCGTAAGTCCAAATGTGGGTTTTAAGTCTGAGTGGCAGGTTAAGTCCAAACAGTCATTAGACGGCTAGGTCGTTAAGTGAGGAATATCTTGTATATATATATTTAACTCTTTAATGTATAACAGAAAACTGACCCCTTAGGATTCTTAGCCTTTTGGCTAAGATCAAGTGTAGCAGGATTCCTGTTCATTTATCATGAATCTGACTAATAAACTAAATAAAGTGAGTGCTACAGAGCTACCTAATCCTGAAAAGTAGTTTATCACATCATTTGGTAAGACAAATCCCTAAAAATTAACTTGATGATAATTAAAATTAGTATGTGGAGATTGTTAATAAAATGGGATGAGGAAAAAGAAATGGAGCAGTATTTACCACATCAATAAAGCTCTCCCCACTCTTACAAGACATGTTGAAAAAGTCATTCAAGTACAACTCATTTACTTACAAAAAGTGACATCATCTAAATGAGAAGCCATAATACAATTTAAATCTGAGACATTGTTCAAGTCATGCTTCAGAATCAACCTGATTACACTTTGCAAAGAAGTGAACTACTCTAGAAGGCTGAAATTTAAACTGAAGGCTCGCACAGCATGTCTCTGATTGAATGAAATGTGATTTGGTTAACAACACCAAGAAGTAACAAGGAGAAATATAATTAAACATCAAGATGTCAGGTCATTTGGAAATTGTTTACTGGGTCAAATTAATGCCTAATTAAAGTAAGGGTTGAATGACTTCTTTCTAAAGAGCCTACATTAGCTTTTCCATACTGCATACACCAAGGATTTATGAGGATAATGTGAAAATGGTAATACTAGGGGACAGAAGCCTGGCTTGCAGTCTTTTTTCTGTGGCTATAGGGTTATATGATCATGGACAAATTACTTCAGCTTTCTGGTCCTCAGCTTCTTCACCTCTAAAATGAGTGTTGGGAATAAATTTCCTTACCTATCTTCCAATGTAACCACTTACAGGTCTAGAGTCAAGACAATTCCTAGGGGAGGGCATATCCAAAAGGATATCAAGTAGCTATAATATTAAACCGCTTCATAAAATATTAAGAAAGGCAAATCCTGATAAAATTAGCTAATTTTCCCAATACACTTTCAAAATTTTGAGGACTGTTCTAAGATATTCTGTAGAAAAACCAAACTTTAAAACATCAAAACTCATCCTAGATAGGCCAAAACTTAAAATTTTGCAAGAAAACACAAAAACTAAAACTGTCAGAGATGTGACAGTGACCTTGATATGGCTGCCTTACATATAACACAGGGGTGGGCAGAATCCTTCAGGAGAAAATAACCGAGCAGTAATTTTTAAAGCAACATTCCCAACAGTGGAAGAAGCAGCTGAACTGGAGAAGTGAAAAAAGCAGTACTTGCTCTTGGTAGTGATGGGTGGAACTTACAGGAAGTGAGTGTGAGGGCAGCATCACTGAAAAATCTCCAGTTGACTGTATAAGAGAAAGAAATGCAAGGCACCCACAATATGAAAATGAGTTTTCCTTTCTCGTGCTCTAACCCTGGCAGTAACTCCATAGGAAGGGAATGTGTTGAAGGTAGAGGTTTTACCAGGTATTTCACAGCCTTCTCCTTTTCCAAAATGTGGCACGCTGCACCATGCTATTGCTATTACGGAAAAAGTCCACCCTCAGTGTATCTAAGGGTGCTTCATACTACATTGAAATTTATTTTGTACCTCTGTTAGTAATATAAAATCCATAAATTTCAAAATGAGGTAAACTTCCAGACTAGAACTGAAAAGGTTTCCTTATAGCTGCAAAAAGTCCCACACCTTCAAATCCCTATTTTGGTCATCAACAACAGAGGAACAGGCTTAAGAAAGCACTGTGGTGAGGACAACATAACAGACACCTACTCCCCAGAGAGCTCAGTCAATGACCCAGGTGTCATCCACCATCACTAAGCAGACGGCCCTCTCCTTTTGGTTTTACCTTTGATGAAAATGTCTTTTTCTTAACGAAAGCAAATTCTCCTGGGGATCCAGGTCTTCTGTGTCAGAGTCATATCCTTCATTGTCATTTTCTGAATGAGGAGAAGAAAATAATTGATTAAATGGAAAGCACCATACAGAAGTTGACATCTTAATGAGAAAAGCCAACCTATCTGAGGGGAATTTTCACCTAGTTTTCCTGTTGTAAATAATCTCATCTTTATCTTCCATATTAATCCTCTCTGCCCCTGCTTTGAAAAAAACCAACAGTTCTCTCGGCCTCCTTGATTAGGATTATCCTTGGGTAGTTGATTTTTGAGCAATGCCTCTGTTCCCAATTATTATGTATTATTTAAGTACTCTTCAGGTAAATTTTAAATATATGCAACCTGCAGAAACTATGCACTGGGAACTATAAAAACAATTCCGTTTGTTTCAGAGTCTACTTTATAAACAAAACGTACTGTGTTATAAAAGTCTCACGTTAATTTCTTGTATTGTTTATAATTCATAAATTAGCATATGTTAATCTATTTAGAAGTACTCTCAGGCTTTAATGAAGAACATAATATGAATCATCCCAAAAAACACATTGCTGAGTTTATCATATGATTTATATTCATTACTTTTGCTAATGTTGCTGTATAGAATCTTTCTGATAAGAAGCCAGTGGAGACATTTTTCTCTGGTCTCAGAATTGGGCACTCAGATACTGTTTCCCATATAATGGCAGCCAAAGATGTGATTTAGAAAGTTTGTGACATGGCATATTACAAAATCAATAAGAACACCGTTAACAAGTACTTTGGAAACTAAGTCCATTCCTAAGTGTGTAAAAAAGAAAATCAAATAAAATTGAAAAGTATTTATCATATTATAACATTTCAAGCCCTGAAAAAAAATAATTGCCAACCCAGATTACTATATCCAGCAAAGTTATCCTTAAAAATTGAAGAACAAATGAAGACCTTCCATTAAGTATAAACTAGAGAAATTCATGACTACCAAGCCAGCATTGCAAGAAATATTCAAGGGAATCCTAAATACAGGAAACAAAACTACAACCATGAGACAAAGGGAAAGAGTAAAGCTCATGGGGAGAGAAGATAAATGAATGAACAGCAAAATTAATCAAACATCATAAATACAACAAAGTGACAGGAATTAGTACATACCTTTCAACAATAACAATGTAAATAGTCTCAACCCTACATTAGAAGACACCAACTGGCAGACTAGATCAAAAAACAAGACCCAACTATAGGCATGCAAAAGACACATCATCTACAAAGATACACAGACCGAAAAGGATTAAAAATTATACTCTAAGTAGCTGCAACCAGAAAGCAAGCGAGAGTAGTTATATGCGTATCTGAAAAGATAGACTTCAAACCAAAACTGGTCAGAAGAAACAAAGAAGGCCACCATAAGCTTGGCATGGTGGCACATACCTGTGATCCCACCACTCTGGGAGGCTGAAGCAAAAGGATTTTGAGTTACAACTCAGCAACTTAGTGAGACCCTATCTCAAAAAATAAAATGGGCTGAGGATATAGCTCAGTACGAAGGCCCTGGGTACAATACAATACTGAAAAAGAGGAGGAGGAGGAAGAGTAGGAGGAGGAGAAGGAGAAGATAAAAGAGGAGAAGGAGAAGATAAAAGAGGAGGAGGACAGGAGAAGACGACGAAGAGGGAAAAGAGTGGAGAGGAGAAGAAAGAGGAGGAAGAAGATGACAAGGACATACTGGTAAATAGAAAAATTCATCAAGAGATAACAATCATAAATATATATGCACTGAAAGTCAGTGCACCCAGTTTCATAAAACAAACACTACTTAACATAAAAAGACATACAGACCCTCATACAATCATGGTAGGAAACTTCAACACCCCACTATTACAAACAGGTTATCTAGACAAAAATCAACAAAGGAACATTAGAATTAAACTACACTATAGCTCAAAATGACTTAACTGCTATCTATAGTTTTTCATCCAATATAAGTAGAATATACTTTCTTCTCAGTGCCCCACAGAACTTTCTCAGAAGTACACCATATTTAAGGGGATAAAGCAAATCTCAGGAAATAATATACTGAAATAATCTCATCCATCTTATTAGATCACAATGGAATGAAACTAGAAATCAACATCAAGAGAAACTACACAAACACATGGAGATCCAGTAACGCACTCTTAAATGATCAATGGGTCACTGAAGAAATCAGGGAAGAAATTCAAAAATTCCCCGAATCAAATTCTAATGGAAACAGTACATATCAGAAACTGTGGGAAACAATAAAAGCAATTCAGAAGAGGTAAGTTTATAGTTATGAGTGCCTAATTTAGAAAAACAGAACAAGCCCAAATATATAACTGAATAATGCATCTCAATGTCATAGAAAAACAAGGACAACTCAAAACCAAAACTAGTAGATGGAAATAATAAAGATCACAGCAGATGTTAATAAAATTAAAACTAAAGAAAAAGAAGAAAAAAGATGAATGAGTCAGAGTTAGTTATTTGAAAAGAAAAAATTGATAAACCCATAGGCAAATTTACCAAAAAGAAATGGCCTGAATTAATAAAATTAGAAATGAAAAAGGCAAAATTAAGATAAGACATACTGAAATCTAGAGAGTCATCAAAAATTACCTTCAAAATTTATATTCCAACAAGTTGGGAGAATCTATAAGAAATGAATAAATTTCTACACGCATATGACTAACCTAACTTAAATCAGAAGATATACAAAATCTAAATAGGCCAATAACAAGCAATGAGATTGAAGCAATAATTAAACCTCTACCAAGTGGGAAAGTGTAGAACCAAATGGATTTATGGCTGAATTCTACCAGATCTTTAGAGAAAAACTGACAGCCATGCTCAATTTTTTTTCACTTAATAGAAAAGGAAGCTATGCTTCCAAATTTACTCTATGAAGTCAGCATTGCCCTGATATTAAAATCAGATGAGGACACAACAAAAAGGAAAACTACAGACCAATATCCTTGATGAATAAATGAGATATGATCAAAATATAAGTAAATGTTAAATTTTTAAAATGTATTGCAGTAAAAGACACTCTCCCTCAAAATACCCATTTAGCTTTGAACGCACTTACCCTATTGTTTTTGTCACTTTATGAAACAGTTCTGAGAGTCCTCTTTCATGTCTTTATGAGGTGTGATAAAAATACAGTGAATGCTGCTGCTCAGTGCCATCCAAAGGAAAAGCAAGCTCATCAAAACATAGTGTGTCCTCATCCACCTTACTCACCAGATCTGGCACTGTGCAACTTCTGACTCTTTGCCTAAGTGAAAATGGCCATAGAAGGTAAACATTTTGAATCCATTCAGGACATTGAAGCAGTGACAATAGTGTAACTAAAGACACTCACAAAAAACGATTTCCAACACTGCTTCAGAAAAGTAGCAAGAATGATAGGATAAGTGTGTTCAAAGACGGGAGGAGTATTCTGAACGGAGCTAATGATAACATCTTTTACTATAATACACTTCTTAAAAATGTAAATACTCTTTGTGTTTTGGATCATATCTCTTAGATGCAACAATCCTCAGTAAGATGGCTGCAAGCAAAATTCAACATCACATTAAGAAGACTGAGACCACCAACTCAGGACTCCTGTCTCTCTTAGACAGAAGCTTTCTTGCTCTCAATAAATACTTCCTACTCTAGAAAACAACAACAACAAAAAGATCAATTCTATGTACAATAGTTTCAAAAAATTAAGCACCTAAGAATCATCCTAATCAAGGAAGTGAAAGACCTCTATAATGAAAATTATAGAATTCCGAAGAAGTTGAAGAAGACATTAGAAAATGGAAAGGTGTATCTTGCTCTTGGATCAGCAGCGTTAATAGTGTTTAAATAGCCATATTACCATACAAAAAGCAATTGTGAATTTTATTTGAATTCAAAAAAGACCTAGAATTGCCAAAGCAATCTTGAGCAAAAAGAGCAACAACGGAGGTATCACCATACCAGACTTCAACCTATACTGTAAAACCACAGTAACAAAAGCAGCAAGGTACTGGCACAAAAACAGTAATGTAGACCAATGGAATAGAGGACATGGGAACAAACCCAAGCACCAACAGACATCTGAATATTTTCAAAGGGACCAAAGCCGTATACTTATGAAAAGATAGTCTCTTTACCAAAGGGTGCTGGGAAAACTGGACATTTATATATGCAGAAAATTCAAACTAAATGCCTAAGTCACACTCTGTACTAAAATCAAATCAAAATGGATCAAAGACCTAGATATAAAACCAGAAACACTGAAACAACAGAGGGGAAACAGTTGAATTCATAAGCCACAGGCAAAGACTTCCTGAACAGGACTCCAAGACCACAGAATGATATTACAAACCAATAAATGGAAATACATCAAATGTAAAGCCTTCTGCACAGCAAAGGAAACAATAGAGTGAAGACACAATCTACTGAATGAGATAAAATCTTTGCTAGCTATTCTTCTGATAGAGAATTAATATCAAGGATAAATTTTAAAACTCAAAAAATTAACCCCCATGAAACAATGAACTCAATTTTTAAAAATGGGCAAATGAACTGAATAGATACTTCTCAAAACAAAAAGTTTAAACTGTCCAAAAGTATAAGAAAGTATAAAAAAATATAAGAAAAATGTTCAACACCTCTAGCCACCAGATAAATACAAATTAAAACTACATTCTACTTTATCGCAGTCAAAATAGCTATTATCAGGAATTAAAACAAAACAAAACAAAACAAAACAAAACAAAAATGCTAGCAAGGATGTAAGGAAAAAGAGACCCTTTTACAATTGTTTTGGGGAATGTAAATTAGTACAACCACTATGGAAATCAGTATGAAGTTTCCTTAAAGAACTAAAACTAGAAATTCCACTTCACTCAGCTATACCTCTCCTGAATATATTCCCCAAAGAATTAAAGACATCATACTCTGCTGATATATGCATATCAACATTCACAGCAGCAGAGTTTATAATAGCTACACTGTGGAAACAGCCTAGATGCCCATGAACAGATAAATGAATAAAAAAAAATGTGTTACATATACAATGGAATATTACCCAGCTACAAGGAAGAATGGTATCATGCCATTTGCAGAAAAATGAATGCAACTAGAAACTATTGTGTTAAATGCAATTAGCCAGACTCAGAAAACTAAATATTGTGTGTGTTCTCTTATATGAGAAACCTAAAGCATACATAAGTTAATAAACAAATAAATAATAAAGGACAGATGATGGGAAACCAAGAAGTAGACTTCTGGAGGTAGGGAAGGGGATAATTAGGAGGCAAGAGGAGAGGGAGGTAATAGGATAGTCCACATTCCACAATAACCAACAAGACACTGCAAAAGAAGGAAAAATGTCATTCACAATAGCAAACAGTATAAGGAAACTAGACATAAACTGAAATAAAAGTATACCTTTGTATATTTTACTACACAGTGAAAGCTGTAAAATTTTATTTAGAACCATAAAAGATGGATAAAGAACCTTTATTCAAAAAGGAGAAAGCTCAAGATCATAATTGCGGCAGTATCTTCCTAGTTTATCCACAGATTTAACACAAATCCAAATTAAATTGAGTAGAATGTGTGCATCCATGCGTGTGTGTTTGTCTATTCATGTGTAGACAAGCTACAGAATGTAGTTCCAACAACAGCAAAGATAACTTTGGGGAGAGAAGAGATAAAGGCATTTTACATACCAAATGTCAGTATTTATTACAACCCAAAGAAAGCAAACTGTGAATTTGTGTATAGATTAACAAATAGATAACTAAATTGAATAGCATATGAAAACAAACCAAGTATATACAGCATTTGCCACATGATAGTGATGACACTGCAAATCAGCAGGAAAATTACTAAACTAATGAGGATTAGGACAACTGTTTTTTTTTTGTTTTCATTTTTTTTTCTTTTTTTATATGTGGGTACCGGGAGTCGAACTCAGGACCTCGCGCTTGCCAGGCAGGTGCTTATGCCGCTGAGCTATATCACTGGCCTGACAACTGGCTTTTCTATCAGAAAAAGAGAAACTTTATTTTTATGTCATAGTATAGCACAACAAGATAAATACCAAAATATTAAAAATAAACTATTTTATTATCTCAGGGTAAGAATGAATTCTGAGTTAAAAAAGCACAACTGGGCTGATGAGATAGCTCATTGGCATAAGTGCCTGCCCAGCAAGCGCAAAGTCCTGATTTCGATTCCCGGAACCCACATAAAGGAAAAAAAGGGCCGGTGATATTGCTCAGCAGCACAAGTGCTTGCTGGCAAGCGCGAGGTCCTGAGGTTGACTCCTGGTACCCACATTAAAAAAAAAAAAAAAGCACAACTTACAGAAAAAATATATTGATGAATGTGAATATTCAATTAAAATATACTATCGACAAATTTTTTAAATCGCCAAGGAGAAGTCGTAAACAGACAATTATCTAAAGAATTCCTAAAATTCAGTAAGACAAATAAGCAAATAGGAAAAATGATAAAATATATTAAACTAGCTGACATTCTTAGTTACAAGTAAAGGCACCCGACTTTTGCTGATTTGAAAATAAAGACAACTTACTATATGAGCAGCTCCCTTAACCACCAAAAAAAGTTGAGAAATAAGACGTGGGTTCTCTGGATGCTGCAGAGTACATGTCAACATCCCCAGTGCTGCATGCTAACCAAAACTTACCTTTCATAGCCCTTGGCATTGAATGCCACTGCAACTATAGCTTCATACTATGATTTTCTTCCTTCAGTTTCCTTCCTTCAGTTTCCTTTATTAAAGGCTTTATGCTAATAAAAATAACAATTTATGAAAATAAATTTCTTCAAAGAGAAATTATAAAAACACAATGAAAACAGAAAATCTGAATAAAGAAACTGAATTTGCATTTTAAAAATCTTACAAAAGATAACCATCAGGGCCGGTGAGATGGCTCAGTGGCTTAAGCGCCTGCCCGGCAAGCGCAAGGGCCTGAGTTCGACTCCCGGAGCCCACATACGAAAAAGGGGCCGGTGATATCGCTCAGTGGCACGGGCGCCTGCTGGCACGCGAGGTCCTGAGGTCGACCCCCCGGTACCCACAAAAAAAAAAAAAAAAAAAGATAACCATCAACCTCAGGCATATCTGACTTCTCTTCCATGAAACATTTTATAAATAAAAACTAGCAACTGTACACAAACTACATTAGAAAAGAAAGAAGATAAAATACTTCTACAAAACATTCTGTGATACCAGAATTACTCTGCTATCAAAAACAAGCCAGGCATGGTGGCACACACCTGTAATCCCAGCACCTGGACGTCTGAGGCAGGAGAACTGCCGTAAGTTTGAGGCCAGCCTGGTCTACATAGTGAGTTCAAGGCCAGCCTAAACTACACAATGAGATCTTGTCTCAAAAAAAAAATAAAAATAAAAAAAGGCAAAATTATTATAAGAAAAGCACAACAAAAAAATGGTCTTTTAATTCTTAGTGCTGATTCAATAGGATATCCACTCTCAAAACTCAATTCTACAAGGATCACAAATCTACAGTTAGAAGGTTAGACAATAAGGCCTTTAGAAGAAATACAGAAAAACCATGACCAGTGCTGTATCAGTTGAAGCCTGGGAGTAGCTCTTGGTGCGGTACTGTAAAAACCTTTCTTGTGGACTAAGCTGTTTTGACCCTGGTCAAAAGGTGGGAAGGCTGAATTACTTGATCAGATGCCAGTCGGAATGGCTCTGCACAGAATATACAGAATTGAGTGAGAGACAGAATTACTATGAAAGATACGTGCCCTGATTTAACAACGTGCTGAAAGTTAATACAACATTTTTACACAGGCACAATATTTAAAGTAATTCCCGGCAACTCAATTAGGTTTATTAATAGGTGGACATGAACTTGGAGGGCCTTAAAAAGTACAAGATACGAATGTAACCCTCTCTCAGAGTGTACTTAAGAACAAGCAAGGAGCTAAAGATGAAACAGTGGTTTATTTTGGCAAGGGCACTTACTGCAATGAGAATTATGTCTGGTCCTAGAAACTGAGAGAAGACGACTCTTCTAGGACACTCAGGAGTGAGTAGCATAAGCCCTGGTCTAGTTGTCTGATCAGAACCTATGTGGTTCTGTAACCTGACACAACAAAATCACCAGAACTTTCAAGTCATCGGAGTTAAGTTTTAAAGGCACCTAAAACATGGAAAAGGCTAGGGGTCTTTACATAGACTTTACCTGTCGGTCATCAAAATGACTTAAATTAGCAAATAAATCTTCTGTTCATTCTACTGTTTTCACAATCAAAAAGGGATGCTTTTTATGTCATCAAACGTAGCTAGGCCAGGCACCTAGTTATCTTGTTTTGTGATGGGCAGGGAAGTTTTAGGGCCACCAAGTGCTCCAAGCAAAGAATTCCCCCGCATTTGGTGGTCTAGGCCATCAGAACAAAGTGTTTACCCCAGCGGCATGAGGAGAACTTCCACTCGATCCACAGCTGCCCTACGCTGCTCTAGTTTGAGACTGGTCTAACCTGCCTTGTTCTCAGTGCGACTCAGTCAGCACACAGACAGTCCTTCCTTACAGGATCACCAACCATTCAACTGTCCGGTCATAGAAACTTACCATATGTCAGGATGGCAAACCTACCATTTCTTATGGGGCAATGTACTGTAGGAATTATAAATGATTAGTACCTCTCTTGTTCTGTTTTCTTCCACTTCCAGTACCACTCTGAGTAATGAACAATTCAACAAACATTTACTAAACATCAACAATACACAAAGCATGGAGCTTGCTCTGAGGCAAAGATGACTCAATCTTTATTCTCAAAGAACTTATGCTTCAGTAGGTAAATTGAAAAATAACTATAATACAGGACAATAAAACAACATAACCTTTAACAGGGATGTAAGTACAGTCTATGGGCACCCAGGAAAGAGAATACAAATTCCTCCTCTCCTCCTGATGTTTGTAATAATTTGGGGACTATGTCTGTGGCTACAGATTTTAAAACATTTAAGTAACATAGTATTCTCTCTTATTTTGAACTGTAAATCCATATATGTCTTTTTAAAATTTTTACTTTTCCAAATCATTCCTTTTTTTAAGAGACTGTTCACTAGGTGGCAATAAAGAATAAAAATAGAAATTACCATAACACACTATAGGACATTTTAAATATATTTAGAATCTAAAAATGTCTGCCAATAGAATGTTATGAGAATTGCTACTTTCACTGTAATTTCTTTTAAGGAAATCCACCCCATTTGGTCACTTGCATATTAATTTGCAAATGTTCTGAATAAATGTGTGCCTCAACTATTTTTTGTGTGCTTCTTTGTCCCTTTTAAGGAAGCTAAAATAAAGACATGGGATGTTCAGCAGGTAAAATAGGAAAGAAGCTGACTCAAAATTATATTGAGAACAATTCCAGTAAAACTGCTAATTTCATCAGAGTCCTGAGCAGAAGATCACTGATAGCACTGCCAGGGAACACTTAGCTCAAAAAGAAAAAAAACTGAATGAGTATAATACAAGCTACAACAAAACCAGATAATGAATCCCAGCACTTGGGAGGCTGAGGTGGGAAGATCATCACACGTTTGAGGCCAGCCTGGGTACACAGTGAGTTCAAGGCCAGCCTGGACCATAGAGAGAGACCCTGTCTCAAAACAAAGCAGATAATAGTACTGGACAGTAATTTGAGAAATGAAAATCAAAGCGAGCCCAAGGCATCATTTCACAACAATTAAATTGGAAATATTTCTTTTTGCTATGATGACACAAATGCTGTAAGATTACAGTATGTGGTAAAGGACCTAACCTCTTCTAGAAAATGATATTGATTCAACAGATAGCAAAAGCACAACAAAATTCAGACCCATTAGCTCAAGTATCCCAATCCTGAGGCTGTATTCTAAAGAAATAACTCAAAGAATAAAAGCTAAAATTATTAACATGTGATTACAATGTCTACAATGAAAGGAAAAAACTGGGAATACTATGTGTGCTATGGCTAAGTAATATCACAATGAGAAAGAAGGCTGCTTCCTGGTCCTTCAGAGTGTAAGAGGCCTAGAAAGACTTCTGGAGTCAGAGATCAGGAAATGCCTGATACATTCATGGAATCTAAAACAGACCATCTCTACGACAGGAACCACAAAAGACTCTGAGCGGCCAAGACAATCTTGTATGAGAACAAAGCTTGAGGTATCACATTTCCTCTTGCACAGCTACAGTAATGAAAACGGTATGTACTGGCATAAAAACACACATGGAGACAAACAGAACAGACAGGCCAGGAATAAATTCACATATTCATTATCAATCGATCTTCAACAAAGCATGCTAAGAACAATGAAGAAAGCAGAGTCTCTTTAATAAATGTTATCAGGAAAACTGGATGTCCACATGCAGAAGAATGAATTTGAACACTTATTTCACATCATAAGCAAAAATCAAGTTAAAACAAATTAAAGTCTTAATATTGGAAGTAAAAGTGTAGAACTACTAGAAGAAAACAAGAAAAGTTTCCTGGAATGAGCAAGGGTAATGACTTTTTGGATAAGACATTAAAAAGCACAAGGAACAAAAGCAGAAACAAACAAACAAAAGTGGGATTGCATCCAACTAAAAAGCTTCCACACAGCAAAGGAAACAACAGAATAAAAAGAAAACCTACAGAACAGGAAGAAATAGTTGCAAGCCATCCACCTGATAAGGGGCTAATACACAAAATATGTAAGGGATACCCTAATAGACATTTCTCAAAGAAGACACACTGCCTACCAGGTCTATAAGAAGGTGCTCAACATCATTTCATTTCATCAGAGAAATGAAAATCAAAAGTACAATGAGATATCATCACACATCTGTTAGAATGAATATTATCAAAAAGACAAAAGGGGGGCCAATGAGATAGCTCAGTGGCATAAGCACCTGCCTGGCAAGCGCGAGGTCCTGAGTTCAACTCCCGGTACCCACATACGAATAAAGGGCCGGTGATATTGCTCAGTGGCACGGGCACCTGCTGGCATGCGAGGTCCTGAGGTCGACCCCCGGTACCCACAAAAAAAAAAAAAAAAAGACAAACGATAACAGATATTATAAGAATATTGAGAAAAGGTAAGCCTTGCACACTGATGGTAGAAATGGAAACTCTTACGGAAAACAGTAAAACTTAGAACTATTGTGTGGTCCCGAAATCCCACTCCAGGGTATATATCCAAAGGAAAGGAAATGAGTATCTCAGAGAGATATCTATACTCCCATGTTTACTGCAGCATTATTCACAATAGCCAAGCTGTAGACTCAGTGTAAGTATCTGTCTATGAACAAACAGATAAGGAAAATGTAGCATACATATACACAATGGAACATTATTCAATCATAAGAAAGAAGGAAACTGCCATCCTTGACAAGATGAATGGACCTAAAGGACATTATCATAAGTAAAGTAAGCCAGGCACAGACAAGTACTGCTTACCTCAGTTATACATGGAATCTAATACAGTCAAACTTGGAGATGAAAAATGGCAGAGTAAAGACCAGCAGCAAAATATAGCCTCTCCAGGACCTGGAATCTAGACACATGGAGAACAACTGGGAGAACAAAGTAGATCTTCAGGAATCATGAGGGAGCTGACAGGAAAACTAGAAACTACATACAGATAAGTTGGAGAAACTGAGCACAACACAGAGAAAAGAACAAAGAAGCCTGGAAAGCTAGCCCCAGCTCCTGGGGAAGCAGATCTGTCTCCACTAACACAGGTGAGCCCAGAGAGGGCCAGCAGCCCCAGGGAGAAACCAATGGGCCAGGCTGGCAGCGCTAACCCCAAGAAAACCCCACAGCTATCATAAACTGAAAAAACAGTACAAGGTTGTACCCTGCAAGTGACTCCTTCCACATACACGGCAGGCTAGAGTGGGAGAAGAAATCCAGTGCAGCACCCACCATATTTGAGTGGAGTTAATTGGGAACCACTTTGGAAAGGGGTTAATTGTTTGATACTGACCTATATAACAACTACAAAACAACTACTTCAGGGTTCCTGGGGTCACCTACTACAGTGACTGAGTGGGAGATGGCCACAGTGACAGTCACGGGGAGAGTGTGGGCTAGACACAGACCCACTAAGAAGTTTAAACTCAAGCTGGGAAAGACCCGGGGGGGTGGTGTCTGCCCTCCACGGTGACAAACCAGGATGGCCATGTGTGGTTTTCAGAGAGTGCTGAGTCTGAAAGTGCTGGCATTAAGTCCAGCAGACTGCTTGACACCGACTCCCCCAACACCTGACCCCACTGCCTTCATCCAACACGGAGCTCAGTGGTCTGTTTGCTTTCTCTTTCTGCCAACGAGATTAAGGATACACTTCAGCTTGTTGGACAGTGCCACAGATTGGGGTGTACAGATAAAGGAGACTCTGGAACAGAAGCAAACCCACAGGCTATAAACTAGATAGGGAAAGCTGTGACTTGGAGCACACAGAGGGACACAGAAACTGGGCGGAGTTGGAGTGAATACAACCTTAGAGCAGACCCACTGACCACCATGCACAGGAATAAAGGCCAGGCAGGATTCAGCATTCATGTAGAAAAACGTTGAGTTTGGGAACAAAATAGGTTTTAGTAGTGAATTACTATCACTCCCCCATATCTAGTGGATCCCAATACTGTAGATCCTGGAAAGAAACCAGTCATTCAAAAACATGGAGGAATTTTTTTGGACTCATTTCTCTTTTTCTTCATTGGTTTTCCTGGGGTTTGGGTTTTATTCTCTTTCTTTTTCTCCTTTCCTGTTTTCATTTTTCTTTTTCCATTATTTTGCTCTATTTTTTCTTTCTTCTCCTTTTTCTTGTTTGTTCTTTTCTGTTACTTTTATCTCACTATTAATTTTCTTCTGCTCCATAATAGTAGTATTAAGCTTTACTATTAAGCTTTATTAATCTTTATATATTTAGTTGACTCTATGCTATTATTATTGCTTTTACCTGATGTTAACTGTGACATAGTTGTTGCATTTAGTAGATATTTACTAATGTCAATATTTGGCTTACCTTTGTGTTTATATTATAATCATAGATCTCTTTGCTACTGTTAAAGATGGTACAGTGGTAGCTTTTATGGGTTCTTATGGTATGTCAATGGTTAGTTAGGCTTTGAATGTATTATTGTTGCTAATTTCAATGCTATTGCCAGGGTGGCATAGTTGTTGCTATTAATTGGTTTTTACTGTATGCCACGATCTGGTTTGTCTTTGTGTCATCGACAATACTGCAGTTCATTTTGAGAGAATAAGATGTGGGCCAATTACACTGCACCTACCCCTGCCCAAATTAACAGAGGTATTCAGATCACAGGACATAAGTAAAGGCCTATAGTTAATGCCTAGGGCACATCACCGGAAAACAGACAGTAACTAAAGAGATCTCCATACTAGCAACAAACTCTTTGCACTATAATCTACCCTCAACCAGCAGCACACAAAAAAAGAGAGAAACATGAGAAAATAAGACCACAAAATGCCTCCAAAAATTCCCAGTTCCCCCAAAGCTGATTTATTCAGGGGAGGGCATCAATGGGGAGAAAAATCAAGAGCCAGAGAGCTGAATTATACAAAGTGATTTCTTAAAAAACAAACAAACAAACAAAAAAGATCAATAAGGTGCTTGTAGAGCTCAAAGATAATACAGTGGTACCTCCATTCATGAACACTTTTGTTTGTGAACAATTTGGTTCACAAACAAAAGCATTTGGCACAATTTGGTTTTTGTTTGCAATCTCTACATCAGGCGACAAACACAAACATGGCCATCTTTTCCAAAATGATGGAACAAATTAAGTTCATGCACCAAGGTACCAACTGTATAACCTAACAAATAATGGACTTAATAAATAAAATGATCAGTGAGCTTACAGAAGACACTAATAAAAAGCTAACTAACCTAAACAAAATGATATAAAATATTAATAGTTTAGCAAATAATTAGAGTGCTTAAAAAAATACCAAACAAAAATCCAGGAGATTAAAAAAGTTCTGTTGTAAGTATGGGCAGCCGAAGTGACTAGTTTAAGGTCAGAGTGCCAGAACTAGAAGATATGGCAGATGGCAGAGACATTATGAAAACAAGAGAACAAGGAAAAACAGATCTAAGAACTGCTAGATGACAGACTGATCTAAGACTAAATGGAACTGGTAAAAAAAAAAAAAATCAGTGGACAGCACAAATGGCATATGAAACCTGTTTAGAGAAATAACAGCAGAAAGTTTCCAAGTATGGAAAAAGAATTTAGATAAGCAAGGAACATAGAACCCCAAATAGCCATAAACAGAAAAGAACTTCTCCACAACACATAATCAAAATCCCAGAAGTTCAACACAAAGACAAAATCTTAAAAGCCGTTAGAGAAAAGCAACAAATAATTTATAAGTGTAAACCCATTGAATTACAGTAGGCTTTTCAACATAAACCTTAAAGGCCCGTAGTACAAGGAGTGGTGTTTCAAGCCCTAAAAGAAAACAACTTCTGACCCAGACTAATATATCTTGCAAAACTATCTTTCAAAATTGATGCAGAAATAAGATCATTCCATGACAAACTGCACATAAAGTCATGATCACCAAGCCAGCATTCCAAAAACTTCTCAAGGATATGAGAAAGAAACAATGAAGACAACAATGCCAAATAGTGTATGTAGCTGAACAGATACACGAGTTAGGGTGAGCAATCAAGCAGAAGGGAGAAAAAAAGAAATCAGCAACAGGAAAATAATGCAATGATGGGAATAAGTCAATACCTTCAATAATAACTTGTTTTACAACTCCCCACTCAAAAGACACAGCCTGACAGATTGAATCAAAACACAACGTATGCTGTATATAAGAAACGTACATAATGTAACATATAGAATCCAAAAACAAATTCATCAAAGGATGAAAAATAATATTCCATGCAATGGGAACCCCAAGCCAAGTAGGAATAGCTTCAAATTTTTAGACAAAGTGGACTTCCAAGTCAAAACTGATCAGAGGGCCGGTGATATAGTTCAGCAGCATAAGCGCCTGCCTGGCAAGCGCAAGGTCCTGAGTTTGACTCCCAATACCCACATATTAAAAAAAACAAAAAAAAACAAAAAAAAAAAAAACCAACTGATCAGAATAGGCAAAGAAGATCATTACATATTTGTTAAGGGAACAATTCAACAGGAAAAGATAATTACTATAAATATATATGCACCAAACACTGCCATACCCAATGCCATATAACAAACACTACTGCACATAAATAGATAAATCCGTGGTGATTCTTATCAAAAAAGAAAGAAAAGACCCATATCAATGCAATTAGAAAGGAAAAAAATGAACTCACAAGGAACACCACCAAAATGCATATTATTAGTAACTACTTTGAAAACCTGTACTCCAATAAATTGGAGAATCCAGAAGAAATGGATAGATTTGTAGATACATATGAATTACAAAAGTTGAACCAAGAAGATATAAAAACCCTGAATAATCCAATAATAGGCAATGAAATTGAGGCAGTAATAAAAAATCTACAAAATGAAAGGTCCACAACCCTATAGATTCACCACTGAAATCTGTAAGAACTTCAGGAAAAAGCTAATGCCAGTACTTCTCAAACTCTTTAAAAAAAATTGAAAAGGAAGACGTACTGCCAAACTCATTCCCAGAAGCTACAATTACCTTGATTCCAAAATAAGACAAGGACTCAACTAAAAAAGAAAACCACAGGCCAATCTCTTTAATGAACACAGATGCAAAGATCCTCAATCATAGGTGGTCCCTCCCCACCCAACCCTGCAGTCTGAGAGGCACTGCTCCAGCTCCTGTTCCCACATCCCTCAAAGTGTACAACACGCAAGAACTTACCAGAGTCTTTTCTAACCTTCCTGGGTGAAGACGTGTCCCATTATCTCAAAGAGACGAGTAAAAAGGCTTCTACAGAGACTGAGCCTAAGTCCCATGAGTCAGGCAGAAGGTGTAATCAGTATCCAGGGGCCAGCACACAATTGGTGTTTACCTGGTCAAACAAATGAGGCAAAGGATTTTCTATTAGACAACTGGAATGTTCACAGTTTTGACACTGTTACTCATTAATTCAGGCAGTGTCATTAAACAGTCCCTCAACTTTTTAAATACCATACCACCTATGCTGACTTAGGGACTGTGATTCAATACTGAATAAGAATTAACTGCAAAGCCTGTCTGCAAGGAGTTCGTGTTCATGTACTCTATTAAAAGTTCTCACATAAAGCAAGCACTTTTCATTTTCAAACTTTTGTCATAATTGGCCTATAAGATCATATTTCATTGATCCCATTGGTTAAAAACTAAAATATTTTTTATTGGAGACCTCTGCCTTAGCTACCTGAAAATGAAGTGGGATTACTATAACCCAAATATGAAATTAATGTCTTGAAATAGATGTTTTAAAATTTTAAGAGATAGGATGTTAAAAATTATTTAAAATGTAGAAATAAGGCAAAAACATAGGTGGCATATCCTTCAATGTTATATGATGATGATAGATCATTCCAAAGATTATGCATGTGAGGAAACTGTAGGTTGCTCAATTCATTGTTTATTGGTGACTAAAACTTCTAAACTTAGTGACACTACATGGTAACCTATAGATTTTTGCCTAGTAGTGATATAAATAACTTGTTTCCTAGAAAAGATAACACTCAAGATTATAATTTACTGCCCTGTCAGGCATTAACCACATTTTTAAATCAAGCCTAGCATTCTTACTCTAACATTGGTTAAAAATGTCAATAAAATATAGATCTTTAAAACATTCTCAGAATCACAACCACCTTTGCTGCTTCCTGGTTCTATCAGTAACTAATAAATTGAATAAAATCTTGAATACGGTTTCATCTCAAATTTGTATGAGTCACATTTTTAATTTCTTGAAAATTCTGCTCTAACCGGGAGGAAACCATCTCTGTTTTAAAAGGAGGATGACAACAGCCTTGTGTCTGGTAGTGAGGCAAGGACTGCAGTGATGAGCCTGCTGTAGAGCTGGCTTGAGGTGTTCAAGACTTCGGTCTCAATTAACAACCTCTAAGAATGATACTCAAGTTTCTACATCCCATCTACCTGACTGAAAATATTTAAAATACTATGTAGTATTATGTTGAGACCTAGAATGTCCCCCCGAAACGCTCATATGCTCAGAGGCAAGGCTTTTGGAAGGTGACTGGATCACCGGGGTGCTATACTCATCAGTGTATTCATCCACTGATGAGTTAAGCAACTGACTACGCTGTTAGGAGCCGAGGCCTGGCCAGAGGCGGGTCACTGGGGGCACAATCTGGAAGGGTTTACCTTCCTCCCTAGCTCCTCCCTTCTCTGCTTCCTGGCCACCATGACTTGAGCAGCTTTCCTTCACTGTTTCTGACACGCCATTTCTGCCTTAGAGCCAGTCGACCATGAATTGAAAACATGAGCCAAAATAAACCTCTCTTCTTTTAAGTTGCAGGTGTCAGATATTTTGTCCCAGCAATGGGAAAGTGACTAAGACAGTATCATTTTAATTAAAGAAAATGGAAACATCCTTTGAAATTTTGCCAAGAAAGTTCAAGATACTCCTTGATAAATGGAAATGTTCTTACTTATTTAAATTCCAGGGTTTAAATATGCCATACCCTGCATTCCACCAAATAAACATGTGAATGACCTTCAACTCCAAAGATTCATCCTCTTTATATAAACACACACATATACACACATACAATCTCTCTAGCACACAGATAAATAGACTGAAATCCTTATCCATCCATACCAACAGTGACCAGTTTCAAATCCTCCACCTAAGTCCGCAATGCTTCCAGGGCACTGATCAGACAAAACAGCTTTAACCAGAAATGCATGCCCATTTCTGATATTTATTTAACACTAGTGCAATGAGTCAGAGATAACCCTATAAAATACAAGAATCAAACTGGGTGAATTTCTCTTCCTTTACATGTTGAGTATATCTTAGAATTGATAAAAAATTAATATTAAGTTGATTAACTTTTAATTCAATTTTTCAGTTGCAGCTATTGTATAAATAGTAACAGTGTAAGGTATGCAGTTCACCATCAACATATATGTACTGAAAGCCCAAGAGGTTATAAAGTCTACAAAAGTAAATTATACAATAAAAATAAAATCTTCATTTATTATGAAGCAAAGAAAACTTTTCAGGAAATATCATGAAAGCTTTTCCCATCCCCGCCCCACCCCAGCATGGCTAAGTGAGCTCCTGCAAGTGCCTCCCCTACAGCTTCTATGCTTTATGACCTTGGATTTGCCCCCATCACCATCACCCTCCACCCCACCCGAATGCACCAATGAGCATCTTGAGCCCTGACTCCTTCACTTTCGTATCTTTGGTGACTAGCACATTACAGACACTCTTGAAATGTCTGACTGATTAATAAGTAAATTCCATTAAAAATGTGAACAACACCTGGCAATCTTTATGTCCATATCAAGAACTCTGGAAGGTCAGAGATCTTATTTGCAAGATATGAACTCAGTCTGAGGAAAAAACTGTGAATTGTACTTGGGGACCTATGATCAGGTCCCTGAGACAGTTTTCCCTCCCACACCAATGGAAGTTGCTATAGTGCAGAAAATCAAGCAACTGACCCAGGGAAGGGGAAAACCTACAATGTTATACTTATTCTGGGATACAGAGGAAAGAAGCTCCAATATGGCACAAAGTGATTCCATCTGATCAGAAAAGGAAAAGGAAAAAAAGAACACAAGTTTTGGTTTGTGCAGGCAAAAAAAGCATGACATTTTTCTTCAAGAGTTAAGATGACTTAAAATAAGAGCCATGAATACCGTACATATGCTCTGATTCTCCACTGGGGTGCTCCTGGCGGTCCATCTGACTCTACACTGAAAGAGATGCTAACTAAGACCAACTCTTCATAGTGGACTTTAGTTTGGGAGCAAGGTACCAAAACAGAATTAGAAATGACACACTCAGCACCTTCCTCTGGCAACTCTTACCTCCAGGGCTGAGGCTTCTGAAAATGCTATTACACCCCATTCTCAGAGACCGATACCAGCCTGGGAGAAGAGAGTGAGAAAGCCCCAAAGGCTCAGGGCTGAGTGATGCATGCTGCCCTATATGCAGTCACCCAGGGATTAGAGGTCTTTCTTGTGAAAGCTGTGTTTCTCCTGTGACCAATTCCCAGTACAAGCATCTTGGACTATATTATTTGGCATGTCTTATGCCTTTTAAGAACTGTTTTTAGTTAAGATTTTTTAAAGAATTGTGTTGCTGCTATTTAATGATAAAGATAATCAGTTTTCATAGTGAAAGTAAGGTTACCCCTAGTCAATTTTCATTCAATGCTTATTAATCATTCTCTGTGGTACAAGTATGGGAGAGCTGGGAGCTCCTGGGAAGCAGAGAGGAGTAAAGGGCGAGGTGTTGCCTCCAGAGCCACTAACAATTCTGCCCAGTGCAATCAAGCAGAAAAAAGAAGTAAAGGGATTCAGATTAGGAGGGGAAAAAAGAAAGAAAACCATCTTTATACACAATACACATCTTGCACATAATTATACCTCCATAAAGTTAATTTTTAAAAGCCATAAAAAACATAAATAATCTACTTCAATAAAATGTAAGTAATATAGAAATAATTGTGTAAAAACAAGTTATTAATAGAAGTTTAAACATTAAAAATATAGTTGTTATCCAGCAGGCATAGATATGAGAATAAATTGTCATCCTCCTATGTAAGCAGCAAGCTCATTAAAGATTACTGTGACAACCTTTTGGACAATGGACAATTTAAGGTTCCAAAAGCATTAGAAGCTTATGTCAACAATGCTTAGCCAACTTGCAACCCATGGACTATTACTATGAGCCACCCTCTGAGCAAATGCTGTACCAATTATTAGAATGGCATAGATAAAAATAAATCATTCAAAACACCTTTTAAAAATGACTCTGTAGTCTATATGCTTCTGATATTTAGGTGCCAAGGTTTAACCTATTTATTTTATTCTTGACATAAATTGCTTTGGCATATTCCCTCTAGGCTCTTGTCCCTCAGGCCCCTCTGTCTGTCCATCTGTCCTTCCTTTCTTCCCTCCCACTTTCCCCTTTTCCTTTCAGAAGTCCACCAGTAATTATATGAATACTTTATTTCAAAATACACAGCGGCTGTATCTCCAATCAGTAGACCTTGACTTGCGTTATCCAAAGAACTACTGATTTATAGGGTACAGCTAAACCATTTCTGAAATGGAGATAAGGTTAGTAAGGAATGTACACACATTACTTAAGTGTGAGATAAGAGTTCACATAACAGGTCTAGAGCTGCTAGCCAGGCTGGACCTTGGCTGATGTCCAGGAACACAACTAGTAAAACCATTGCTTTCCCTAATATGAAACATTCTCAAAAAAAAAAAAAAAAAAAAGGAATGGCTTACTGTGCCTAGACTGTATAAGTGATGTGAGTATGTTAACCATCCTTTTTCTTCTGGGTGTCTGGAATCTCAGTGATTGCTACCAGTCACGCTGGCACCCTGTGCCAACATGACTGACCTCTGACGAAAACCCTGGATGCCCAAACTTGGGTGAGCTTCCCTGGCAGACAGCACTTCATGCAAGTTGCCCCAGCTTGTTGTTGTGTGACTACACTAAGAGAAGAATCTGGGAAGCTTGTCTGGTTTCATTTGGTTGGTGTTGCTTTGTACCCTTGCACTGTACTAATAATCTTACCCGTGATAGGACTATATGCTGAGCTCTCCGAGTCTGATCACCTACTCAATAACCCTGAGACAGTCTTGGAGAGCCTTGACAGACAGCATTTTTACCTAGCAGTGGGAAATGCATTGCCAAGCTTATGAACACCTTCTTAGTTATCTCACTTTACAACTTCCTGTTTCACACTTCCCAGAGGAGAAAAGCATACACAATGTTACCTGTACATCATCCCTGGGCCATCACAGAACAGGCATCCCTGCAAAAGGAGGGAGAAATCATGTACAAGCCTTTTCACTGTAAATAACTTTACACACAAGGTCTACCTATATCTGACCACGTCTATAAAAATGTTTTAGGAAGTAATGAGCTAATATTTCCTTACTATAAAATATACCTGTCCAACAAAATTTAACTTATTCTGCTTATGAAGAGAGGGAAAACAGACAAATGCCTCATAATATACAACTAATGGGCATATCTAAGCAAGATTAAAATAACAGGGCCAATAAAAGATAAACCAGGGTGGACTCCAAGTAAAACCGTTAAACACCATTACCCCTCCCACCTGCAACTCAGACTCTCCTTCCACCATTCCTGTCTTGCCTATTTCCCAAAGACTCTGACTCCAAACTAGCTGCTTTTATGATATGAACCTTCTCAAAGCAATCTCCTAAAAACACAGTAAGTCACCCAAAGAACAAATAGGCATCTGACCTGGGGAAATGAAAAGTGAGAGAGAAAAATTTCCAACCTCACCCAAATTACATCCAAGTACCCCTAAAGGCCAATCTTCTCCTTAATTTTTAGTCATCTAATATATAAAATTAAATATTTTTAGCAAGGGTATTAGCAATATAGATCTTTTTTAGATACAAAATTTTTAAAGTCAATAAGCCCTCTCCCTAAAACACTGAAGATCATTTGCTAGGGTTGTAATACTATTCTCTGAACTGAGAACTACAGTCAGCTTCTCTAAGAGACCATGGCCAAGAGAAAGAAAAGAAAAGGCATGCTCCTATTCCCTATCCTTATTTGCTATGCTCCTGTGAAAAGTTACAGGGAGAAGAGAAAACCAAACTTCTGGCTTTCTACAACACTTAATGGTTGGAACTGAGTTTCTACAGGCTGATAAAAAAAGAAGCAAGTTTTCCACGCCAAAATTCTTTCCTTTCTAGCTCATCTTTCCAAATTTTCCCTCCTCTGTGCCTACTCCCCCCGCCGTCAGACATGTGGTGAAAAATGGAAAACCACTGCCCTGTAGTGAGGCCATGATGCCTGAGTCTTCACTTCTGGAAACAAGGCCTTTCCTAAACAATGGCAAATGACACTCAGGCTTGGGGTGGGGGTGGGGGTTGCATTGTTAGGAGTGACTGACTGAAGTTGCCCAGTGAGTGACTTGGGGATAAAGAGAAGGAAAGGACAACAGACAGATGAAGAGCAAGAGCAAGATCCTCAGTCCCGTCATCTGAACCCACCACCAGGTAACACAGACTGGACATGGTTGCCTGGCCACTGCACTTTCTGTGTACTGAGTCACAATGCATGTCTTGTGTAATCACCAATCAAGACTGTGAAAAATCCTAGATTAATTCAGCGCGCTTTCAGTGACTACAATGTGTGGGTCATTGTTTGAGATGAAGACACAGAGAGGAATTATTTGAACAGATGAAAAAAAAAGGCATTTGATAAAATCCAAATTCTATTCTTGACAAAAATCCTCAGAAAACTGGACCAGAACAGAACCTCCTCAGCTTAGTAAAGAATATCTACCAAAAAATCTACAGGTAACTTAATGGTGGGGAACTAGATATTCTAAAATGGGTAACAAGGCAAGATTTTCTTCTCTCATCAATCCTATTCAAAATCATATTAGAAGTCCTAGATGATTTAATAAGGAAAGGAAAGGTATACTGATTGTTAAGGAAAAAATAAAACGTCTTACTTCTCAGATAACATGACCACCTATATAAATAAAATATCCTAAAGAATAAACAACAATAAGAACTCCTGGAACTACTAACCAAGGCTGCAAAACACAAAGTGCATATGCAAAAGTCAATTTCTTTCCTAAATGACACCAATTAACAACCAGAACTGGAATTTGAAACACAATACTATTTAGAGGGGCTTCCCTCAAAATGAACTGTGTAGTATTAATCTAAAACATATTTATATATATATGACCTATCTGAGGACCTCTATAAAGCTCTGATAAAAGACAGCAAATATCTAAATAAAAGGAGAACTATTTCATGTTGATGGATAGGTTCAACACTGTTAGTATCTCAGTTCTTCCTAATGTGATTTACATTTTCAATACAAACTCAATAAAAATCCCAGCAAGTTATGTTGTAGGTATCAACAAACTAATTCTAAAGTTTATACACAAAGGGGGAAAAAAAAACAGAGTAGCCAACAAAATATTAAGAAAGAACAAAGTTACAAGACTAGAAGTACAGGAATTCAAGACTTACAGTAATGTTATGATAATCACAGAAGTGGACATGGAACATTCACAAAGCTAGGCTATATTCTGGCCCTAAATGCAAATCATAAAAAAAATTATACTGAAATATACATTTAAAAATAAAGTTAACAGGGCCAAGGATATAGCTCAGTGGCACAGTGCCTGCCCAGCAAGTGTGAGGTCCTGAGTTCAATTCCCGGTACCAAAATAAATAAAGTTAACATAGAAATCAACAGAAATAAATAATACATTTATAAGTAACTGAATTCAAATAAATGACAAAGCAAATTATAAAACATTTAAAACAGAACAAAAGTGAAAAATACAACATATCAAAATATGGGTACAGCTAAAACAGTGCTTGCTTAGAGGGAAATTTACAATAGTAAATTTTTTACTGGGAAAAAACAGAGCTCTCAAACCAATCATCTAAGTTTCTACCTAAAGAAGTTTTTAAAAAAGAAATTAAATTCAAAGAAAGGAAAATAAAGAGCAAAAATCAATGAAATGGAAAAATAGAAAAATCTATAAAACCAAAGCCGGTCCTTGAAGAGATGAAGAAAAACGATAGCATAGTTCAAAGGAACTTTGTGTGATGGTGGACATATTCTATAGCCACACTGTCCACTATGGTCACTAGTTAAAACTATTGAGCACTTAAAATGCAATTGAGGAACTCAATTTTTAACTTAACTTCATTTAATGTAAATTTAAATAGGCATGTGTGGCTAGGGATAACTGTCTTGCAAAGTGCAGCTATGTCAGACTACTACAGGGGAGGAAAGAGGGAGGGATGGAGGAGAAATGGAGGAAGGGGGAGAGAGAAGAAAGGAGGAGGCAGGAAAGGAAAAGTGAAAACAAACAATCAAAATCAGAAATGAAATGAAAAAGAGGACTTCACTACATATTGTAATGTTAGAGCCCTTAAAAGGACAATAAACAAGTATTATAAACAACTATATGCCAAATTTGATAATAAAGATGAAAAGGACTACTTCCTTTAAAAAATATTTGCCAAGGTCCTGAGTTTAACCTCCAGCACTGAAAAAAAAGTCCACTCATAAAAGAACTGAGTGGCATACACAGCCTAAAAAGTGAAGGATACAAGAAACTGAGTCCACAGTATAAAATCAACATAAGAAAATTCTTTGTCCACTGGTTTCCTGCTAAATTCTACCAAACTTTTAAGGAAAAATAACAACACGCAAAATGTTGAAAATTGACTATCTACATGTAGAAAAATGAATATAAACTAATATATCATACCATATACTAAACTAAAATCAAAATGGATCAAAGATCTAAATGTTGAAACAGAAATGATTAATCCGCTGGAAGATAAAATATGTAAAACACTCGGATAAAGGCAAGGCCTTTCTGAACAGAACCCAATGGTACCAAGAGTACCAAAAATCAACAAATGGGATCATATCAAATTAAAAGGCTTCTGCACAGCACAGGAAACAACCAACAGTGTGAAGAGAAACCTAAAGAATGGGAAAAAAATTTTTGCCAGCTATTCCTCAGACAGAGGACTAATACCTAGAATATATTAAGAATAAAAAAAAAAGACCACCCAAAATAAAAGACCCAATCAAAAATGGACAACTGAAATGAATAGACATTTCTCAGAAGAAGAAGTACAAATGGTCAGTAAATACACGAAAAAATGTTCAACATCACTGGTCATCAGAAAGATGCAAATTAAAACAACATTAAGATTCCATCTTATTCCAGAAAGAATGGCTATCATCAAGAAATTGAATAATAACAAATGCTGGTGAGGCTGCAGGGAAAAAAAGAACCCTCCTACATTGTTTGTGGGAATGTATACTTGTAAAACCATTATGGAAATCAGTATGGAGATTCATCAAAAAACTAAAACTAGAAATGCCATTTGAAGCAACTATTTCTCTTCTAGGTATTTTCCTGAGAGAGTTAAGGCCATCATATTACAGTAATATATACATACCCATATTTATAGCAGCACAATTCATAATAAGCTAAACCTTTTAAGTGGCCTCTACGCCCATCAACAGATGAATGGATAAAGAAAATGGTATTTATATACAATGCGGCACTACTCTGCCATAAAGGATAAATCTGAATCATTTTCACAAAAATGGATGCACCCTAACACTATAATGTGAAATAAATCAGACACATAAACTTAAATAGCACATGGTTTCTCTTACATGAGAAACCCAAAATATAAGCAAAGAGCTAAATAAAGATAATCAGAAGTAGAAAGATAAATTTTGTTCAAATGGGAAGGAGATCAAGAGATAGAGGGATGGGGAGGGAGAAAAGGGGGTGAAAAAAAGAATTAATATGTGATAACACATGGACCAACTCCACACAAGGAATGTAATCATTATGTAATGCAAACATGTACTAATAAAAACTGAAAAATAACACTGGATTGGAAGAAATTTAAACTGTAGTATCCATCTGGAAACAGATTACTTCAGTTATACTTCAGTTGTACACAAAATAAAGGCATTACCTTTTCTCTACAAAAAAAAAATTATTCCAGAAAATAGAAGCAGGAACATTTTCCAACTATGAGACTGCAATAACCTTGATACCAAGATCAAAGATATTACAGACCAGTACCTTTTTTTAAAAAATCATTATACAGATTAAAATATATCAATAAAATATGAACAACAAATGGAAGCAATATATATCTCCATTTCTTCAGTTTTCTTTAATTTCTCTCAAATATTTTGTTTTTCAGTGTTCGAATATTGATGAACTTCATTAGACCTATCCCTAAGATTTCTGCATTTTTCATGCAATTGTAAATGGTATTTTTAAAATTTTAATTCCCAGTAGTTCACTGCCAGTATTGAGACATGCAACTAGTTTTTGTATATTGGCCACACATCCTGAGTCTTTGTTAAAGTCACTTATTTTTACTATCCTTTTTGTAGATTCCTTGGATTTCCTATAAAACAATCACATTTTCTGTAAATAGAGACAACTTTGTCTTCTTTTTTAATTTGCATACTTTTATGTTTTTTTCTCTTCCTTTATTTTACTGACCAGCACCTTCTTGCAATAAATAGAAATGGTGAAAAGAAACACCCAGACAACATGATATTGGTGCAAGACATATATCTTGAAAGAAGAGAAAGAGACCAGCAATAACTAATACATAAGGACAAATAATTTTTGTGAAAGGTGTGAAGATAATACAGTGAAAGGTGTGAAGATAATACAGTGAAAGGTGTGAAGATAATGTAGTGGGGACCAGATAGTACTTTCAATAAGTAGTGTTAGAAAAACTAGACATCCATATGCAAAATTATTAATTTCACCCTATACTCACATATGAACAAAATCAACTTAAAAGAGATCACAGATGTAAATGCAAAACTTAAACCTATAAAACTTCTGGACAAAAACTGAGGTAAAACCTTTGTGGCATTGGATTAGGCAAAGCTTTTTCAGTACACTAAGAGTGTAAACCACAAAAGTAAAAATTGGTAACCAGACTTTATGTAAACTTTTTGCTCTTCAAAAGAACAATATCTTTAAAAGTATTTGTATCCTACATATATAAAACAACTTTTAAAAAAGGACAATTCAATTTTTAAACAATGGATAAAATATTTGAGCAGACACTTCACCAAATATAGATGGCAAACAAATACAGGAGAAGATGCCAACACAAGTTGCCAACATAGAAATGCAAATAAATAAAAACTATAATATCCTACTACATCAGTTAATATCAAACATACACAACAACAACAACAACAATAGTAGTTCTGGTAACACTGTGGAGCAAGAGGAACCCTCATGCTTTGCTACTGGGATCACTACTCACTATCTGGATTTATCTTTCTTAAAAGCACTTTTTCTTACCTGAAAGTTTGTTTTTGTATATAAATCCATATGTGTATACTCATATGCTTATTGTCTATCTCCTCCAATACAAGCATTATGAAGCTGGTGACTTGGTGTCTTGTTACCATCCAACTGTGTCACCCAGCACCAAGAAGAATGTCTGGTACAAAGTGGGCACTTGCTACATATTTATTAAAAAGCAGGGAGATGTGTGGAAAGAAGGACATTGAGAAAATTATAAGTGAATGTATGGAGGCAAGGAAACCAGTCAGAGCAGTCTACAGAGGGATAATATGCTGGTATAAATGAAAATTGAGAATACTATAAAGCTGCATGGTGCCATGCATGATTTACAGTTTCATCTGTACATTAGAATTAGCTGGAGAGCTCTGTAAAATCCCAATTGGAAACCACAACAAAACCAGACCAACAAAACCAGCATCTCGGAGGATAGGACCTCAGCCTGGGTCATTTGTAAAAGTTCCGGACGCATACTGGTCAGATTTTTGTTGATGAGACACAAGACCCAACACCCACAATTTGAAGATGTTTAATTTGGCTCATCGTTTTGAGGATTCAGCCCATGGTTGGCTGCTCCAAGGCAGGAACATCATGGCAGAAGGATATGGTGGAGGAAAAGCTGTTCATGGCAGCCAGAAAACAGAGCAAGTAGACAGAACCAAAGAGGAAGGGCTAGTGACCAGATATATAGATCCCCAAAACACACCTCTGTGACTCACCCAGACACATCCAGAAGTGCACTATACTAATCTCCTAGGCAACTCCCAAGCCAGTCAAGTTGACGCTTAAGCTTTAACCATCACATTCCACCCCTCATCAAATTAATACCTAAACATCTCCTTAAAATGCACTTAATCCCCAAATGTCAAAAAAAGGTCATAATTCTGCCTAACATAATGTAACTATCCTGCAAACAACTGAAAAGCACTAATCCCTTCCCCAAGGTCTCGACAGTTCCAGAATTGTTCAAATGCAAGTAAAAGTCATGCCTGAGACTCAAGGCATACTCTTAGCTGTGGACCTCTGTAAAATTTTAGAAGCAAGTAACTTAATCCCAAAATACAATGGCACAGGCTAAACTTTCCCATTCCAAAAAGGAGGAGTATGTTTTGTATATAGATGTCCCCCCAAAGCCTCATGTGGTTAGCTTTTCAGAGGTGGCCAGATCTAGGATGTGTGATACTGGGATCAAGGATGTGATGCTGGGATTGATTGACGGTGCAATGTTAGGATTAAGGGTGCCCCACAATGGATGTGAGCACTATCTGCTCTAAAGATGGGTTGCTAAGGGACAGAAAGAGGGCTGTTGTCGCTTGCTGCTTGCTGCTTTTGCTGTCTTCTGCCTGCCATGAACTGTTCCTCTTGTGATGTCCCTCTGCCATGCCACTTGCCTCAGATCCAGCCAACTGTGAACTGAAACCTCAACAAACTATGAGCCAAAATAAACCTTTCCTCCTTTAATCTTGGGTGTCAGGTATTTTGTCTCAGCAATGAGAAAAAGTAACTAAGGGACAGAAAAGAATTGGACCAAAACCCAGCAGAGCTAACAGTAAGTACTGTAGCTCCATATCTGGCATCCAGGGTATGTAAGATGTGAGATGTGAGATGTGAGTTCCAGAGGGTTTTGGGAACGCTATCCCTATGGTCCTGTCCATTATAGCCCACCTGGCCTCTCTCTAGCCCACATCTTCAAATTTTTCCAAACTCTTCCCACAAACCAGTTCCAAAGATTTCTGAAACACATGGTTAGGTACAGTCACAACAACAAACCCACTTCTCTGGTACCAATTTTCTGTATTGGTCAGCTTTTCATTGCTGGGACACAATACTCGACACCCACACCCTAAAGGAAGAGAGGTTTAATTTGGTTTATGGTTTCTGGTGTTTCAGTCCATGGTTGACTGGCTCCAAGGCAGGAATATCACAGTAAAAGAGTGTGGTGGAACAAAGCTGCTCATTTCTTGGTGGGGTAGCCAGGAACTAAAGGAGTGAGACAGTCTCAGAGAGGAAGGGCCAGGGACCAGATGTAAAACTCAAGGTCACACCTCCATGGTCCACACAGAAACATTCAGAAGTGTGCTCTACTAATTCCCTACACAACTTCCAAGCCAATCAAGTTAACAAGCTTAACCATCACAACAAGCGATCCCAGGTATAAAGTCCAAGTTGAGAACCACTAAGGAAATGGAAGCTACACTTTGAAACTATACAGTATATACCTGGGCACAAAATTTGTGCAAGTTATTTAACCTCCCTTAGCTCAAAATTCTTACCAACACAATGGGAAAAATATACACTTCCCAAAGTTGCTGTAAAACTGAGATTTTATACAAAGCTCTCAATTGCTAAATTAAGAAATGCTAATTCAATCATCAATTCACATCTTTGCTTATTACCTGATTATGAGATTAAATACGTGCACTGGAGAAGTTCAGAAATGATAATTTTTTCACTTTCTTCATGATAAGATGTTGCCTAAAGCTATGTCCATTTTAAATTCAAGAGTAACTAAACTATGGTGGGAAATCTAGTTTTATCTATGCCGTGGCTCTCAAACCTGGCTGCAAATAAGAATCACATGGGAAACTTTAAAAAATGCAATGTCCAGACCTCATCCAAGCCAATTAACTCTGAGTCCCTGGGGTAGCTCCAGAGCATCAGCACTTTTTAAAAATGGGTTAAAAGTTCAAAAACAGAATCAGAGCTAAAAGGCACTGATTTGCACTAATGATGTCCTACACTAACTGCACATCTGAGTCACTAGGGAGCTTTTTTAAAAAAGACTGATTCCAGAACCCTACCAAGGTTTACTAATTCAGAATCTGTGGAAGTGGAGCCCACCATCCTGTAAGACTTCATAAACTGCCCTCTGGTGATTCTGATGCAAACTCACTAGGGAACCACTACTTCATATCAGGCATTTACTCCCCCTGTTGTGTATTAGAAAAGATTGTTTTGAACTTTTATTGGTCTCACATGCCAAGCCTGCCTACTTGCTTTTAATCAATAACTGACCGAACCTATTACAGTAACTCCAAAGATTTTATAGATCTTTCTGGATGTTTCATTTGCAGCCCAATCACCCACATCATCTACCACACGTTGTACCCAGCACTGGCTATGTAGTCCATTGGTCTTTCCAACCAAGTCTCTCCAATGGGGTGCCACTTTGGGAACAAGATGGAATCACATTACTCTCCCAGCTTTGTGTCCCTGTTTTAAGTGGCAGGCAATGCCAAGACTAATGAAATGAACCCACTGGTCTGGTGATTCTGATTGAAATCTAAATTCTTCTCTACGCATAGAAGCAAACTTCTATCTGTTTGCTTCCCTCAGAAATATAATGAAATAAGAAGAAATAAAAGTGATCCCTGAGTTAGAAGTGATACAGTGCCCTACAATCTTGAAACTCTTACCTATACACAAGAGCAAGAACCTTGGAGAAGGGTTTGGACAGAACTAATCAATCAGTACACATACTGCCATCATGCCACCATATTAAGTGTATTAACTCATGTAATATTCACAATATTCCTATCAGGCAGGTACTATTATTATTCTTATCTTATGTAAACAGAAACAAAGCCAAACACAAGTTAAATGCTTGGACCAAAGTCACAAAACTAGTAAGTGGCAGGTTTGGAACCCAAGCAACCTAGCTTTGGAGTAAAACATCTTTTCTTTTCTCCTTTCTTTTCTTTTCTTTTTTTTTTTTTTTCTTTTTTTTTTTTGACAGGGTCTTATTATGTTGCCCAGGCTGATCCCAAACTCACAAACCTCCTGCCTCATCCTCCAAGTGGCTGCACCACCCAGCCCTAATCCATGGAAGTACTCCACTACAGCAAAGGTGAGTACGGCCCAGCCATTTAACAACTACAACCACAACAACAAGGTTAAAAGTCTGCAGTGAAACTAGAAACTACAGATCAGATCATGTGTATCTTGGTCAAGTTACTTAACCTCTCTGAGTACTTTTGTACTTGATAAATAGACATAAATAACAGTACTGGCCTTGAGAGAGCTGAGGTAAGAATTAAATGAGATTATGCAAAGTGCTTGGCACTTTTACAAGCTCGATGTCAGCGATTATAATTTGTATATTAATACAGCCCGAGTGGCCCAGGAGAAATGACAATCTATTAAACTGAAAACTCTCCCTGGTGATCTTAGATCTGTAGATCTGGTGACGTTAGATTCTGTAACTACCAATACATCAGATCCAATATGAAATGCAGTAATAAAAGATTTTCACAAAACTTGAGAACTGTCTCTGTGACAAAGTTTGAACCCATCCAGTCCAGGGTGATGGATCTAAAATGCAAACAGCCTGAATTATGAAGCTGCATAAATGTAATCTTACCAGGAGCCAAGCTTTCAAGGAGGTAAAAATTGTAGTTGCTGCTGAATTGAAGAATATGCTACAGGAGAAGATCCAGTAAGGTAGAAATATTAGTCCTCCTCAGTCACATTGTATGAAGAGGAAAGAAAAAAACAGGAACTCAAATAAGAGGTGGTAGAGCCATACATGGTGGTATACTTCTGTAATTCCAGCAGTAGGGAGGTGGTGGCAAGAGGATCACAGGCTCAAAGCCAGCCTGAGCTACATAGTGAGACTGTTTAAAAAATACTACTAATAATAAAATAAAATAAAAGGAGGCAGCATTCATCATGCACCTGGTACTGTATCAGATGTTTTTCATATATTACCTCATTTAATGCTCATAACATCCCTCCAAGGTTAAACAAACAGAAAACCACACAGGTTGGTCTCACAAACTCATGACTACACTTCTCAAACAGATGTTCAACACTGCCTGGCAATTCGACTCCATTCCCCACTTCACTGCTCCCCTCTCCAGGATGGTGTCACAGGGATCTCCTCCAGCACACCTCTTCTCCTGTCCCATGTTGCCCCTACTGGCAGCCTGTACCTCTTTACAGGCAGACCTCCTGTAGCAGAAAATGCCCCCACCCCCAGCCACTATACTTCAGTTTTAGTTGCCCAGGTAATAGTTTCTGTTCCAGTTCTGGTTGCTCCTGTCTCCTAGAAACGGCTGGTCACTGTGACGCATAGCTGGTCACTATGAAGCACATTGTATGACCCAATCCCCATTTGACAAGCCATTCTGCCTCTGTACTTCCTGCTTGCTTATCTCACATAAGCCCTAGACCACCAGAGATCAGGGCCTGATATTTTGGGAATGATCCCGATCAGTGCCTGTCGACATAAATAAACCTGCCTCCAAATCCTGGGTGTCATTTCAGTGTTTCTGCTTGCTGTTGCACTCCCTCTACCTACCTGATCAGGACCTATTGTCTCAGCTTCTCCTCTAGTTACAACAGAATGTGCCCTACTCCTTTCAAAACCAGCTCCCCTCCCTCCTGTAATGTTCTCCTCTTTCATTTGCATTATATCTCCCTTCCTTTGAACTCAATCACAATGGCATCCAAACATATTCTACTCTATCTTAAAAATCCACTTAATCAAAGAGCCCCTTTATTCCACTAAAGTTATTAAAATCCTGTCAAAACACCTTCAGCAGTAGCACTCAACATTGGTGACCACACTTTACTCTCCCTTTTCTTCTCCCTCCTTTTCCTTGTGAACACTCTCAATTTAGGTGTTTCCATCTATCCCTTAGTTTAAATGCCATACATTTGGTGATGGTTCCAAAGGTTAACTCTAGCCCTGACATGTCCCATGACTTCCAATTCAAATTTCTAATGGCCTATTTAATATCTCAATTTATGGTAAGTGTATTTTATCACAATAAAAATAAATCTACCAGGTGACTGACAGATGGAGAGAGGGACAGACAAATGAATAGACATCGGGAAAAAACAAGAGTAGCTGAATGTTAATGTTAAGCTCTAACATTTCCTACTATTTTGTATGTACAAAGTGTGATCAAAAAATATGGTGAGTGCTCAAATTTTTAAAATTTATTAGAGTAAGACACTGCCATTATCCCTCTCAAAATATACCCTTGCTTTACACAGTTATCTCATCATCCTCACCACTTTCTGAAGCAAATCTGGAAGTCCTCTTTTGTGAGTGTCTTTACATAATGTGATAAAAAGTATAGTGAATGCTGCTACCAAACGCCATCCAAAGGAAAGGCAGGCTCATAAAAACACTACTGTGTGTCCTCATCCACCTTATTCACCGGCTCTGACACAGTGCGACTTCTGGCTCTTCCCCAAAGTCAACGTGGCCATAAAAGGGAAACGTTTTAATCAATTCGGGATACTGAGACATCACAACCAAAGACACTCAGGAAAGAGGACTTCCAGAACTGCTTCAGAAAGTAGCAAAAATGATGGGGTAAGTACGTTCAAAGAGAGGGGAGTAGTGTGGGGGAGGCTGAGGACAATGCGTCTTTCCCCGTAATGAGTTTCCTGTATTGAAACATTCTCTGTATTTTTGATCATTCTATGTTGGGGGGGGGCTTCTAACAATGCAAACACCACTATTGATTCCACAGCTTCACAAAGGAAGCCCAGACCAGGCCCTGTGTCTTCCTGGAGCCGGCGCCTCCCGGCGGGAACGACCCTCCCCACCAGGGGGCGACTTTGCTCCCCTCAAGGACGCCCCGGCCTCTGGAGCGGACCTGGCGCCCACGGAGGAACCGGTGCGCTCGGTTCCCCCGGCACTCACTCCGGGTCCGGGTGGAGGCCAGGACCAACTAAGTGCCCAAGGGCGGCTCCTCCCCGTGGTCCTCGGCCAGGGCCCGCACGGTCCCCGCCACAGAGCCGCGCCGCCCCGGGCCAGTCACGGCGGGTCAGCAAGGCGCGGGCGCCCCAAGCCGAGGCCTCCCCGCCACCTCCCTCGCCGGGCCTCCTGGGGCCTCACCTGCCCCACCTGTCGTCGCCCGCCCTCGCCAGCCCTCACCTGTCCTCGCCTGGTCCATGGCGTCAGCCGCTCCAACCACCGAGCCTGTTGGGTTCGCGCCCCAGCCTCGCCGCCGTCCAATCCCAGCGGCGCCCACGAGCCTGCGCACTGGGGCATCGCCTGCTAAGCAGCGCCGCTCCCTGCCGGTCCTCTGAGGTACTGCAACACCTGTGCTATCCTTGCCCTAGGCCAGGCTCACAATGATAGCCGCTCTCTGTCTGAGGCATCCCCACCTCCTGAGCCACTGAGGACTGGTTCTTTAGGGCTTAGTGGCCTAAGCTGCCTGTTGTGTCCTTGAGGGGCTGGGGTGAGGAGTCAGACAGACCATTGCCTACGGATTCATCAGCGAAAATGTGAAGGCAGTGGCCGCTGGGTCAGTGGAGGTCTCAGCTGGGGTGGTCAAGGAGTAGACATTGCCTGGGAATGTGAAGCCGGAATATTTTCTCTGGACAAACACTTGGTCCTGACCACAGTGGTAGTGGAGGGTCCAGTGCAGGGTCCCTCCAAGCTATGACAAGATCTACAGCACTCAGCGCCAGCCTCTCGTGCTGGTCCATGTGTTTTGGCCACACTGGAGGTGAGCCGCAAGCCAGCTCAGTCCAAGCACAGGGGACAGTGGTGGGCTTGTCTCTCTGCAGTAGCCAGGATGTCCTGCAAGAGAGCCATTCCCTTGCATGGTGCGGGGAGAGAGATCCCCACCTCAAGGTGGGCCTGTGTGTAATGAATGGTTCTTTGTTGCTTCATAGCGCCTACCTCAGGGTTGTGCACATGGTCACCATTTCACACACAGGAGCAGCAGAAACGAATCAACATGTTACAGACTGTGAGGTCCCCACATAGATGGTCACACCAAGGACACTCCAGGGAAGAATTTCCACTCAGGAAATCCCTGCATGAACACTAAATTTAAGTGCTGGCTGTGCTGGGACCCTGAGGACCCCTTTCATCTCTGCCAGACTTCCTGCTAGACCCTGCAATAATCCTAGAGTCCACTGACCCAGAACTCTCTTCCTGGGTTTCTGGGTTTTTCACCAGTGAAAAAAACCAAAGAACTGTAAAGTTTAGAATCATTCGCAGATCACCACTGTTCTTCAGAGGCCTTGTAAAACCTGTCTTTCGCTGGTTACCAGTAGCACAAGGAGTTTTGCAGCCTTGGCCATATGTCCCTGCTTTGCTACTGAATACCTAGTAACCTCAGGCAAGTTACTTCCCAAATTCTCTCTCAGTTTCCCTGTTTTGAAAAGGGGACATGGAGTTGTGAGTGCTTCAAGAAACAAAGGACAGAAGCATCCCACACCATGCCTGGCAGGGAACCCTGTTTCCTTTCCCAGGACAGGTATAGCTGTACAGTTCTCTAGGGTGATGACCTTCCACATGTTGCTCTGCCCACTGACCCTGCCCTCACTGTCTGTGTCTCCCTGAGCAAAGGACACACTGCGGTCTCCCTCTCTGTCCTATTGGGGATAAGGCTGGACACCTTCTGTACCTCAGGTCGCATACATTCATGCACCAGTGATCCAAAAAGCAAAGGCCAGAGACGTGGTTGCTAATGCTCCCTCTCTTCCTGGCCCCAGGACTCGGCCTCACAGAGCTACCCCCTGCAGTGCAGGCCTGGTCCCACTCTCTGGTGCCCCTGCAGGTGTCAGTTCTGTCTTTCCTCCAGACTCTAGTCCCTTTTCCAGCCTGGCTGAGGAGTTCTTTGGTTGGTGGCTGGGAAAGCAGCAGTGACCAGCACTGGAAAGCAATGCTGGCTTTAGAATCTCAAAGTCTTGGCAGTCCCTGCCCCTGGGCAAAGCACCCACAATCCCCTGGGATGAGCCCTGAGGCCAGCCACGTGTCTGCTCTCTGCTGAGCTGGGGCCTGTCCGCCCCTTATGTGCAAAGAACTGGTTGCCATCATGGCCTCTCATCCCAAGCCATGGGGCTCCAGATGCAGTCAGAAAAGACCCCAGTGGTCAGCTTGACCCAGGACCTCAGGACCCTAAGTCATTTCTTCATAATCCCTATGGCCCATGCTCAAGTTCGTTTACTCATCCAGGCCCCAAGCCTGGAAGAGCAGATAACAAAGAAAAATAATCACTTCAGTGACATTACCCTGCCACAGCAGCCCTAGTCCAGGCCTCCGCTTGGCTGCCTGGTTTATTTTAGGATGGAATTCTTCACACCTAATACTAAGTGTGAGTGGATGAGGACCATGCAATTGGAAGAAGCTGTGGCCTTTCTCTGTGTTTCTTTCTCTCTACCAGTATTGAAACACTTCTCATTTAAAAACTCCATAAAAATAAATTGTGCAAAGTCCAATGCCAGTAAAAGTCCCAGTGGAGGCTGAAAACTATTTTATTTAAAGAGCAGAAAGACATGCACTTACCTCGTTGTGAATTCCTGGCTGCCGAGTCTCTGAGCTTGGCACAAGGCAGATTCCCAACAAATACAAATTGACTGACCCAGTGTTTGGCTACTCACCTGTCTGCTGCTTTGACCAGCCCATCTCTCTGCCTGCACATACCTTGAGGAGAGAGAATTCCTAAGCTTGGGCTTGAGAGAGCTGAGGATGGCAGGAGACCCTGTCACAAACTCTCGCACATAAATGTCCTGCTTTCCACTTCCAGTCTCCTTATTAACTGTAAAACAATGATGTGCAGAAAGCAAAGGGCAAAGACAGCCAAATTGTAAGAGAGAACCTGGATTCACGCCTTTGATCCTTAGGCGTCGCTATTTGCCCTGTGCCCAGCCTTGTGCTTTATAGCAAGAATACAGATGCTGCTATCTTATTGCATCATCTTAGCTGCACTCAGTAGGGTGTGTGCAGGAAGAAGTTTCTCTGTCTCCTTCCAGTGTTATTCAAACTCATTGTCGAGATGCCTTTTCTGGGTCCTTACATATAAATGCGGGCTGGTCCGTACAGGAGCACCCAGGACACTCCTGTTGCTGTTGGGCTCCCTCTGACTCACCTAATTGGTAGTCTCTTTCTGCCTCCAGGCCTTAGAAAAAGGCATCATGATGGCCTTCCCCTTCCTCACCCAGCTTCACACCCTCACCCTCCCTGACCTGACACCTGCTAGGGCCTCCTGGACGGTGGCGCCTCTGAGTGAACTGGCTGTTCCACCCCTCGGTTTCTCAGGGCCTGGCCTGCAGGAAGTCTCCAAGTACGGCTGCACTGCCTGGGTGATGGTGCCTCAGGCCAGGGGCTTGCAGCACTTCTCTCAGCCACCAGAACATAGTTTGTGCCATTTGTGCCGTGATAAAGGTACCAGGCCAATGGGGAAGTAGAGGCTGACTGTCTGCATGGTTTTGTGCCCATTGTCAGCCTGCTCAGGGATGAAGAGCCACGTTCGGTGATTCTCACCAGTGCTCCCCTTGCAGGAGCTGGGGCTCTGGCTCTCTCTCCAGTTTGGGTGCACATCACCCTGTGCATCTGACAGTGACTCCGGGATGTGCCTTGCCTGTAGGTCCTCTTGGCTATTGCTGTGACCCGAATGTGTCCCCACCATCATCACCAACTATGTATGCCGAAACTCAGTCCTCAGCGTGAGTATTAAGAGGTGGGACCCTTAGGAGGTCCCTAAGTCATGACAGCAGAGCTCGTATAAAGAGAATTAGTGCATTCATAAAAGAGGTGGGAGGGAGCTGTTCCCCCTTCACAGCAGCAACTTCTCCCACCCTGTGGAGACCACAGAAGTCGCCATCAATGAGACCGTGCCATGGGTGAGCTGTTAGCATGGACCAGACACGTCGTGTCTCTCCACAATGTCGGAAGTTATGGGATAACAATAAATTCACAAGCAACGTCAATGTGTCAGCTTTATCTCACTGGATAGCCGCGAGCAAGGCAATCACAATTTCTTTTACTCCATTCCAAATTACCAAGATCTGTGACGCTAGAGTTACACATCACACTGCGCACCATATGTACAGGTTACAGAGTGGCTCAGTTAATGGTGACTGCAGGATTCCTAGAGGCAGGACTGAAATCAAAGGTGGGGAGCACACAGAGCTGTGAAAAGTCATCGCGGGTGCCCAGGTGTGACTACAGACCAGCAGAGCTTGTCCCAGGCACAGGGCTTGCTGAGCACGCAGAACTCATTCAAAGCCCGAGTTCGGACATCAGGCAGTTCAAGCGGGCAGCGTCCAGCAGGGATGGAGCTGCGCTGAAGCTGGGGACGGAGAGCTGGAGGTCGACCTGTCATCCTCATGATGCATTCTCCAGGTGGTCTGATGAGACGGCAGGTCAGTGTGTGTCACAGCTGGCCCCAGTGTTGAGGGCCCCCCCTTCTCTATGGCCCAAGGGAGGGGTTGCACCATTCACTGTTCTGGGGTGTCCTGTAGCTCACAAGTCTGGTTTCTCTGATGTGGCTTTGATACATCACATGTCCGTGTGCCCGATTCAACCTGATAAGTTCACAGGAGGTGAACTCAGCAGCACGATTGATGCGGGCATCAGTTGGTGCCTCAGGATTGTGCTGTGCAGCCAGGGTTGTTCCTTTTGGTCAGTGTGGAGTGCCCAGTATCTGGTGGTAATCTGTCCACACAGACAAGTCACCATGTCATCCTGCCTCGGCATCTGCACCCGAAATGGAGCAAATGGATGCTTTATAGATGGAATCACTCAGGGTAAGGCACAGCCTGGAAGCTACTGCTCTGTACAGCCCAGAGTGACTCACAGCAGGACACAGCCTGCTCTACACAAACAGACCCTCACCAAACCCCAAATTGTCTGATCCCTTCATCATGGGCTTCTCAGCCTCCTGAAACGTGAGAAATAAATTTTTGTTATTCATAAATTCCCTAGCCTAAGGTATTGTGTTATAGCAGTAAGAATAGATTAAGACAGGTGTATAAGAAGGGCTTCCAGGGTTGGTGAGTTGGCTCAGTGGCATAAGCACCTGCCTGGCAAGCACGAGGTCCTGAGTTCAACTCCCGGAACCCACATACGAAAAAAGGGCCGGTGATATCACTCAGCGGCACGGGCGCCTGCTGGCGTGCGTGGTCCTGAGGTCGACCCCCGGTACCCACAAAAAAAAAAAAAAAGAAGGGCCTCCGCATCCTTTCCAGGACATGGAGATTGGCGTCGCCCTCCTGGGGCAGTCCTCTTTCTTTTTGCTGCGCCAGCAGGCATATTGTTCCAGCCATCACCTCTCTCCACCAAGGTGGGGAAACAGGAGTAGAAGGGGAAATGCCCTGGTGTTATAGTTTATATTTGATGTCCCCCCAAAACCTCATGCAATCATAGACAGGGCTTTTGGGAGGTGACTGGATCATGGGGGCGCTATACGCATAGTTTATAGCTAACGGTGCTGTTAGGGAGTAAGGTCTGGTCAGAAGAAATGGGTCACTGCGGGTGTGACCTGGAAGGGTCTATCTCCCTCCCTGACTCCCCCTTCACTCTGCCTCCTGTCACACGCTGTGAGCAGCTTTCTTCCACCACACCCCTCTGCCATGCCACCCTGCCTTGGAGCTCCCCGACTACAAACTAAAACGTGAGCCAAAATAAACCTCTCCTTTTAGTTGCAGGTATTTGGATTTTGTCCCAGTGACAAAGAAAGTAACTAGGACTACATTCTAACTACTCTTTTCCAAGGAATTTTTCCATTCTGGGGTTCCTTACCCTCTGAACCTTTATGAGCTACGGGTGGTGATGACTGCACTGCTGGCATGCTGGAGGGGGTGACTTCTAAGGCCTGAGTGGTCGATGGAGAAGGGACAGCATGCCGTGTGGGTGTCTTCAACACAGAGCAACAGGAAGGAGGGTGGGAGTGTGCTACATGGAGCTCCAAGGGGCTTTGAGAGGAGAGAGTTTGAGAGCCAGTCAAAGAGATGGGATTGAACTGGAGAACTGGATTGTAACCAGAGCTGTGCTCTGCACGCCATGCTAGGAAACGCAAATGTTATCCCATAGGATTGGCCATCAAAGGCAGGAAGTAGGGAGTATGTGTGTTTATCTGCCTGGGGGGAGCAGACACATCCTTGATGTGAGCTAAGAGTGTTAAGCAGCAGGGATCACCGAACTTCCAATCAGAGTGAAAGATTTTCTTGCCTTTTCCCCATTCCTCAAAGGGGTTTCTAACAGTCATGAGAGCCACTCTTCCCCCGTGGTTCCTATTCTGTAATCTTGTATGAGCTGTGCAGTTGGGTAAAGCCGCAGGAGGAGACAGAGGAGAGGCTCGAGACAGAGCAAAGGCTCGAGACAGCACAATCCATTGTACACACAGGTCCTAGAGAAAGTGTGCCGCGCAGGCCACATGGGGGCGCAGGGCGGGCAGGGGCAGAAGACAGGAGTTCGCCTTTGCAAAATTCCTCTCCTTAATCATCCTGGGACCAGGTACCAAGCAACTAGGAATCATGCTAATGACCCAAAGCCACTCAAATGACTCAAATTAGCCAATCCTAAACTGCTCGCCCTGCCTGCCTTGCCTTGGAAACCCCCAAAAGGCTGTGGCCTCATCACCCCTCTTGGTCATGTCTCCCAACTTCTGATCATCCTGGTGCCTCCCCGTGTGGCCCTGTGAGTGCAATGGCCTTTTTTCTCCTGAGCCTGTCCTCTGTCTCTTTTCATGACTGCACCTGACCACATCATAAAAAAATGACAAAACACTTTACCAGTCCTCAGGGACTGCGTGATGGAGTGAGAGGGGCCTGGGCTCTATTCCAGAGTGGACTGGGTTTTGTTTCAAGGCCACTTTTCATGTGTGACCTCAGATTATTGAACCTCTCTGGGTCACAGTTTCTCTGTATAAAGATGGCTTACATTCTTCAAGTCAGAATAAGCTAGATGCTGCTGCTATAATGAATAAGCCCCAAATCACAGCCACTTGTAGGAGGAAAGGTTTACTTCTTCCTCTCAGTGCCTATCTGTGTGGGTCAGCAGGCAGCTCGACTCTGGGCTCCTTGACTTCTCAGGCAGGCTGGGGAGCAGCACCCTCCCTTACCACATGATGATCAGTGTCACATGGAAAGAGCACCCTGGAGGAGGGTCCCACACCTGCTGTTAAGTACATCAGCATGGAGTCGGTGCACATCACTTCTGCTCACAACTCAGATCAGAAATCACATGGCTCTGCCCCACCATCACCAGACCCTGTGTGACTGCCCAGCTGTGGGGAAAGTCCAGTGTGGCTCCAACACAGAGGGCCTGGGACAGAGCTTGCACCCAACGGGTTCTGGCCAAGCTCTTCTGAACATCCTCTACCCACTGCTGTGTTTAACTCTTCCAGCTCTTGACTTCCTTAGTGGAAGGATGATGTGCTCAGCAACCCAGCTAGACCTTGGGCCTTCCATTTCAGAACTCTTTTCAAAATCGTGAAAGGCAATTTGAAAGTTCCAGGGAGGAGAGCCAGGTTGAGAAACAGAAATCCCAAAAGATCAGAATGGACAAATGTCTCTGTCTTTGAGTCACAGACAGACAGGCCCCTCGAGGACAGAATTTGGGGCCAGCCAGCTGTGTAAGCCAGAAGGCTCCCAGCTGCACCTGGAACAGAAAGTGCAACCCTGACTGGCTTAGACCTGAGTGAAGTCATTGCCCTGAGAACCCCAGGACCGAGGGAGGGCAGAGCTCTGTGTCCAGTGATCACACAACTCCATTACGTCAACAAGGACCCCCGTTTCTTGTCATCTTCTTGCTCTGGTGTTCATTTTGTCTGGTTTCTTTTTAATACTGGTTCCTCTCTTTGGGTCTTGGAAAGGCTGTTGGAGCTTTCCAGTGGGGTTGCTAAGTATCTTCTGGAAATTCTCCCTGCAGGTGCATCGGGGATAACTTTCTAAAAGTCCCTATAAAATATCTGTGTTTCACATATCCACTAGTTCTGTCACCACCAGGGAGGGCTCCTGGAAGCCAGCTGGGCCTTACCCTGCAGTAAGAAGGAGGAGGACAGGATGCTGAAGAGACAACTGCCAGTCCACTCTGTACCCATGGGGAGTAAGTGGCCTGGTTGTAGGAACTGGGGCAGAGAGGGAAAATTCAAAACCTGCTGATCTAGAGCAGTTTCTTAGCAAAGACGGCATGATCTGGTCTCTCAGCCCATGATGGAAAGACACACAGTGTCCCTCTCCCTCCCGCTTACTCCACCCACTGATGTGGGCTGTGGCCTTGCACTCACCTGCAGACCCTGCTCCCTCTGTCCATCGTTGCTCCACACAGCTGTCCTTAGGTCCTGCTACCGATCTCTGTAGATAAAGCCATGTCTTGGGGGTGAATGCAGTGTCATCCCACCTTAGCCCCCAGGGTGCCCCATAGCTAGGGAGACCTCAAATTCTAAATGTATGGAACCAGACTTCATTCAGAGTCTGTCCCATCCCAGCCCTCCCTCCCTCCCTCCCTCCTACAAGCCGAGCCCTTTAACGTGTACACTCCTCTCGAGAGTGACGCCTTGCTACCCCACCCACGAGCCTCCCTGCAGGCAGGATTACTATTGCCTTTGGAAGAAAAAAATCTCTATTGTTGATACAACATTTATTTCTGTAGCTTCACTCCAGCATCAGTCCCACTGACTGTAGTACTGCTTCATATGTTCTCATCTTACCTCCTCCAAAAGAAGTGGGTCCCCATTGGGAAGTCCCCAAACACAGCCACCTCTGTCCCCTGGGCTGCCCTGCAGCCTGTTTTACAGTAGGTGCTCAATAAATGGAGGCTTTTCAAATGGGAAAAGGATCAAGAGTTGGAGGGTACAGGGAAGTATGGGAGGTGAAGGGGACAAAAAAGAATCAAGATGTGTTATATAAATATACAAATATATGTGTATATAAATATACAATCATTATATACTGCAAACGTACTAATAAAAATACATAATTAAAAAAATTTGGGCCGGTGAGATGGCTCAGCGGCATAAGCACCTGCCTAGCAAGCGCGAGGGCCCGAGTTTGACTCCCGGTACCCACATACGAGAAAAGGGCCGGTGATATCGCTCAGCGGCACGGGCGCCTGCTGGCGTGCGAGGTCCTGAGGTCGACCCCCGGTACTCACAAAAAAAAAAAAAAAAATTTAAATAAAGTGCATTAAAAAACAAAATAAATAAATATGTGTCAAGCTGAAATAGAGCAGAGAGAGCTAGAGCTTATCCAGGGCTCTGTTTCTTTTTCTCCATGGTTATAGTCCACAGACTGGCACTATTTAAATGAGCTATTGCGGAATAATGGGCAACCATCAACCCTGAGGCTGAGAGCCCTTGCTCCCAGTCAGCGGATCTGTAACTTTCTGTGGAACTGACCCTAGCAATAGATAGTTGAAACAGAGTTGGGAAACCCACTTCCATTTTTTATTAAAGGTTTTGTACTTTGAATTAACTGTACATTCACATGCAGTTAGAACACACAGTGCAGATGATCCCCTGTGCCCTTTTACCAATTTGCCTCCATGTTAGAGTCTTGCAAGCCTGTAGTACAGTATCACGACCAGGGAAGAGACACTGACACAGTGCATCCATCTGGCTCAGATTTTTTCAGTTTCACTAGTGCTGAAGGATGCGTGTGTGTGTGTGTGTGTGTGTACAGCATATGCACCTACATGCATGCATGTGAAACTCTACAAGCTTTCATCACATGAGTGTGATTTTATCACGAGTGGATTCACACACTCACTACACTACCAAGGTCAAGGCACAGGGCATTGCCATCATCATGAGGACCCTTCTGTCAGCCTTCCATTGTCACACTCCCCTCCCCTCCCACCCGCTCTTCTCCAGCCTCCTTAACCCCTAATAGCCACTAATCTGTTCTCCATTTTTACAATTTTGTCACTTTAAGGATGTTTAATAAGTGGAATCAGACTTGCACTACTTTTTGAGATTGTTGGGATTGGTTTCTCTTGCTCGACGTAATTCCCTAGAGCTCCATCCACACCGTGTGTGTGTCGAGGTTCACTCCCTCCCCTAAAGATCCCCATATTTTGTTTCACCATTCAATTGGTTGAAGGATCTTGGCTTGTTTCCAGTCTGGTACTAGTTAGGAATAAACTTGCTATGAATATTTGTGTAAAGGTTTTTATGTAAATATAAATTTTAATTTTTCCAGGTTAAACATGTAAAGTGCCATTACTGTGTTTTATGCTAATTGCATGCCTAGTCTTTTTTTTTTTTTTTTTTTGTGGGTACCGGGGGTCAACCTCAGGACCTTGCATGCCAGCAGGCGCCTGTGCCACTGAGCGATATCACCGGCCCTTTTTTTCGTATGTGGGTACCAGGAGTCAAATTCAGGACCTCGCGTTTGCCAGGCAGACGCTTATGCCGCTGAGCTATCTCACTGGCCCCCTTTTTTTTTTTTTTCAATGTGGGTACCAGGGGTCAAACTCAGGACCTCGTGCTTGCCAGCAGGCACTCGTGCCGCTGAGCGATATCACCACCCCTTTTTTCCCTTTTTTATGTGGGCACCGGGAGTCAAACTCAGGACCTCACGCTTGCCAGGCAGGCGCTTATGCCGCTGAGCCATCTCACCAACTCTGCATGCCTAGTCTTGCAAGCTACGTCTTAGTTACTTTCCGTCCATTGCTGAGACAAAATACTCGACACCCAAAGTTAAAGGGGGAAATGTTTATTTAGCTAACAGTTTGTAGAGTTTTCAGTCCATAATCAGGTGGCTCCAAGGCAGGGTGGCACATGGCAGAAGGGCAAACATTCATGGTGTTAGAAGACAGAAAAAGCAGTAAGCAAGGACAAAAAAGGGTGAAACAAGCCTCTTTCTGCCCCTCTGATCTTATCCAGACTGCTGGGATTAGGTCGGTGCCAATCTAATCAGTGGCATGATCCAGCAATCACTCACCCTTAATCCCAGCACCCTTAATCCCAGCATTGCACTATGAATCAGTCACAAACTCTAGATTCAGCTACCTCCGAAAAGGCCTGTCCCCCGTGACTGCATGAGGCTTTGAGGGGACATCTAGACACAAATCACAACAAGCTACTATCACACTTTTCCAGATTGGATATATCATTTTACACCACTCCTAGCAATGTATAAGCAATTCATTTTCTCTACATCCTCGCCACTTTGGGTGTGGCGCCCATTTGTTTATTTTACCGTTCTGATACTTGTGTAAAGATATTTTATCATGGTGTAGTTTGCATTTGTCCAGTGGCTAATGAAACTGAACATCTTTCCATGTGTTTATTTGCACACATGTGTATATCATCTGCAGTGAAATGTCTGCTACTGTCCTTTGCCAGTCTTCTGATTGGGTTTGTTTTTTTCTGTTGAATTTTGAGAGTTCTTTATGTATACTTTATGTATACTAGATGTTATGGCTTATGTCTAGATGTTCCCCCAAAGACTCATGCGGTCATAGGTGGGGCTTTTCAGAAGTGGCTGGATCTAGAGTGTGTAATGCTGGGTTTAAGTGTGTGATGCTGAGTTTAAGTGTGTGATACTGAGTTTAAGTGTGTGATACTGGGATCACTAAATTAGTCCACTGATTAGTTTGGCATAGTTCTGGTTGTGGGGTAATGGGAAAGCCCACCCTGGGTGTGAGTGCTACCCATCCTAAGGATATGTAGCCTGGGTAGAATATAAGAGAAAGAGGGCTTCAGTCGCTGCTTGTTTCTTTGTTTGCCGCATCGCTTGGTGCTTGCTGATCTTGCTGCCTTCTGCCTGCCATGAACAATTTCTCCTCTGCAATGCACCTTTGCCATGCCACTCTGCTTTGGAGGCAGCTGATTATGAACTAAAACCTCTACAAACTGTGAGCTGAAATAAACCTTTCCTCCTTTAACTTTGGGTGTCAGATATTTTGTCTCAGCAACAAGAGAAAAGTAACCAAGATGCTAGATATTCGTCCTTTGTTGGATATATTGTTTATGAATACTTTCTCTTAGTTTGTAAATTATCCTTAATCCTCTTACCCAAAGCTTTTACAGAAAAGAAAAATTGTTTATAGATCATGCTTTTTGTGTCATGTCAAGGAACTCTTTACCTAGCCTTAGATCTCAAAAATTTTCTCTAATTTTTTGGACAGTAAACTTCAGAATAAAGCTGTTTATGACTACAAGATATGTTGCAGAGATTGTGACAAGAATTGAATTGGCCCTATAAATTAATTTGGGAGCGGTGACATTTTTACTACTTTCAATTGATCAGTCCACTTTTGTGTTACAATGTAATGCTGAATATGTATGTGTATCAGCAACCTCATCCCAATGATGTGCTAGCACATAGTAGGGACTTACTAAATATTTATAGCAGGGAAGGAGGACAGGAGGTCCAGGGGAAATCTTAAAGATTCTGGACAAATGGTCCCCAAATTTGGTCATACAATCATCTCCTAAGCCTGAAAAAATTATGTATTTCTGGGCTTCATCCCAGTCCCACTGATTCAGAGCCTCCAGGAGCCAGGCAAGAGAATCTGCATTCTTACCACCTTCTGTAGTTGATTCTCAAGCACAGGCAAGTTTGAGAGTGTTTGGTAGAGAGGCCAAAAGTGGAAGCCGTGTGCAGGAGAGCAGTGTGCCCTGGGAGGCACCTTTCTTCCTGACATTGGCTCTGAAATCAAGCAACCAGGGCTGCCGCCAAGGCCCCCATGGCACATTAACATGCTCTTCAAGAGAAGTGGCTCAGCGCAGGTTTATGGGCCTGGGGGGGGTCTTTTCGTACAAGGAGGGGGACTCATTTCATTTGATTCTATATCCCTCATTTCTTCTCCAAAGAGGAAAGAAGCAACCAGAGTCCAAAATGGTAAACACTGTCATTTATTCACGTCATTGCATACTTGGTTAATTCCCTAATCGTGAGGCATTAAAGCTTGAGAGAATCTGAAACAAGATGGTTCAGCTCCTAGGAAATTTTCTTTTTCATTAACAGTGGAAAAAGTCACGACCTACAAGATGTTTTTAGCAAGAAGAAAAGAAGATTAGAAACAAAAGCACAGGGCCGGTGATATAGCTCAGCAGCATAAGTGCCTGCCTGGCAAGCGCAAGGTCCTGAGTTCGACTTCCAGTACCCGCATATTTAAAAAAAAAAAAAAGAAACAAAAGCACATAAAGAGCAGTTCATACTTTAGATTTTAGAGCAGAGGGCTTTTGAAACTTTGTTTCTCTCTGTTTCTGTCTCTGTCTCTCTGTCTCTATCTCTGTCCCTCTGTCTCTGTCTGTCTCTGTATTTGTCTCTGTCTCTCTCTCTCTCTCTCTCCCTCTCTTTCTCTCTCTCGCTCCCTTGCTCTCTCCCTCCCTCCCTACCCCGGTTGTGTCTGTGAGATCTTGACTCCACCATATGTCTCCTGTCACACAGTGCCAAGTATGTGCCAGGTCTATTTCTTTTGTGCATTGGCAAATTTACATGGTTTAATTTTTGTCACGGTGGCAGTGATCTGTCTTACGATCATGCTGGATCTACCACTTCACATTTCTCAATATTCCCATCTAATTTTTTCTTCATATAATCATTAGAATCAGGTATTAAGTACAAAAGGAAAATCCCTTTAAAGGAATGTATAACAGTTTGGGGTTGTATAGGAAAGATGCAGAAAGATATCAAAACATGTTTTCCCCATGGGCTTTGGGCAAAATCCTTTAGCAGGGTCCTCGCAACAAACTGGGGCACTGTGAGAACCATAGAAACTCCTTCTGTGAATGGGGAAGCTGCATGCACCCAGCAAGTGTGTGCCAGGCCCTTGCCCAAGGCACCTTGATGGAAGAGGTTGGTTCCCAAGCCCTTTCTCGAGAAAAAGCCCCCCTTCACCCCAACACACACGTAGAACTTTCCTAGATTGAAATCCCAGAGCTGTTCAAGATGAGTCCCAGAAATCACAGGCATCCTCCTTTAGAATCAGCCCTTAACACCAGGGCCAGTGGCTCCATCCCAAGTCATTGTCTTTCCTGGTGACAGAGCTGGTGGGCCACATTCTCTGGATCAAAGTCATTTGAGGTCTCTTCCACCAAAGGGATCACCACTCAGAAACCTTGAGGTCCTACCCCAGGAGACTGGCTGGTGCTCTGTGTTCACCTAAAACAATATGCAGCTTTTAGTGGGTGGCCTCATCATTTGGCCTGCACACTTCCCTAAAATGAACAGTTCAATCCCTTTTTTATAATCCCTCTGAGCTGTGGGCTTGGTTTATTTATTTATTTATTTGTTTATTTGTTTGTTTTTAGCCTCATAAAAGAGAAATGTAACCCTCATGCCACTTGGTGGAAAGACATATAGATTATACAGAGTCCCATGAACAGACACATTCTATGGGAAATGTAAAAATGCAACAAAGGTAGAGCCATATGAATGCAGGTGAATCCCCTGTTCTCATGATATGATCCTGGACAAATTTAAAACTCTGCTAAACCATTTATAAAACAGTAATAAGAATATCATTCAAAATTTATGTGAGGGGGCCAGTGAGATGGCTCAGCGGCTTAAGCGCCTGCCCGGCAAGCGCGAGGGCCCAAGTTCAACTCCCGGAACCCACATACGAAAAAGGGGCCGGTGATATCGCTCAGCGGCACGGGCGCCTGCTGGCGTGCGAGGTCCCGAGGTCGACCCCCGGTACCCACACACACACACACACACAAAAAAAATTTATGTGAGGAATTAAACCACTTACGGAAATTAGCTTTCTAATATAACTGTCTTAATGTCTAAAATGATCAAATAGAATAATCTGAATATAGGTGTATTATAGTTCCAATCTATAATGGCCCCCAAACCCTCATGTGTTCATAGGTGGGGCTTTTGGGGGGTGATTGGATCATGGGGGTTTATAGCTGACTGAGGTTAGGAGGCAGGGTCTGGTCGGAAGAGGTGGGTCACTGGGATTGTAACTGAAAGGGTTTATCTCCCTCCCCAGCTCCTTCCTTCACTCTGCTACCAGCCCACCGTGCCATGAGCAGCTCTCCTCCGCCATGCCCCTCTGCCATGTCACCCTATCTTGGAGCCAGCTGACTATGACTGAGTCCTTTACAAACCATGAGCCAAAATAAGCCTCTCCTCCTTTAAATTTCAGGCGTCAGATATTTTGCCCTAGCAATGAGGAAAGTGACCAAGACAAGGTTTAAAGGATGCACTAAGCCATCCCTAAGCAAAGTCGTCTTTATCTCCTCTGAGACATCGCCCCACTCCCAGGGTGAATGAGAGAACGTACACAGCAGAGGTCCTTAACCTTGTGAGGGCTATGGGCCTTTTGGAGAAGGTAAAGAATGTTCAGAGCTGCTTTTTCCAAAAGAAGCATAAATGTCTAGATGTGGGGGTCCCTGAGCCTATGTAGCATGGGCCACTTTGTGGAGGCCGAGCCAAGAGATCATGCCTGGAACATCATCACCTGCAAGCCACCCTCGGTCCTCAGGGGAAGGTGTAAACTGCTCTCTTTTTTGTGCAGGACAAAAGAGTATGACAGGACTCATCCCAAGCCATGGCCCATAGCTGAGGCTTAGTCCACCCAGACCCTACCACCCTCACCATACATGGGAACTTCTCCCCATCCCACATCTCATACCAGGGCACGAGCCTAGTTCTGTTGTCTACATAGAAAAAAATCAACACAGCTGAATGCGCTCAAAAGTTTACATCATCTCACTGAAGCAATTTTCCCCTTTATATTTGTGATAAAAATAGCTAGCACTTTGTAGACTCTTGGCATATGTTGTCACCTAACACAGTGATAGCAGGAGGCAGGTCTGATTGTCTCCAGGGGACAGGCAGCTGCATCTTGGTTTAAATGTCATTTCCTGCAGGTCACCCAGCTAGTGGGGGCAGAGCCAGGCTTGGAGCTAGACTCCCAGTCCTTCCCAAATGTCCTGACCCTGCTTCTCTGCTCTGTGCCTGGCGCTGTGGTCCTTAGCTCCCACCTCTGACCTTAGTTCTTGTGCTCAGAGAGGGCCCAGCCTTCTTTTATTTTTCAACTCCCAACTCCAAGGCAGCCCCTTCCCCGCTGGGAAGGTCTCCCCGCTCACCAGTTTTGTGAATCCATAATGGCCTTCCAACCTTCTCAGGGTGTCCGACTTCCCCCACAAATGCCAAGCACTGCCTTCAAAGCCTTTGAATCATCCTATTAACTTGTTCCTTTCTATTTCAGATAAGAACCTGTGCTTTTAACATTGTATTTGAATTTCAAATATCTACCCTCCTTATCAGCTTGCCTGCCATTCTCCTCTGAGAATCCAGTTCAGTCGCTTACCATGGCAAAACTCCCTTTCATACAGCTGGGGAACTGTGGCTGGGACACCATGGGACGAAATTGAATGAGGGTTTCAATTATCCCAGAATCTTCACACACCGAAGCCTTGGTCAAGTTCAATGGGCCTTGGAAATAGGTTTATGTGAAAGCTTCTGGAACAGTCAGCAATTTTTGTACTGCGACTACACCCCTTATGCTTTCCCAGACTGTTGGCTGTTTGCCTACCTGTCCAGAAATTAGTTAACCTCCTCCACTCCAGGCCCGAGGTCTGTGCTACACTTGATCCTCCTTCCTGTGCTGCCACTCCAGCCTGGTGGCCCCGTCTCCAGCTTGGGGGTCCTGGCATTAATAGTTTGCACTCTCTTGATTCTGATCTGCAACCGGCACTGCAGCACAGTGAGAAGGCCCCACTGCCCTGACACAAGACTCTTCTCAGAATTTTACCCGGCAGGGACATCTGCAGCAGACATGACAGGAACGGGCTCTGCACCTGCAGCCCCCAGAAGAGGGGCCTCGGGTGACAGGGTGTGGCCACACTCACACCAGGCAGCACAGGAAGGCACTGGGCATGTGAGCCCTGGAGTGGGAGACCAGGGCCTGAAGTCCTCTCCCGTGTAAAGTGGAGGCAATAACAGTCCCACTTTATAAGGTCATTGTCACAGAACAAGGACCATGGTGAGCACTCAATGAAAATGGCTGCTTAGATGTCCCCAAGGGGCCACTAGCAAATTTGGTGACACCCACAGACCATCACTCTAGCCCACATGGACTCAAAACACGGAGCCCCTGGGAAGGGCTCAGCCTCACTCCTCCCAGACCACACGGTACCCACCTGAGGGCGGCATCATTGTGTCCTCAGGCTCCTCCAGGTCTTCCCAGTCACTCTCACTCCCCTGACTCCATTCCAGAGGCCAGGACTCTGGACAAGCGTGCCCAGAACAGAACTGTGGCAATGGAATGGTCCCCAAGTCCACCTCCAAACAGTCTCCACAGGGCAGCTGGCCTTTGGACGCACAGTGGATCGTCAGGTACTCTTCATCCTCCCAGGTGAGGGAGAGGGCTTCTGGTGGATAGCATGTGTCCCCTTCGACATGGTCCCTGTCCAATCCCAGACCAGAAAACAGAAACTGTGTCTTCCAGCCTTGGTCAGGAACTCCTCGCCCCACCTTCCCCATGATGCATCAGGTGAGACCCAGCCAGGGTTCAAGCAGCTATTGCCAGAGATGGCTCTGGGCATAGGGAAGCAAACAGCAAAGAAGGCATGGCCCCTGTGCTGCAGGAGGCCCCAGTGTCATGAAAACAAAGAGCAGCACACACATGTTACAGTCCGGGTAGGAAGCAGAGGTGGCTAAGAGCATTATGAGAGCAGCAGGCAGCGTCCCAAGCCCAGGGGACCACAGGGGACTTGCCAGAGCGTGCAGCATGACAAGCAGAGCTATGACCTGGGTCTCGCACAGATTTTCCACATGGTACGCAGAGCTGCGCAGAGCCTGGATGAGTTTATTAACTCTATTAGGACCTCGGTTTTCTCATCAAAAAAAAAAAAAGGGAAGGTCCTGAGCTGCACAGGGGAGTCAGGATGCTGACATGAAATGACCCCATTCACAGCTCCCATGGCTCCCGGCACGTGAGAGGCTATTACGACTGTAACGATGACGACTGTTTGAGCAAGGGCTTAGAGGGAAAGAGCCAAAGCACTCGGGAGCTACTCAAGCAGGCGAACTTCAAAGCTCTTTGTGCAAATATCAGGTCCTTTTCTGAGGGCCGAAAAAAATGCCTATTTAGGGAGGCAGCCAGCTGGAGTGACATTTACTCCCTGTGTCATGGGAAAAACAAAGGAGGCAGAGGAACAGTGTGGCTTCTTATCTAGGGATGCAGCCGCAGATAAAAAGGTGACAAAATGAGCTTTCCAGGGCTGGCCCCAGCTCCCCACACAGGGCAGCATGCTTTGTACAGCGCAGCAGACCTGCAGAGAGGCGCTCAGAAAATATCTGTCGCAAGTCTGGTTAGAGAGGATGAGAGGGAGAATCTAAGAGAAAAGCACAGAGATTAGTTTTTGACAAATTCCTGGATCCTTGTTTCTCAGTGTCCTTCCCCACCCCCAAATCAACGGGTTGGTTTTGTTATACCTGCCATGCCCCGCCACCTCCCCTCCCCCTTCCCAAAGTGCCCTCTCGTTTAAAATTGGCTCTGATGCCCCTCAATAGGTATAAGCCGCCACCCAAACACCCCCACGCCATCTGTCCCAACCTGAGTTTTTCTGTGAAATGGACATGATCTATGCTCATGAGAGGTAAGGGTGATGTGTACAAGTGCATTTCATGTAAATATATGCACGCTCACACGTGTAAAAAAGATTCTATGTGGACTAAATAAAAAGAAACCTTTGCTTTCAGGAAAAAAATACTTAAAAATTACCAAGCGCTTGGAGGGAAAATTGATTTAAAAATTTAAAGTACTTGCCCAAATTATATAGAAACTGTGCTTTCTTATAAACACAGAAAGGAAATATCCAGGAAGTTTTGTCAAAAAACAGGAAACCAGACCTGCTGCCCAGGAAGGCCCAGCCCCCTGTGCCCCACCCTGAGGGTGCACGGCACTGCTGCCCACTGGCCACTGCGACACCTGCTTGTGCCCCAAGTCACCCTCACCTCCTCACTCCCTCCACCCTTCTAATGAGCTCTCCAGCTTTCCTGTGAGGCTGCAGCTGCTGGTGCTGCCTGGACAGAGACCTGGAGGCCACCAGCTGCAAGGAGAAGAAGCGAGCAGCCGGCCCATCCAGGTGGCCTTGGTGGCCCTGAGGGTGAAGCCGTGTCTCTCCTTCCACCACAAGTCTGGGAGAACGACAGCCCTTCCTCCTGTCCTTCCCCACACGCTACCAGGCTGCCCGTGGAGATCTGACCTTGAACCTGACCATGGGCATGGGAAAATGTCAGTGAGGAAAGAAGAGGCACTAGAGGGGCTGCATGCACCCCAAGACAGAGCCCATTTCATGGAAAGGGCAAGATGTGGTGATCTGAGGGATTCTAAGGACAACAGCATTCTTCAGAGCAAGACCAGGTGTTCAGCATGCGGATGTGCCAGGCAACAAGGAAGGATCCTTCACCAGGGCTCAAGGCCACTCAGGGACTCCAGGACAAGTGCAGCTTGACTCCTACCCAAGCCTGAAGGGGTCAGGGCACTTAGAGCCTCTGCTCTGCCCAGGTCCCCACGTGGGCTCCCTGCCCGCACACCAGCAGGGCTCCACCAAATCCTGCCACTCTCCTGCAGCTATTTCTGTGAGAGGAACCTCAGTGCAGCTCTGAAGTGTGAAATCATTCTGAAGGTGCAGCTCACTTAGGGACATTTACAGAGAAAAGACCCCATGCCCAAGTTCCCTGGACAGCTGTCTGTCAAACATCTGGACCACCGAGTCATCTCCATTCCTCAGGAGGACAAATCAAATTAGCAGATAGCCTTTCAGACTTGAAATGTTAAGGTATCATAACTGTCTACTTCCTCATGCTTAAACTCACAACAAAGTTAGGTTTTGTGCCTCTTCCTGTAAGGCTCAGCCTTCTCTGCCTCTCTAGCACCAGGCCCCACCTGCTGTCCCTGTTGGCCCCAACTGGAGGCTCTGGGCCTCTGCTCCTACAAGCTGCATTTAGCATTTGGCGGGTCAGTTTGCAGCAGCTCCACGACCTCAAGGTAGAGAAGACCAGGGCGCTGCAGATCTGAGACACCAGCGATAAGCCCCAGCTAGAGACAGGTGTTTAGTTGTTGTGGGAGTGGTGTGTGTGGTAGGAGGAGTGAGTTCTTCTAGGGCCCTGGAGGTGTGTGAGAGGACCCTGTGAAGGCAGCACTCCCTGCCTGCCATGGGCCCTGCTGTGTGTTAGTCCACCGCTGGTCCTGGCCAGGCTGGCCCTCGCCCTCTCCACCCAGCCAGCTTCTGTCCTCACTAGCTACTCTCATCACAGCTGGCCTGGCAGCTACAATCAAGTTAGACCTTTAGTCTCCTAATCATCCTTTGCTTTTCCAGGCACAGTGCCCTACCGAGAAGGGGTCTGGTCACTTCAGGTCCATTTCAAGGACTTTTGCTTTGTTTTGCATTCTCAAGCAGCCACAAAGACTTACATTATTACTTTTACAAAATGATACTTGGTGAATTTACATGCATTTTACTTACAAGAATTAAATTATATATGAGAGGAAGAGAGAAATAACCTTAAGTGTTCTGCGATGACCAACTTTCTACCCCCTGGATGCAAGCCCTGAACATGTGGAGCAGGGAACCCTCCACCTCCTCAGGCCATCTCCGCTCCTGGATATACATTTTGCATAGAGCATAGCCCTTAAATATAAGCCTTTGGATTCTATCTAGGGCTCAACCAGTGAAAAAGTGATTTGCTCCCACACCTGGGAAGCACATAGCATCACACTATCCAAAGTGAATTTCGAGGGTAACGCGACTTAATGTGATTTTCATCTCCTACCCGAATTTTAAAAACTAACCTCACATAAAACGCATCCCGCGCTGGTGATATAGCTCAGTGGTATAAGCACCTGTCTGGCAAACGTGAGGTCCTGAGTTCGACTTCTGGTACCCGCATATTAAAAAAAAAATGCATCCCAGCCAAGCCCTCCCTGTAGCAGGTACTCAATCCCAACTTTCCTCCCCACATATACTATACAGGACTTTTTTATAATGCCGTGCTTTGTAAGGATCTACTGCTATATGATTTTTTAAAATCTCTGGGAATAGAATGTAGAAGAGAATGAGAAATAAAAAGTGAAATGCAATCTTCTCCAAGCATACTTTGGGTTTCCTGGGGTGCTGGCAGCCATCTGGTGTTAGGAAGTAGCCACCTGGCAGATCATACGCTCTGGCAGTTGGATGGGAATTTCAATTGATGAGACTTGTCCTTTAGCTAGAAATAGCCCAGGAAAGGGAACAAATAAAGACTTGTATTGAGTCTTACTATGTGCCAGGAGCTGCAATGTGTTTTTCTTTGGACCTGCACAGTGACATGTGGAGTGGCCATGGTCCTTGTTTATAACTAGAAGGGGACATCAGCCCTCCAGGCACACCACTAAGTTGCAAAGGTGAAAACAAGCTCTATGATCCAGAAGTTCATGCTCTTTTTATTCTAAACTGCACAAAGTGATTTGACTCAGGTGTCAGAAACAAAGAGGTTGTTGGCCTTAGAAAGCCAGCTCAGAACTGTGGACACATCTAAGGGGGTCTGCAAAGAGCCATCATCCCACTCTGTGATCCTAATTCCGAACCTACACAGGAGTGGGGACTGCGTTGGACGACTGCCAGACAAGTGCCATGCTTTCCTCCCTGTGGGGCAGTCACCAGCTATGTGCACATGGAGCACTGGCTAACGTCCTGTTGGAGGAGCTCTCAGGGTTTGAGGCCTTCTTTCAAGGATGTGGAAAGATTGACAAGTGGGAAAGACAGAATAAGTTAAAAATAAAGCCAAGAAGTGCACAGCAAAGCTGCTGCCCATGGCTGCATGAACCATGCAGCTGGAGATCAGAGGCTCCACTAGAATGCTCTGGACAACTTCCATGACTGTCTTGTGTGACCCTCCAAAGGGTGACCCTTCCAAGAATGACAGATTTTGGCCATCTGGTACACCCTGGCAAGTAAGAACACTAAGCCAAATTTAATTTGATTCAGAAAAACTAAATAATGTGATTATTTTTGCAAAAAAAAAAAATAAGTAGATGACATTAGGAAGTGGATTTCACCTTAATATAACAAAGAATTTTCTGATCAACAACTGCATGGTGATAACATGGGTCACGTCAAGCGGGCCTGAGCTCACAGCCCTGGAGATATTTGAGCAAAAGCCGACACTTCTTAAAAGCAGGATGTTACACGCAGATTCCAGCATGGAGGAGGAGGTCAGATTCGACCATTTGACACTGAACAGCCTGATATTCCGTGACACCAGGAATGAAGCACTGTGTGCATATGCTGATAGTTACTAAGTAGCAATATTAATAATAATACCTATTTTAAGTAACTATTGAGTATATTGAAATATAAGCACATGGTAAGTGGAGAATCTAGAGCCACTTTGTAATTCAGCAGTCAGGGTTCCTGTTCATCCTTCCAAACTATCTGGTGGTAAAATCTTTAAAAATACGAACAAGTGTTCCTTTGTCTGCAGAGAACTAGAGTTTGTATATGTCCTACAGGAGCATGCTAATAGCTGTCCTTGGATAAATTCCTGTAGCTTATTCACTTTATTATTTTATCAAGTGTATCAAGCACTACCTACAGTGTAATCTCGAAAGCAGCAATAAATATACTTGTGTTTCTACTCACTGTCAGATGATGAAAATGAGAATCGCTGGTGGATGTGCTTGCCCACCCTGTTCTACTGCACAAATTAGTGGGTTGTTTGGCCAGCGCAATGTTTTTCTAGAAGGTGTATCTGGATGCTTTCGGAAGTGTGTGCCTGGCTCCTGTTTGTCACAGTTCTTCTCCCAGGGCCCCATCATCTAACGCTCACCACTGTTGCATACAGGCACCCTCCAGGTCCATAGTAGGGGGCAGCTCCAGGATCCCCTCAGTTACCCAAGTCCCCAGATGCTGGAGTCCCTTACATAAAATGTAGGACATATTTGTGTATAAGCTACACACACCCCATCAAATACTTTGAATCATCCTTAGATTACTTATAATTCCAAATACAGTGGAAATGTTCTATAAACAGTTGTTATGTTGTGTTATTTAGGGGTAATGATAAAAAAAAAATCTGTATGTGTTAAATCCAGTTTTTCTTCTAATATATTCAATCTGTGGTTGCTTGAATCCACAAATGCAGAACCAGGGTCAGCAGCACTGACTGTACTTCCAGTCCCTACAAATCTGCTCTAGTCACTTGCCTAGGATGGCCACCAAATAGGAGCAATTTAATCTCAGCAAGTTTGTATAGTGACAAACACAGATGATACTGGCCTGTCTTGAGCCCATGCCTCAAGCTAGCAAATGCTCAAAAGCAGCAACTGAGCCTGCATTTGTACCCTTCTCGGTTCCTAACAGGTCTCCAAGTTCCTTGGGTATGTATAATAGACACTGGTCAGACTGAACTGAGGAGTACGCTTTGTAGACAACAGGACCGGAAACTAGAAACACTTAAGAGTGAATGGGCACAAAAATACAGACTAAATGAAAAAATGGTTATAAAAATGAAGGTTTCAGTCTGGGTTTGAAGATGTAAATGTATTTTTAATGCTTTATTAGCACCAAAAATGAGGATGCACACTAGAACTGCTTTCACACCACAGTGGTTTAAAAGGCTGCGATGGGGGCCGGTGAGACAGCTCAGCAGCATAAGAGCCTGCCTGGCAAGCACAAGGTCCTGAGTTTGACTCCCGGTACCCACATATGAAAAAAGGGCCCGTGACATCACTCAGTAGCACGGGCGCCTGCTGGCACATGAGGTCCTGAGTTTGACCCCTGGTACCCACAAAAAAAAAAAAAAAAAAAAAAAAAAAAAAGGGCTGTGATGGTACAGGATAAAGGTTTGCGCACTGGGAGAGAACACAATATCTGCCATCCACAGCCTGCAAAACATCCTGGGGACAATCATGGCCTGGGTGGGGTTCGCTTCCCCACAAGCCCACAAGTTGTGGGCACAGTCACTCCAGACCTATGCTCCTCTGCTTCTGCCTCTCCTCCAAAGCCCAGAACAGTGCTGGGCACAGATGCATCTGGTCGTAGTCACTGATTACTTGGTGGTAATTGTCTAGCAATGCAATACACACAATTTATAAACTGTCTGCAAAGTCGCAAGTCTCACCTGCCAAGTCTCCTGATGTCACACACAGAATAGCAGTTCTGCCTCATATCCTGTTCCAAAGGGGTGGCCAGGAATGGCACCTCCATCTCTTGGTGACGTTGGCATAGGTGAGGATGGGACTCCAGGGGAAGTGCCAAGGACCTGGTGCAGGGTCTGTCCCTGTCTGGACGCCCTCGTGCCTCTCTGAGATCCAGGCCTTCTCCTGCATCTGGGGAGGTGCTGTCCCTCCAGCTGTCCTCCTGATCCAGGCTGGGGCTCTGCTCTGAGTCGGTACATGTTGCCCCGGTGAATTCTCTGTCCACTGGTGTCTATTAAAAGAAAAGCTAATGGTTACTGCCTCCATAGTGCACACTAAAAACACTCTAAAGCTTGCTTCTTTAAGAAATGAAAAGTTCTTCTTTTTTTATGTTATTGTAGGTCAGAGCAGATAAGAGATAGGCTTGGGGTCAGATTCTCTCCGTCAGCTCCCCACTGGCTCACTGGATCCCAGGCAACACACTCAGCCTTATCTCTATGCATCTTAGCTTGGGGGCAATGAAAGGGCTCAATAAATATGAGCACTGTTTTTTTTTTAATGAAAAATACAACAGTTGCCCCTTATTCATGGCTTCACTTTCCATGATTTCATTTATCAGAGCCTGAAAATATCAACTACATGTTACAACTTGTATCTACATGCCCCCCCTAAAGCCTCATGCACTCATAGGTGGGGCTTTTCAGAGGTGGCTGGATCTAGAGTGTGTAATCAAGGATATGTGATTACTAAATTAGTCCACTGATTGGTTATGCATAGTTCTGGGTAGGATGAAGTGTGCCTAGGTGTGAGTGCTACCAGCCCTATGGGCATGTAGCCTAGAAAGATACAAGGGACAGAAAAGGGGTCATCCCTTGTAGCTTGCTGCCTTCTGTCTTCTGCCCACCATGAACCGTTTCTCCTCTGTGATGCCCCTCTGCCATGCCACCCGGCATTGCAGCTAGTTAACTATGAACTGAAACCTCTACAAACTGTGAGCTAAATAAACCTCTCCTCCTTTAACTGGGTATTGGGTATTTTGTCTCAGCAATAAGAAAAAGTAATTAAGACAATAGAAAATTACACAAATAAATAATCCATACTTCTTTTTGTGTGTGTGGGTACCGGGGCTTAAACTCAGGACCTCACGCACCAGCAGGTGCCCGTGCCGCTGAGTGATATCACTGGCCCTTTTTTCATATGTGGGTTCCGGGAGTCAAACTCAGGACCTTGTGCTTGCCAGGCAGGTGCTTATGCCACTGAGCTATCTCACCGGCCCCAATCCATACATTTTAAATTGCAGGCTGTTCTGAGTCTCATGGTGAAATCTCAAGCCATCCTGCTCCATCCTGCCTGAGATGTAAATCATCCCTATGTCCAGCATATCCAAGATGCATTCACTACCTGCCCATTAGACACTTCATAGCTGTCCTAGTTATCAAATCAACTATTACAGCATGGTAGTGCTTGTGTTCAAGTAACCTTATTATACTTATAAACTGGGACTTAATAATGTCCCAAAGCACAGGAGTAGTAATTTAAAGGAGGCATGAGAGCACAGAACATGGAAGGACAGATTAGCTCTGGTGTCATGTGGAAACACTGCAGGGCTTATAGGGAAAAAATTAAAAAAAAAAAAAACAGAAAAAAACAGTACATAGGACAGGGATCCCCAACTTCTGGGCTAGAATGGGTATCAGTTCATGGCCTGATAGAAACAGGGCCACATAGCAGGAGGTGAGAGGCAGGTAAGCAAGCAAAGCTCCATCTGTATTCACAGCTGCTCCTCATGGCTCACATCACAGCCTGAACTCCATCTCCTGTCAGATTAGTAGTGGCTTCCAATTCCCACATGAACTGTGTACTCAGGGATCTAGGTTGCTGGCTTCTTTGAAACCCTCCCCCTGACCCTGGAAGATTTGTCTCCCACAAAACAAGTTCCTGGGGCCAAAAAGGTGGGGACCACTGATATATAGGGCTCAGTACTTTCCACTGTTTGAGGCATCCCTTGTGCCTCTGTCACAGACACTCTGCACCAAAACACATGTCTCTTCCCCCAAACATGACTCGATTCCCCACACCACTGTTCATGGCCCTGTTGGTACTGTGGTTCTCTCTCCAAGGCCCTGCTGCAACTTGCTACTGCTGCACCTGCATTTCTTTGGATACTAGGCTTTGTCCCCAGCACACCCTTCTCAGCTTTCTGATTCCAGCCACAAGCATGGTCTTAGAGCTATTTCATAACGCAAGACATAATTATATTCTTTGAAATCTCTTTTGAACTATTTTTAACATCTGCCTGCTTCCCTCTGTGAATGAGTTTAAAAATATCTTTAGCATGTATTCATATTTATAACTCTACAGAGTCATGATTTTACCTTCTCCTGAAAACTGGGCTGCCACTTCCATCCCATCATCCACATCTGGGCATAACAGAGGCACCTTCACTCCTGCCACCCATGGAGGGAAATGCCCCCAAAAGTGCACACTTACTTAATTGTAAATTGTAAACATGGCTCCACTGATGGACTGTGTACATTATACCAAAGGACACACCAAAAATTAAAATTTAAAATAAACGAGATTAAAAAGTAGAGAAAGAGCCATTATCCCATGGTTCCTTGGTGAGACCACTGAGATCTCCTTTTTTTTTTTTTTTTTTTTTCTTTTATGTGGGTACCGGGGGTTGAACTCAGGACCTCACACTTGCCAGGCAGGCGCTTATGCTGCTGAGCCATATCACCGGCCCCTTGAGATCTCCTTTTTGATGCTCCAGCTCTCCTATCTCACAGCAGTCCCTCCACTCTCCAAGGCTTTCAGTCCACCACCTGCTGCTTTTTCACCATCTCCTTTCCCCCCACGCATTTCCTCAGTGTTCCTGTGACCCTGCCCAGATTCGGTGATTCAACCCGAGAATTGCTCCCCTACAAAGGAAGCTGACCCACAGCTCTTACATCCCTTACATCCCTCTCTGCCTCCACCTGTCTCCTGCAGGTGCCACATGTTGATCCTGGTTCCCAGTGAGGTCAGGTGTGGACCTCACACCTGAATCTGAGTTTCCACCCACACTGAGGTTCAGTGCATACTTGTAGGTGACAAATGGCACGCAAGACCTCCAGATGATCTTTCTCTGAGTCCTTAGTAAAGACACTTTCCTTTCTTCCTACTCTCTACGGGATTTCTCACATCTCTCAAGTTTCAGACACTCTATTCTTCACCTTGCCTCTCATTCCAGAGGGAGAATGGAAGCCTTAGATAAGAGCCCTCCATCTCCCCAGGCAAATTCCTCCGGGGCAGCCTGCATCCCAGCCCACATAGTGCTCCACTTAGCAGCCAGCCCTCTCAGATGAGTGTCTGCCCTCACTACTTCCACATGGTCCCCTTCTATCTTGCACCTCCATCAACCAGGCTTCCATTCCCCTCCCGTCCACCCAATTGAAAGGCTTTAATCAGGGTCTCCAGTGACCTATGTCATCCTCCAGACAAAGGGCAATTCTCTCTCCTCATGAATCTCACAGCACTGCTCAGCCGCATGCAGCTAAGAGGTCCCTCCCTCCTGCCCCAGAGCCTTGCACCCTCCTGTTCTGCTCACCTAGAGTGTGCTGGCTCCCTACCACTTCCACACCCCTGCCTCTCCATCCCATGTGTCTTGCTCCTCTGTCCCAGATCTCTCAAAGTGGGTGTCCAATTCTGACTTCTCAGCTAATTCACTTTTCCCAGCCCTGTTCTCCAAGATTATTGCCCATGTAGACGTCTTCTCTGGACAGCCTGTGTACATCTTAGTCTTACGTGGTACCAAGAACAGTTGCTTTTCCTCCATGCATGGAGCCTAAGACCTCCTAGTCAGGCCTTCCTACAAGGTGCCTCAACCAAAGTCAAGCCCCTGCCCTGGGCCTGTGCACCCCAATGCTGGTCAGAGCAGGGTGCCATTCAGGATGCTCCAAGGGGCTGTCCCAGCTGAGGCCCCTGTTTTGGCTGCACCACATTGGTTCTTCCTCTGCCCAGCCAGCTTCCAGCACCATCACAGGTGACATCCAGAGGGCCAGCCCTGTAAACTTCCTGCACTGGAGGCCCTGCCAAAGAATCTGTTTCCCACAGACTCCTCTGGTTCGTGGCATTGGATAATACTTGGCAAGGCCGCAGGTCCCGGACACTTGCTCGAACACTAGTCTAGACGTCTCCATGAAGGTACTGCTTAGGTGTGGTTAATGTTTAAATAAGTAGCCTTAGAGCAATGCTGTGCTGGGCCTTATCCAAACAGTTGAAGGCCTAGAGAGTAAAACAGAGCTCCTTGGAGGAAGAGAAAGAAGCTGGGGCCAGCTGCCTTCCTGCCGTGTTGAGTCTCCCTCCAGGCAGCCAGGGCTTCTTGGGACCACAAACAGGGACAGGGCTCTGGACAGGAGCCAGGTTCAGAGATGGGGACACATCTTACCTGCCACTCTGGCTGCATCTCGGGCAGCACACCTGGAGGCGGTCGGCAAAGGAGGAGCGTGACTTCCTGGGGGGGCCCTCGCAGTAGACTGAGCACCTCCTATGAGAAACCCAGAGCTGTGGGGAGATCTGGACTGACCCCGCTGGAGCCCCTCACATGTGCTCTCCACTGTCTCCCAGCTGCTGCTTCCTCCTCAACCTTTTTCCATTTCTCAGCTCCAGAGACCTCTGCAGACCACCGACTTCCCAAATTGCAAGGAGCTGAGGATGGCAGCCTGTGGGTCCATGAAGGTGAAAGGCAAAGGCCGAGCTAGGAATGACCCCACCACCCTGGTCCCCTGACCCTGGCTCCGAGTGTCCTATCACAGCTCACCAGGGCCCTGTAACCTCCCACCTGTGGAACTGACTGGCCTCCTCCCTGCCCAGGTCCCTGCAGTGTCAGCCACCCTCTTCCCCTGTGTTGCCCGAGGGTGGTGGTCTTTCCAAAATGCGACATGGCCAGATCCTTCTCCTGCTGCCTCCTCCATGGCTGCTGCAGCCTCCATGAGTCTCTCTCCTCTCCCTGCTTCTCCCTCTTCCTCTGGGAGGTCAGTCTGGAATCTGCTTTCACCTGCCGCTATCTCACCGAGTTGGTCTAGCCTGCCTGCCCCTCAGTGCCCACAATGTAAACTCTGCCATGCCAAGCTGCTCCAAGCTCCCTCTCACATCCTAAAGCATGAGATGCCTCTTTGGTAGCTCCTACATCCCACCTGGGCCAGCATTTCCCAATGCCCAGCACTAGTGACATTTCCGGCTAGATAATTGGGACAAAAGTCCTGTGCACTGAAGGACAGTTAGCAGGATCTTGGGCCTCTACCCATAAGATGCTACAGTGCTTATCAGTCATGACAAGTATCATTGTCTCTGGAGTTGGCCTACTGTCCCCCAGAGGCAGCAGTATCCCTGCATGAGAAGAGCTGGTCCAGTCACCCCATGCCCCCACAGCTGCCAGGACCAACACCCATGTGCCTCTTGCCTATTCCCTGGAGTGAGCTCTGCAGCACCAGCTCTCATGACTACTGTGTTCTTCTGCAGGCACTATTGTGTCCTTGCCCACCCTGACCTCTGAGGCTCCAGGAGCTGTCCACCTGTGTCCTTGTTCCTCCCAGGGTTGCCACCCAGCAGTGGCTCAAAGCATGGACAGAGGAAGGCACAACCTGTGCCTCCAGGCACCCACTGCCATGGTCCTGCTCTGAGCTCCTGGGGCCTCCAGGGGTGCTATGTGGGGCATCCGCTTGAGCTCAGCCAGAGGAGCAGGGCAGGGACAAGGAGAGGGCGAGGGAGGGAGGTGCCGGGTCCTGTTCACCTCTCTGTGGGGTGCCACACAATGCCTGCACCCCTCCACTGCTGTCACGGCTCATGTCAGTGTGTCAATCTGTTTGTCTGTCTGTCTCTCCCTCCGCTGCTGTCACGGCTCATGTCAGTGTGTCAATCTGTTTGTCTATCTGTCTCTGTCTCTCTCTCCCTGATCACAGGCAGGACAATTGATGTCACACTATGCACCAGAAGCTATAAATTCAGCAGAGAAATGGGCAGGAGAGCAGAAGGTACCCCAGGAAGCCCCTACAGCCTCACACCTGCTCCCAGAACTGTGAGCCCCCACAGTGGCCCAAGTCCAGGCCAGTTTCCCTGATTGACAGTTAAATGCAGGACCATTCTGCCAACTGCCATCTGTGGGGCAGAAGTCATGACTGAATGTCAAGAGCCCAAGGCGGGTAAGGCTAAAAGAAGTGGCTGAAGGCCACCTGCACCTGGAGCTTCAGTCTTTGTGGCCCCGCACCTGGAAGACGAGGCCCTCCGTGGGCCTTCCGTTCACTGCAAGGATGATGTCACCAGCTGCGATGGCCCCGTGCTCCTCAGCTGGCTGCCCTGGAAAGAGCCTCTTAATCCTAATGAGGTCGCTCTGAAGGAAACTGCAGCTCCCCTGCTCCACCTGCACGAAGCTGAACCCCAGGCCGTTCGTGTTCTTTTTCAGCCTGACTTCAAACTTAGGACCTGGATTGTGGGGTGCGAATAAAAATAACTCCCTCAGTAGGCTACTATTGAGTGTCCTGCACATGCAGACTGTGACAGAGGTGAATTATTTCTGTTTTGCCTAGAAAGATGTCATTTGCTCCTTTTCATAGTAGAGTCCATTGTACCTGTTAATCCACATCCGTGCTGCCCAATAGAGGTGTAAGACGAACTGCAAATACAACCCATAAGTATCTTTTCAAAGCTTTCAAATAGCCTCATTTTTAAAAAGTAAGAGGAAACTGGAAAATAAACTTTAATCGTGTATTTTGTTTAACCCTCGATTTACAATAGGATTATATCCTGGTAAACCTGTTGTCCATTGGAAATATTGTAAATTGAAGTGCACTTAAGTTATCTAACCTATCAAGCATCCTAGCTTAGCTGATAGAGTATCACTCACTCCCCTGCCCCAATCATGGGGCTGATTGGGGGCTGCAACTCACTGGCGCTGCCCAACAACTCAAGACCAACAACTCAAGCACGCATCATACTAAATATCGCCAGCTGGGAAAAGATCAAGACTCAAAATTCAGAGCCCAGCTTCTACTGAATGTGTGCGGACTTCACACCATGACAAAGCCAAAAAATACTGTAGGTCAGATCATTCTAAGTTAGGGACCATCTGTAGTTCTGAAATATTCTTATTTCAACATATAATCAATACAAAAATGGCTAATATTTTTCATTCTTTTAATGAACTAAGTCTTCAACCTCTGTTACGCATCTTATTCAGTTGGATTGTCACAGTTCAAGAAGTGGCCACCATGCTGCACAATGCAATTATAGACACCCAACTAATATATAGAGAGAGATGGCTCGTGAGCATGCTCAGCATGTTCCTAGCATTAAGTGAAACTTATATCACGTGTGCACTGCTCTTGTAGGACCCTAATTGTGCTTTATGATGCTCAGCACTAAATTTTGCCTAATTAGACCATGGGGACAATGATGGCCAACTCTAGGGACAGCTGCCAATTTGGTTTGCCATGCAAGATGGGCAGAGCCCCGGACACCTGGGCAGTCTGGCAGCCCAAGAAGCTTCTGGGTTTCCTCATCTGCCTTCACTGACTCAGCGGGCAACCGTGAATGTGGAGATGGAACCACAACGCTCAACTTCAATTGGAGCAAGACCGGAGCCATTAGGTGGAGGTTTGTGGCACAGCCAATTCTGCCTCTGCCACCCTGGCCTCCTTGGCTCAGTTCGCAGTCAGCTTTTCAAGGCGCCCACTTGAGAACACAGAGCAGAGACAAAAGAGGAAATGGATTTGGTTTAAGGATGAGTGTTCCCCTCCTCCACACCACCCCCTACCCTAAGGCTGCCTTGCCCCCAACCTGTCCCATGCCTGTGCAGCAGGACCGCAGAGAAAGGGCTTGGCATGGGGCTAAGATCCAAATCATGACATGCGAAGGAAATAAACCTTTTCCAATCAGGAAACCAAATCACAAGAGATGCTTTGTAATGTGACGCTGATAACAAGGCTGGGTGTCTGAACACCTTTGTCTTCCACCACCTTTGTTCCCGCCTTGGCGGGAACACGGAACCAGGTGTATCTGAAAATGTACACTTTCACGCCAATTTCATCCCTAAATACTTCTCAAGCATTAACATTTGGGCAGCTGATCAGAAGACTCAGGAAGGCTTGCGGCAGAATTATGCCTGGTATCATTTTGGAACAATGCATCTGCTTCAGAAACATACACCATCCGCTTGGCTTGTGATCATAATCAGCACTGCTCGCCCTTTTTCTTGAGAACCCAGAGGAAGCCTTCTTGCCTTTCCCCTTTGACTTGACAACTCAAAAGCAGCATGTGATGACACGACAATAGTAACACTCCATTCTCTCCCCTCTCACCATCTGTCACTGAGACACTGCTCAAAGGGCTGCCAGGCAGGGCTGTTACCAAGGAAACCACCACATGTTCATCTCCCATCCTGTCATTAGCAGAAGGACACTGCTGTGCTGTGCCCGGGCTTCTTCTCTCCAAGACCAGCCTTGCAACCTGGAAGGATGGCAGGACACACTCAATTTACACTCTGGACAGCAACGGGGCACCACTCCCTTCCCTCTGCAAAGGCTTCTTCCTCTTTTTAATGCTTCTGACGAGGTGCTTCATTTGAGTCTGAAATCACAATCTTCAGTCTAGGCTTTGTGGGATCCGGACTGTATTGCCACCTGCCCCCTGGACACAAGCACCTGGGAGTCACACCTGTCCTTCCAGGGCCCACAGTCAGTGCCAAACTCAGCCTCTTCCCTTTCCTCGTTCTGCCTCAGTCTTCCCTTTGCATCTGTGCCCTCAAAACAGGCACCATTTCCCCCATTAAGCCCCTGGGGACACACGTTGAGGGGTCCAGTGTTCCACCTTCTGCCCTCCAAATTCCCATCTGGTTTAAGGCTCGTGAGCTCCCCACCAATAACAACTCCCCCTGTGCTCCTCCTCCAGTCCCTCCCCACTGGCAGTGCCCAGTTGGTCTCCAGCAAGCTCCTGGTGGCCCGGCTTGCCAGACCCTGCCTTCATTTCCTTTGGTCCAACCTGTATGGCTGCTGCTGAACATGGAACACTCTTGGTTAAAAGCCTCTAATGTCTCCAAAACCCACAGGATGGCGTCCCAGGTCTATGCCAAGGCACCCCCCTGGTTTGACTTCCCATCCTTCTTCCCAACACTCTATACTCTTGTTACCCAAAGTGAGTAAGGAACCAAGGCCAGACTTCTCCTGGAAGCTGGTTAGAAATGCCAAGCTTCCAACCCAGAGATGTAGCCAGCTGGCCTCTACCCTTCTGTGGCCAGTGTCAACACCAGGCCCATGACCCCACAGTGATGGTTCCCAGCTGTTGTCATGCCAATAGGAGAGCCAGGTAGCATCTCTAATCATGTTCATGAGCAAAGGTCTGAAGAACAGAGGGTGCTAATGAATAATGACTGTTCTGGAGGTATGTCAACCGAGGTCGCCAAGACAAGAGCACTTAATCATGAACAGATGCCTCCGTTGGGAAAGGAAGTAACGAGAGAGCAGAGCTCTGCCCAGTAGCTTACTGGGAGGGCTTCAGGAATCCTATCTCTGTGGACTCCTCAGGTACCAGGAGAGGGTGATGCCAGCCCTACATGGGTGCAGTTAAAAGTGCCCACACCCAAGCAGAGGACATGGCTGGTTACACAGAGACACTGCCTGGGCACTGCGTGGAGTGAGGGGCACATGGTGGATGGACGTCCTTGGCTCGTGGGCTCCTGACTTGCTACCCAGTGGTGGTATAGAGACTCCCGGGGCAGCCAGGGTGATGGGAAGAGCAGGAACTCAGGGTGAGGGGCCCCATGGGCAAAAGTGGGGGGAGAGAGCACCTGAGAGCCAGGATATACTACTCAGTGGGGTGGCACAGGCATAGGGGGCACTGCAGGAGCCTGGACAGAAAAACTGCTGCGCTTTCCCAGCTCTGTTCCGCTGTCTGATTCCTAAGTCTAGGCAAGGACCATGATCTCCCCAAGGCTATATATAGAAGAGCTTTTCTGCTTGAAAACATCTGTCTGCTGTCTCCTGGGTTTCACAGCCCCATAGAAAAGTGGTGCTAGGAGGCAAAAATAGACAAAGAAAGTCATATTTTGTTTCCTGGCTGCCTCTCCCCCACCCAGAGGCAACTGCAACCTCTGCTGCTCCTGTCCAAGAAAGCTCCAGAAGGAAGGGAAGAGCCCCGGAGATGGGTGCACTCACCTGCCCGGGACCCTTGAGGCACTGCACAGCCTGCTTGTGGGTGAGGCCGCACAGACTCACTCCGTCCACCTGCAGGAGCCGGTCCCCTGGGGAAGGAGGCAAGCCATGTGCCGCACCCCTGGGGCTGCAGGAAGGGCTCCTGCAAAGCCCCTCCCCACACCTGCATGCAGCTTCAGGAGCGCAGGAGGCAGAGCTGCTCGGTCCCCGTGGGTCAGCAGGATCCCACGTGGCCCAAACACCCTGCTCACTGAAGCCCCCACCTTTCCTTCCCAGGCACCTAACAGACGAGCCACACAGAAAGGCCTGTCTCTTCATGGCTCACACGACGAAGCCAGCCCTGTTCAGCCTAATCCTTCCTCCTGTTTTCCTGTGAAACCATTTTTGAAATTATTTTCAAGTTGCTCAGGGGTAATATTTATATCACCAGGATTGTTTTTTTTTTTTTTTTTTTAATGGTCAGAGAGACATGGTTGATATTGGGGACACTGAATTCAAGGGGAAGTGGAGATAAGACAGACCCAAGGTGTCATTTTGGGGTTGATTCTGGCAGTTTTGGAGAGCAATAAAAATCACTCTTTTCCTTCAGAGCAGTGAGACAGGAGGTAGGGTAGAGAGAAGGTTACTGTGTCCCTTCAGATACTGAAGCAGCTGCAGGGTGGGGGACCAATGTCAGCTCTGTCCTCTCAGGGAGGCAGCACTCTCCCATGAAGGTCAGCAATGACCTGCCTATAGATCTCCTATTTTATATCACTTTATCTGTGTGTCCCAATTTGCCACCCCAAACTGTAGAGCCCTGCTAATGTATCAGGTGGGAGGGGACAGGTGAAATCCTCCCCTTCTGGGAGAGGAAAGCAGGCTCTGAAGAGGCAATGGCTTGCAAGGGGTCCCAGAGCAGATGGGGCGGGACCCAAGGCTCCCCACACAGCCCAAAGTGCCTTCTGCCAAAAAGCACAGAACTCCTGGCACAACTCCATCCCTCACCCTGCAGGATCTGCCCTTCCTTGGCAGCTGGGCCTCCAGGAATGATGGATTTCACATAGATTCCTCCATGGAGCACGCTTGTGTTGATGCCACCCTGAAAGACACAAGGGAAAGCTCACCACCCATCGCCCCAACCTCCCTAAATTCCCTAACACAGGGAGCCCCTCCAGCCCCCATCTGTGGGAGACCACCACGCTGCTCTCTCCTGAGAAACAAAGCCTTTGCCACAACCTGTCCCTGACCTCTCCTTCACCCTATTTGCTGAGATATGTGGAGCTGGCTATATTGAAACAAACGTTCCTGGCAGCAAAGGTGCCAGCCTTGCATACATCAAAACTATCTGTGCATTGCTAATCGGAGGCCTCTGTGCCTGGTACGGCTACAAAATTTCTCTTCCCTATGTACTCTGCTGCAACCCCCACCCACCTCCCTGATTGATAGCAATAAAAGCCATGAGCTTTTGGAGACCAGGCCTTTTGTTCCAGAGAGAACACTGGGTCATCCCAGAGCTCCTCAACTGCAGAACATTCTCTTTGTCTTTCTTTTGCGTCCGTGTGCCAGGTAGGTTAGACTGATACCCTCATCAGGGCTTTCGGTACCCATCTCTCCCTCTGCGCATCTCCATCCAACACGGTCCTCTGTATTCACCTGTGCAGACTGCACTCACCACCGAGCAGTAAAGTTAGATGTTTGCACAGAGCGTAACTATACAGGCGACAAGGAAGCCCAGCCACACCCCTAGCACTGGCACACGGCAAGTGCTTGGTAAGTAGAGTCACACAGGATGTACCAAATTTCTTCGGGTAGCAACCAACGGAGGCAGATTTGCAATGGGCCTGAGGCCTACGCCTGGCACATTTGTGTGCACATGTGCTTGTTAAAAGCAGAATTCAACTACACAGCATTTGCAACTTACCAATTTTAACTGAGCAATAGATCATAAATACCCTCCAGAGCAAAAGACCAAGAGCTAACTCTATTTTTTTCTTCTAATTTACTTTTCACATGTAGACATACAGATAGACAGATGTCTTATCAGTGGTATTCTAGCCTTCTGGCACAGTTTTTGAATGTCTTCCTCCTTACCCGTTTCCTGCCTCCTCCTTCCAATCCCATGATAGGGGTTAACACATTAATAAATGGTAATAACTGGGCATCTAGTATCTATCCCCTTCTTTTTATTAGTACATGTTTGCAGTCCATGATTACATTCATTGTGAGGAGTTAGTGCGTGTACGTAACACACTTTAATTCTTTCTTTTAACTTCTCTCCATACTCACACAATCAAATAGAAATGGTTAAATAAAAGTCTGGCTAAGCTTCATGATAGACACACACCAGGAATTTGAACAGCCCTGCCATAGTTTGGATCTGTCCCCCCAAAGGTCCACGTGGTAAGGCTTGGTCCCTAGCATGGATGATTTGGGGAGGTGGCGAAACCTTTGGATGTGGGGAGGTCTTTAGATCTTTGGAGATGTGCCCTCAAAGGGGATTGTGAGAGCCCACTTCCTCTCCTATCTCACTCACTTCTGATGGGCTGCCTTGCCCCACCCCCCCAAAAAATGAAGCCAACTAATCATGGGTTGAAACTTCTGAAACTCTGGGCCATAATTACTTTTTCTCTTTGCAAGTTGATTGTCTCAGGCTCTTGTTATAGTAACAGGAAGCTGACTAACACAGACTCTGAGGCCTGGTGAAATGTTTTTTCAATGAATCCAAGACTACTTTGGAACTAGACTTCCAGCACTGCTAATGTAAAACCTCCAGGCAGTCAATCATCACACAAGGGCTTCCAATTCCCCTCCTGAGCAGCTGCAGACCTGAACTCTCAGTCTCGCCTTGCCAGTGGACTTCTGCCTTTTCTGCCCTCTTTCTGTCTAACGCCTGCAGCTCCTGTTTAGGAAGGCCTTGCAGGAGGGTGACACAGTTCTCCCTTCCCAGTCACACAGCTTCATTTCAGGCCACTAGTTGGTGGCCTTTGTGTCTCACTAACAAGCACAGAAATGTACACACACTCAGCTAGGTTACCTGCTGCACAGAAAGGGGCCTCCTAGCCACAGTTCTCTTCTCTCTTGCTTGCTTGGTGGGTGCTTCATGGAAATCTTTCCACGTGGCTGAACTGAGTGCCCATTCATTTTAATGGCCACAGCTTGGCGTCTATGTATACACACGCCATAGCACATGCAGCCTTTCCTCAGTGGGTCCTAGTCATTTTTCCCCAGTATTTTTGTCACTATAAGCAACAGTGCATTAAACATCTTACATGTACAGCTTTACATGTACACTTGGAATCTTGTTTCTACTTCTATGGGCTCAAGGATATGTACATTTTCATTATAATAGATGTTGCCAGGTTGTATCCCAATGTGAATGTGCACATAATTATTCACATTCCTAACAGATTTGTATGACAGTCCTTTTTTTCTGTATCCCATCAGCTATATTTGGCTAACTGATAGTTATAAAGTTTCATTTTAATTTAATTTATATTCCCATGGCTTCTCATGGGTTTGAGTGTTTTTCATTTGCTTGATGGCTATTTGGATTTGGGCAAGACATTTCATAATTATTTCTGAAATTAAATTTCTCCAAAGAAAATCTAAGATTTTTTGCCAGCCAAAGGAAATCACCAACCTTTTAGCATATGCATACGTATATATATACATATATATACATACATATTATATATATATATATATATATATATATATATATATATATGAATAATCTAAACTTTAGCAAGTGCTTCAGATGAGAAACAGCTATGCTTGATGTCTGTTAGGATTGTTACCTCAAGTCAAGTATAAATTGACCATCCTCGGTATCAGCCTGCTCATTCTCTGTGGACTCATGAGCCTTATTTCTTGGGGTCTTACTTGTTCTTTTAAAATCACTGACTGACAAGCGGATGGCATGTGGGGGGGTCCAACAGCCCAGGATCCTTGCTCTATCTAGATGCACAGCATTGTCAGGTAGGAAAGCAAAGCATATCCTCCATCTCTCGGGTCTCCTCTAGAAGTTTTCACTCTCACACCATTTCCTTACCTGCTGGAAAATTCCAGTCTCTTTCCAATCAACAAGGAAATGCAACAGTGACATTCCTGAAATCCAGACATTTTCCAGGTCTCAAGGTAGCAGGTTTCAGTGCTTGGGAATAAGAGCAGCACCCTCCAACCTGTGGCTCTGAGTTCTCACCACCTTGGTGTGCTCCGTTCTCCAAACCTTGGGGTGATCTCAGTTACATGTGTCACCTCCCTCATCAGGGGTCTGCCAGGTAGAACTCAGAAGCCAGATGCAAAGTGTCAGTCTAGGCAGAGGCCTTACACACTGAACTTTGCCCTTGGAGGACCAAGTACAAGGCTCCTCTGTGATCCACTTGGGATGACCATGTACTACCCTACTTGACTTTGGCTGTGACCTTGAAGCCTCATCTTCTCACTGTCCAGCTTAACATCAGAGTCAGAACACATCCTCCAATTCCACCCACACCACCTCCTCCCATGTTTGGGGCTCCTGAGTGTCTGCCCCTGCCTTAACCTCAAGTTGCCCTGTGTTTCCCAGTCTGTCTTTGAGCTCTTGTTCCCCACAGGTGGCTCCTATGGACCTTCTTGGCTCACCCACTTTCCACATGCTACTTGTACACAATGCACACAGCATCAGGGTGGAAAGCTCACCAAGGCTCCAGATGGACAGCTCTTTAACTGTTTTCCAAGCCCCGCTAACACTTACCATCACACTGAATCCAAGTGTCCCATCTTCTTTAACCAGCTCTACGAAGTAGATTTCACATGAGTTGGTTTCTGGAGGTGATGGAGGGGAAGAAGCACCAGCGCCCTACCCCAAACAACAAATAGAAAAGAAAGGCTGGTGAGATAGCTCAGCGGCATAAGTGCCTGCCTTGAAAGTGCAAGGTCCTGAGTTCGACTCCCGGAACCCACATACGAAAAAAGGGCCGGTGATATCGCTCAGTGGCACGGGCTCTGGCTGGCAAGCACGGGGTCCTGAGGTCGACTCCCAGTACCCACATAAAAAAAAAAAAAGAAAAGAAGAAGCATGCGGTGCCTGCCCTGTCTGCACAGAAGGCTCCTCTGAGTCTCACCTCTCCCAGGAGCAGGCAGCACTGCACCCAGAAACAGCGTGAGCTTCCAGGCTGGCCAGCAGGGAATCTCCTCCAGCTGCAGCAGTTCCTCCCCACATGACCTTGCCCAAGTCTCTCAGATTCTCCAACATCCACTTCCCAATCCAAAGAGCTAGCAGGTTGATCCCCTCCTGTCTGTGTGGCTGCCATTATACCCAAACCATGGCAGGGTCCCCATAAATGCAGGTCCCCTGCTGTCTAAACTCATGGTGTTAGAATGGAAGTTGTCCAGGCACTTCCTGGGAGCCCCATAAACAGTGCCAGCTAAGTGTGGGCATGCTGGACATCAGAGGCACAGCAGCTGCCTGAGGCAAAAGACAACCTCAGAGGGCTCTCCACTCTTCCTAGTTCGTCCTTTGCCATACAATAGTTGCATGCTTTAGGGCAGAGAACAATGATCACACCATGTACCAGACGTTTTGCTAGGTACTGTGGCAACAACCATGTAAGACTTGTTCATCTATTCATCCAATCATGCAGCAGCATTTATTGAGCACCTTCATGTGCCAGGCTGCTATGGTTTCAATGTCCCTTTGCAAACTCATAGTGAAATTGAATAGCAAGCATGGCAGTTACTACCATCACGAGAGACCTTACGGGATGATTAGGTCATGAAGGCACAACCTGCATGATGGATTACTTTGGGAGTGGGTTAGTTATATGTAAAAGGAGAGAATTCATCTGTTCCCCTTTTCCTCTTCCTCTTTCTCCCTCTCCCTCTTTCTCCCTCACTATGTGATGCCATCCACTGTCAGCAAGAAGGACTTTAGCAGATGCATCCGCTCCATCCTGGACTTCCCAGAAACAGGAGCCACATACATTTTCTACTGTTGATCATTTACCCAGTCCTTGGCATTCTGTTACAGTAACACAAAATGGACTAAGACACATGTGCTATGCAAGTTGCTGGGGAGATGGCAGCGATGACACAGGTCTAGCAGGATAGAAACTTTTAACAAAGAGATTGCCAACAAATTAACCCATAACCACATGATAATGAGTGTGAATATGATGGCCTGGAGGCTCAGGGACACAAGTACAGGAAGCCAGGAAGGGGGACAGTGAAATGTAAAGCCAGGTGTGGCTGAGGCAAAAGCTCAGGGTGGGAGGAAGGAAGCCAGAGTGTAAGTGCCAGGACAGGTGACCATCAGTTCAAGGCAGAGAATGCCCAGGTCACTGTTCAGGCTCCACTGGTCCCTGCTCCTAGAAAAAGGGTCTTTTGTCCCATCTTCCTCTTTGCTTAGTGCTTTCTGGTCCATGTTGGGAGATACTATTAACACACAGGAAAATAAGCAAGCCAAAATAAACTAAAAAAATTATTAACCCAACACAAGAGGTTCCAGAGCGATTGGTGAGCAGATACAGCCTCTGTTCTCCCAGGAACTCCTCCAAGGTGAGGAATTTTGTCTGATCCTCAAAATCCATACAAACAGCTACCAAGGGTGAGACCCAAAGTGAGAGTGTAAGCTCAGCTGTGTCACAGAAGCTTACAGGCCACAAAGCTGGCAGGGGATCCAGGGGAGGCCACACTGAGCGGGTCTGGCAGTGTGTACCATGGCCCACTGTGCCATGGGAAAGCCATTGAACCCCTCTCTGCTGGCCCCAGAAGCCAGCTTGCAGGGTCACAGAGGCCCTCTCTGCTCTGTGTCATACCAAAGGAGCCTCACGGGGAGTGGCCTGAGAAGCAAGTGTCAGCTGTGACCCCAACCCCTCAGACTCCAGCCCCAACCCTACCACAAACTTCCTGTAGACCGTGGCATGGCACTTTCATCCCTGTGCCTCGGGCACTGCACCTATAAAAGGGCTGAGAGGTGTACAGGTGTACACAGGCTTGGAGGAAGCCTCCTTAAGAGTACATGCAGGGCCCAGGGCACCACTGGGCACATGGTAAGCACCAAATGTCTGCCCTACATGCTTTGCTGACCTCTGCACCAGGCAGACACCAGCGAACTTCAGAGGAGCTGGCAGGCTCTGGGGACCAGCAAGAAGCCAGTGAGTACCAGGGCTGGTACTGCCTGAGCCTGGGGCATGAGCAGGGGGGGCAACAGAGCCAGGGAGCCTGGTAGGAGCTGTGCTGTAAGCACAGGGACAGCCAACCTGTGTCAACACAGAGCAGCAATAGGCCTGTCCCCACTTGTGCCCCACTGCAGTCTCCAGCCAGACCTCTGCAGGAACAGAGAGTGACACAGCCCATGAGTGACAGCAACAGGGAACCCAAAGCAAATGGAAGGGGCTAGAGCATGGTCTATGGGCCACCGGGGACTCTAAAGAGATGGTGGGGGTAGGGGAGAACTGGGCCTGAAGCTGGGCTCTCAGTTTGCCAGGGCCGGGCTGAATCTTCTTCCTCCCCAGGCTCTCAGTCAGGAGCAGAGCCTCTGAATGCCAGCTTGGGGACAGTTAGAAATCAAGATCATGGGATGCCTGATTGCCTGTACCCAGCCCAGATAGCCATCCACTTCCTCATGTTGTCTCCATAACCATTCTAACTAGTGATGAAGGGTGCTGGTCCCCAACACTCAGCCCAGGGGCCCAGGAACTGACAGGAGCCCTTTCCCCCAACAACCATGCAGGGCAAGCACCTATTTCCATCGTACAGATGAAGAGACTGAGGGTCAGAGGGACTGAGTGACCTCTAGTGACATAGCACATGGAAAGCACAGGACTTGGGGGATGCACTTTAAGTTCTAGGAAGTGAACCAAGGGACAGTCACCTTCACCGGCAGAGGTGAGCACTGAGGCCTCCGCTGGAGCGTGGGGCTCTGCGCCTGGGCCATTTCCTGCTTCTCAGGGTCTCTGTCCTGGTCTTGTGTGTGTGATGACAAGCTCCCCTGGTGCCCGGCGCTCAGGATATCTGTCGAGAAGACCTCACAAATGGCCATGCTGTCCTTTCCTTCCCGGGGGAAGGAATTTCCACAAACACCTGTGAAGCAAGCGGAGAAGAGGTCAACAGCTTGGCAAGGCTGGCATTGCGGTGCCATCTGTGTATGGCCAGAGTTTTCCTTCAGGGACAGAGAGTCCTTTTATAGGTGTGGGGAGTGGTGTGAACTTAGCCCCTCATGAAGGACACTGCCTTCGAATGGAGAAAGGGAAGGTTCTGCCCGTGATTCAGAAACGGAAATGGAGGCCACTTGTGTGATCAACTACGAAACCACAGGAGTGAGGAGAGTGAATAATGCTAGCTGCCCTTAGTGAGAACTGTCACATAGTGGGAGAAAGAGATGGAGAGAGAAGAGATCTTTCTGCTGTCTCAAAAGACCCCAGGGAAGTGTCATCCCAGCTCAGAGAGGAGAAAGCACAGTCTCAAGGATGACACATCCTGTCCCCAATCCATGACCAGCACATAGCTCTTAGCCCTGGCCTCTCCCAAAGACCCCACCGTGCTCAGCCACAATCAGCGTGTGACCCAGAGACCACTGCGCAGGGCCCTCGAGGGGCTTGGTGACAGCCAGACAGTGGCATGTGTGGGTGGAGCCTGGGTCACCAATTCTTGCGGAGCCCAGTGAGCCTGGACCCAGCACAGAATGGAGAGAGGAACAGGAAGTAGGGAATCCATAGGTAAAACCTTGGACAACTTCCTTATACCTAAAATAGAGATAATACCATTACCAATGACATCGTAGGATTAGTGAGCTTCAGGACTATTTATGGAGAGAGAGGGTTTTTATATATGTAGAGAGAAAGAGATAAAAATATGCGTGTATGTATATGTGTATATATATATTATATACACACATTATATATACTCATGCATATGTAGCTTAGTACATATGAAAAATAAGGTATTTGCTATTAATATGTTAATAACAGCTGCTCAACAAACATACATGGGAGGAAGTCATAAGAGTTAGGGTTTCTTTAGACATGAATATATAAATGTACAGGTAGATTTTCTGCTTTGATACAGAGTCATCTGCATCCAGGGAAATGTCTAAACTCACATATTGAATGAATTTGATTTGAATGAATTTGATTTAATGGATTTGGCTTTGAGTTATTCAAACCTAAAGGTATTCAGTAATGAGCCGAAATGCTAGAATCCTGGCCATTTCTTTCAGAATCTACAGTCATTGTCCTTCTGGGAATATGGTAAGCGTCTGTTCATTTTCTTCCACGCCCTCCACAAGAGACAAGGATAAGACTTATGAAAAGTCAAGCTGCGCCACTGTGTCCTATCTGATGGAAGCGTGGGCTAGGTGACCTGCGATGGGTGCCTAAAACTCAATTTGTGCCAGCACAGTAGTGCATACTTGCAATCTCAGGTACTTGGCAGGAGGACCTCCAGTTGAAAGACAGCCTAGGCAACTTAACGAGACCCCATCTCAAAATAAAAAAGGATAGAGACTTAGCTTAGTGGCAGGGCACTCCTGGGTTTGATCCCCAGTACTGAAAAAAATAACAAAAATCCCATTCACTTTACTGTAGACCTTGGTGCTGCTCATGAGGGCATGCTGCCTACCCATGCCCTGGCCTCCAGGCTGCACTGGTTGCCTCAACAGCAGATGAGCAGATAGAAATTCCTAGTGGTCAAGTCTGAGCCCACAAGATCCAGCCAGTGTCACTATGGAAACCTCTTCCTCTATCAGTGGGCCCACTGCAGAAGGAACCCTAACTGTGACAAGGGCCACGTTCCCAGCAGGTGACTGGGGCCCTGCAGTGAGAGGACACGTAATTCCTAAACACTGTGGGTGTCTTAGTCACTTTTCCATCACTGAAACACAATACCTGACAACTACGACTTAAAGGAGGAGAAGTTTACTTAGGCTCATGGGTTCAGTCCATGGTTAGCTAGCTCCAAGGCCAAAACAGCATGGTGAAAGGGGCTGGCAAAGGAAAGCTGCTCAACCAATGGCAGCCAGGAAGCTGAGAGGGAGAGAAGGGAGTAGCTGGGGAAAAGAATACACCCTTCCAGGTTAAGCCCCTAGTGACCCACCTCCAGCCAGACCCCACCTCTTGACAGCACATTCAGCTATGAGCTCATTCATGAATGAACCCATTGATGAGCATAGCACCCCCATGATCCAGTCACCTTTCACAGGAGACTTTTGGGGGACATTCTAGATCTGAACTATAACACTAAAGGACCCATTGTCTGGATTCTATTGTGAGGCTGTGGTCTAAACATTACAGACTTTGGGTACCAGTATTACACACACACACACACACACACACACACACACACACACACACACTCCAGCACAGCAGGCCATCCTTGGACCACCTGGACTGAGATTTGGTCATCTGCCTTATGTTTCTTTACAACCGAAGGGAAGGCCTGAGTGCCCCTCTCTGCAGAGTGTGGAAGAAAATTCAAGGATTGCTGAACTGCCTCGGGAAGAAGTGGCAATGCTGTGACATCCAACAGAGATGGTGACCTTGAGGCCAGTGCTGTGAGAGTCGTAGGGTGGCCTCTGGGGCAGCTCTGCCCACAGGCTAAAACGTACACAGGTGAGACCCAGCCACACAGAAGCCTTAGAGCAGCTACTTTAGATAAGCCCTTGAGTGACACAGGAATGTCCTCCCTCTCATGTGAGAAGAGGGTAGAAATGCACAGGATGCTAATAAAAAAGCAGAGTGAGTGGCTTCCTTTCAGTAAGACTAGCAGAGACAGGGCCCACCCTGGCCCCGAAATCACAGAGCTTACTGATTTGTACCGCTACACTGGCTCTTTGCAGGCCACCACCACCAGGACAGCAGCGCGAAGGCCACACAGCCTTCAGCATTCAGTACCTCCCAGAGGAGGAGGCCTTCAGCTTCTGAAAGCAGGTGGACACGTACCTTCGACCTGAGAAATAGTGAGCTCGATGTTGTCAGGAGAATTCTGAATCATTCTGACCACCATGGTGAATGTGAAGCCCTCCAGGCTGATGTGGTTCAAGGCCAGGATCTGCCCTCCTGGAAAAAGAAAACATCTTAGAAGTCCCATCAAGGAAAAAGGAAAGCACGCGTCCTGAAAACAGCATTTCGGGCCAATTAATCGAAGAAGTACCTGGTTTGATCTTCTTAGTTTTTGCTGCTGGTCCTCCAGGTATAACAGAAGATATAAAAATGCCGGGGCTCGCTCGGCCTGCATCTTCTCCCTCATTAATGACAAAACCTGTAATCCAAGATGGTGTTTTAATGACTTTGTAGCTCAGAGAGTTTCGGTTGTTTTCTTGGACTCACACAGCTAGCAAGTGGCCCAGCTGATATTTGGACTGGGGTGCAGCACCCAGGAGGAGCAAAGGGCTCTCTCTCTTCAGCTATCACAGCTGAAGCTGGAAACAGCCCGCCGATGTGCACTGGCTTTGCTCCAGCAGATAACCGGAGACAGGACAGAGGTGATTTCTAATCACGCGCCCTCTCTCTGGACCTCATTCTTATATGGTTTCAAGGGTCTTAAAATGGGATCAATAACAAAAGGCAAGAAAGATTGGCTGTTCCTCCCCACCGCTAAGAATCTAAGGAAGGCTGTGGCTCAGCATTAGGGGAAATCTTTTCCTATCCTGTGCTTAGACGCACCCTGAAGACACTTCAGACAAGGAGACCTTTGACCCCAAAGTCCCATTGCTCTTTAGGGATTTTTCAAGGTAGGAAAAGGTAGGAGTGATCATTGACAAAGACAAACCGGGAGAGGAGAGGTAGGAAAAGGGGACAAGAAGAGTCAGAGGGGGAGAGAGCTGCACACGGCTGTCCCTGTGAAAGGCTGGGCTCCTCTGCAGGGGCTCCTACCGAAGCCACAGTGTGGGTCGCGCTTCAGCGCCACGTGCACCAGTTCCCGACCCAGGTCAGCGGTGAAGCTCGCTCTCCTGTTATTCTGTGACCCTGGAGGGGGAATCACAGCACCATGTTGTGTTCCATCACCTGCCCCCAATAGAAAAGGAGGAGACTGGGTTTCACACACACGCGCGCGCGCACACACACACACACACACACACACATACCCCTGAAAGCAAAAGTAGCTCCCATTTACTCTCCCACCACACTGGGAAGGGATCGCTGGGCCTCACGGGTCAGGGTGGTCAAGTTCAGCTGTGAGAGCAGAGCCAGGCATGGTGGGACGTGGGTCTGTTTCTGCATGACTTACTCTAGCTTATTTTTCCTGCCTTGTGACTTAAATGGTAGCAGTGACAACTAAAAGCAAAACTCAGTGATGAGGCAGCACAGCCTTCCCTCTTGGGCCTTGCTACATTTGGGATCTGAGGGTCCTCCAAAGGCCCATGTGGTGGAGGCTTGGTCCCCAGCCTGTGGACTCCTGGGAGGTGGGGGAATCTTTAGGAGGTGGCACCTAGTGGGAGGAAGTTAGGTCACTGGGGGAGGTGCCCTTGGAGGGGATATGGGGTCTGTGGCCCTTTTCTCTTTCTCTCTTTTCTTCCTGGCCACTGTGAGGTGAACAGGCCTCCTCTACCATGATATTTTATGCCACTGTAGGCCCAAAGCAACAGGGCCAAGTAACCACGGATGGAAACCTCTGAGACCATGAGCCAAAGTAAAGTCTTTATAAGCTGATTTATCTCAGGTATCTGTTAGAGTAATGGAAAGTTGGCTAACATGGGCCTCTAACAGCCAGAGGGTGATAGGGACTGGCAGCCCTACCCCAGTCCCCAAGAGCACGTCCCTAGCTTGGGTCTTGGAAGAGACCCTTAGCAGAGCCCTATGGTCATTCCCTGCCAGCTGGAGCCATGGGTGGTATGCTCCGATGCTTGTCACATGGGAACCCCCAGTTGTGACCCACTACCATAACTGTCCACATCTTTCCCTCCCCTAGCAAGCATGGAGGAGCCTGGCACAGTCTACAAAGGAGAGAGGCCTGGTGCTATTCCAGATCCAGCCCCCAGGCTTAATGCATAAAATCTCCCCCTAGGTCTGGAATCTCTGCCTACATCCAGCTGGGAACTTGCAGAAGGAGTCCTGCCTGCCCTGCGTGTGTGTTCTGGAGACTAAGGAAGCAGGAGCAAAAGCCTTAGTGCATTTTTCTGAACACATAACTCCATCTTGGTCCTGCTCCTCAGGCTGGACCAGAGCACAGGAAAATGCTTCACTAAAGCTAATCCATACAGCCAAAGCCAGATGTGGACTGGGAGAGCTCTTCCCACCCACAGCAGTTTGGGGAATAATTTAAGGGGAAAAAAAGAGATTGTGAATATTGAGAAGGAAAATGAAGTGGTGGCAAAAGACTGAAACAACCATCACATGTAAGGCTTCCCCTACCCCAGCCTGGACATGGCCCGGTCCTTACCTGGGTACATGCTCTGAACAAGTGGCCCCAAGAGAAGGTCACAGGTCATTGGCTTCTGGATCAAACAGGCATGGTCCTGATGCTCCTGGCCAGTGCAGGGGCTGCGGGGAAAAGGACAAGGTGGGATGAGGTGTCCCTCGAAGGCAACTCCATCAATGTTTCTGGGTATAGGCAGTGGCCTGGGGAAGGCAGGTTTGGGCCACATCCACTGACAGACCCCATGAAAGGCTCATTTGGCTGTCAGGAGCCGCCAGAAAAATATTCCTGCCTGTAAGGCCACACAGACTTCATAAGAACCTTCCACTCCCCACCTGTGGGTTGGATATGCAGCTGCTGAAGACTCCACTTGCTCCATCGTGGAATAGGAATGGTCTTCCTGGGAAACCAGGTGTAATGGCACCAAAACCAAGTAGTAAATGCAATGTACCAGCACTCCCTGTGGGTCCTGGTGTTTTGTGGTTTGTCTTTGCTGTTGGCCAAAGGCCCTTTGCAGGGCTAGCCATGCCCCATTACCCTCCATGCGCCGTCCCTCCGAGGGCCACACACAGTCACTTACCTGTGTGATCACGGCAGCCATTCGAGTTGCATGTCCCGTTCACACACACTGCAATCAGGAAGTGTTCCTGCAGGCTCCACCCGGCCTCTGCTACACGTGCTGGGGTTTGGAGGTGTTTGTCCCCCAGGGCTTCATGTGTTAGAAGATTGGTCTCAGTGTGGTGGTATTGGGAGGTGGTGGAACCTTTAAGAGGTGGGGCCTAGATGTAGTGGGACGCATGACCTCAGAAGGGATGACACAGTTCTCAAGGACCCCAGTCAGTTCTCCACCTCTGTCTCTAGATTCCTGTCTCACCGTGAGAGCTATCCATCTCACATGCTCTGTCACTATGCTGCCACCTGCCATGAGAAATGGGACCCCACCAGAGTCAGCACCATGCTGTTTAGACTGTTAGCCTGCGGAACTGTGAGCTAACTAAATCCTTTTCTTTTATAAGGTACCCAGCCTTCATTATTTTGTTATAGCAACAGAAAACAGACTAATACACACAACATTCTAGCAAGCAAAGATTGTTCCAGGCACTCAGAGAATGAAGGTTCTAGTGGGGACCCTGCCTCATTCCCAGAGTCAGCTCTGCACAGCGGTAAGATACATTCAGAGAACAGATGCAAAGCTGTGGGTACCCAGAGTCTTGGTATCCAGCTGGATGGCCAACCACCTGAGCAGACCGTCACTCAGACTGTCCCCAACACCCACCCAAAGCCTAGGTAGCTGGACCACAGAGCACTAATCATTTGGGCAGGAAATGTAAGTGGGCTCCAGCAGCAGCAGAATCACTCCACAACCCAGGCTGAAGGGACCTCAGCTGAGCCGCAGCAGAAACACTGAACGTCTCATCCAGCTCACCGAGATTGGTAGTGCCCTACGGACACTCTTGTCACTCCTGGCCCACTGCAGACTTTAGCCACAGACATCGTGGGCAGCATGCGGGGCCAGGCTCAGCTCATGCTGACAGTGTCCCCCTCTTTCTGTCCTCCTTCTGCCTTCAAGCCTCCTGTACATCTTGGGAGACTCCCCACCCACCCCCACCACTCCAACCTTACCCTAAATATGGGGGAGCCAATCCTCCCACAGATGACCTTTGACCAGTAGAGTTGGGAGCAGGTGCAAAGCACCTACCCACCTGTCCTGTGACAGAAAAGTGTGGGTGGCCTATGTAGCTTCTCAGTGGAATAGAGCCCTGGTTGCCCTCGACAGCTACTCTGATGACCCCACCCTGTCCCTGTAGGGACTTTCCCTTCCCCGCCTCACTCTCTGCTCATCCCCGAACCCACCTGCACCAAGTCATTATCTCAGGCTGCACTGCTGGGGGTCTACCAGGTGGCCAAAACTCAAAGGCAAGTCCTCAGTTTCCCTTTTCACCTAAGTGTTCCTAGTAACCTCTAGAGTGAGTTATTAAGGGTGGTGACAGGTTGGCACTGATATACTAAAACAGACATAAATGGAAGGTGGAGCAGCTAGAGAGCTTACAAGGACCCTCAATCTGCTTCCCGGTGGGAAGGCCACTGCCATGCAGGCTGCAAAGCTCTGATTCTGCGTGACCCCTAGAAGTTCCACCACTCTCAGGGAGGAAGCTTTGCTTTCAGTGCATTTCTCAAGGTGGCTGCTAGGGTTTTGATATGTGTTTCCAAAGCCCATGGTTAAAAGCTTGGTCCGCAGCCTATGGCACTATTGGAGGTGGTGGACCTTTAAGAGGCAGGGCTGGGCCGGTGAGATGGCTCAGCGGCGTAAGCGCCTGCCTGGCAAGTGCAAGGGCCCAAGTTTGACCCCCAGAACCCACATACGATAAAAGGGGCTGGTGATATCACTCAGCGGCACGGGCGCCTGCTGGCATGTAAGGTCCTGAGGTCGACCCCTGGTACCCACCAAAAAAAAAAAAAAAAAAAAGAGGCAGGGCTTTGGGAGAAAGTGAGGTCACTGGGGGTGTGGACATGAAGGGTATCTTGGGACTCCTGCCACTTTCTCTTCCTTTCTGCCCTTTCTGACCTCCATGATGTGAAAGGAGCTTCCTCTACCATGCGCTTCTGCCATGATGTGCTGCCTTGCCACAAACCCAAAGCAAGAGGACCAACTATAGACTGAAACCTTCAAAACGAAGCCAAACTAAACCTTTCCTCTTCTTTTTTTTTTAATGTGGGTACCAGGAGTCAAACTCAGGACCTGGCGCTTACCAGCAGGCACTTGTGCTGCTCAGCGATATCACCGGCCCCTTTTTTTCCTTTATGTGGGTACTGGGAGTCAAACTCAGGACCTCCCACTTGCCAGGCAGGCGCTTATGCCGCTGAGCTATCTCACCGGCCCACCTTTCCTCTTTTTAAGTTGATTTCCTCAGGCATTTTGTTACAGTAACAGAAGGCTAACACAGTGGCCTTGAGTTGGTCATAGCTGCTTCTGCCTTTGGAACAAAATAGTGCTATAAAGTGCCATTAGTTTGGATGAGAGAAGAAAATTGGCCACAGACCCTTTCACACTCCTTCATGGAGAGGTAGAGGCCATTTCTGCTCACTTTACATCTGTGCCAACCTGGGACAAACTTAATCAAGAGTGTGGCCGAATTGACACATGCTAGCTCCAGGCCTAGACTTTGAGAGGACTCACAGCCTCTCCCTGGGCTCTTGAAGCCAGAGCGACCCTGTGGAACCTGGCTGGAGATACTGCGTGGAGGACCCAGCATGCTCCATATCCCAGCCTCCCACCCTGAGGGGCTGGGCACACGAGGACAGGTATCTCAGATCTTCCAAACCCACCCAGCACCCAGCACTCACCGAGGACCATGATGATCCTGGCCAATACCACACAAAGCAGAAGAAGCACCCAACAAAACTCTGCCTGGTTTTTCAGCCAAGATAATTGTGAACTGCAGTAATGAAATGGTTGTTGTTTGTTTTGGTTTGGATCTGAAATGACCCCCAAAATTCATCCACTGAGGGATTTATCCCTAATACAACAATGCACAGAGGTGGGGCCTAGAGAGGTGGTTGGATTGTGAGGGTGATGATCTTACCAACAGATTAGTCCACCAATGAGTTCACAGCTGAATGGGCCATTTTTAAGAGGTGGGGTGCACTTGGAGGAAGTAGGTCACTGGGGTCATGCTCTGGAAAGGTACAGCTTGTCCCAGGACTTACATCTCTGGCTCTTTTGCTCACTCTCTACCTCCCAGCTGCCATGAGGTGAGCAGCTTTCCTCTGCCATGCCCTTCCACCATAACATGCTGCCTCACCACAGCCCAGAAACAATGGAACCAGCTGACCACGGACTGAACTCTCTGAAATAATGAGCCAAAATAAACCTTTCCTTCTTTAAGTCATTTATCTCAGGTATCTGGCACAAGTAACAAAAACCTGACTGTGATGGTTTATATGTGGATGTCCCCCTAAAGCCTCATGTGATCATAGGTGGGCCTTTTGGGAGGTGATTATATCATATACTGATTGGTCCACTGATGAGCTTATAATTAAATGTGCCGTTAGGAGGTATGGCCTGGTTGAAAGAGGCAGGTCATTGGGGGTGTGGCCTGGAAGGGTTTGGCTCCCTTCCCAACTCACCCCTTCATGTTCTCTGCTTCCTGGCTGCCATGAGGTGACCATGAGGTATCAGGTATTGAGTCTCAGTGATGAGGGAAGTGACTAAGACACTAACACATTGCTTTATGCCACTGTACACTTTAGGGTACAGTAATAGATGTACAGTTTTTGTTCCCTGTTATTGATTGACTTTCAGTGCACTGGGACACACATTTGCACTAACAGAATTTGGGTAATAATTTCCTAAGAATTACCCTTGCCATAGATATAATACACACACACACACACACACACACATATATATATATATATATATATATATATATATATATATATACACATACATACATGAATTTCAGTTCAAATGAATCATCAATACCCTGTTACTGAATCAAATGTACAACTCATCCCAGAAAACAGCTTCTGCAGCAGCAACCCTTGCTGGCCATGCTCTGCTTGAGAATCTGTGCTATTTATATAACTTGCAATGTAATCCAAGTTCCAGGCTATTTTTAAATGTATGGATCATTGTTTTACAATAGAAAGTTGCATTTATAAGCTCCCTATTTTCACATGCAAGTTTGAAGGAAAAGCCACCCACAAAGAGGAAAGCGAGCATAGCTTCAAGGCAGAAGTTTGTCTGAGGGTCTCTAAGTCCTGGCCCCTCAGTTTCCCCTCCTGTAAAGTGGGGAGAATGATGAAAATATTTCACAGGTGTTATGGTCTGTGTCTAGATGTCCCCCTCAAAGCCTCATGCAGTCATGGGGGATGGCTTTTCAGAGGTGGCTGGATCTAAGGTGTGTGATGCTGGGATTAAGGGTGTGTGATTACTAAATCAGCCCACTGATTGGTTTGGCACCCACCCTAAGCTGAGTAGCCTGAGAGAATATAAAAGGGGCAGAAAGAAGCTGCTATTGTCACTGGTGGCTTGCTTGCTTTGCTACCTTCTACCCGCTATGAACTGTTCTCATCTGCCACGCCACCCTGCCTTGGAGCCAGCCAATTATGGACAGAAACCTCTACAAACTGTGAGCTAAATAAACCTTTCCTCTTTTAACTTTGGGTGTCAGGTATTCTGTCTCAGCAACGAGAAAAGGTAACTACGACAACAGGGTGTTACAAGTCAAATTAGTTGATATGTACAAGTAGCTAGAACAGTACCTGGCTTATGAGAAGGCCGAATGGGCTCATTGTAACTTGTTCACTTTGTCCTTTTCCATTTTTTGTTATCATCTAGTTGTTTCTCTACCAGTAGGAAAGAGCAACACGGTAGGAGGATGAGGTTGTGCCCTACAGTGCTTGGCCCAACCCAGCCCAAGGCCAGCCTTCTGTAATCACTGGGCTTGGTTGGCAGCGACCCAGTGAATGTCCACTTTCCTTGGGCATCTGGCATCCTTTAAACACCAGGCGCTGGGTAGGTTGGCTCAGAGAACGGAGGAAACCCACCTGCCTCTGACTGCTTCCGCCCCGGTCTCCTTGGTGCTATTAGAGCTGAAGTTCTCCAGCGACACGCTCAGCAGGCCTCCCACAGCATCCTGCACCCTGGGTGCAAACAGCTCGTTTTCAGAGCATGACAGTCTCTGACTCCAGCTGAGAGGCTTCGATGGGGCCTGGTGGGCAGGACTCAAACTGGCTGTTTGCACGACCTTCCCCTGGCCTGTAGTGGGGGTGAGACAGACGAAGACAGATACACATAAAGTGATGCCGTTTCCACAGCTCTCGCACAGCCACTCCAAGCCCTCCTTTCCTGCAGGGAGAGGACAGCCTGTGATTGATGGGATTGTGATTAGTTCTGGGGATCCAAGTCCTCCCCATTAGCACTTGCTAATGAACTGAGCTTCAGAAACCTAAGCCCAGCTGACCGACAGGAAGCCTAGGAGCTTGGTCCATGGGGAGAACCCAAAGCGTTCCCAGGAATGCCAGCGGGCAGAAGCACGGCTTTGGGTAAGATTAGCTGCCACTACCCTGTTCTGCTTCAGTCTTTACACATCTGTCCCCCAACAGTCTTATAACAAATGGGACTTCAAATAGCCAGGGCGGTCCAAATCAGGCTCTGCCCTGTGGACTGCGACCCTTAACCCTTAATCTGCGCACAGCTTAGTTTGCCCTGGTAATATTATCTCATGCAAGGTCCCACTTCCCGGAACATGAATGTGTAGCAGCTGTGTAGGACACTCACTTTGACACCTCCCTTTCTCCCTTCGCACAGAAAGGCTGACTAAATGACTCCAGTCATGTCCTGAACTTGAGACCAAGAGGGTGAGGGACTCCCCACTTCATTAATTATAGCATTCATAAAAACTGGGATTCGATCGATAGGTCTCTTGAGTTAATGAGGCTTTGCACAAAGCCAATTTTATATTGTGAGAAAGAAAAACATTATCCACAGACGATCTGTTCTATGCTAAAACCAGGAAGAAAAGACCAGCACACATGGTGCCCATGGGCTCCAGTTTTCTCTCTGTGTATGCATGTGTGTGGGGTCTATGTTCGTGTGTTGATGGGGCATGGGGCATACAGGGTGTGGATGGACTTATGTGATGTGAGGGTGGTTGTGTGTTTGTGGTATCTCTGTATGTGTGCATGTGTGTGGTGTGTGTGTGTATAAGATGCATGTGATATGAGAGGGTATTTGCGTGTTGACAGTATGTGTGCAATGTCTTTCTGTGTGTATGCACGTATGAGTAGGAGTAGGGTATGCACATGTAGTATGTGTGATGTGGGGAATGTGTGTGGCATCTGTGTCTCTGTGTGTGTGTGTGGTGTGGTGCATGATGTGCACATGTGGGTGTGCACCATCACCCCACAGTGACATGGCCCTCTTGGCAGGTGTCAGTGAGCGCTGATCCTTCAGACAGCCCCTTTCCCCTTCGGTGGAATCCGATTCATTGCAAGGGCTGTGCTCACTGAAAACGCCAGGCTTGGGAATCGACACCCTGAGGACTTTCCACATGTGGGACAGGCAAGAATGGATAGTGGGGTGTGGGTGACAGGAATAGAGGCTACAGCGTGTGCACAAACTGCGTAGGGTCTTGCTCCAGAGCTTGAGGCATTCATGATGATGTGACATCACGTGGTGACACTGGTGCCAATGGCACCCAGCCCTGGCTGAGAGCATGCCCATGTTGGGCACAGTGGGAGCAGGTATACTGGTTCCCACCTTTCCCCTCCATGGTAGGCACTGTACCCACTTTACAGAGGAGGAAACCTGGGCTAAGAGAGAGCTGATAACTTGCTCCTGGCCCTGAGGTCAGGAAGTGGTAGAGCAGGATTCCCACTCAAGTTTGGACTCTACAGTCCATGCTGGACAACAGGGTGTCAGGCACGCCAAGATGAAACCAGCAGCATGGCAGGTGTGCCAGCCTTCTGATCGCCAGGCCTGAAGGGACTGAGACTGTGGGCTTCATCACAGTGGATGCTAACACCCCAGGGGAGCAAGGTTTCAGCAGAGATCATAGCAAGGTTTCAGCTCAGAGAGGTTTTGAGGGCTTGAAGCAAGGGTAGGAGAGCCAAGAGCTGATGATCTTTCAGCAACAGGAGTAAGCACGGCCAAGAGTATCCCAAAGCCAGTGGCACACCAAGGAGAGTGGGCAGCTCCTGCTCCCCGGTGTGGGTGACTAACAGCACAACTATGGTACCCAGGATGCCACTGAGGAATGCCAAGGGCTCAGTCTGTGTTAGTTGCAGTGTTCAGGCACACAGGAGACACCATGTGAGGGCCACAAGGAAACGGGCAGTGGGTTGGGGCCCTGGGCAGCCACCAAGGCCCTGGGAGAGCCAGAGCTTCCCTGAGGTCGGTGCCACACACTCCACAGTGCTGACAGGTCATACCTGAGTCAGTCCCCAAGTGAGGCACTTGAAAAGCTCAACAAGTCCTCTTTCTCCCCAGGGAACAAATGTAACTATGGAGTAACAAGCTGTTGAGACAGTTCACAGAAGAATGGCTAAGAAACATTTGGAAAACGTTCAACTTCTCAACAATCAAAGAAATGCTGAGTAAAGCAACAGTGAGAAATTGCTTTTACCTATCAAGTGAGCAAAGATAGGCATGATGACTTCTACTCCCAGAGGAAGAAAGGAAACAGGTGGACATGGAACCCGGACTGGTGCTTGGAAACAGTGAGGGCCCTAAAACGCCCGGCTCTTGTACCCAATAATGACACTTCTGAGATCTGGCTCACAGAAGACACAAGATGTGGGGAAGTATTCCCTCCAATGATACGTATCACAATATTGTGTGCAATATTGATATATGAAAGGCAAACTCTCAAAGGAGGAGGAGGATGGAGTAACTATGCTTCCATATAAATCATCATGGACCAGCCACGTCCCCTGCACATCCTGTCACTCGCATGGAGCTGCAAAGGCTGTGGGATGCTGTTCTTGCCCATGGGGCTTCTCAGTCTGCCAGGCAGATATATGCATGGATAAAAGTAGGAGCAAATTACAGGCGAGAAGCCACAGGTCTGACCAAATGAGTGCCCACCCTACCAGGCAGGAGTGTCCTGGGCAGCCGATCAGGAATGCCTTCCAGGGTGCAGGTCCTTCAACTTATTCATGAGACAGGATTCTCTTGGTGAGCTGGGCCTAGAAGGGTTGGGAAGAGCCTCACAGGTAGAGGCTGCTGAATCCAGAGGCCCTGGAACCCAGAAGCCCTGGTGTGACATCCTAGGGGTCAAGGTGACATGCGCAACCACTAGAAAGCAAGAATCAAGCCAGGGTGGGGCCACACGGGTGAGCCCAACATATTTGTCACCCTGAAGTGAACTTGCCTCTGCAGACAGCACAGCTCCATGGACAAGTTTCTACTGTGGAAAAACACGATTGGATTGGTCCTTTCTAAAGGCCACTTTGAGGGTGACAAAAGGACCTTCAAAGGACATGAGTCCCAGCAGGAGTACTCAGTGACAGGTGAGGTGGAAAGGCAGGGTGTGGGGCCACACTCCCAGTTTCCTGAAAAGTGGGTGGATGGGTAGTTCCATTTGAACAAGACAAAGACCATGGCAGAGGGAGTCATGGGGAGGGAGGGTTGAGCATGAGGACATGGGGAGGTGGCAGCTCTTGGTTACATGGTCATTGAAAATGGATACCCATATTGTGTTTATAGCAGCACAACTCACAATAGTTCAATCTTGAAAGATATATATATAGATACATATAGCTATATATATTCATCAACCACTAAATGGATAAAGAAAATGTGGTATTTATACACGATGGAGCACAACTCTGCCATAAAGAAGGATAAACTTGAGTCATTGGTAGGAAAATGGATGCACCTTGAGGCCAGTGTTAAGTGAAACAAATCAGACACAGAAGCTTAAATATCTCATAGTTTCCTCATATGAGAAACCCAGAGCATAAATAAGTTAAAGTGCTAAAGCAAAGATAATTGGAATAGAGAGACAGATCCTTGGTAAATGGAAAGGGGAATCTTGTGGTGGAGGGAGGGGGAGGGCACGGGGGGCAGGGGACAGAAAGAGAATAAGATGCATTATGTACATGCGCCAGCTCCCCACAATGAATGTAATCAACATGTCCTACAAATAAGTTCTAATTAAACACAATTTAAGAGAAAATGTTGTCTGCAGCGATTTCCTCACAGAAAGTCTTCAAAGGCAAGGAAATTACCTCTGTGAGTCCTTTTAAGGTAAATGAATGTCAGATTCCTGAACACTCCTAAGAGGGTAGAGTTGAGAAGACAGTATATTACGAACAAAAGGACCAGGAAGGACTCATTTTGCAAGTGAGCTCAGGAGTCTATAAATGTTTTATGGTTGTGAAATTGGCAGTAAAAGCCACATGGATGGTGTCCCACAATCCATGTCTCGCAGCAGCAGGGCGGTCAGGTCCCATGGCGGCGTGTCCTCATCTGCAGCTCCCCAGAAATCTCCTGGTGCCAGCAGCCTGTGCTTCCACTGAGATGTCTGTGTGTGTTTAGTTCTGCTGCCCGTGGCCTCTGCATTTGGTTCTGTACCTGACACTCAGTGGTTCTGTTTCCCAGTTGCCCCCAGCTCATGCTCCAGCACCTAGAACCTGTGACATCACCCTGAAGGGAAGTGGCTGCCACTCGACTAGACCCCGTGGGCGGAGCCACTGCACCCTGAACACCGCTGACCAGCCAGCTAGAAATATCACCCATGCGTCCGCTGGCGAGCCACACAATAAGCCAGCCAGTATGTTCAGTGAGGACACTAGGGCCTAGAATTACAGGGCTCTCACCTGTGTCTACAGCCTCTTTCCCAGCCAGCCCATCTCCAAATTTTAGGGGCATTCAGATCACCTGGGTTCTTTCTCAGACACAAATTCTGACCCCATAGGTCTGGAGTGGGGTCTGGCATTCTGCATCCTAGCGAGCTCCCAGGGACGCACACACTGCAGGGCTCATACTCCCTGAAGAGTGCACAGCACTACATGTATTTTCCCTTTCACGACAGAGGAAGAAATAATGCTCAGGGATCAACAGCACCTGTGATTAAGCTAGTGCTCAAAGCCAAGTCTCTCTGAGCCGGAAGTCCATGCTCTGGCAAATTAGGAAAGGCCACAGCACAAGGGGTGAAGCAGGCAGGCTCAGGGCTCAGCCCCACTGCCAAGATGCTGGCAAAGACCCAACTCCCCAGATCCAAGCTTGCTCCTCCCTATAACACTGCTTCCTGCCCTGTCGAGCTGCTGGGTGCCTGCAGCTTGAGAAAATAGTACATTCTGAACACAAATGAGATCATTCACATCAGTACTTAGCATAATGCCAGGGGAAATAGTAACAAAAAGAGCAAACAGCTCCCTGGCATTTCCCACATGCTAAATAAAAGTCTTATTCGTGGCCATGTTTTAACCAATAGTCTCTTTCTAATTAGGCCAGTGATGCATGTCCATTGCTGAAACCTTAATAAATACTGAGAAATGGGCCGGTGGGATGGCTCAGCGGCGTAAGTGCCTGCCTGGCAAGCACGAGGGCCCGAGTTCGACTCCCGGATCCCACATACGAAAAAAGGGCCGGTGATATCGCTCAGCGGCACGGGCGCCTGCTGGCGCGTGAGGTCCTGAGGTCGATCCCCGGCACCCACCAAAAAAAATAAAAATAAAAAAAATAAATAAATACTGAGAAATGTAAAAAAGAGAAGACAAGCATGCTTGCAGTCACACTCACAAAGGTAATAACGAGTGATATTTCAGCGTTGTTCATTTCTGTGTTCTTTCTTTCTTGTTTATAACATGTTATAGTAATGATGTGCACCTGTGTTGTCCAATGCAGGTGGCACACATGGCCATCTGGATTTAAAGGAAGATGAACTTGAGTCATTTGTGGGAGAATGGATGCACCTTGAGACAATTCTAAGTGAAAAAAACTCAGACGCGCAAACTTAAATATCACATGGTTTCTCTTACCTGAGAAACCCAAAGTATAAATTAAAGAGCAAAATAAAAAACAGATAGTAGGAAACAGGGAGATGGATCTTTTGCAAAAGGGAAAGGGGACCAAGAAATGAAAGGAGCTGGGAAGGAGAGGAGGGGGAGGGGAAGTGAGAAGAATTAAAATGTGCTGTGTACATGGACCAACTCCCCACAAGGAATGCAATCATGTACTGCAAACATGTACTAGTAAAAAACAATAAGAATCACTAAAAATTAAATAAAATTAAAGATTTAATTCTGTGGTTGTTCTTGCCACCGGGATAGGTACATGGTGCTGGTGACTCCCGGAACCAAAGGGTGCGGATGTTTCTGTCAGGAAGAATGTTCCATCGGACCATGCTAGATCCGGTCTGGACCCTGCTTCCTCTCACTTGGCATTATCTCATGTACAGTTTCACCTGCCATGGTTCTCCAAAACCCACTTTCACTGCCAGATATAGATGTTCTGCGATGTGGTTAACTAGTCTTGCATTGGAGGAATTTAGATTGCTTCCAAATGTTCCCTGCTATAAGCAATTCTCCAGTGAACACCCATGAAAAACTATTCACACTCCTGCATTTATTACTGTGGAGTAAATATCTGTCTACAAGTAAAATGATGGGGCCAAAAGAACATGAACTCTTAAAAGGCTTTTGATCCCCAGTCACACTCTGGGAATATTGTATCATTTTGCTATTGACACTGATTTTAGAGTGCCTGCCAATCTGAGAAAAAATATCCTTCATGTTTACTGTAGTTCTGTCATTACTGGGGAGATTTAAGACTTTTTAAAGGCTTTGGGTCAGTCGTATCTGTTCATACAAATGATTTTGTGAAATGAAGACCGTGTCGAAGCGTGTGTTGAGCGTACAGCTTGCACTCACCGGTTAAGAGGCGAGGAGGCTGCCCGGAGCCCGTCTGCACGTGGAAGCCGTGCTGAGCAGAGCAGAGGCCCAGTAAATATGTGCAAGTCTTGGCTGAATCCGTGACAAACGTGTGCTTTTTCCCGGTGAGGCTGCTAGTGATGGTGAGTTTTTTTCGCTGGAGGAAGCAAACACAGAGGTTGGTACATTGCCCGTGTCACCCGTCCACTGGAGCACAGGAGCGCAGAGTAATGGCACTCATACGCTTTGGCAGAGCATGCTGCCATGCTTCCACACAGGCTTGAAGGTTTTCTATTAAGTTCATTCAGTATTAAACACTGGTATATAACTAAGTGGCTTTTAAAACCTAATAACTGTAACAAATCTGAAGAGGAAGGATCATTCACAAACACATACAGCAGAGTTTCTTTGAAACTCTCAACAGAGCACTCCTTAGAGACACTGGCACTCTGAGGAACTGAGGCCAGACAGTGGCATAACCATGCTGTTTCTTGGCATAAATTTAACAACAGAGCTGGGCGTGGTGGTGCACACCTGTAATCCCAGCACTCGGGAGGCTGAGGCAGGGTGATTGCCATAAGATGAAGGCCAGCCTGGGCTACCTAGTGAGTTCAGGGCCAGTCTGAACTACATAGTGAGACCCTGTCTGTAAATAAAGCAAGCTGAAAACAGTGCTCAGGGTGGATTTGATTTCTATTTAGCACCACTAGGATAACATCATTTAATGGAAAACTTGTATCTGCAGGCAAACTCCCTCGCAAGCAAGCTGCTCTGTGAGTAAGACAATGCAGTACTCCAGACTCAGGGTTCTCAGCACACTCGAGCGAACCTCTCCCGTGCCCCTGTGGCTGCAGCATAATCATTCCCTTCTGCAAAGTCATGAATTTTACCACTCTCACTAGCTCGGCAGTTTTATTACTGCTGTTTGTCTGTGTTTCAATGCCTCTCTGCAGGACAGAGGTGCTCCTCCAGGCAGAGGCAGAAGGCAGAGCAGCCCTTCCTGGGAGGCCTGGCAACCTGCCGCCGTGTTCTTGTGAAATGTGGGGAGGAAGACGCGTTCACCAGTCTGTCAAGCCCGCTCACTTACTTTCCCCTCCTTTCCCTCTGGTAGAGTTTGGATCACAAATGACCACCAGAGGCCCATGTGTCAAAGGCTTGGCCCCCAAGGTGTCACTACTGGGAGTGGTAGAGCCTGTGGGCACCTATTGGGAGGTCCTGGGTCAGCAGGGCATGGTGCCAAGGAGATCCTGAGACCCTGGGACCCTGGGATCCTGTCTCTTCCTCTCTTTGCTCCCCAGCCATGGTGTAAGTGGCTTTGCTCTGTTGCATCCCTTGCCCTTATGTGCTGCTTCACCATGGGCTCAAGGCCAGGGGCCCAGTTGATCTTAAATCAGAACCTCCAAAACTGTGAGCCCAAATAAGCCTTTCTTTGTACGAGTTGATTATCTGAGGCATCTTGTTACAGTGATGGAAACCTTTCTAACCCACAGTCTTTCCTACTTCACAGCCGCACAAGGGGTAGTGCTGGGTGTCGTGGGAGCGGATCCCTTCAAGGAGAGGTCGAGCTGGGACTACGTTCGGTTTAGATTCAGAAGGATTTTTCTGTGTGTCACGCGGTCTCTTTTGCAATGGTTGCTTTGTTGTCAGACATCTCAAAACACCTCTTTTCTTGGGCCAGCTCACCAGGTACAGAGCCAGCAGCCATGTGAAACTGACCATGCCCTATAGTACCCAGCCCCTGAAGGAGCTTGAGAGGTAAAGAACCAGTAGCTGTCTGGGGGAAATTTATGAAATCATCAGACATGAAAACTGTCATTTAGTTCTCAAGAACACCTAATCAAGTGAGGTCCGTCCTATCAGGGATATGCTCTATAAATGGACACATTATCAATACACCACATAGTATTTTTCCTCTTTTTAATGGGAATCACACAAAATAAATGTTAGATTTCTTGCCTTTGGGGCTGGAGGAGTAACTCAGTGGTAGGGCACTTGCCTTCCATGTGTGAGGCATTGAGTTCCACCCCCAGAACCACACAAACACACAAATATTTTTTTAAAGATGTCCTCACCCCCGAAAGAATGGGCATCATCAAAAAAATCAAATAATAACAAATGCCAGTGAAGCTATGGGGGAAAAGAAACCCTTCTACTTTGTTGGAGAGAGTATAAACTAGTACAACCACTATGGGAATTAGTACAGAGATTGTTCAAAAAATTAAAATTAGAAATTCCTCTGGACCCAGCTATTCCCCTTCTAAGTATCTTCCCGAAAGAGTTAAAGACATCATATTGCAGTGATACGTGCATATGCATATTTATAGCAACACAATTCATAAAAGCTAAATCTTAGAAGCAGCTTATATGTCCATCAACAGATGAGTGGATAAAGAAATTGTGGTATTTACACACAATGGAGCACTATTCTGCCATAAAGAAAGATAAACTTGAGTCATTTGTAGGAAAATGGATGCACCTGAGGCCACAATATTAAGTAAAATAAATCAGACACACAAGCTTAAATATCATATGGTTTCTTTTATATGAACAAGCCAAATTATAAATAAAGAGCACAATAGATAAAAGGTAGTAGGGAGATAGACCTTTCTCGAATGGGAAAGGGATCAAGAGATGGAGAGAGGGTGGAAGGGCAGAGGGGATGAAAAAGGAATTAAGATGTTATCTGTTATGTGCATGGACCAACTCCACACAAGGAGGGTAAAATGTACTGCAAACATGGACTAATAAAAAAAGATGCCCTGCATTTGTACAAAGAAACCTGCAGCAAACACTACAAAGAGCAAGTGTATCTCTGTACGAAGCTGCATGTTTTATGCCTGCTCTCCATAATAAAATCAAATTTCAAGCAGCCACGCCAGAAGAAAGACTGAACTGTGTTTCCATTCTCCCTAGAGAAATTTTTATCACAAAAGTGTTTCCCATGAAGAAAACAACCAAAGATTATGCTGTCAAAAATTTGAAAAGGAAAAAAGTATAGTAGACTTTGTTAGCAAGTTAAGAAAAGAATTATTTTCTGGCTGTTGCGATATGTACAGTACTTGTTCGACTTTTAAAATCCTAAATTGCACTTTCTTTTCTCTTTCTGAATAAATATTTCCTTTCAAGTGGCAGTTTGTATCTGTAACTTTGTATCCTTTTTGTGTTTTTCAGTACTTGGAATTGAACCCAGCGCCTTACCACTGAGTACTATCCCCAGCCATTTTTAATTTTTATTTTTGAGACCGGGTCTCTCTAAGTCACTAAGTTGCCCGGAATGAGCTGGAACTCACCATCCCCCTGCCTCAGTATTCTTCTTAAATATGGCCCTGCATAGCCTGTATCTCCTCCGCTCCCTGCATTTCTCTCTGGAAATTTTAACCAGTGCTAACAACCAAGATCAGTTACCAACATGGTTGGGCTCCTTGTTCTGGAAGGAACATCTTTTGATTGAATAATCGAACCATGTATCAGTGCTGTAGATGCCAACACACCTAGGAATCATACTGTTTGAAGATGGCATCTTCCCCTATGTCCTGGGCTACTTCCGTGCAGGCTGGCGAGATGAATGATTGTGACTATTAGAAGCATCTTGGCTTCAGCTGCTGATAAACAAAATTGAAACCAGCTTCCTGTGCTAATTCTGTTACTTGCAGAGTTCCCAGTTTTATGCTTGCGGAAGTATAAATGTTCAAGTGGTTTCCTACGGCCGCTGCCCAGTCAGTGGCGAGCAGCCAGCGACAGGTTTCCATGGGATGACAGTTCCGTAAAATAAGTCATTCACACCAAGAAAGAAGCTGAACATTGGGGGAGGGAAACCCTAATTAAGTAGTTTTTGTAAAGCACTGCGTTTGCCTTGTGAATATGATTACTTCCCAGCTTTAATCAAGAAATTCTCTTTAGGGATGGGGAAAATAAATATCTGCAAAAATTAAACTAATTTATATGAAAAGCACTTACATAAAGGGACTATTGAACTTTACAGCTGTAAAAAATTATATTTTTTAAAATTACTATTTGAGGTATTGCATTTTTACAAATGTCTTACAACAAATTACATTAAAATTTTGAACTGTGAAGCATGTAGTGAAGAAAACAAGAAATAATGCAATAGGGTTGAATTATTTCAATATTCAAATTCTTCCAATCTTTTAATTACAGTAATTCAAATAATTAAAAGTCTGAAAAATTCATAAACATAAATATTGTTTATATTTAAATTTGGTAAAAAAAAAAAAGTCTGATAAAATGTCAGTTTCCTGATAATATACAGGCCACTTTAATGACCTCAAATTATGTTCAGTTGTTATCTATTTTTATATGTAACCTTTCTTTCCCTTAAGACAAATGAGAATATTGTGAAATTCTATTGTATATCGTTCTTAGACAGTATATTAACTTAAAAAGCCAGGATGGAAGACACAAAATAAACATTCAAAGAATGAACAAAACCAACTGTACTCTGCTTTAGAAATTAAATCGGATAATAATAAAAAAGTGATTTAGCTAGTAGAAAAAATTTTAAATAAGAGAGAATTAAATAGAAATAAAAACTAAATTTTTCTACTGGCTACAAGTCAGAGACCTTTGTCTTAAAATCATCACTGAATGTGTACATGTACCAACTCCCCCATGAAGAATGTAATCATTGTGTGCTGCAAACATGGACTAATAAAAATAAAAATTAAAAATTAAATAATCTATAAAAGTCTCCAGTTTATCCTTCTTTATGGCTGAATAGTACTCCATTGTATAAAAATACATCTTTCTTATCCATTCCTCAGTTGATGGGCATTTGGTTTGTTTCCAAGATCTGGCTATTACAAATTGTGCTGCTATAAACATGGGTGCACATATATCGCTGTGGTACGATGTTTTTAATTCTTCTGGGAAGATGCCCAGAAGGGGAATAGCTGGGTCAAATGGGACCTCCAACCCTAGTTTTCTGAGGAATCTCCACACTGACTTCCACAGTGGCTGTACCAGTCGACACTCCCACCAACAGTGAAGAAGGGTTCCTTTTTCCCCACAGCCCCTCCAGCATTTGTTATTAGTTGATTTCTTAATAGTAGCCATTCTTTCTGGGGTGAGATGGTATCTCAGTGTTGTTTTAATTTGCATCTCTCGAATGACTAGTGATGTTGCACATTTTTTTGTATATTTGTTTGCCATTAGTATTTCTTCATCTGAGAAATGTGTATTCATCTCAGATGCCCATTTTTGGAGTGGGTCTTTAAATTTGGGAGGTCTGATTTTTTTGAGTTCTCGAGAAAATACTCATAAGTGAAATAAACCAGAAGCACATGTGTAAGCATCGTATTATCTCTCTAGTATGAGAAACTGAAAGAGTAAATAAGATCCAAAATGTACAATAGATATGGTGAATCAAAAAGAAACTGGTCAAAAGGAAAGAGAGACTGGAATAGGGAAAAGAAAGAAGGGAAAGGGAAAAAAAAATTGTATATATATATATATATATATATATATATATATAAGATGGTTAAGATAGATACACTACCATTTTTACTTAGTTCATTGAAGAGTAAGGTTTGTGCCAATAATGTTTGGACAATTGAATGCTAATGTCTGGTGTCCTGAATAACTAACTTAAAGATGGTAATACGTAATGTATTAACCATTGTTACCCTCCTATTATGTTGGTTTGAAAATTTGTTCTTCTTTTGATTTGTTTTGTTTTTTCTTCTCTTTAAAATAAAAAAAAAAATAAGTTTACTGCAAAAAAAAAAAAAAATTAAATAATCACTGAAAGGACATCAGTAGTCACTTGGATAACCCACAGGACAGGTAGGGACAGAGCACTACCAGTGCTGAGTGGGTTGTAACTAAATTCAAGAGGTACAAATACTCTTGCAGATGGTGCACAAATATGGTTTCAAATGTTGCATGTTAAATGGGGACCTTTTTTTTTTTAAAGGCTTTTGAACTTTCAATGGCCATCAAAAGTAGCAAACCTGTGGTCCACAGGAGACAGACTGGTCGCCCCAGCACACTGAGTGCAAAGGAAATTCCAACAAGGAGGATATTTCCACACCTTGCACACACACATGCCTTCTGCAACCCACTCCCCACCTCCAGCTTCACTCTCTATATGCATGGGTCCCCAACATCCAGAAACTGACCCAGAGGGAGAGTGTTGCCTTCTAGGCTGATGGCTGTTTGTGGGCATTTGTAAGGGCCTGGCCAGGGAGAGTAGGGAGAAATGATTTCCTGGATGCCTCCCCAAACCTCCTGGCAGATGCCTTCCAAACGCTCCCCAATGCATCAGAACCCGGGTTGAGGGATGGATGCCAGGCTGTGGGCACACTCGGCCAGGAGATGTCCACACAACTTGTCGCTCTGTTCAATGGGCAGCTGATCACAGAAGAATGAAGCACAGGTCATTGATCAACTGGGCCACACTTACGTAAGTCGAAATCTTCCCAATTTCTCTCCATGGAAACCATAAGGTTGCAATTCTGCTATGGTTTTTCACTTCATATACGATGACACCTTTGGCGCAGACCCCCCAAAGCCATCTCCCCTTCCAGCCTCTTCTTCTCTGGGAACACCCGGTGAACCAGAACCCCATATTCCAGGAGTTGCTGAGTGACCTGGAGCAAGAAAAAGGCCAAGTTAGGAGAGATAGGCAAGGGCAGCCCAATTTAAAATGATGGGCTCCAGCTGCTCCAGGAAAACATGCTGAGCCGTGTCTACTGCAACCAAATAAGTTTAGGAAACACTTGGCTAAGCAGATTCTCTTACTATGGAATGGATCCACACCTCTGCCTTGCTAGCATTTTTCTTGCCTTTTTTAACCCAAGGAATCCGTTATTCATGGATTATCTAAAGCTGTACTTGGAACACAGTTATTATGTGTATGATACAGTAGAGTGATACTATTCCAAACTTTTTTTAGTACTCAGACTCTCCTGAGAAATCTCAGATACAGGATTCCTTTTCCTAGCTGCGTCACAGGCTCCTGGCCCAACCTCTTTCAGGCACAGAAAACAACCTTCCAGATCGCCTGCATCACCGTCCAAGCCAGCTGAGCCGTGAACACTCTGCAGAGAAAATGACCTGTCACATTGACATTTCTCGCCATGGACAAGGCTTCGAGGCACTCGCGCAGCCCAAGGTTTGCCAACAGTCAGCCAGAGCTGCAGGCTCAGCAGAACAACTAAATCCTTTGAGTTTGCAGCCTGAACCTAACACGAATGTTATTGTGTCTGGATGGCCGTCCTGTCTCCATCCTGGACTCTCCTCTTTCTCTCCACCCAGAAGGCTCCAGTCCTCATCAGAAGGATGCACGTGGAACCACAGTGTGGACATCTTGCTCCAGGCACCTCCAACCCCTCTCACAAGGGTTTCCTTGGGGAGATCTGGAACCTCATCTCTACCCACCAGCAGAGAGTCCACCTCCTGTCCAATCTCTCTCACACCCAGGCATGGTCACAAATCACAGCTTTTGTCCATCTCTCTCAGGCTCATTGCTGACCGCTCCCACCCTGTCGATAAATCCTCTCTGCAGAGAGCTGATGCTGTCTTTATACGTGGCTTAAACTTCTGGACACCAAGTCACTTCCTTTCAACTTAGGCGAGACACTGTCATCATCCTCGCTGTCATCATCACCCAAAACAGTATTTATTGGGCACCAGTGCTGACATATCCAAAGGCCAGGCTGGGCATGGGATTAGGGTCTGAGGAAGCAGGGACACCCTGAAACAATTAGGTGAATTCTCTTAAAGAATTTGATTTGATATTTCAAAAAATTATTTTAAAGCATTAATGTAGTCCTGTAGTATGAGAATAAAGAGGATTTTGCTAGACTTGCTTACTTTTAAAAATTGTTTTGTGTTAACTTTTTTATTTTTTAATTTTAGTAAGAGGAATATGATACTTCAGTTCTAGGGGGAATCCCCAAATTCTTAAGCTGATTAAACATCCTTTAAACATTTCCCATGCATTATTTCATTGTTATTTAGTCTTCATAATCATCATAAGAGATAGGTATAGCTATCTTTTCCACAGAAGAAAATAGGGGAAGAGAAGGATTAAGTAATGGGGTCAACTGAACAATTTGTCCCTGAAGGTGAATTTTTCAGTGGACGAGATCTTTTTTCCTGGAAAATTCAATATTTTCCCTGAAAACGCAGGTCCATCTTTTATTCTTATGGTCTATGGAAGTCACAGAGAAAGGGCTACTGCTGTACAGGAAATTCATCCCATACTGTAGCTGACATCTACGGTTATCATGCAAGTACACAAGCACGTTTTTGCACTGTGCTTGGTATCCTACAGCTCCAGGTCTTTACTTGCAAGTTGACAAGTCCTGTTTAGTCACAATATCAAGTATCACCATGCCACGCTTACGAGAGGGAAATAAGGGTTTTAGTATTTACAATACCCTCAACCAGCCACTGGTTATTTGGAAATTACTGGCGACTGTTCTGCCCAAACGCTCCCGCCTATTTTGCTATGCACAGTTCTGCCCGACTCTGCCCTGCACTGGGACTCTGGCTGTGGATAACGACATTGAGCCTCTGGTTTCCAGCATGTTCGTGTTACCCCAATGATGCCAACTTCCATTTCATGTCTCTTCCAGTAGCACATGTGTCCTAAACGTGGAGTCCTACTGGAACAACTCTAAAGCAAAGTACAGGACTGCGAGAGGGGGATGGTATCAATGTTATATTATATTGATCCAACTTTATGTGGCACAATCAATTTGAAAATAATGCTTTCATTTCCTTTTTACTGCATGTAGCAGAAATGAGGTAGGACAGAAGAAATAAAATGGGCAGAAAGAATGCAAGGAAAATTTTAATTTTAAAATTGTACTTTTAAAAAAACCACAGCTTCAGGACACAAAGTTACCCAACGTTACATTTTTTTTTTCCTTTCCAAGATACTCACTTTCAAATCCCTAAATCTTAAAAAAAAAAAAAGATGGGGCCTGTGCCCTTCTGTAAAACAGGTCTTTTATCTATAGAATGAACCATCACTTTTCACCTGTAAATTGAGCCTGAGATTTTCTCCCTTTGCTATAGATTCACAAATTCAACAGATTTCCATCCCCAAGAACACATAATCAGAGCCAGCCCCAGACCGTGTAAGTTCCCTCCTCCCTTGAAAGCCCACACTCCCTGCTGTCTTTAATTCTGCCTAGTAACCCTATCTATGCCTCTCACTGACACGTCCTGAAATGCTTTCCCATTGTTATGGCTGTGGGTCTAGATGCCCCACTAAAGCCTCAAAGAATCATAGGTGGGGCTTTTTCAGAAGTGGTTGGATCTAGAGTGTGTGATTGAGGGTGCTAGAATTAAGGGTGAGTGATTACTAAATCAGTCCACCGATTGGTTTGGCACCATCCTAATCCCCGTAGCCTAGATAGAATATGCAAGGGGGTAACAATGTCCCCTTAGAGAAGAAATTAAAAATGCATGTGCAGCAATCTCAACCACCAAGGTTACCCAAGGAGCAGTTTGCCATACTAATAAATGTTTGGAATCTAATGGTCACCACTTCGAGCACCTGTTGTAATTGTAGAGGCCAAAGGTAACTTGTATTAATCTCATGATGTTTCAATAAATTTAGTATTAAAAAAAAAAAAAAGAATATGCAAGTGGCAGAAAAAAGCTGCTAAGCTCCCTTGCTTGCCTTGTTGCCTCCTGGCTGCCGTGAACAGTTTCTCCTCTGCAATGGCCATCTGCCGTGCCACTCAGCCAACTATGAACTGAAACATTTACAAACTGTGAGCTAAATAAACCTTTTCTCCTTTAACTTTGGGTGTTGGGTATTTTGTCTCAGCAATGAGAAAAGTAACTAAGACACCCATGATGGAAGTCAGCGACCCTACAACCTGCTCCATGGGTGTGATGAGTTAAGGTTCCCATCTCCTCTTCAGGGACTTCCTCAGGCCCTCAGAACAACGTCCTGTAATGAAATGATGCTTAGATGTTTGGTTTTAGTATGCTTTAGTACAACTATCCAGTGACAAATTCGTCCACTAAATATTTCTGAGTGACGAATTTGGCTTCAGGAACCTGCCCAAGTTCCCACTTCAGAGCCAGGAGTGGAAACATGGGCACATGAGTCTGTTTGCTCCCGAGTCTTTGCTCTCAACTACTAAAATACAGAGTACCCAGACTGGAAACAGAGGTGGATGCGCGTAATATTGTCAAGGGCGTCTTGGATCTGTAAAACAGTGTCTGTTTCCACTTCCTGTTCACAGTGGGGCTTCCACAGAGGCTTCCTTGCTTATCCTGCCTGACCATTGCTGGTTTCCTGTCAAAGTGTCACCAGCTAGATAGAGCAGGTTGCTTTCATTTTAATGGAAATTACAACCAAAGCAACACTATGAATTTTCAGGCAAAAGATTTAGATATTGAAGGAAGATAGGGAAAGAATTCCACCTTGAGTAGCTGGAGGGGTCACTCTGAAGAAGAGGATCAGACTGGCCTATTCACAAAAGAACACAGCAGACTGATGGAGGACTGTAGTGGGTGGGGCCCAGTTGATCATTATCTCAGTCCTGGTTTTATGGCTCTGGGGCAATCCTCATGACTTGAGGAGCAGTCGGTTCCCATGAAATGAGTATGTTTTCTTCTGTCACACCCTTCTGCCATGATGTTCCTCCTTTGGAGCCAGGTGACCATGGACTGAACCCTCTTAAAATGTGAGCCAAACTGAACTTCTCTTCCTTTAACTTGTAGGGGTTGGATGTTGTTCCCAGCAACAGGAAAACTGAATAATACAAGGATATTCACCAAGAGATTCACAATTCATAGCTTTGACCTCCTAATTCCACTTCCGAGAATCTGTCTTAAGAAAGCATGCTAAACAACCAGGACAAATCCTTCTAATCCTGTTCAGTGCAGACTTGCAGAAGCCAAGTGGGTAGATGAGCTCCTCCATGGTAAATGATTTCCTAAAGATAGTAGAGCCTTAATAAAGTGGACTCTCAGGCCACTCTCACAGGGCATATTCACACAGCACGTGCAATTGTCTGGGGAATGTTTAATGCTAAATGGGGGGAAATACAGGATGCAACCAGTACAATTTCAATAGCCGAACAGAAAAATAAATTATTTAATAACACATCACAATCTTGAGTCCTGTGGGAAAATGCTTCCACGGTTGAGGAAGTCTGGAAAACAGCAAGTTAACCTTGAATAGGTTGTCCTGATTGACATGCTCAGGTAGCTGTGGGTCTTCCAGACAGGAGGGCACTCAGCCTTACCCACCTGGATTGCTGCCCAGTCTCCTCCAGACTGAGATGATGCATGGGCAGAGCCAGGGATCCGTGGTCTGGCCAGCAGGCTGCCACCGGAGAATGGGCTCCTAGTTCCACATGGAACTATAATTAAATAATCCAGTGGCTAGTTATGGAGTAATTCATTAATACTGTACATAACAACAAGTTTTAAACTGCTTGTTATCTTCAACCTGTAATTCCACCTAGGAGGTCCTACCATAATGAATTAAGCAGAAATACAGCTAACGATTCATGTCAGAAAATGCTAATCTCGATATTGTTTATAATAGTCCCATACTGCAGGCAATTTGCATGTCGAATAATAGAGCATTGATGGAAAATATGTATTAGGTGTATATGTATAGATTTTGTATGTATTTAATATATATTAGATGTATGTGTATAGATTTTGTGTGTATTTGATACATATTCAATGGATATGTATAAATTTTGATTAGTTTTAATCTGATACATATTTCTTCAAAATTATTTTTCAAAATTTTAGTGAGGTATGTGCGATGAAAGTGCATGCATAATATAAGGCCACTTTTAAATATGTATGCAGATGTACAGACGAACGAATGACGAGAACAAAGAGCAGGGAGAATGCATCAAAACCCAAGTGTGCTAACCCCACAGGGCAGAAGGAGGAGGAAATGTTTACTTTTATAATTAGGGAGGGAAGGAATTTTGCCTAACAAACCCATACCCTAGAAGGGTCTCAGTGTGCTCTGGGGTGGCAGCCCTCTCCAGCACATCCTGCGCCCAGGGCAGGCAGCTGACAGCATCAGCCGCTCCACCCAGGCCACTGAGGGGAATGTTGTCCTTTGACACTCATGAAGACAGCACACAAATGCATCAAATCCATTCTGTGCTCTCTGGGGAGGACTGGGAGGAGAGTTTTCAGCAGTTTTGCCCAAGATGGTGGCTGCTTTTCCAATCATCTTTCACCATTCTATGGTGGGGGGACAACAGAGCCCAGCACGTGAGGCAGGGTATGAGCAGTGTCCTTGTCCCCCCATGGGAGTCTCCTGCAGATGGGGTCCTTGGCTGCAAGGCTCAGTTGTACAGAAGGCTTTAAAGTCCCCTTTGTCCCACATCAAGGAAATGCTATGTCCTCTTGACAGGGAGGACACACGAAGACCAGACTACTGTGCGCAGTGAGGCTGTGTTTGCCCACGCCTCTCCCATGATGCACCTGCAGGCTGGCCCCACACTAGGGTTGAGACAGTTCTGCTAAGTGACCAGCCAAAAGGAAAAGGCCAGGCCTCACCTGGCTAACTCTGCTTCCAAATGCCCCTCTCTATTAAAGGCAAGAAAACACAGGCAGTATATTTCTACCGAACTTGGGAAGCTTGTGTATAGAGAAATGTGTAAATTCCCATGCTTCCTTTAGAATTTGCTTCCTAAATCTAAAGGCCCATCCATATATCCTGGCCTGTGGGATCCAGGGATCCCCTTCACTCACCCCCCCAGCTGCATCTGCAAAGAAGAGAGGCCACCCTGCCCTGGTCCCGCCTATAGTGGCTGGTGCTGTCCTTGTTACCACTTAGCACTTAACACAGCCCTGACTGTCATCCTGAGACTGGGACTCACAAAGAGCAGGGAACATGTGCTTCTCGTTTGTTCCCTGAAGGGCCTGGCCCACAGCGAGGGGTGGGCATGGAGTGAGCACAGCTGGTGCCCATGGGCAGGGACCATGGAAATGCTTTTGCTGGAGGGCTGAAGAGAGAATGGCACAGAGAGGCTCCCCTGTGCACAGATACACATAAACCTCCATGTGTGCTTGTGACGGCTGCTGGAAGCCATCCACTGAGGGTTTCCCACTGGTTTGGATTGGCTTACACTCAGTTCTATCCTACATGTCATCTCAGAAGTGTGGTCCTTGCTCACAGAACAGCGGCTGGGATAATGCTGTAAGACTGAAGAAAGGCTCCAGGCACCCACCCTAGCCCACTGAATCCTACCCACCTTTGGGGCCTGTGTCAGTTAATTTTAATTCTCAACTCAACTGGGTTAAGAGACTCCTAGCGTGGATTCACTCACTGACCTTCACAGCTGAACATGTTAGGAGGTGGAGACCTGTTGGAGGAGGTGGGTCATGGGGCAGGGTGTACCTGTGGAGGGTGTACCCCATGGTAACACTTCAGTCACTATAAAGTGAGCAACCTCCTCCACCATGCCCTTCCACCATGATGTTCCATGCCCTTCCACCATGATGTTCCTGCCTGGGAACCAGCCAACCATGGACTGAAACCTCTGAAATTATTAGCCAAATAAAACATTTCCTCCTTTAAATTGTGTATGTCGGGCATTTTGTCCCAGCAGAGGGAAAGCTGACCAATACAAGGTGATTTCTAATGCCATCTGCTTCCACTCTCTCCTTGCCTCTTGGGGTGAGGGAAGCATCCTTCCTCCTACCAGCCCATCTGGCCCCCAGAGCAGGTTTTTGCGGGGAATCACTGACTGTATCCCCTGAGCACCAGCACCTCTCAAGGCCCGGAAAGCCTTACCCTCAAGAACTCCAGCTCTGCTTCCTCTCCCCACAGCGCAGAGCTCAGCTGGTGCCTCTCTGACACCTCTACTTGGGCCCGGAGAGCAGTCATCCTTTCGATCAGAGCAGCAGGGATGTAATCTTCAACTCGAAAATATGGCTTATTCTCTGCCTGCTGGAAACAGGATGCAGAAGAAAGAAGCATAAACCAGATGCCTCCATGGGATTCTGAGTAGCACAGGAACAGGTCTGTAGTCAGAATCTCATCATGGCCCCTGTGCAAGCAAGGTTCTTTGAGGTGCCCACCTGGGACAGCATCTTCTATTATCTTAGAAGTGGGGCCAAGCCCTGTGCTGCACATAAAAGGGAGAGAAGAAAGGAGCCACCTGGTTTGAGGTCCCCTCTGTGCACTCAGTGGCCCTTAGAAGCAGGAGGCTCTTTGCATCCTCACAATGATCCTACAAGACAGGCAGTACCACTGCCACTGCGAAGATAAACAAGCAAGGAAGGCCAAGGTCACATCACTTGTAAGTGACAGAAACAAGGTGTGTTCACCCCAAATCCCTACGCAGTTCCACGGTGGCTCACCACTTCCCAAAAGGCACAGCAAAACCCTGGCCCCAACGCTTTGTTCCTTGTTATCACTAGCATCTCTGTCCACACGTGCGCTGGTACATGGTCCCCTCTTATGAGAGAGGTCTCAGCTATGCCACCATCTCTGCCCAAGGAGTTTGAGAAGAACAGGAACCCAGATCCCTCCATGCCATCTCAGGCCTCAGCCTTCATCGGGTCTGCTCTTTAGGGGCTGAGGCTGCAGCGCCCTGGGAGAGACCGGAAGATCACCATCACCCACTGCCCCACAGCAGGCATCTTGAACACAGACAGAAGCATGCTGGGTTCATGGAGGAGTGGTCTCGGGGCCTGCTGTAAAGAATGAGGATGGTAGGGCTGGGCAGAGGAGAAGCTGAGCTTGCCTTTCTACTCCTGAGTCAGCCTGTCCTGGTCAGGATGTCCTACCAGCCTGCCCATGCCAAGCTCTGTCCCCCAGCTTTGAGAGCAGCTGCCCATGAGGAAGGCAGCAGGCAGCTGGGAGAATCTAGCCTTCTCCATGCAGGGGCGGGTGAGTCAGCCTGGAAGAGGACCCAAAGGGGATAGCACAGTGTCCACCACACTCCCACCATGCTCCAGCTTGGCCCTGGCCCATGCCAGGGCTAGGCTCAGCTCAGAGGCACAAGGGCAGAGAAACTGCTCAGCAATCAGGTTCATAGAAAAACATGCAAAGTGTTAGTGGAATGGCCAGTTCCAACCATGGACACCAAGGAGCGCTGGTGGGGATGTGGAAAAGAGGAACTCTCATTCCCTGCTGGTGGAAATGCAGTTACAGCAACTTGGGGAGACAGTTTGGTAATTTCCTACAAAAGTAAACATACTCTTACCATAGGGTCCAGCAATTGTGCCCCTTGGCATTTACCCAAAGGAGGAAATGTAGTTTGGCTTATGGTTTCGGTGGTCCACAGAACCGCCCCCCAGGGCTGGGGGTGTAGCTCAGCCATAGAACGCTTGTCTAGCATGCATGAGGCCCCAGGGTTTGATCCCCAGCCCCCCCAAAAAAGTAAAAAAGAAATAAAAACCCTTCACATGGATGTTTGTAGCAGTTTTATTCATAATTGCCAAAAGTTGGAGGCAAAGCTGTCCTCCAGTAGGTGAGTGGATAATAAATGGTAGTGCATCCAGACAATGGACTACTAGTCATCACCAAAAAGAAATGAGCTCTCAAGCCATGAAAAGACATGGAGGAACTTTAAATGCAGATTACTAAATGAAAGAAGCCAGTCTGAAAGGGCTACATGCTGCATGGTTCCAATTATATGACATCCTGTTAGGGAGACAGTAAAAATTCAGTGGTTACCAGGGCTTAGAGGAAGGGAAGGATGAAGAGGCAGACAACTGAGGTCTTTTAGGGCAATGAATCTACTCTGCATGTACAATGGTGCACATACGCCTTTTATAAATTTCTCAAACCCATAAAATATATGACACCAAGCGTGAGCCCAGTGTAAACTGTGGACTCTGGGTGATAATGATGGGTCAATGTAGAGTTGACAATGGTAACAAATGTACATTCTGGAGCAGAATGTTTATAGTATAGTGTGGGGTGTGCATATGTAGGGCTGGGGATATGGGAAATCATACATCTTCCACTTGATTCTGCTGTGACCCTAAAACTCTCTGTTAAGATTTGGACCTTAAATGACCCCCACAAGCCCATATACTAAAGGCTTGATCACCAGCCTATGGCACCACTGGGAGGTGGTGACCAGTGGAAGGAAGTTAGATCACTGGGGGCATCCCTGGAAGGTATATTGGGACCCCAGTTCCTTTCTCTTTTTCTTTGTAGCTCTGCTCCACCATGCACTCCCCACCAGGATGCTCTGCGTTGTCACTGGCCCAGATCAATGGGGCCAAGCAACCACAGACTGCAGCCACTGAAACCATAAGTCAAAATACATCTTTCCTCATTGTAAGTTGATGATAATTAACTTTGTCACAGCAATAGAATACTGGCTATCATGTGCTCTGGAAAAAATAATACCTATTAAAACATTTAGGGGAAAAAACATTTAGGGGAAAAAGCATTTAGGATCTTTGGCCCAGCATCTCATTGCTGGGAATATATGCAGGAGAAGTAAACATGCAACTAGAAAAGCTGCAGGTACAAGGATGCTTATTTGGACATCACTTATAAGAGAGAACGATCAGAGGCAATGCCAAGGATAATAAGAGTGATTATTACTGTACCTGACCCTGTCAGGTCAATCCTCTGCAGTCAGACCATGGGGAAGTGAGGGAAGACACAGCCCTGGGAGCCAATGACACAGCCCCTCCAGACACTTGCCAGGAGGTGCATGGAGAACACGCACCATGAAGGGAGGGGCAGAACACAAATTCAATGTTGGTTATGTTTACAGCTGTGTAAAAATCACACAGGTGGTCTAGGCTGAAAGAGAATAAGCCCAGAGGAAAGTTGTTCTGTCATGATGATGTGATCAAGGAGATTTATTTTTATACTAAATTGTCTTTGTCTCCCTTTTTAAAATGCAAATGTAATCATTACTTCCCTGCTTAAAATTCTTCAGGGGCTTTTAGTCTTTCATAACAATGGTTTCCAAATCTCTTTTTTACCCTAGCACCAGAACCACTTCAAACAAAATATAACCTTGTAGGAGCACACTAGTCCTCGTAGATGTGACAGGCAGCACCACCAACCACCCCACAGCCAGCGAGGCTCAGGCTGCAGCGAAACACTAGGTGGGCTGGGCCACCTCCTCCTCCTGCCTACTCATGGATACACACAGGGTCTCGCCTCTGTGGGGCCTCCCAGCCACGATATGAGTTGAAGGCTTAGTCACTGGCCTGTGGTGCTACTAGGAGGTGCTGGAACCTATAAAGTGTGATCAAAATAGATGGTGAATGTTTAAATTTTGAAAAAAGATATTATGGTAAAAGACACATTGCCATGAATCCCCCTCAAGACGCTTCCCCGCACTTCAAACACACTTATCCCATCATTCTTGCCACTCTGTGAAGCAGGTCTAGAAGTCCTCTTTCCTGAGTGTCATTAGTTGTGCTGTTGTGGCTGCCTCAATGTCCTGAATCAGAGGGCATAGCATGATGTTCTTACAAACCCGCTTTCCTGCTGGATGGAACTTGGCAACAGCGTTCACCATATTTTTTTTTATCACACCTCACAAAGACACTCATGAAAGAAGTCTTCCAGAACTGCTTCAGAAAGTGACAAGAACCAGGGGATAAGTGTATTTAAAGTGAGGGGGAGCATTTTGAGAGGGATAAATGTCAATTTGTCTTTTACTGTAATACATTATTTAAAAATGTAAACATTCACCATCTATTTTGATCAGACCTCGTAGGAGGTGGGGTCTAGTGGGAGGAAGTGAGGTCCCTGGAGGTGTGGCCTTGAAGAGGATATTGGGACCCATCCGTTTCCTCTCTCTCTGCTTCCTGATTGCCATGAGGTGAGCAGCCTTCTTCACCATACACTTTCATTGCCATGTGCTGCCACAGGCCAAAGTCATGGGGCCAAGCGACCATGGACTAAAACCTCCACATCTGTGAGCCAAATCGACCCTGCCTCCTTTTAAATTGATTATCTCAGGTATTTTTGTCACAGTGAGGGAAAGCTGACTAACACTTCCCTCATGCCATCTGAATTGCCTCCTACAGTGCCTGGCACAGAGTGAAGTCAGCAAGTAAACTGGGTTCTGGGTGACATGGATGTGAGAGTGCAGGTTCATCATCAGCAGGAAATGTGGAGAATGTTTATGGTGTTTATAGGGCTTATAGGAGAGGCTAGGGCGTGGAAGAAATCTCTCTATTTTCCACCCAATTTTGCTGTGAAACTAAAACTGCTCTAAAAAAACAAAACTTATTAAGACATTTTTAGTAAAAAGCCTTTAGGACCTTTGACCCAGCATCTCATGCTAGGACTATACCCAAGCAATCACTAGAAGTGAATCCTGGGTGGACTCTTAGCAGCTCTCTGACCTCACAGAGCCACAATGTTCTCAGCTGCAAATGGAATACCCCTGGCTTTTCAGGGTTAGTTTAAGGACTAGATGGTGCCACGCATGGAGTGGGCCCTCCATAGATCAGGACTGAGGGCAGATGCACAGGTGGGTGGGTTTGTGCAACCTGTGGCCATACACACACAAGAAAAAAAACAAAAAACAAAAAACAAAAAAAACACCTGACTTTAGGAGCCACCAGGGGGCAGAAGAGAGCATCTCAGAAATGCTCTAGGCCAAGGTGTGGGACTTGGCAGATCTGGGGTGGGGAGCTGGAATGGAGGACATGATCAGGCAGAGGGAGAGAGGAAGAGTGAGGTCAACCAGAAACTGGACTGCCACAGGGACCCCAGCCTTGTGATGGCTAATTTAATGTGTAAATGTGACTGGACCGCAGGATGCCTAGATATTTAGTCAAACATTCTGGGCTTCTTTTAGGTTGCTTTTGTGTAAGATGAAAACATTGAAATTGGTAGACTGAGTAAAGCAGATAGTACTCTCCAATGTAGGTGTCTCCGACCTTTGGTGCTGTTGTAACAACATACCACAGACTGGGTAATTTATCAAAAACAGAAACTTATTTCTCACAGAACTGGAAGCTGAGAAGTCCAAGATCAAGGTGCCAGTGCTGGCATCTGGTGAGGGCTGCTGAGCACTCTGCTTCCAAGAGTGAGTCAATTCCTTATAATAAATCTTTAGATGGTTGGATGGATGGATGGATGGATGGATGGATGGATGGATGGGTGGATGGATGGATGGGTGAATGGGTGGATGGGTGGATGGGTGGATGGGTGGGTGGATGGGTGGATGGGTGGATGGATGGATGGATGGGTGGATGGGTGGATGGATGGATGGATGGATGGGTGGATGGATGGATGGGTGGATGGGTGGATGGATGGGTGGGTGGGTGGATGGATGGGTGGGTGGATGGGTGGGTGGGTGGGTGGATGGATGGATGAATGGATGGATGGATGGGTGCATGGATGGATGGATGGGTGCATGGATGGATGGATGGGTGCATGGATGGATGGATGGGTGCATGGATGGATGGATGGGTGCATGGATGGATGGATGATGGATGGAAACCCTATTGGTTCTGTTTCTCAGGAAAACTGAGACTAACATAGGAACACAGAGTTGAATCTTGACATCTGGGTCTCTGGTGCAAGTGGCTGTACTGAGAAATTCTGGCCCCGAGTGAGTTAGTATGACTCAGGCTCCCTGGCTGTCTTCAGGAGACCTGGACTACATTCCCCATAAACTCCAAGGATTAGAGTTAGACTAGGGTTAACATTATGTGTCTGAATCCATACACAGAAGGTTTGCTGCTGTATTGTTTATTATATTAGAGTACTCCCACCCTTTTGGGGAGAGGGAAGGAAAGCTTGCACACAGCAATTGCTACATGCCAGGCACCATACATGCATTGTCACCTTCTCCCTGTATAGTGGCTTTGCAAGGAACTGATCATTATTTTCCACTTGGCAGATAAAAAAGCCAAGGCTGAGAGATAAGATGCCCAAGGCCATGCAGCTACTAACCAGCAGGGGCAGGCTTTGAACACCATTCTAACTGACTCCAAAACCCAGGATCATTCCTCTGGGTTACTGCATCTGCTAAGGATGGATTAAAGTGTTCTTGGAGGACACTCTGCCCTGTCCATGTTAGCCGTGCACAAAACAGTGATCTAGAGGCTGCAGCAAAGATGTTGAAAGATTCACAGGGGCTCCCCTGGCTTAGGGCACCCTCCTCCCAAGGTCCTAAAATGCCTCTGCCAAAGGCCTGAGGGAAATGGTCCAGGATGTCAAGGATCCCAGCTGTGGGGCTGAGGACAGACAGGAGATCCAGGGTAGGCAGCAACTGGGCTGGAAATGTGTCAAAGTGGCAGGGAGGAGGTTAAGGGTACAGGCAAGTTTTGGGGATACTGCCCTCCCGGGCTGGGTGGCGCCAGGAGAAGAAAGTGAATCCCAGATCACCATGAGCCTAGGAGGGTAGAGAGTGGGAATGGATTCAGCTCATCTGCAGTATCATCCAGTCCAGGAGCCTCAGTCCATTCATAGAGCCATGGACCCTAACGGCCAGTTCCATCACACAGACACACATGATTCTGCTGCCATAGCAAGGGGTTAGCCAACAGATTGGAATCCCCATTTGAGAAGTTCATCCTAAGAGAATCAGTACCAGCCTTGGGGCCAGACACACCTGAGATCAAATTTAGACTTCACATTTACTAGCCACATGAGCTATAGACTGCTCTAGAAAATGTGAGTAATGGTGTCTACTTTATGTTAACACTATGGGAAATGTCTAGGCCAATGGCAGGTATACAGTCATGTTTTCATAATGGTTGGCTATTACTATTAGCGAGGATGATAATGATGAGGATAGACATTCAGTAAATAATTACTGTTTTAGGAGTGTTATGGTTTGGATGTGGTCTAAATGCCTCTCAAGGGTTCATTGTGATTAAAAGGTCTGTTCCCAGGTGGAGTCGTTTAGAGATGATGGAAACTTTGGGAGTCAGGACATAGTGAGAAGTCATTAGGTCATTGTGGAGATGCCCTTGGAATTTCAGTTTCTCTTTCTCTGACTTCCTCCTTGGCAAAGTAAGATCTTCCAGTCGCAGGTACCTGCTGTGATATGCCACCACCCACTACCCTCACCAGAGTCCAAACCAATAGAACGGCCCAATCTCAGGCTCTGAACTTCCAAAACTGTGAAATAAATAAACTTTTTCTTTTTATAAGTTAACAGCATCAGGTATTTCACTGTAGTAACATATAGTCAGCTAATACAAGAAGAGACCTGTTAGACCAGAACTATCTTACAATCTATAAACTTGATTTTTTCCATCTTTTTGTCCTCCACAGCCTAGGAAAGAGCACTCAATGTATGCTGGATGGATGGATGGATGGGGGGACTGATGGATGGACAGATGGATGGATGGATGGATGGATGGAGTGGATGAATGGATGGATGGATGGATGGTAGGGTGGGTGGGTAGATGGATGGATGGATAGGTGAATGGATTGATGGATCCATGGGTTGATGGATAAGCCTATGGGTGATTAGTGGATAGAAGGATGGATCGATGGTAAGAATGTGGGTGATGGTGATAAGTGAATGGGTTGATGCAGTTTACCTTAATCTCAGTGGTAGATGCCAGCAAAAGCACAATATCCACATCACTCTCAGTCACCCCTATCCCATGGCGGCTTCTCCAGTGGCCCCCACCCAAAAGCCCCAGGTATCCTCCCTACCTCCTTCGGGTAACTGCCAAACTCAGCCTGCAGGGCAAGGACACCCAGCTGCAGCAGCGTCTCATCATCACAGTGCAATCTCTCCTCCAGGATGTCCTTACGAAGCTGCAGGTAGAACTGATGTCTGGTCAAGCTGTGCCTGGCAAAGACATACTGGCATGGAGGCACTGATGCCGAGGGTGGGAGAATGCGAACAATGAGGCCTGCTCATGGTGGGGAGTGGGAAAGGAGACAAGACGGGATACAAGCCAAGGAGCCCCAAGGACAATGCCAGGAAGACAAGTGGGGTCTCCTCCTTCTGCTTCCCTGTGCCAGGTACTTCATACAACACCTACAAGAGGTCTCCTGCCATGGTTCAAGCAGGGAAACCACGTGGTCAGGAGTGCATCCAGTAAGCAAAGGAATACAGGGGTGGTGACCAACCCCAGTCCCCACCCCTGGACTGCTGACTGTGTGTTGGAGGGAGGAGGGGCATGCTGGGTGGAGGACAGAAAAATTTTTTTTTTTTTTTTGTGGGTACCGGGGGGTCGACCTCAGGACCTCGCGCGCCAACAGGCACCCGTGCCGCTGAGCGATATCACCGGCCCCTTTTTCGTATGTGGGATCCGGGAGTCGAACTCGGGCCCTCGCGCTTGCAAGGCAGGCGCTTATGCCGCTGAGCCATCTCACCGGCCCGAGGACAGAAAATTTTGACCTTGAGCAGACTACGTTTGAAACATAAGGGCAAGTTCTCATTTTGATCAGGGCCTGCCTCAAGAAACTGATTTCCCCTTGTTCTGTCATACTGGAATCCCACCAACAGAAGACCAGCCATGGTCCCTGCTGCCATTTGCATGTAATTTACAGTTTCCAAAGCACAGGCCTGTGACATCAGCCTGGACAGACATGAAGGCCTCAAGGGACCAGGGACTCACTGGAGCAACCCACAGTGGCTGATAAAGAACTTGATCCGCAGAAAGAGTGTGACGGTAACCGTGGAAGTCTTCAGGGGCTGCTCCCTCCAGCCTTCAGGGGCTATTTTACACAATCTAGTTTCATTGTCCAGGAAAAAGAATTCTTTGCCTGAGAAGGAAATAGAGAATTTGGAGGGAGAAGCAGTAGGGAATGGCCCAGCCCTCAGACTCCAGCCCTGAGTCCTACCCAGAAGAGTCAGATTGAGCCATGTTAGTGCAGAAAAGAAGAGAAATCCCTGCCCTACCTGGTCCCCAGGGGCCTTTGCTGGGGCCATGAGGAGCCAAGAGCAGGAGACAGAGGAAGTACATCAAGAAAGAACCAAGAGGAGAAAATATGATCACACTCAGGGGTCCATATCCACAGATTCAACTCACCACAGATCAAAAATAGTACCAAAAAATTTTCATCTGCACTGAATATGTATAGAATCTTTTGTCATGGCTCCCTAAACAATATAGTTTAACACTGATTTAAATAGGATTTACATTGCATTAGGTAGTCTAAGTAATGTAGAGATGGTTTAAAGTATGCAGAAGGGCAGGAGGGTTGTACAGCTCATGCAAATACTATGCAGTTGTATGTCAGAGATTTGAGCACATTTTGTGGGAGTCCTGGAACTGATCCCCTGTAGATGCTGAGTGTTGGTGTCAGAGAGATGTCACTTCATATCTGCTTTCCAGCTGTCATCTTTTGTAGATAAGATGAAAAGGAAAGGAAAGCAGTGTTCTTAAGTCCAGGCCCTTCTGCACTGGTGGGACCATCCCCACCTCCCCAGTCCCAGTGTGTCCTAGACTGAATGTCTGTGTCCTCCTGGAATCCATATGCTGAAGCTCTGCCCCCCAAAGTGGTGGGATGTGGAGGTGAGACCTTAGGGGTAGGTAGGTATGAGGGTGAGGTCCAGGATGGAATTGATATCCTCATACAAAGGAAGAGAGACACCAAAATGCTGTCCCTCTGCCATGCAAGGACCCATAAAAAGGCTTCCATCTGCAAGCCAGCGGGTCCCTACCAGGAACCCAACCAGCTGGCAGCCTCACCTTGGACTTCCAGCCACCACAGCTGTGAGAAATAAATGTCTGTTGTTTAGGCCACCCAGTCTAGGATATTTGGTGATAGCGGCCCAGGTTGACAAAGACTGGGTGTAAGAGGAGTTGCATTTGCTCTTTGACCTTAAACCTTCAACTCCCACTGGATTTGTCCTCTAGTCCTCCTGAGGGGGAGGTGGCGGCAGCCCAGCCACTGAAGGCACCACTCCCACCCCTTGGCCCCTTTCAAAGTTGTTCCAATTCCCACAGCCTGGGCACCCTCGGCCACTCCCTGGCCCCGTGCCAATGCACACCTAAAGCATTCCCCCCTTCTCTGAGCTCAGGTGCGCTGCAATAGCCAGCCTAGCTGGGAATCCCACCCAGTCCATACCAGGAGGACTTCTGTGGGTAGCGGCCTTCTCTGCACAGGGCATATGCTCACTGGAGGGCAGGCAAGTGTCCAGGTAGTTCTAATGGCCATACCCTCACAGTGCCCAGCCCTCCTCTGCCCTCACCCTTGCTGCCAAATCCGACTCCCCATGCCAGACTCACCCTCCCCTTAGGGTTCCTTCTCCCCCAGGGATGGGTGGGTCCCAAACACAGTCCAGCTGGCAAACCCTCCCCAGATGGCCTGTGTCCAACCTCAAGGTGGCCACTTCCCAGGGATTTTCCCAGGAGGCCCCTCACTCAACAACTTCAGAAATCACCTACATGGGAAGGGCTCGGGGCAGCCACCCGATGGGGAGGAAGCAGGCAGGGTTGCACTTGTGGAGTTTTTACTTAGATTGCATGTTACAGATCAATAAAAATAGTGTTTCCTGGAAATGCGCTTGTACATCCCTTACAAAAGATCAGACAAACCTACAGTAATCGTGATCACTTCACAGCACATAACGGCTGTTCTTTCTTTTCTTGAAGAGGCATTTCTGGGAGGGCTGATGAGAAGTATGGGGAGACAAGGACACCCTGCGAGCCCCGCTGTGGCACACTGAATAATCACAAACTCACAAGCTTCTTGCACTCACAGGAGAACGGGGTCACAGAGCTTCTGACAGTTAAACAGGGAGATGGAGCCAGGATTTAACTCGAAGGCCTGGAAAACCCCAACCCAGCCTGCTTCAACTGCAGCAAAGGGATATCTGCAGTAGAGAAAAATAAAAAGTCCCTTCGTGGAAAGGCAGAGATGGGAAGAAAATGCAGGCTGGAATGGCTTCTTAACAGGCTCCTGGGGCCGGGTACTGAGTGCCTTTAGTCCTGCAGATTAAACAGAAATGTTTCTAACATTTGCCTGCCTGACTTCAATGCACAGAGATTGATCATCCAGACCTGAAAGCCATAAAACCCCATAGAGTCCCACACTCATTATTTCATGGAAATCCACACGTACTTGGCACTTTCCACACAAGCACATGATGCCCTCGCCATGCCGTCTGATGTCTAGGTGTGCAAAGCGAGGTGTTTCGGGTTCAAGCAGCTCTCCCAGAGGGGACAGAGCTCAGGTACTGGATACCTGGGGTGCTGAAGCCACCAGGCCAGCAGGGGGCTCCCCAGAGACACCTACCTTTCACATAAGCCAAACCGAAGTAGGTGACATCCCCAAGGTTGGCGAAGGACGTGACAGCATTGAAGACAGCTCCTACTGTGGACTCGATGTCACATTTCACCTCCAGACACTGCCCGCTCAGCAGAACCACACAGACGTCCCTGAGAGCCAGGTAGGATTTCCCCTTTTTTGTCTGAAGAAACAGATAGTAGCATCAGTTGCCACAATAGCTGAGACACTGAGCCTTGAACTTATGCTACTTACCGTGCCAAGTGCTTTGCATGTAGCATCTCATTTAACTGTCAAACAACCTTAAGACAAGAGTGTGCTTATGATCCCATTCAGACCTAGCAAGGGACTTGCCCAAGGCTGTAGAGTGAGTAAGAGACGGAGCCTGGAGGTGGACTTGAGCTCTCTGCCATTCTCCAGGAGCAAGCTCAGATCCGAGGACCGTATGGGAGGGGGTTTCTCACATGGTCCCAGGCAGGGCTGGTCACATGGGCACACTCTGAGACACCCTGGTTCCTACCCTAACCCCCCTGCACACCTGAGTCACCTGATGGATGCTTTAAGGTGCTAATTCAGGGACCACTCTGGAGATGGTTCTATCAGTCTAGGGCAAGGCCCAGGAGTCAGTATTTTAATGCCCTCAAGGTGACTCTTGTGTGTAGTCAGAGCTGAAAATCCCTGAGAGAGCAGGTGACCAGGCAGCAGTGTATCACATAGGACCCTGTGTCCCGACAGACCATGTTTGGGTCCAGTTCCCTGAAGCCCCCTCTGGAAGTTCTTAATTATCCTGTCTTTGAAAGCCCATTTTCTATGTGAAATTGATCGCACAATGGGACATTCACAGGGAGCTGCAGCTCCCCATGGTCCTGCCTCCCTGCCTCCCTGGGATGGGATCTGACTGCCAACTCCTCTGTTCCCTGGACTCTCAGGCCTGTGCCAACATCCCCTTCTCCCTCCACCTCCCCACACAGCAGTCCCTGTTGCCCTCCACCCGGGGTGGTCATGGCTCACATGCTCCCCAAACTGTACCCCTTGCAGAAGGCTGGCACAAGCAGAGGTGCCCAAAACATCTCAGAGTGGGCATGGCAGCAGCTCTCTCTCTGGGCAACTTAGCACAAACAAATGTCTCACCCACCCCCAATCCAGGTACCCAGGGCCTCTCCACGAGGAGGTTGTGATTCCCCAGGGAAAATGCCTGTCTGCGCTGGGGCAGCAGAGGTATGGGAAGTGAGCTCGACTTTTCTACCCCGCCTAGGGCATGGCTCAGGAATTCAGCAGCTGGAGGAGGGGAACCTGAGTCACAGGTCAAGAACCCAGGGACATGGGAGGGTTTCTGTTTACCCAGCGCCACGGGAATGTGACATTAAATAGCAAATAAAAAACACTGTCTTTGGGCTTGGGAGTGTAGCTCAGTGGTAGAGCACTCTGGCTTCAATCCCAAGCACAGCAAAGAAAGGAAGGGAGGGAGGGAGGGAGGAAGAAAGGGAAGAATGGAGGAGAGGAGGAAGGAAAAACAAAAGAAAACCGCCATGACATTCAAGAAAGACAGAGACAGAAAGTGAATGAGACAAAAAGGCCTCAGAAAAAGAGAAACATTTTATATTTTAGACAGCTAGTGGCTGCCTTTGCACACAGGGCATGGTGCAGTGGCCTGTAAATTAGGTGGTCAGCCCTGCAAAAGCCCCTTTCCCAGCAGGGACAGCTACGCTGTGAGCGAAGTGAAACTGTTTTGTTTCCGGCAGCCAGAAGGAGGCGCACAGAGGTCCTTCTCACTGTGCGTGCTCTACCAGCTCTACTGTGGCGCAGGTTTGGTACTTCAGAGCCCCAGAGAGACATCGCTGTGCTGGCTGGGATCTAAAAGTGGCCCCAAAAGTCTCACGCGTGTGGAAGGTGATTGGATCATGAGCGCCATGCTCACCATGGATTCGGACGTGAATGAGTTCACAGCTGAACGTGCTGCGAGGAGGTGGGGCCCCGTGGGAGGTGATCACTTGGGTGGGACCTGGCAGGTGTACTTTTGTCCCTGGCTCTTCCCTCCCCTCTTAGCTTCCTGGCGGCCATGGGCTGAGCAGTTGTTCCCTGCCAGGCCCTTCCGCTGCGCTGTTTCTGCCTTGGAGCCAGCTGACCATGGACTGAAACCAAGAGCCAATAAGCCCCACCTCCTTTATGCTCTGGGTGTCCCAGCAATGGGAAAGTGACGGATATGATAGCCACGAAGGAAACAACTTGGAGGGAGAGACAAGGGGCTGTACAGACCAATGATGTCAGGGTTTAAGCAACAGACAGCAGATGTTCTAGTCCAAGCCAGAGAAACTGGGACAGAGGGCCACAGGAAACCCCAGGTACAGGGTTGAAGAACAGAGGTCCAAGCAGTCTTCTTTCAGGGGAGCCCTTGGTGCTCCTTGTCATTCTTCCTGGCCTCTGCATAGATGCTGGGGTTCAGGAGCCCCTCTATGGATTACAAGTAGGCTCCTAGGCCTGGTGTCTTGGCCAAGAAGCCTGTCAGGGATGGAGTGCACCCCACAGCACCCCTAGCACTGTGCAAGCATTCTTGCTGGAGGAAAGTTGCCCCCATGGTGGTAGGCATTTCCCACCCACCTGATGTTGGAGGAGCCTGTAGTCGCCTAAGCCATGTAACCTCCAGGGAGCAGGAAGGGGCCTTAGGGAATCACCCCTTCCTCCCTACCCAGTGGGTGGGCTTGCACATGTAGATTGGTGAGGACTGGACAGGTGGCTCAAAGGGGACCAGCAGAAGAGGGACTCACCCAGTGCTGTAGGCCAGTGCACATGGGACAAGGAGAGGCCAGGGAGAGCCCCCTGGGGACCCAACACTGCCCCTGCAGCTCTGCCTGATGTCATGTGTGAAGTGTACTCAGAAGGCTGCAGATCCCCAGAGCACATCACCGTGACACCTCCAATCCATCACACACTGGCCTGTCATACTACCCGCACAGGTTGAGAATTCCTGAGCTTTGAGCACCTCAGTCCTTGGAATTCTATGGAAAACGTGAACTTATCCCAGGCTGAGCCACAGGAGGCTTCCTGCCACCTTCTGCAATTCTCTGAACTGCGAGGGAAGAGTTATCCTGGGCATGGTGCCAAGACTTGGGAGGAGGCTGCCACCAAGCCAGGCATCTCCACAGCCGTGCTCCAGGGTGCCTGGGCAGAGGCCTGAGAACCAGGCAGCAGCATGGCCAGGCTGGTAACCAGGCAGGCTCTTCCGTTCTAGAGGTGGGGGAGACAGGAAGGGACACCCCAGTGTACCACATTGGCTGGGACTCCTGGTCCAGCCCAGGCAGGGACAGCAGGAACCCAAGCCTGGAGACAGACAGGTACATGCTGGGGAGCTCAAGATGAGGCCATCACAGGCGCCAGGGAGACGGGGCTCTCTGGGCTTTCTGGCTGGGTGACCCCCCCTCCCACCCCCAGACACTGTTACCACAACTGATCCTGGCAGGTGCAGCGTCACAGGGGCCTCAGCAGCCAGCAGGACGAACTCCGGCCTGGAGAACTGGGGAAACAGTCAGTCACCGACTGGAGAGGAGAGGATGACTGGAGAGCACAGGACAGCTCCCAGCTGGGGGCTGGGCTTCCCCTCTGAGCTTGCCTCCCTCCCCCCTCCCCAGCCCTCTGCTACAGAGCCGGAAAGAGACAGGTATCACTAAGGCCAAGCCATCGTCCCCAGCAGAAGCTGTAGGGGCCGGGGAAGGAGACTGGCTGTGCCCTGGCCCCCTAGGGACATACAGCAGGGAGGGCTGCATCCTTCGAGGCTCCTCTGTCATACAGCATTGTGTGATCTTGCGTATGTATCGCGAGTGTAAAACACACTGTAGAAATATATATCTGTGCAATAAAAAGAGTAAAAACCGAACTGCTCTAGGGTTCGATGGGGGAAACGATGCTTGCTCCCCTGGGGTGTCTACTCAACAGTGTGCATTGGCAGCATCTGACCTAGGTGTCACAGTTCAGCCCATCTGCATCACACTCAGGAGCAAGATAAGAAAGATGTCTCCATTCTTGTCGGTCCTCAGCCCCAGCCACTGCCTAGCGCACATGTTCTCAGCTCACTTTACAGCCGAGGAGATCAAGACTCCCAGAGAATAAAAAGCTCATGTGGTCATAGAACCAGGGAGTGATAGGGTCAGGTGTGGACTTTGTTGTGCCCCCAGGGTACCCAGCAGGGCTCCTGCCCCAAGAAGCCAAAATCCCCGTCAGGGGCTCAGCTGTGTCCTGGAGTCCCCAGAGGACAAAAACAGAGGAGAGGTGTGGCAGCTGTGCCCTGCTACTGCCCTCGCCCCCCACCATGGCTCCTTACTCCCCAGGCTGGGGCCCAGCATCTCAAGGCTTCCAGGAACCCCTGGCAACCCCTCCTCAGGCTTGTGATGGCCAGAGTGATGTTGAGGACAGCAGAGGACAGGGTTGGATGTGTGGGAACATGGAGAGGGATGTCCTGAAGCTGTTCAGGCTCTGCTCAGCTCTGATCTGTTGAGAAGCTTTAAGCAAACCTCCCTGCAATGAGCAGGCAGACAGATGCCTTCTGAGGACACAGCAGGTCCTAGTCTGAGGTCGCAAAGAGTCCTGGATGGTGACACAGAGGCTGGGGGAGGGGCGGGCTCCTCAGTGAACAGCCTGCGGGGGGAGGTCCTCCTCACTGCAAGGGCACCAATCCCTTCGTGGTCACTGTGGGTATCAGCTAATGGCAGTGTCCCCTTCTGAAGGTGCTTTATTCTAAACACGGCATGTGGCATGGCCTGCAGCAGACAGTGCGTCCCGGGCCCACCCGATCCCACCTGCAGCACAGACCCCTCTGCCCAGCTTGGCTGCCTGTGAGCAGGGTGGGGCCCTACCCCTACCGCCGTCTTTACCAGGAGGGAGATCTCCCCCGCCTAGAGAAGGCTTAGCTGTCCCAGATCTGTGGCCATGGCATGTGCACTCTGCCGTGTCACTGTCATCACAGGTGGCACTTGGTGGCTCCCCTGTGCACCAAGCTGCACACCCACTGAGAGGCGGCCTGCATCTCCAGCCTGGGGTCCTCGTGGCATGGACAGCAGAGCCCGGCCCAGGGAGGCCACTCAGCAAATACTAAGCGGGACTGAACATTTCAGGTCTGTAGTCATCAGTTCTATGGACAGCAGCCCAGGGTCCCAGTCCCTGAGGACCCTACCCACCTTCAGCCTGTGTACCATGGCCCTGCTCAACCCTCCTCAGAGGCCCCCAGGGCTCCTCTGCTCACCTTTCCCTTCCTCTGCAGGAAACCCTGCTGGGGAGTCGCTGACCGCGAGCTCTCTGCTTCTGCCGGGAACAAGGACCCTGAGCTGAGCCGCTGGCCGTCCTGCCAGCCGAGGGGTGCTGCACCTGCGAGAGCACTGGCCGAGGCCAGAAGGGGTAAGGAGCTAAGGTGGTGATGCCCTTCCTGTCCTGTGACTGCCACAGCATGCAGGAGCTCAGCAGGACAGGCGGCACCCACTTTTCATGCCCTTGTCACCCCACACGTGCCAGTGAGTTACCACATCAACAAGGGAGGGCCGCACCTGCTTTTCAGATGGGAAAATCAAGGTCAGAGGAAGTCAAAGCGCACAGCCTCAGGTGTTTGCTTCTCCCCCTCCCCAGGACTCTGCCTCTATGCTCTGTGTGCTATGGTCCCAGGTCCCCAGTAACCTCTGAGTACATCACGGAAACACCAGGGGTTCTGACTTCCTTCCTTCAAATTTCATATATTGTTCAAAATGTTTTGACAACAAACATGCAGTCAGGTACCATATAATGTTTTGGTCAACAGCATACTGCATGTGTGACAGTGGTCCCACAATGCTATGATGGAGCTGAAAAAGTCCCATAGCCTGGCGATGTCAAAGCCACAGTGACATGGTAGAACCGCACACATTCTATTTGTGGGGACACTGGTGTACAGAAACCCACTGAGCCGCCAAGTATATAAAAGGACAGCACATACAATCCCACACAGTGCCATTATGGGCAATGACCACACCCGACGATGTTACTGGTTTATGTATTTACAATACCACCATTTTCATTGTAGTTTTTGAAAGCATCCTTCTAGTTATAAAGGTTTCCCATGTGACAGTCTGCCCTGGCTTGTGGCAGTACCTCCTGCAGCTCCTGATAGAATCGCTGTCTCTTCATCTGTGCTTAATCTCAGCCTGTCTTGTCCGCTGTGAACCTAGCAGCATTCGGTTGTATCATGTATATACGCACATGCATGTGTGTACGCATATGTGCATGTGCGTGCGTGTGCGTGTGTGTGTGTGCGTGTGTGTGTCTACCACGGGCTCTAGGTGCCTGTGCACCTAGGTTTGCATAATCACCTAATGCTGCTTTCTCAGAACAGATCCCACCGTTAAAGGATGGAGGCTGCGTGTTAATTACGGCGCCAGGGGAGCTGTCATCATTGGCTCTTTTGTCGGTTTTAAGTGGCAGGAAGAATCACTGCAAGGGGAGCTCTAACATCTGGCCAAGGCCCAGCTGTCGATGTGACACTGCACATGGATCCGCTGGACCCCAGAAAGACAAGACGCTATCACTGTCCTCCACAAATCGATATGGAAATCAGCAGATCCTCAAACCCCAAATGCATATCCCAGCTCCAGAAGATTCAGGCCTGGGTGGGGTTTGATCTAAGCACCAGGATTAGACTGGCGGCAGAAAAGACCCCAATTCTTCCTGCCCCTGCCCCTTGCAATACAACTTTGCTCCTTCCACCCAAAGATGGAGTCCAGCTCTCCACCCTGTGAATCTGGGCCAAACTTTTTGTTTGTTTGTTTTTTTCGAGACACTGTCTAGCTATATAGCTCAGGCTAGCCTCGAACTCATAGCAATCCTCCTGCCTCAGCCTCCCAGGTGCTGAGATTACAGATATGTACCAGCACTCCTGGCTCAACTGAACTTCTCAAGGCCTTATTTGGCCAATGCAATGAGGTAGAAGTGGTGGAGAACCTGTTCTAGAAGCCCTTTAACCCCCTCTCCCCTTTCTCTTCCCCCCTCCCTACTTCTCTCCCTTTTCCCCTCCCTACCCCACCCATCCCCATTCTGTCACTGTCCTGATAGCAATCCCAGCCTGGCTACTGGTAGAGAAAGGCCAAGTTCCCTGACACAAAGCTGCCAGCTGAGCTCAGCTGGCCACACATGCAGGATGGCACCTAGTGGACAGCAGAGGCCTCTGGACAAGCAGAGCTGGGCCCCCAACCCACAGACCGTGAGCCCAGTGAGCAGGTATTGCTGGCAGCCACCACACTGCTAGCTGCCGTGCCGCCAGGTGTGGCCATGGACAACTGTATCCACAATGAGGCCTGTCGATCCTTCCCTGAGCCTGAGCAAGGTTCGGTTCCCAGGGGACACAGGTGCCCAGCAGCACAGCTGCCACAGAGCCCCTCGACACCTGCTGGAGCCTGCCTTCTTCCTTTGCTGATGGAATAGCACTGGGATTTGCTGGAGAACAAGAGGCTGTCAGCAGTAACCAGCAAAGAAGCAGGACTTACATGGCTCCAGGTGCCAACGCCCCGCTCCAGGTGCCAACGCCCCGCACCAGGTCCCCACCCTGTCACCTTGTGGCTCACCTGTTCTCAAACAGGCTGCAGCGGCTGTGTGCTGACCTGCTCAGGCGGGGCTCCCAGGAGCTCTGCATCTCTATGCTTCGCTCTGAAACTAACCAGACAGCATGGTGGAGGCATGGGTGGGGGCAAAGAGCATGGCTTCCATGCTCCAGGCAGCTGGCAGCTTGGGTAACACCATAATTTATTAGCTGCGCACCCTTGGGGAGATGACTGAACTTCTCTGAGCCTGTATTCTCATATCGAAGATGGAAAAGACAACCATAGGGTGGAAGCAGCATTACAGGGGACATAAAGCCTAATGGCAAAAAGCCTAAAGGACACAAAGCCTAATGAACAGGAAACAATAACTTTAACAAGAAAGAGAGGAAGGGAGGGAGGAAGGGAGGAAAGGAAGAAAGTGGAAAGACAGCAAGTTCAGATTCAGTTGAAAATAAGAGCTCAGTAGATTTGAAAGAGGTGCTTGTTTGTTTCTGTTTTTGTTTTTGAGCCAAGGGCACGCTATTTGGTTCAGGCTGGCCTTGAACTCACTTTGTAGCCCAGGCTGCATGATGATCCTCCTGCCTCAGCCTCCCCAGTGCTTAGATTACAGGCATCTGCCTCCTGGCTGAAGGTTATTTTAAAAGCCACTCTTTTAAGATACTTGCAACAGTAACAAAAATATTTTTCAAAACTTTTACAAGTTACTTTTCCTTTCATTTCCTTTGGGAAGCAATTATTGAAAGCTTTTCTTCTTTCCTTGCTTGTTTTAGTCTGTTCTCATCCACTTGGACAGTCAGACTTCAACAGAAAGAGGTAACATTTGATATAAACAGTGCATAAATTGTTAAAATTGTCCTAGGGGCACCTGAGCTCAGCCCCCTTTCTCCAGGGACTTGCTCAGCTGCCACATGGGATGTCCGGCCCACCCAGGGCAGGGGTTAGGGACAGGCACCCTGGCTCACTCTGGGAGCTCCAGGTGCCCCAAAGACTCACCTCTGCGGGGCTGCAGACAGTCCAGGGCCCGAGCCTCGGGGCTCTCACTGCTCTGTGGCTGCAGCCTCTTCCTGAGCAGGTAGCTTCTGCTCTGCTGTGTACAGACGTCTTCTTGCACAACTCTTCTCTCTGCCTGAGGGTCGAGGGCATCATGCATGGGCAGCCCGAGGTCGGGGGCACTGACACAGGCCCATGCAAACCACCTGACCTGCTAGGTCAGCCAGAGCCGGAAGCTGCATCTCCAGCAGCCACACCCATGGGCAGCACCACCGCTACTTCCTACAGACCAGCACATCTGTGCACTAGCACATCTGTCCTTTCCCAGCCATTCCCTCCCCCAAAGCTTCTCTGTGCCGAGACTCAGAGCCATGGCCTTTCCCTGTATAGTCCTCTCCACCTCCACCCTGGCTACCCGACGTGTCACTCTGTCCACATCTCTGTGTCCCACCCTCCCTGCAGCTTGCCGATGAAGGGATGGGAGTCTACTCTGTGGGTCCCCGGTGAACACAGTGTCTCTCCAAGGACAAGGCACCCCATGGGATGGGAGGCTGTGCTCTCTTTCAGATAAACGCAACACAGCCACACCGCACCACAGCGGGAGCCGCATGCGCACATCCAAGAGCGAAGGAGGTCCAGGAGGGTGCCAGCTGGGAGAGCCACGTTCTTACAGATGTGGGCAGTGCCACCCAGCTATCCCTTCGCCTCCATCTGTGTGGCCCCATCACCTATCCTGTTCTGCTCTCCAGCACATCCCCGGACAAGTACAGCTGCCAAGGGATCCGGCTTGGCCTCCTTCCGTCTTGTACCACAGGAAACCTCTCCTGCCGCCTCCCTGTGCCTACCGTGCCCGCCAACTTCTGAATGCCATTCCTGTGCCAAGCTCCTGGGGCCAGGGAAGGTGGTCTCCAGCTAAGGCCCCTTCCCCACTTCTGCTTGTCCCAACATGGGACCTGCACAGGAACCCCAGGCTCTGGGTCAGCTCGAAGGAACCCACTGAAGGCACACCTGCCCTATGCCAGTTCCTTGCTGGACAGGGATGGCAGGGAATTGGGCCACACCGTGGGAGCACTTGAAAGGTAGCTGGGGTGGGTGAGGAATTTCGTTGCTTCTTCCTGTCAGGAGATGAACCCAGTGCCTCTTGCACACTAAGCGGGCCCTCACCACTGAGCTCCACCCCAGCCCCGATTATTATATTTTACCTCATTTTTTAATTCTAACTTAGTTTTAATTTCAATCAGCCCACATGGCTAGTGGCTGCTGGGCTGAGAAGCTGGATTCTATCCTCACCTCAGAGATCGTGCCCAGAACTAAGCCCACCAGCTGCCGCACGTGGAGACTGGCAAGGATTGGGGGCACAGCCACTTCCTCCCGACAGGCCCGACAGGCTTCCAGGACGGCATGCAACGGGCGCCGCCTGCGGGGCTGGTCTTCACACATGGCCAGCAGTAGGGCATGCAGGGGCTGGTGGAGCCGCAGGGGCTGCGGGCACAGAGGTCACAGGGGTGAGAAGCCATCAAACGCTCATGGAAACTGGTGCTCTGTCACTGTACTGCCACATGCATGCCCCTGCTGGAGAGCTCAGACGGACACCAGGCTGTCACTGAGGCACGTGGGGCAGAGTGATGGTCCCCGCACCCGCTGGGCACAGTGCACCACTCTCTGATCCCAGATGCCCTTCAGCCCGTGTGCCTGGGAGCCGATGAACAGCAGGTGCAAAGTGGAGTCCATTGTGCCCTCCCTGGTCACCCCAGAGGCCTGGCCTTCACCCACATTCCCCCTGGGGGTCATTTTCTCCAGTGACTCGGGTGGGTCTCATGGGGCCTTGCCCTCCCTAGACTTCGAGCTTCAGGTCACAAGGCTGGACTGGGGCCTTTTCACTTTGGAGACACCTGAAGCAGCGCAATGCACAGAGCAAGCAAAAGGAAAGATGAGCCTCTTATAAGCTCTTCCTGTGTGCATTTAAGTGGCTGCTACTAAGGTCTCAGATCTAGAAAGAAAACCAGACTGTTAGGGCCAGGGTGTAGCTCAAGGGTAGAGCACTCGCCTAAGATACATGAAGCCCTGGGCTCAATCCCCAGCACCACAAATAATAACCACAATGAGGATTAGGATGACGATGAGAATGATGGGATTGTTTCTCCCACTCAAGCCATGCTGAAAGCTGCCGTACAGCAAGGCTGCCCTGCAGGTCTTCAGGGAGCTGTACCAGGCCCCTGTGTCTTTTGCTTATGCAGCAGAGGAGGCACCAGGAGCCCTGGCCTTCACAGTTGGTTGAGGTGCTCCCCGCCTCCAAGACAAATGCAGCCCAAAGGAAAAGACTGTCACTTAAAGAGAAAGTCAGGACAGTCACTTACAGGGATAGGAGGCACAGAACTAGCAAGAACACAGACAGGGCTTTAAAGAGCAGGACAGGAGGAGCTGAGGCAGAGGCAGCCGCAGTGCAAAGGCTGGGGTGGGGGTGAGCAGGTGCAGGATCACTGCCTATAGTAAAATGACCATGTGGGACCTCTGCACCCAAATGATGCAGAGTTTCAGGATGGTGCTAGCAGAGCAAGCACAGAGCACAGGTGACAAGTGTCCATGAAACCATGAGGACAGCAGAGGACCAGAGAGGAGCCAGACAGGAGGAGGAGCCCATTCTGGACTCCATGAGTGCCTGGCTGAGATGCTGGAGTACTGACCTGAGGGCAGCAGGGAGCAGCCAGGGTTTCAGGCAGGGAGCATTGTGAGTGGGTCTCTGTGTAAGAAGGAGGGCCCAAAGCTGGGTGTGGTGACACACGCCTGCTATCCTGCACTCAGGAAGCTGAGGCAGGAGGATTGCTGTGAGTTCAAAGCCAGCTGGGGCTACATAGTGAGTTCAACGCCAGACTGAACTACATAGTGAGACTCTGCTTCAAAAAAAAAAAAAAAAAAAAAAAAAAGAAGAGAAAAAGAGACTTCAGAAAGCACATGGATGTTGGCTTGGAGAGGGCTGGGAGAGAAGAAAGAAGGGAAAGAGGAAAGGAAGGACAGAAGGAGGAAGAGAGGGAGGACAGGTGGGTCTCGGCAGCTGGGCTGGGTTCTCTAGCGTGTGCTCTTGTTGTGATAGCTTCTAAGGAATTTTTACAGTGTCAGATGAAAATCTACACACACAGAGTAGTCTGAAATTGTGTAAAATGCTATGCTAACCAAAGCTTAAGTTTCTATGCTTTAAGCTTTCTCGTAGTCTTTTATAAACTACTCTGGAAAATCTCCAAAAGGGAGGTAGGGAGCATTCCCCCTCACGTGGTGGCCACAGACCCCCTTTCCCTGGGAAGCACCTGACTTTAGGAGGGGCTGCTTTAAAAGCCTTCCTGTAAATAAATATGTATTAAATAAATAACAGCATCTTTAGTGTCTATTAAATCCTCTAGCTTGTTACTCCCTCTGAGCAAAGACAACAAGTGACTCTTCTGTCTCCTGCCAGCTCTGACTGTGTCACTAAACCACCCCAAGGCATGGCCTGGTGTCCTTGTCTACAGACCTGGCTTGGCGGGACGTGGAATCCTGCAGCCCAGTAGAGGGTCATCCCTAGGGAGTAGACGTGCATCTGCCCGAGAGAAACACACGGTTGGATGCCAGTCACCTCTGCTATTCCGCAGCCCCACAAGCAAACCCAGCACAATTCCCACATCTGGCCAGGCCGATGCCACCTGCACCTCTCTTAACCTTTGCTGCCTCCTGCCCTAGAGGCTAGGAAGCCAGAAGTTTGCTTTCTATCAGTAATTATGACACCCAATATTGGCAAAAGATTTAAGAAGGAAAATCCATTGGAGCATCTGAAGAAAACTTTTGTTTACTGACAAAAGGAACGCATGTGACTGGTCCCGTCCCTTCTGTCTTGTGATACATGCAGTCACAGCAGCCATCTTGTGACCATGAGGAAACAAACATATGGACAAAAGCCACAGATAAGGAGGGAAGAGTGCACCTATCTAGCCTGGATCCTTGATACATTACTGAGCTGTGACCAAAACCTAGAATCATGACAAGTATATATTGAATCTCTTTTCAAGTCATTAAATAAGCATCTATAGTCATTTCAGTTTAACACTGTCTTGTCTCATATCCACTTCAACTGAGCATTCATCTTGATTCCAATTTATGACTGGTGGCAAACAATATAACTCAGCCTTGCTGCAGCTAGCTCCACCCTTGCCGTGCCTCGGCTACCCTCCTAGCGTAGGGCCTACTGGGTCCTTGGAGCTCTTGCTCTGTGCTGCGATGGTACCAACACACAGGCTGCTACCCACAGCTTTCCTACGGCTTCTGTCTGCATGCTGGTGACAGCCCGATCAACTGCCCCACCCTGCAAGTGTAGAAATTGGCCTCAGTGAAAACGACCCACCCTTCTCCAGAGCTGAGAACAACACCCTTAAACCCGCTCTGCCTCTGAGGTGAGAAGCAGGCACCTGAGGCTAGGTGGGACACCTGCCTCTTACCTGTGATGCATCCGGATGCTCATCCTCACTCGGTCCCTGTAGCAGCTCAGGGGCCTTGAAAGGAGCAGCCTCTAAGTGAGAAACGTGGTCTTGGAAAGAAAGACTTCCGGCCGCAGAAAGAAGGGCTGACCAGGGGCAGACCACATAGTCCGAGGAGTCTGCAACCAAGGCAGTGATGGGGCATGGAGACAGGGCTGCCCCTGAGGGCCGGTGTAGGGCTGTGTCTGACCATGCGCAGGGCAGGGGAGACACGGAGAAGAATGAATCTTCTCCGAGACATGGGAACAGGGATGACAACAGGCCACTGTGGCCACGGCCAGGAATTTAGACCCTGCATTCATCGGAGGCTGAGAGTCTCAAAGCTACCTGGAAATCAGCCCAAGCCTGAGTTCTCTCCAGGACCCCAGGCAGCGGGACTGGGAGCTCTGTCGCCATTCTCAGAAGCTCCCAGGCAGGGAAGAGGGAGCGAGGACTTGGGGAGAAGGTGAAGACCATGGCACAGGTGCATGGCCTTCTGTCATCAGCCCCCGCTGGGACTCTGATGGCATGTGTGATCTCACACACCGGAGCCTCTGCACCCGCTGACCTGCCATCCATGTGGGACTTACGAGCTGACGCCTGAGTATGGGCTCTCAGTGTTGGTTTCTGCCACCAATTTAATGCCTCGGGGCTTCAAATCCATCTCCAACCTCTGTTCCTTTAACATCCCTGCTGCACTGAGAGCACAATGTGCAGCCTCACCCGTAGAAGGCGTTGAGGAGACATTGCTGCGGGAAGCGCTCTCTTGCTGTTTCCAGTAGTCAGTGGTATGGGCGGGAGGCCACCAGCGGGTGGCGCTGTGTCCTGGACTCAGGCCCAGGAGACAAGGCAGGGCCTGCCCACGTGACCACCTTTTGATGACCCTGTCTGCACAGCCCTACTGCCCACACTACCCTGCTCACAGGGGGCTGGAGGTCACCCACTCACACTCTCTCTGCCCAGTCACCTCCAAACACCAACCCGGCAGGGCTTCCCTTCAATTCCTGTCCCTCGCTGGGGACCAGGTGCACTTTTCTTGTATCTTTCTGTTTGTCTTATATGGAAGTTTAATAACTATACTGATCTCCCCTGGGTTTCGTCTTTGATAGGGCACAGATGAGCCCAGCATCTGGTGGACAGATGTGGAGTGTCCCTGGTGACTGTCCCCTGCCTCCATCTCCGATTATGCACAGATAGCCCAGCTGTCAGAGGGCCCCTATTGCCGCAGTCTCTCCCTGAGCACACATGATCTGACACAGGCTTTTCGGGGCTGCCATGTGGCCCGGTCCCAGTAACGGGCCAGCATCCAGAGCAGCTGCTTGGGGATGCCCTCCCCTACTCCTTCTAACCCCAGGACCAACCACAGCAGAGAAGCAGCTGCCAGAGTACCCACAGGAGAAGGGACTCAGCTGTCTGCGAGCTCTCTTACCATTGCGGAGGTCTTCCAGGAGCCTCTCCCCAGCCAGCGACAGGAGGGACCAGATTTCCTCCTCCGACAGAGCTTCGCCCCTGACTTGCAGGGCGCTGGCCAGCGTCACTGAGGCCCGGCTCATGCCTGCAATGACACATGTGTGGCAGAGCCCTGCACTGTCCTTGTGTGGGCACAAGGAGGGGCCGGCACTCACCACTCTAGCCACCCACAGTGCACAGTGCCACATGTCTTCACCTTTGTCCCCAGAGAGGGACACACAGGAGGTGTGAAATCAGCGTCTGCTAGAGGGCTTGCAGGACAGGCAATGGGTTCTCCAGGAATGAGCAAATAAACAGATAAATCGCCTCCCAGGGAAGGGCAGGCGAAAAGGCAAATGAATGACCAAGTGAGCCCCAGCAGGAGAGCTCCTCCTGCACCTGGGCTGTCTATTCCCTGCTCTCTTCCTCTGCCTGTGAGCTGGGGTAAAAACCATTTTGCCTCCATTATACAATACACATTTTCCATCTTCTGCTGCTGCCCACGGGGCCAGCAAGAGTCCCCAGGAGCAAGAATAACCGAGCCACAGAGGCTGGGGGCGAACCCCAGAGAAGGTGAACCACAGAGGCTGGGGGAGGAGGGCAGGAGGGTGGCTTTGTCTGCCCTCTCTTCCAAGCAGCATCCATTTCCACGTCTACCCCACCCCTTGCCTGGCAAAGCTGTCCCCCACTAATCTCAGAGCCCCAGGAGCAGGCAAGAGAAGGAAGAGGCTGGGCCAGCTTCTCCCAATCTGGTATCATTGAGCTTTTCCTGCAGCCAGAACACAGGAGGTGGGTGTGCTGTGCTGGGGTGGGGTGGGGAGCCCGCCGCAGCAGCCCCATCTCTCCACAGGCGCCAAGCCAAGCTCTCCATTCACCAGCTGCTCGGGGCCTCGGGAAGAGAGACAGAGACCGGCTGGGTCTTCCCTCTCTACCTCAGCTGCAGAGGCCTTCAGGACACCTGACCCAAGCTGCTGTGTGTCACAGGGGCCCATGCAAGATGGCAGGTGGGTAACCAGGTGAAGTTCCAGGTGATGGGTGCGCTCCTGTCCCTGATTCGGTCACTGCACCTGGTGTACGTGCTTCAAAAATCACACTCTACCACACACATGTGAACAGCCACTGCGTATCAGTTAAATTGTTTTTATAAAGTCATGGATTGGAAGCTCAAGTCTAGGCTATTTTTTTTCTTTTCCTCCTCTTCCTCTTTGTAAACTTTGCTTGAGACTTGTGGGCTAAGCATTCCCATCAGGCCACACTTTTCTCACTTTTATAACCACCATGAAAGGCTAAAAAGTAAAAATGAGGGAGATGGACAAGACTGATTCTCAGGCAGAAAATCTCCAAATCCCAATGGAAAATACAGAATGTGTAGGTTTTCTGATCACACTAAGACTAGAAGAAAAAATGTATTGAAAGTCTTCTGGGTGGGTGTAGCTAAGACCACAGTTTCAATATAGTAAATCAACAGGGGAAGGACACCTTTCCAACAGTGCTGGGCCTACCATGAAAACACAACACCTGCCTGAGCCTCACACCTGATACAAATACTACTTTAAAATGGAGCATGGGGGCCGGTGAGATGGCTCAGCGGCTTAAGCACCTGCCCGGCAAGCGCGAGGGCCCGAGTTCGACTCCCAGAACCCACATACAAAAAAAAGGGGCCGGTGATTTCGCTCAGCGGCACGGGCGCCTGCTGGCACGCGAGGTCCTGAGGTTGACCCCCTGGTACCCACAAAAAAAAAACAAGCAAACAAAAAAACAAACAAAAAAAAATAAAATGGAGCATGGATTTCACGTTAATGTAGAACCCAAAACCATAAACTTAAAATAAAAAGGGTCATATGGTAATTACATGTTTAGATTACATTGCATATTAGAATATATTGTATGTTTAAAATATATTTTTCTATTCTAGAAATAGTTTTCTATTCTAGAAAATAGAATATATTTAACTGTTTCAAAACTCAATAATAAGCAATTCAATTGAAATGATACAAACAGATATTTCACTGAAGATATTATACAGATTACAAACTAACCCTATGAAAAGATAACGACACATAACTAGACATTAGGGAAATTCAAATTAAAGCCACAATGACACAACACTCCATAACTACCAGAATTGCTAAAGTATAAATTTGTGACAACCCCAAATGCTGGTGAGAATGTGAAATGGAACAGCCACCATGGAAAACATTTGGCAGCATCTTACAAAATTAAACATGCAATTACCATATGACCCAGTGACAGCACTGTTGTATTTTTATCCCAGAGAAATGGAAATTTAAGTTCACACAAAAATCTACTCATGAGTTGGCTCAATCAGCCACCTTGGAAAACTGAGTAGCATGAACTAGTAAATTTGAACATGCATGTAACACACGTACACACACACACACACATCAGGTACCGTCTTGGTGGTACCACCTGACATGCATGCACACCTGTATGAAGTGGCTCAGGTGGCCATGTCTGCCTCCTTAGTATATACACCCCATGGAAACACTCTAAAATCACCTCTTCAACAACTATAATAGAGCAGAATATCATCTTGGCCATCACAAATTTTTATGCAGTCTTTGAAAACAGAATAAAATTGAAGACTTAGAAATTATTGAAAATACTATGGCCAACATTTTCAAGTATGTATGAATAGGAGGAGCAAAATATGTGTGTGTGTGTGTGTGTGTGTATGTATATATTTACATCTGCAATTTATGATAGATCAAGTACAGGCAAATGAAAAATATATAATATATAAAATATATTAGAATAGTGCTTAGCACAAAATAGATACTATTTAAATAGTAGCTTTTACAATTATTATGGATACTAACAGCATTCAGAGGTAGTTAATATACTGTACTGGAATATTACTAAGGTTATTATAGTTATAAATATTTTGGATCCTAAAATCTTTAGGTTCGACAAACCAACTTATTGGATTTTTCTTATCTGATAACCAGCTAAGAGAGCCTAGGATTGGTGGAATGAGATATCTGCCCCTATTTTTGGTTTTAAAACATAAAAATACATTTTGCACCCTGCTCAAAAGGAAATTAAACTACATTATATATTATAGATCTGTTACGATGTGGATGTATTTCTTTCCTGCCAAAACTCATGCTGAAATTTGATGGCTGATGTAGCAGTGTTGGGAGGTGGGGCCTTGAAGAGGGATTAATATCTTTCTCACAAGACTGGATTAATTCTCACGGGAATGGATCAGTTCTCCCAGGAGTGTACGATGTTATTGTAAGAGAGTTGGTTCCTCCGTCCCTATACTCTTGTCCACATGTAGCCATATGCCTTTCTGTTTTCTGCATGAGACTCTCACCAGAACCAAACAAGCAAATGCCACTGTCCTGCTCTTGGCCCTCCAGAGCCATATGCTAAAATAAATCTTTTTTATTTCTTAGTTTCCCAAATTTGGGTGTTTTATTTTAGTAACAGAAAATGAACCAAGAGAGCCTCAAAATTCAAACATTGGCCATCTGCAAATGGAACACACCTCCATCCAAGGGGCATGTTGAACTGTACCAGAAATGCAATTGCAGAATCCACACCTGAGAAACTGTGCTGGTCAAACAACAACAAGCTCCTCAATAAATAAATTATTTTCCAAAAAAGGAAAAGCAGGAATGAGGTCATGGGAATGCCAGAGTAAGAAGCTTCCCAAATCCTCTCCTGCATTAAAGCAATGATGAAGCCAGCAGCCTCACAGACATTATAAGGGTTAGAACACAGCTGTAGCTCTGTTAAACTCCATCTCAGAGAACCGTCACTATGTGACCCATCTGGAAATTCTCCTCACAGAATTGTTTTTATTTTCCTGATTCAGACCTCTCCCAAAGCAAATAGGTTTTCCCTGGGTGGGGCAGGGGGAGGCATTTCTAAAAAACAATCAACAGCAATCGTTTAACAATGCAGCTGCCTGAGGCACCAGTAACCCTTGGGCAAACAGCAAACTAATCAGAAAAACTTGGGAAAGCAGCAGCTAGGGAATGAGATGTACAGAGCCTTTGAGAAGTGCTTAAATATCTCTAAGAGTCTAGAAAATCAGATGATGGTTCCCAGCTGTGTAACTGCACAGAGTGGTGCACACAGGTAGCAAACACAGGACCAGGCCCTAGACTGGCTCTCCAGCAAACCACTGGCTCCAAACAAGGAAGAAGGAGGCTAAGGCAGAACTGTCAGCCACCTGACCGGGTGATGAAGGCATGGCCTCATGTCACACAACACCTCTTAGCAAAGACAGAGATGTATTCATTCTAAACATTTAAAGATATTCCGGTGTCACCATCAGGTGACCACTGGATTAACTGAGCAGATACTTCAGTGACCACACATAACAAAGACCTTGGAAAGTTAGTTCAGGAAAGCAGTTGGGCAAACAAGCAGTAACAAGTAACACCAAGGCAGAAACAAGCCACAGGAGCGTGGGGGTCCTGAAGCGCCACATCCCATTATTTAAGATTCCAGTTTTCAACATCAACAACAAAAAAAAATGTGAGACAGGCAAAGAAACAGGAAGTATGGTTCTTAAACATAGAAAAGCATCAATCATTGTTCCTGTTCCTAAGGAGATCCAGATAATGGACTTACTAGACAAAGACTTTAAACAGTAGCTGTTTAAAGTATGTTCAAGTTACTAAAGAAAACTATGTCAGAAGAACTAAGGGAGAGTGTGACAATGATTATCACTAAACAGAAAACAGCAATTAGGACACAGAAATTCTTCTTTTAAAGGACCAAAAAGTAAAATGACAAATGTAAACCTCACTAGAGGAGTCCAACAGCTGATTTCAGTAGGCAGGAGAAAGAATTAGTGAACTCGAAATTAGGATAATTGAGATTATCCAATCTAAGGAACAGAAAGAAAAAATAATGAAGAAAAATGAGCAGAACCTCAGAGACCTGGGATGTCACTGTCACCAATCAGTTGAGGGTTCCTTTGCTCAATTCAGATAGAAATTAGCAAGGTGCAGCTCTGCTAGCAGCCCTCATGGTGTTGGTCAACACTGCCAATTGTTGGCCTCTGCCACTGCCAGCCACTACTCTTTAATGGTAATTTGTGTAAGACACTGTCAGCAGACTCTGCTAGATTGATGCTGGTATCTGCCACTGCCAGCCATTGCTTAACACCAGCTTGTGACAGACATTGCCAGTCAACTCTGCCTGCTGCTGCTGTTGGAGGCCAGTTTGTGCTAGATACCACTGGTAGGCACTATAGGTTACTGCCACTGATCTTTGTTGGCTGCTGGTCTCTGACTCTTCAGCGTTTATAGCTCTTTCTTTTAAAGCAAACCCTTTGTCCAAACTACTCAGTCCACACTAAGAAATAAATCCCAAAAAAGGATTTACAGGACTGTCTGAGCCAGTCTTTATTTGAACAAGATCTATGCTGCAGCACAGAGGAGTCGGTACCAGAAGGGATCCTCCCAGATCTACTCAGGAAGTGTGAGGGGAATGCTACTTATCTAGCATCTGCATGCCTGCAGATTGGTCTGAATCAGGCCTTTTGATTGGTCTGAATTTGGGCCTGCTGACTGATCCAAATTTGAGCCTGCTGATTAGTTCGATCTGGTCTAAATTCAAATTTCTGATTCAAGCCTACTGACTGGTTCAAATTCAATTCTACTTCTTAGTTTAAAATTGGGCCTGCTGGGGCCGGTGAGATGGCTCAGCAGCGTAAGTGCCTGCCTGGCAAGCGCGAGGGCCCGAGTTCGACTCCCGGAACCCACATACGAAAAAAGGGCCGGTGATATCGCTCAGCAGCACGGGTGCCTGCTGGCGCATGAGGTCCTGAGATCAACCCCCGGTACCCACACACAAAAAAAAAAAAAAAAAAAAAAAAAAAATTGGGCCTGCTGCAGACAGGGCAGACATCATCCCAAGAGACCGTAGGGTATTAAGCACAGCACAACTTTCGTGGTCATGGTTCATGGGAACCATGGGATCAGGTAACGTGAGCTACTTAACAGCTGTCATGTCTCCACAAAAAATAGTGGGGCTGAACCCAGGGAAATATTCAGTAGGACTAGCTGCATTAATCATGGTTTATTTGGTTTGATGATGTTGGGGATGTCAGTAATGGGCCCAGATCTCTCCCATGTCTTTGCCAAGTTAGGGGTGGTTTCCCTGCCATTTCTTCAAAGAAGCAGCAGCAGCTTTTGGAGAGGAGGGAGCAGAGGACTGGTGCCATGCTGACCCCTGAGCCACACCTCCTGACAGAGCAGCCTGGAGACGAACCACAAGGTAACCCACCAGGGCTGGTGGGAGGACCCTGAGGCAAACTGTCCAGGCCCCACCTCAGGGAACCATGGGGGAGGAAAGGGCAGTGACAGGGGAGGGTGTGACAGCTGTCCTCTCTGTGAACCCCCACCCCCCAGCTGTCACAGAAAAAAATAGGAGAGAGTCAGGCCCTTTTCATCTGTCTCACCACCCACTTCATCAACGTACTAGGGATAGGGATCTCAGAAAGGTAGGGCAGACGCAGAACTAGTGCCCTAAATCACCCCAAACCTGATGATAAACATCAATCAATACATCTAAGAAGCTCAACAAAGCTCAAGAAGGATAAATTCAAAGAGACCCACAGGTAAACACATTTTAATTAAGCTGTGAACAACAGATGAAGAGAGAGTATCGAAAGCAGGAAAAGAAATCAGTCCCCCACAAACAAAGAGTCCTCAATAAGACATAAACAGTTGATTTATCCTTAAAAATCACAGGAGGTGAGAGGTCACTGGGTGACGTAGTCAAAGTGTTGGGAGGGGAAAGCTGTCAACCAAGAATTCTGTACCCAGCAAAGCGGTGCTTCGAAAGTGAAAAAGAAGTTAAGACGCATCCACGTAAACGAAACCAGATGATGTGCTGCTAGCAAGAGGAAGTACTAAGAGGGCCTTCGGACTGAGAGGAACAGACACAACAGGAAGTCTGTTCCACACGGGGAAGTAAGAGCATCAGTAGAGATGACTGCATAGACAAAAGTACAAGACTTCAAAATATCTTTTGATTGGAACCATTTTTATTGCTTATAGATTTAAGAAAAGGGAGAGTCCAACTTCTGACTGCTTAAGTTGGCTAAAGAAGCACTTCTGGTGGTTAAAGCTAAGAGGTTCTGGAGGTTGAGGTTACAATTCTTGTCACTGGAAGTGTCAAGATCACAGATTCCACATCAAATGCAGCCCTGAAGCCAGGAGTCAGTGACTCTGAAGTACTCATCAGCCTTTCCATAAACACACGCAAACACAGTCTCCCGTACTTGTTCCGTGCACACCCATGGTCCCTCTGCAGAAGGAAATGTGCGCGTCCCACTTTTCTTCACACCTGTCTGCCTGCCTGGCCCTGGAGCTGCAGTGGGATGCTATGGCCTGGCCAGGGGTAAGACAAATGCCTGGGAAGCACCCAGAGCTTTGGATTGCACTGGAGACCTAGCCACAAACCTTCTCACCAGCTGCCCTTCAGGGCAATTCCATGAGGGGAAGTAGCCTCTTGGTCTATACTCTAGGAACTCCACTGCAGCCCAACTGCCTCCAGAACCAAACTGGAGTCACAATTCTCATTGTCATCTCTGCCGTAAGGCAAATGCTGCTTTGGCATCAATAACAATGTGAGCAAACACTTCCAGGTTGCTCACTGAATGCCCAGCAGGATTCACAGGGCTTTATGTGTACTAAATCAGTTAAGCCTCACAATGAGCTTTTGAAATGAGGCTATTCTCATGCCTATTTTACAAATGTGGAAACTGTGGGCCGGAGAGGTTGAGTGACTTGGCCGTGGACTTTGGAGGATGCTCCTGATTTCCAAGACAAGGCATTTCACCACCACACTGTGCTGGCTGTGGAACAGACATGCCATGCTCTGTGGAGCCTGCAGTGCAGAGCTGGGAACAGTCATCAGCCTTGCATCACACCGTGATGCTTCTGGGCTTCTCTCCAAGTTTTTCTAAACGGCATGGTGGGTGAGGTACTGCTACACTATGGGCTAAAAAAGGGATCATTAACTATGAAAAGGACATGGGGATCCTGGTCCACAGCCAGTGAAGACACCGTGAGGAAGTCTCCACTCCCTTTGGGGCCCTTGTGCTGCCCCACCCTCATCTCTCACGCGCCTTCCTGCATCTCATCTCTGTGCACCAAACCTTCCATGTTGACTCCATTATCTGAAGGCTTCTGTGGTCATCTAGTACCTAGAAGTCTCCTTTCCCGCCTGAGGCCCCCTTCCCCATCCAGCAGCCTCTCAGCTCCTTCTGCTGGTTCCCAGGCTATGGTGCATCCTGTCTTCCAGGCCTCGCTTTGACTGACATCCAGCCTTCAGCAGCCTTTGCCCTGGTCTGGCTCAGCAAAGCTCTTCCCAGTCCTCGATGCTCAATCTTCTGCTTGGACCTTCCTCTTACATGGGGTGCCCTGAGGCTCAACAATCAGGCTGTCCCAGCACTCCTATTTCAGCCATTATCTTAGTTACCTTTTTCATTGCTGGGACAAAATACCCGACACCCACAAGTTAAGGGAAGAAAGGTTTTACTGTAGCTCAGTTTGTAGAAGTTTCAGTCCATAGTTGGCTAGTTCATAGGTAGGGTGGCACACCAGAGGGGAATCGCAGAGGAGACAGTCCATGGCAGAGCAGGCAGAAGGCAGCAGCAGCAGCCTGCCTTCTTTCTATCCCTTTACCATCCATCTAGGCTACTAGTGTATTGATTGATGTGACCCGTATCCAGGGTGGGGGTTTCCATTATCCACACTTTTAATCCCAGTATCTCACCCTTAATGCACATTCACAGACCCTAATTCAGCCACCTTTGAAATTCCTCACCTATTACCACCTGAGGCTTTGGGGGAACATCTCAATACACAACATAGCAGCCATGCCCTTCCTTAACAAAGATGCACCAGTGACCTGGCACATCCCAAGCCTTGTGCTACAAATAGAACAGTGACCAACCTAACGTCCTACGCTGTGAGTCTTGGGGACAGGCAATATGATAAAGGCATAAAATAGGCAAGCAAATATCACCTAAAATGCTAAGATACAGAGAAAAAGGAGTTCAAGGTGATGCACGATGTGTGTGAGGACTTTTTAGCTGGAGCTTCAGGGATGGTGCCTCTGGAGGTGGCATCTAGCTGAGACATGGAGGTAGAAGAGGTGCCAGCCACAAGAAAAACTTTCCAGGCAGAGGGAAGAGCAGACACAAAACTCTCAAGATTTGGCAGATTCCAAAAACACAGAGAAGGCAGGCATGGAAGAGCCTGGAGAGGAAGGTGGGCAAAGGGGCAGGGAGGTGAGCTGGAACAGGCCCACCTGGGGGCTTCTGGGCCAAAAAAGATGTTTGCATCCTTACCCTCTGTGATACCAAGCCTGGCCTGGCTGCTCACAGCTGAGCAAGTGCAGCCCACACTCAACAACACTTGCCCAATTCCAGGAAAGGGGACAATTTTCATCCAGGCAAGCATCCCATCTAGCCTATGCCCTGTCCCCAGGAAGACCTCATGTCCAAGTACCCTGGACAGCTGCTGAGTGACAATCAGGCTCCTGAGAATGGGCCAAGTGCATTCATTGCTGTGGTTTCTCGCAGCACTGGTCAGGCACTGGTTTCTGAAGGAGTAAGAGTGTCTATTAACTGATGTGTCATGGCTTTGAACTGTGAGATCTGGGCTACCTCCAGTACTGACCGCCATCCCCACCCTCCACAAAGCATCCACAGGGCCTCTGGCCTTGACCCGTGGCTGCTAGTGAGCCTTATAGCCCTCTGTGGTGTCCTGGGAGAGAACCTGAGCCCAGCGCTTGGGGCCTCTGAGGCCACTCTTGGCTCTTGGTTCCAAAATGCCACTGCCCAGGAAGTAAGAAAGGCAAAGCAGACGAAGCATACAATGCTCTCTGTTTTGTCCAACTCCCTGTTCCCCTAGCTGCCAGCATCCTCTCTCCCTCTCACTGCCCCTGAAATGTCCTGCAGGATTCCACCCCTGGCCATGTATGAGTTTTAGATGGCTGCTGTAACAAATTACTACAAACTGGTGTTTTAAACAACAAAAGTGTATTGTCTCACAGTCTGAGACCAGAAGTCTACAATCAGCTTTGCGGAGCTGACATGAGAGTGTTTGCAGGGCCACACACCCTCCAGAGGCTCTGATGGAGAATTTGTCTCTTGCCTCTCCTGGTTTCTCAGGGCTGTCAGCATCCCTTGGAACCATGGCCACTTCGCTCCAACCTCCAAAGTCACATTGCCTTCTCTTTTACCTGTTTTAAATCTCCCTTTGCCTCCCTTTTAGGAGAAAACTTGCAACTACATTTCAGGTCCACCTGGATCATCTAGAATAATCTCTGTAGCAAAATCCTTTCATTTAATCCCATCTATAGAGTCTCTATAAAGTAACAGTCACAGGTTCCACAAATCAGGACATGGATACCTTCTTTTCACTCCTACTTTTTGGAGGGGGAAATCATCCAGCCCACCACAGGCCCTTTCACTTTTTACACTCCCCACACACAAGCTGGAAAAGACATGAGCAGGGGAGGTTGGTCCCCAGCTCCCTTACTTCTGGCTGGGTGACGCATGCCCTGGGCACATACCTAACCTCTCAGAGCTTCATTTTTGTTATCTGAGAAAGGGGGCTAACAGCAGTAGCTACCTCATAGCACTGAGAAGAAAAGTCTATTAGGGTGCTGGCCTGCAAAAGGTGCTGAGCACATCTTGGTTCCCTTCTCTTCCATCTTGGATCCAACCATCCAGAGAAGATTTTCAGCCTCAGGGCTGCTGAGCAGCTGCCAACTCCGTGATTTTGAAGATATGGTGTTAATTGTTTCCATCTGTCTGCTGGGGCTGAGGTGCTATAAACATCCCATTTTCAACCTTAGCGAAATGCTTCAAATATCTCAGTGTCCCCAAAATAGACATCCCAGGGAGGACCCAGGGAAGGGCACGGGGCTCCCAAGGAACCCACGCTTCCAGAACCCAGACCAGTCCTATACTCCCTCCTCTCTTTGTTCCTGTCCCTCTCCTTTCCTCCCGCCTCTGACACCCACCCAGAGCCAGCTGTCTGCAGTCACATCTGGACCTGAGCAAGGCTTACCGGAAGGCAACTGCATCATTCCACCAAGGAGAAGAACGCTCTTCTGCCTCATGGCGATCTGTGTAATGGACTAAAGGTGTCAGGGCCCTTCCTCTCCAGAACTCTTCAAGTGACCATACAGACCTGACCTCCGGCATCACCACCACCTCTCCACACAGACCCTTCCTGCTCTAAACCCCGCCCCTGCCACCGCATGAACACCATGGCGCCACCTTGAGCACAGACACTCTGGAAACCTTGTGTTCCCATCCTTGGAGTGGAGAGGACAGTTTCTACTTAGCAAGGTGGGCGTGAGGAACAGAACAAACCAGGGGTCAGAAAGGCAACTGTGCTATCTGCCTTCTCTCAGAGCCCCATGGTGGATGGAGCCAGCATTTGTGGAGGACCAGCACGAAGAAATACCTCAGGGAGTTACAGAAGCCATTCACTCATCCATCTTTATTTACCATTTTCCCAATATTTGCTACATTCCCACCTTGCCTGGACTATTGTGATGGGGTTTTTATTTACATGCAGTTATTTTAAAAGGAAACCATATATTATTACAATCAATGGGAAATTAGTATCGTTAGACATAAATAGAGGATAATTATAACCATTCTTTAAAATCACTGAATTCTTGCCAGATAATACTGCTTTCTGGAGGCTCTAAGACTGAGACCGGATCTTTCCCTATGAAAAGAGGAATTTGTTTGAGAGATGGGGAAGGTCTATGGCTCTGAACAGGCTCTCTTCTTACTGGTCTCTGAAACAAATGTAACTAAAATGCAAAAACATAACTCAGTGTTCCACCTGTGTCCCTACCTGCCATGTGGAGGACACCGTATCAGCCTTTTTTGGGGGAGGGAGTGTTTTTTGTTGTTGTTTTGGTTCAGTTTTTGCTTTATTGTGACAGGGTCTTGCTGTGTAGTTCAGGCTGGGCTGGAATTCACTATGTAGCCCAGGCTGGCCTCAAACTCACAGCGATCCTCCTGCCTCAGTCTCCTAAGTACTGAAATTAAAGATGTGCACCACCATGCGCTTCTTTTTCAGCCTTCTTAAGGCCCTTGAGCTAGTGATAATGCAACCTGTCCTCAGTACAGTTTAAAGGAATCCTTCCCAATGATGCTTTAGAATCATAAGTGTACAGAAAGTAGTACTTTGTAACTTACAGAGTTTTCATAAACTTGTTTGAATCTTTTAAAAAAAACATCCCTTCTAAAATAGACAAGGCAAAAATGGTCCCACTTCCAGATGGGGAAACTGAGGATTTAACTGATGCCAGATGTCACAAGGTCATGTGGCTAGTAAGGGCCACTCAAGTTTCTAAAGGAGGGGAGGATGGGGATTTGAGGCACAGGGCTAACTCAAGCTGCACGTGCTGAAGTTAGTACTCAATTTATTAAAGCTGCGAATTTAAAAAGCATCTTTGTCTTGAGCCTTAAGATGCAGCTTTAAAATATTATGCTGCTCCATTGATCTAGTGGCTTACATAGGAAAAGAATTGTTTCACCACGATATGTGACTACTGTTCAACTAATTCATAGTTTATCTTTCAGGGGTCTCCAGAGAAGAGCCAGGCTCAGAATATTTCAGAGAGCATTTCTAGGGAAATCTCAAGACAGTAGGAGAGGGGAAAACAAGGACAATAGAAGAAAACGAGGCCTCAGACACCAGGCGTGCTAGTGGGAGGAGGGGTGGCAGGAAAACTGAATCAGTAGATGTGTTTGTGTGTGCATGCGTGTTTATGAGGTCCTGATTTTATCACGAGGAACTGGCTGCTGTGATTTAGATCTAAGATGTTCCCCAAAACCTTCATGTGTTCAGAGGTGGGGCTTTAGAAAGTAATTAGATCACGGGGATGCCACACTCATCGGTGGATTAACCCACTGATGAAGCCATAGCTGAATGTGCCGTCAGGAGGTGGAACCTGGTTGGAAGAGGAAGGTGGCGGGGTGGCCTGGAAGGAAACATCTCCCTGTGCAGCCCCTCCATTTGCTCTCTGCTTCCTAGCTGCCATGACTTAAGCGGCTTTCATCTGCCAGATCCTCCCACCATGCCGTTTCAGTTTTGGAGCCAGCCGACCACCGACTGAAAATATGATTCAAAATAAACCTCTCTTCCTTTAAGTCATGGGTGTCAGATTTCGTGTCCCAGCCATAAGAAGGGGACTAAGACACCAGCACATGCAATTATGAAGGCTCAGAAACCCCGCAGACTGCCGCCTACAAGCCAGAGGCCCAGGAAACCTGGTGCTGTGATTCATTCCCAGCCCAGAGAGAGCCTGGGGAGCTGACAATATAAATCTCAGTCTGAGGGCAGAAAAAGATGAGATGAGATGTTCCAGCTCCAGCTGTCAGGCAGAAAAAGAGGGACGAAATCCTCCTCTGTCTGCCTTTCATCCTGTTCAGTCCCTCCTCTAATTGGACTTGCCTACACGGGGGAGGCCATCCATATACCGAGTCCACTGATTCAAACACTAATCTCATCAGGAAACACCCTCCAGACAAATGCCCCGATAATGGTTAATCTGGGTGCCCCATGGCTCAGTCCAGTTGACGTATAAAGTTAACGACCACACTTACAGCAAACAGTAAACATATGTGGCATAACTTCTAGCCAGACAAACATAAATACTCATGCTATTTATCTCCATTCCTATTACCAAATATATCATGTCCAGCTTTCAATGAAAATTCATAAGTCATGCATAAAGCAAGAAAAACACAGTGTGACAAAACAAAGCAAGTGATTGATAGAACCAAATTGAAATTAAAAAAATAGAAATCTTGAAATTATCATTTCAAGAATTTAAAATAACTATGACTAATATGCTAAGGGAAAGTGGACTTTCCCTAATATGCAATAGATGGGCAATGTAAACAGAGACATTGAAATACTAAAACATAAATTCAAAAGGCAAAGATAGAAATTAACAGCACTGTGAGAGAAATGAAGAATGCCTGTGATGGGCTCACCAGGGTTCAGGACACCTTTGAGGAAAGAGCAAAAACCTCGAAGATGTATCAGTAAGTGGAACAGAATACTCAAGAACTGTAGTACAATCACAAAAGGTCTAACATATCTGTAATTGGTAATCTAGAAGAAGTAAGAAAATAGAAGAGAAATATTGGTGTAATAAAAGCTAAGGATTTTTAAAAATAATAATAAGCACCAATCACAAATCTAGGAAGCTCAGAAAACACTAATCAGGATAAACAGCAAAACAACAACAACAAACACTTAGGTATGCAGAGTATTGGAAACCAAACACATAGAAAATCATGTAAATAGCCAGAGAAAAATCACAACTTATCTATAGGGGAAAAGGGATAGGAATTACAATGGATTTCCCTTCACAAACTGGTCAAGCAAGAAGAGAGTGGAGTGAGAAATATAAAGCGTTAAAATAAAAAAAATCTAGAATTCTGTCACCAGCAAAATTACCTTTTAATAATGAAGGCAAATACTTTCTCAGACAAATAAAAATGGGAAATTTATCACCAATAGGCTTGCCTTACAAGATATGCTTTTACAGAAAAGGAAAAGTATATAGGCCAGGATCCCAAATATTAAACCTATTATTTCCCTTTTTTTAATTGATCGTAAAGATGATTGTTTGTTCAAATGCAGCAAAATAGATTGGTGATATAACTGATGTATGAGTGAAATGAATGGCAGCCAGAACAAGCACAGCATGGGAGGGAGCAATTGTGATCACCACGTAAGAGTTACCTCACACACGTGCTATTTGAAACTGGATTGAGGTTAATTGTAAAGTATACTGCAAACTCTATGGCAATAACTACAAATACTTTTGAAAAAAAAAAGCACAATTGATATGCTGATACAGGAGAAAAAATGGAACCATATAAAATGCTCAACTGCCACTAATAAGACATAAAAATAGAAGATTTGAAAAAATAAACAAGTTTGACAATTAGAAAACAGTTAAAAATATTGTGTCTATTCATCCAACTGTATTATCACTTGAAATATAAATGATCTAATTAAAACTTAGAAATTGACAAAGTGGATTAGAAAAACAAAACCTAACTATGTTGACTATAAGAAACTCACTTCAAATAGGAAGGCACAGATAGATTAAAAGTAAAGGAATGGAATAAAAATAAATTTTTAAAATTAGTAAATAGATGGTGAAACAAAGTACCATGCTAACACAAAGAAAAAGAAAGCTGGGACTGGTTATGATGGCACATGTCTGTACCTGGGCTACATACCCAAGCCCTATTTCAAAAAAACACAACAAGAAAAGAAAGCTGGAGTAATTATCTTAATTTCAGATGAAGCAGACTTCAGAATAAGGAAAACTCTAAGGAATGAGGAGGGCCTGTACAAAATGATAGAGGATCAATACTCCAACAAGGCATAAAAGCCTTAATGAACCTAACAGTGCACTATTACACACTACTATAAATAAACAACCCACTATTATAGATGGAGGCTTCAACACTCCACTATCAGTGATTAACAGATCCAGAAGGAAGAAAATTAGTAACAATAGAGTTAAACTGAACACATAATCAGTCACCTGGATCGACTGACATCTATAGACTACTTTATCCAACAACAGCAGAGTCTATAATCTGCTCAAGCTCACATGGAACATTCACCAAGACACACTGCATTTGGGGCCACAAAAACACACTGACAAATTTTAAATTACAGAAATTATACAAAGTATGTTCCCGAAGGAATTAAACTATAAATCAATAACAGAAAGATAGCTCAAAATCCTAAAATAGTTGAAGATTGAACAACATATTTCTAAGCAACACATAAGTCAAAAAAAAGAAATAGCAAGAGAAAATACAATATGTTTAATTAAATGAAAATATGAGATACCAAAATGTGTGGGATACAGCAGAAGGAGTACTTAAGTAGAAGCTTATAATACTGAGTGCACATGTTAGGAAAGAAGAAAGACCTAGATCAGTAATATAACTTCCACCTTAGGAAATTACAGAAAGGAGAGCAGGATAAACCTAAATACAAAAGAAGAAATAGCAAAACATTAGAGCAGAAATCATTGAAATTGAATACAGGAAAACCACAGAGAAAATCAACAAAACCAAAAGTGGTGCTTTTAAAATATCAATAAAACTGATAAACACAAAGCCAAGATAACCAAGAAAAATGAAATAACACACAAATAACTAAAATCACAAATAAAGGAAGGACCATCACTACTAATCCAGTGGACATTGAAAGGATAATAAAGGAATATTATGACAATTCTATACCTATAAATTTAATAACTTAGATGAAATGCACCAAATCATTGAAAGACACAAACTCTCAAAACTCACATAAAGATAAATGATAATAGAAGTAAGCGTATATTGTTTTAAAAATTGAATCAATAATTAATGGTTTTCTAAAACATAAAGCACTAGGTCCAGATGGTTTCACTGGAGAAGTCTACCGAACATTTAAAGAAGAGGCAGTACCAATTCTCTGCATGCTATTCCAGAAAAGGGAACTCTCCCTAATATATCCAATGAGGCCAAAGTTAGTGTAATACCAAATTAGATAATTACAAGAAAGTAGGACTTAAGATCAGTATCTATCATGAATGAAGATGCAAAAATCTTCTACAAAACATTAGCAAATTGGGGCCGGTGAGATAGCTCAGCAGCATAAGCGCCTGTCTGGCAAGTGCACGGTCCTGAGTTCGACTCCTGGTACCCACATAAAAAAGGAAAAAAGGGCTGGTGATATTGCTCAGTGGCACAAGCACCTGCTGGCAAGCATGAGGTCCTGAGTTCAAACCCTGGTACACACATTAAAAAAAAAATTAGCAAATTGAATCCAACAATGTATAAATCTACTCATACATCATGAACAAGTGAAATTTAACCCAGGTATGCAAGGGAGGTTCAACATTCAAAAAGGCTAGTAATATAACCCACCATTTCCACAGCCTAAAGAAAAAAATCAAATGATTACATCCATTGATACAGAAAAGGCATTTGGCAAAAACCAACACCCACTCAACTTAAACAAAACAAAACAAAACAAAACAAAACAAAACGAAACAAAAACTCTCAGCTAATCAGCATAGAGAAAAACCTTCTCAATTTGATTTTTAAAAACCTAGAGCCAACATCTTATCAGACAGCGAGAAACTAGATGTATTCCGGCTAAAATCAAGAAGAAAACTAAGACGTCCCGTCTTACCACTCCTCTTCAACACTGTACAGAAATTCCTAGCTAAAGTAGTAAAGGCATGAAAAAGAAATTAAAGGTATGCAGACTGAGATGGAATAAATAAAATTATCTCAGTCCAGTGATGACACAAATGTCTCTAGAAAAAAAACCCAAAGAATCAACAAAAAAAATTATTGAAACTAATAAATGATTATAAAAACGTTGTATAACACAAAAAGCGAATATACAAAAGACAGTTGCTTTATTTTTTAATTAATGTCAGCAGAACAACTGGGGCTTAAAATTGTAAATACAATATCAACGGTCACATTAGCACCGAAAAATTATGAAGTGGTGAGGAAGAAGTCTGACAAAACATGTACAAGTTTCTTTTGAGGAAAAATATGAAATTCTGATGAAAGAAACTATTAAAATCTAAATAAAAGGGCCGGTGAGATGGCTCAGCGGCGTAAGCGCCTGCCTTGCAAGCGCGAGGGCCCGAGTTCGACTCCCGGATCCCACATACGAAAAGGGGGCCGGTGATATCGCTCAGCGGCACGTGCGCCTGCTGGCGCACGAGGTCCTGAGGTCGACCCCCCGGTACCCACAAAAAAAAAAAAAAAAAAAAAAAAATCTAAATAAAGGGAGAGTTATTTCAGGTTCATAGAAAGACTCAGTGCTGTTGATGTGAGATCTTCCCAATTTAATCTGCAGATTTAACCAATCCAAATCAAAGTCCAAAATATCCATAATGATTAAAAAAAACATGCAAATGTTTAAATTTTTAAAAAATTATTACAGTGAAAGACACATTGCCATCAAACCCCATCAAAATACACCCCATCTCTTCAAATACACTTATTCCACCATTCTTGCCACTCCAAAACAATTCTGGAAGTCCTCTTTCATGAGTGTCTTCATAAGGTATGATCAAAAATATGGTGAATGCTATTGCTGAGTGCCGTCCAACAGAAAGACAGGCTCATGAAAACATTACAGTGTGTCCTCATCCCCCTTATTCACTGCAGCTGGTACCGTGTGACTTCTGGCTCTTCCCCAAAGTCAAAATGACTGCGAAAGGCAAATGTTTTGAATCAATTCAGGACATCATGGCAGCCACAACAGCACAACAAAAGACACTCACAAAAGAGAACTTCCAGACCTGCTTCAGAAAGTGGTAAGAACGATGGAAGAAGTATGGGAGAGTATGGGGGAGGGGGATAATGACAACGTGTCTTTTACTGTAATGAGTTTTTAATGATTTTAAACATTCACCATATTTTTCAATTATACCTTGTATTTTGTGGTTATTGACAACTGATTCTATAGTTTATATGAAAAGGAAAGAACAGAACAGACAACATAATAATGAAAAAGAGAAACAGGGTTAGTGGACATTATTCACCCTCAAGGGTTACTGTAAAAGACATTATTCAAGAAAGTGTAGTACTGTTGAAAGAATGGGTAGATAGAAGGAAGGGAATGGAAAACCCAAAGTAGGCTGATATAAATATACATGAACTGATCTCTGACAAAGGAACAGAGACAATTAAGCTGAGGCAGTCTTTTCAACATATGACCAGCAAAGGCCACATGGGGAGCCAAGACACCTGTTCCCACCTGTGGTGACTTACATACACTCCTACGTCATCAGAGACCACGCTGGAGCCTGGGCTTCTGCCTGCCCCTCAGGACAGCACGATTCTCCTTGGCCTCCCCACTGGGGTGGTGTTGCGGGGGTGAATAGAGAGGCAGGACTTTTGCTCTCATGCAGGGTGACAAGGCATACCCCTGGAGCAAGGTACCATGGCCTCCTAGCAAGGGATGTAGCAGCAGAGGTCTGGTAGCAGCCAGGGCACTCATCTCTGTGCAGTAGCAGCAATGTGTCCTGGAAGTGCCAATAGGGGCTGAGCGTAGAACCTGGGCTTCCGCCTTCACCTGCAAATCACAAGGAAGAGAGTCTTACCCCGCCAAGGCAGTGTCAGGGGACTTCGGCAAGGAGGAGGGATTAAGTAAACCCCAAGGCTCATAACACAATGCCTAAGTATCTAGGACTTGATAGATATTAGTCTTCACATCAAGGACCAGGCAAATCTCAACTTGAATGAAAAATAACCAACAGATGCCAACGCTGAGGCGATGCAGCTGTTGGAATTACCTAACAAGGATTTGAACAAGTAATTACAAACACAGTGAAAATAGAGAAAGTCTCAGCAAAGAAATAGAAAGTCTCAGCTGGGAAATACAGAAAATCAAATGGATATTTTTGGACTAAAAAATACAATGACCAGAATTAAAATCTCACTGGGTAGACTCAACAGCAGAATGCAGAAGACAAGAGGATGAAATAATAGATTGAAAATAGAACAATAGAAATTACCCAATCTGAACAACAGACAGCAAAAGACATTTTGTGTATCAAAAAGATCATTACAACGGAAGAGAAAATACAATCCACAGAATGGCAAAAAACATTTACAGATCCTCTAGCTAATGAGTCAAGTGTCTAGAATATATAAATAACTTACAATTTATCAAGAAAAACAGAAACAAATCAATTTTAAAATGGGTGAAGGGCTCACGTAGGCATTTCTCCAAAAAATATATGTGAATGTTCAAAGAGGCGTCCTCAGCTAATGAGTGGATGACTGGTGTAGCCATACCATGGAACATCATTCAGCCATAAAGAGGAATAAAGTCCTAATACTTACTACAACAAGGATTTGCTTCAAAAACCTGTATGTAAAGGTTCATGTTTTAGATGTAATAGTTGCTTTCTTGGTAATAGCCAAAAATGGTTAACAACCAAAATGTTCTTCCGGTGAATAGTGGTACAAGTTGTAGTACATCTGTACCATGGAGCGCAACTTAACAATGAAAAACAACTATTGATACCCACAGCAATTTGGATGGACCCCAGGGCCTCACACCGAGTGAGAAAGCCAGTCTCCCATGTTCACGTGCTGTGTGATTCTGTGGACCTAAGGGGAGGACAGGAGGGAGCGATCGCAAAATGGCAGCAAGGTGAGGTCTCTGTGGCAGCAGAATAGTTCTGTGCCGTGGTTACATAAGTCTACCCAAGTGTCAAAGCAGCAGGAGTCTGACATATGCATTGCACCAGTGTCAGATTTCTGGGCTGGATATTGTACTATCCTCCAAGGTAAGATTCAATCACTGGGGAAAACTGGCAGAAGAGTTCAAGGGAGTTCTCTGCACTATCTTTGCAACTCCCCACTAATCTGCACGTGAAAATGAAATGTAAGGGAAAATTAGCAAGGAAGCACGTATACCAAATGCCCAAAGCACTACTATTAGCACTACTATTTATACATCAATTAGGGGGAAAAAACCTTCCTCTGTGATTTAAAAGTTAAGAAATAATTAGACGACAAAAATGCAACTCATTATTATATATTTGAGATGATTTAGTATGTATCTAGAAAATCAGGAAAAGCGAATTAAAACTGAAAACTTGTTAGATGGTCCAAAATTTAAATAACTGACATTAGCAGGGTAGGGGCTGTGGATCAGTCCCTCTTATAATTTCCATTAATGTAGTAGCTAAACTAGGCTAGATTTTTTAGTCATCCATTGAAATTGAGAACATACCCTCTCCCAAGCCTCAGCGATGCCACATTATACCTCCTAGGGACTCTTCCTAGGTACTGCAGGAAGCAGCGAAGGGCTATCTGCAGACAAATGTTGCAGGTGGGCAGCACCCAGCAGCAGGGCAAGTGGGTACTGAAGGTGACTCCAGGCGGATCCTGGTCTCCCTTTCCAGAGAGCTCAATCACCTGTCCCTCTGCAGCAACAGCTGAGGGGCAAATTGCTCGTTGGGATGAGTCAGGCAAGGCAATGGATTCTCACCCTCTCACAAACCCCAGGGAATCGATGCTGCATACTAGGGGTGAAGTAGTTTCATTCAGCGAAATCTATCCACCCAAGCAGGCCATTAGAAATAAGATTGGGGAGGCTGGGCATGGTGGCTCATGCCTATAATCCCAGCACTGGGTAGGCTGAGGCAGGAGGATTACTGTGAGTTCCAGGCCAGCCTGGGCTACAAAGTGAGTTCTAGGCCAGCCTGAACTGCATAGTGAAACCCTATCTCAAAAAGACAAAAATTAAAAAAAAAAAAAAAAAAGAAAAAGAAAAAAGAAAAGAAATAAGATTGGGGAAGAGACGCCTTCATTGTACCACACTTAACTGATTCAAGAGACCTTACTTTAACCCAGGCAGGAAACTTGAGGCAGCTGAGGGGGTGGGGTGGAGCATTTCCCAGCATTCCATCCCACCAGGCTTCAGGGAGAGAACCACGTGTCTAGTTCCCCTTGTGGACTTTGTTCACCGATATCCCTCTGAGTCCTGAGTTGGGAAGCTGTTTCCCACTGTGACATCTATAAAATATGCTGCAGTTAAGACAGCCAGCTGAGATAAGGGACAAAGGTCAAGCTGAAAGTGACTGTTTCTGTCAAAACAGAGAGAGAGAGGGCCCTCGTGGGTCCCAACACTGTTAGATAAGTGAGAAAGTGAGATTAAGGAAATGTCATAAAAGAAATGCAATTTATTTAAAGAATATAGACAGCCATCCACTCTGCCATGAAACTGAAGAGGTGCACATGGAAGCCATCATGAGGCCATTGTGTCACCCATCAAGGAGGTTGTTGTGAGGCTGCTCTTCACACTGACACTGGTGTGGCAGGTTTATAGAGTGGTTTGGCCATGCAGATGAGGTGCCCAGGGACCCACACCCCTCCATCGCCTTCTTGTTCCTCTAGGAATTTAGGCTAAGAATGTAATCCATAAGGAAGTGTGCCCAAAGACATCATCCATGATTGCTCGTCGCATGAATAAATGACATGCCAGATATTGGTGTTCCTTGGGTTCTTTCTGCCTTGGGGTCTCTCCTTGAAGCACTCCACATTCTCTAAAGTTACCAACTGCCAGCCCATCACCTCCACAGCCCTGCCCCAAGCTCACACCTCCCTCTTGCGTCCCCAGCCACCTCTTAGATGTCCTCAATGGATGCTCAAGAGTGGAAGCACCTTCCCTCCTCCTCCCTCACCTCCTCCTCTTCCTCCTCCTCCAACTGTCCCCATCCGAATGCACAGCACTACCATTGCTATGGTTGTAATGTGTGTCCCCTCCAAATTCATTTTGAATGTGAATTCCCAACCCAACAATGAGGGAAGGAGGGGCCTTGGGGAGGCAATGGAGTTACAAGGAGTTTGACCTCATGAACAGTATTGAGTGCCCTTCAAAGGCTTCATGGAGGGAGTTTGTCCCATTCTTGCTCTTCCACCTTCTGCCATAGGAGGACACAATATTTGTCTCCTCCAAGGCACACAGCTTTCAAGATGTCACCTTGGAAGCAGAGATTGGGCCATCACCAGACAATCGGCCCACTGGTGCCTAGAACTTAGTCTTCCCAGCCTCCAGAACTTAGCACTTCAGAACTGTGCAAAAAGAAACTTATCTTCTTTATAAATTACCCACCCTCAAGTATTCTGTTATAGCAGCACAATTAGAGTCAGAGATCATCTCCCTAGCCCCTCTAGCCAGACCTTAAGGCATTGTTCTTGTCTCCTTCCTGCCCCTCAACTCCCCAACCACCTCCAAAATCTCTCTAAAATCCATCTGCTTCTCTCCAGCACCACCACCCTGTGCCCTGCTACTGCCCTGATCCAAGTCACCCGTGTCCCTCCCCAAATGACCACTCCTGACCCTCCCAAATGGTTACTTCTGACGCAGTCTTGCCACTGCCCCAATCCATTCTCCATCCTGCAGAGTCCTCTTCCTACAACACAATCCTGTCTTGTTTCTCCTCCATGTTCAAGCCTTCAGTGGCTTCCTGTTCTGCACAGGACTAGCTCAGATCCATGTTCCTGGCAAGCCCAAGGGGGGACCCCCAGGCTGCCCTTTCAGACTGACCTCCAGTCACTTCCCTTCCCCACCCCCTCACCCTTCCCATGTTTCTCCCCTCCCCTCCTCCTGTATGCTGTGGGGGACACTCCACCTGCGGTCCCTTTGTCCCCATCAGCTGCATGACTGTGCAAATCAATGAGCCCATCAAGAGCTGCCTGTACTATGTGGGCAAGCTCCATACAGAAATGGTACTGGGGGGGCTGGTGAGATGGCTCAGCGGCGTAAGCGCCTGCCTGGCAAACGCGGGGGCCCGAGTTTGACTCCTAGAACCCACATATGAAAAAAGGGCCGGTGATATCGCTCAGCGGCACAGGTGCCTGCTGGCGCGCGAGGTCCTGAGGTCGACCCCCGGTACCAACACACACACAAAAAAAGAAATGGTACTGAGGCCAGAAAGACACAAAACTCTTAGGACATTCTCAAACATCCAACACATTTCCTACCTAGCAGACACTCTTTTACACCTCGTTCATCTGTGGAAGAGTAAGCTCTGGCAGCTTGGTTTTGAAATCTTGCCGTTTAACTGGCACCAGCCCCCCACCCCCATCAACTGGTCCTTTCCACCTCCTACACACCTCCTTCCTTCTTTCCTTCACCACCTACACTGTTTCCAGCAACACCAAGCTACTGCAACCATCTTAACTCCAGGAGGTACAAGAATAGAGAGGTCTGTGGCCAAGGCAAGGAAAAGAGGGAGAAGACAATTCACAGGAGAGTTGCCAGCAATTAAGAGCAAAGTGAAGGCCAGGAAGAAGAGAGGAAGGCACTAGCCAGATGGCTCGGGAGGAGAGCTCTGGGAGGAAGGCAGCCAAACACTAGCCAAACACCTCAGGGCCAATGGAACCCAGCAGGGAAACGGGAGTAGCACTTCAGAGTGGCTGAAGTCAGAGTGGGCTCACCCTGGGGCAAATTATGGCTCCTTTTTGTATCATGAGTCACTGTGTCTGGCCCATGGTAGTTTCTCAACAGATGTCATTAACATGGGGTGTGTGGAGAGGGCAGAGGTCAAAGTAGGTACAAACTTGCTCTACCCTTCGCAGCCTCTTTTCTTATCAGATGCCCACACTCACACTTAGGCCAAACTGCTTGCTACTCCCAGAACACTTATTCATGCCACTAGGCCTTTGCACCTGCTTTTCTCTGCCTAAGATGCCTTGCCCCAATCCCTATCTCCTACCTCCTGCTAGATCCACTTAGCATTCAAATGTGCTCATGTATCCCATCTCCCAGAAGCCCTTCCCAACGCTACTGCAGCACTTGCTATCACCACAACTTGTCCTGCACGCCCACCTTCCTGTCCCCCTGATGCATCCTGAAGAGACGTCTGGGCAGAGAGAGATGTTCCTGGCACCCAGCACCTGGCTTGACACCCAAGACATACCTACTAAGTGTGTGCTCGGTTAGTGACCTAATTAATTAGCTGGTTTTAGCTATACTTAACCCCAGCTTTACTCTGAATTCAACTGCTGCTTTAAAAAGAGCATTGTTTAAACTTGAAAAACTCAGTGGAGTTTTTTCTTTCCTGTACACATACACATATAAACATAGGTGAATCATTGACTTTTTTTCTTTCCTTTTAAAATGTCTGGAAGTCCACTAGACATAGCCTGAGATTCTTAAATTAAATCCCTGGTACACTTTAAGCAATACGTGGATATTCTTGCAATACTCTGAAAAATAGTGACAATTGTCATTTATTAGGCAACTCTTATGGTCCAAACGTGTGCTAAGTGCCTACATGCAGCACCCATGTGTCCTCAACAGTGCAGTAATATGTAAAACGTGTCCTATTTTACAGATGAGGAGTCTCAGGAAAGTTAAAGCCTATGAATTTTCATAAATGCTAAAAATCAAAGCAGGGATTCAAACAAGGATTGCTCTGACTCTTTAGTCTGTGTTTTCTACCCTGAGTCCATCCTGTTCTACTTAAAAGGCAGATGCCATGTCCATCAGGTCCTTCCGGTGGCCTGGAACAATTAAGCCTCAATGACACTCCAAAGAGGCCCTAATTTAGGGCCTCGCCCAGCTGCATTACCTTGATTCCCCAGACCCAGACCCAGTAAGGGACCTGCCCTTTCCTTGGCCCAGATTTACAGATTTACCTAGATTTACAGAAGAGAACCATGCCAAGGGTACCTGTTTCCTGTGTCAAAGACTTCATCCCAAAGTCTCCAGGATCCTCTAGGCCTTCCCTATGGCCCAGGTTTCCAGGGATGAGCCTGCCGGCTGCGTAGCTACTGCCCAGTTGCTATGCCTTTGTTTACTGCTTGTCACTAGGCACTCGGCTGCCCAGCAAGGGAGTCAACAAGGCCCCTTCTCTTTCCTGCTGCTGCTGCTCTCAGGCTGGGCCTGCGCTCTGTGTGGTCGGCAGCACAGCACCCAGCAGCCTGCGTCCACCAAGCCAGTGGCCTGCGAGAGAGAACAGCCTGTAAGAGCTCAAGCGGATTAGGTGCCACTGAAGGCCATGGGAGGGCAGCTCAGCGGAGCTTTTACACTGATGTCACTTTATCTCCTGCTCCAATAGAGAGAAGGAGCCCTGCCAGGGTCAGCAGCAGCAGGCCAGAGCCAAGGCTTGGTTTCACCAGAGTGTCCCCCCAACTCCCCACCCCCATGCCCAGACCAGTATCAGACTTTGGGTCTGGAGCTGGTAGGACCAGAACCATGAGAGTTTGTAATGAGGAGTGGAGGACCTGAAGCTGCCCTGGAAGGCAAGGGTACTGCAGTGTGAGAAGGAGGAAGGGACCCTCACACTCTCTGACACATGGGGTCAGAAAGGAACCAGTGGAAATGGGGACAGCAAGAAAAGTTCAAAGCTCTGTAGAGGTAGCAGCGGAAGAACAAATCTTTTGAGCCCTTTAAACAAATGACAGTGGCAAAACAGAAGTATTTTTAAAAAGGAAAATATGAACTTCCACTTGATCCAAAAATAAAATTTAAAAAATGGATGAAACCCAGCACTGGTGAGGGCATGGCCAGTGGGTGTATTCTCATACTCCAGCTGTGAGAGGATCCATTAGCACAGCCTCCCTGCGAGGAACTTGGTAATGGTCATTGGAATCGTAAATGCATGTACTCTTTGCAAACCCAACTGCTAGGAAGTAACCCAGTGGATGCTCTTTCAAAAGTTCACTCAAGCATCTGGAAAAGGAAGGTTATTGCAGTATATTTTACAACAGCAAAACCCTAAAAACCACCGAAGGGTCCATCGATAGTGGTTATATAAATAGATTGTGGTTTGCACACAGTGTCAAACCAACCTCACAGCTGTGCAGAGAAGGGAGGAAGATCTATATGCTGGCACTGAACAACTGCCACAAAAATCTTTTATAAAACAGTAGATGTGGCATAATCCAGTCAGATTGCTTTTGTGAAAAACAGATTCTTACAATACAATATGTATACATATTCCTATCTGGAAGGAGTCACAAAAAACTTAAGAGTGGTTACCTAGAGGAGAGAGAAAAATTATTACCCATTCTGGATATTTTTCTCCTTTGTACCTTGGTGCTACAATGCTTTTTCTTTTTTTTTTTTTTTTTTTGTGGGTACCGGGGGTCGACCTCAGGACGTCGTGCGCCAGCAGGCGCCCCTGCCGCTGAGCGATATCACCGGCCCTTTTTTTCGTATGTGGTTCTGGGAGTTGAACTCAGGACCTCGCGCTTGCCAGGCAGCGCTTAAGCCACTGAGCCATCTCACCGGCCCTACAATGCTTTTTCAAAAAACAAAAAATATGGTATAATATTTTACAAAATGTATCCATTTCCTGCTTAGGGTTTTTACTGGCATTCCCTACGGCTAGCAAAGAATTTTACAATGTTTAGAACTATCTTGCATTTTTTCCTCCCAAATTTGTCTCCTAGGCCTTTGTCTTCAGGAACTGCCCAGGACTCTGGTGAGTCTGTCTCTGTGGCAGAGGCAGGGTGTTTGCAAGTACCCAGCAAGTATCCAAGTTATGTTTATTCAAGAACTTGTTCAGGCCGACCACACACAACTGAAGAAAGTGAGTCTCAGAGGGAGAAAGTGAATTTTTGTAGTCACATGGCAGGTTCCTGGTAGAACACAGAGCAACACCAAAGTCACCTGCCTGCAAGGTGAATGCTGGCTGCTTAAGGTCATCGTCCCTCCCCCTTTCTGTTAGGAATATCAGCACCCAGTAGCAATCTTGCTCTGCTTATATCTCATAAGTCAAATTAAAGCAAAGAAAACTTCCTGCTTCAACATTGAAATTTTTGCATTTACATATTTTTTTTTAAATTCAGCTGCTTTGCTTTTAGGAACTTTGTTTATTCATAGTTATGTAGAGTTCTTGGAAGTAGAGTATATGATCTGGTGGGATTCAATAGTACTAAAAACGACTACCAGTTATGCCCTTGAATTAGTCACTGTTGTGTAGGGAAAGAGAACAAACTAGACATAGATAGATAGATAGATAGATAGATAGATAGATAGATAGATAGATAGATAGATAGATAGATTGATTGATTTAGGTATAGATGTAGATATGTAGGTAGATGTGTGTGTGCAGGTAGATAGATATAGATGATAGACATAGATATATATAGGATCAACTCCCAACGCTACAGGGATGAAAAGTCCCATGATCTACTGTCTGCAAGCTGGAGACCCAAGAGAGCAGGCGACACTCTTCCAGTTTGAATTCAAAAGCCTGAGAACCAGGAGGGCCAATGGTGTAAGACCTAGTGAAGGGGGTGGGGAGGCAAAGACCAATGTGTCATCTTAGCTGTTGGCCTGAGAGAGTGAATTCTCCCTTCCTTTGCGTTTTTGTTCTTTTAGGGCCTCAATGGAGTGGATGATGGCCATGCAAATGTTAGTAAGGCAATCTGCTTTCCTCAGGCCACCAATTAAAATGTTAATTTCATTGAGAAACTTCTTCCTAAACATGCTAAGAATAATGTTTAACAAAATGCCTGGGTATCCCATGGCCGAGTCACGTAGACACAAAATGACTCATACACAAAATGAGTCATCATGAGTCCACTTCTTATCAAACTGGCACCCATATGCATGCTGTATAAGCCACACTTAGTGTTCAAATAAAGCCAATAACAAGGGCATAATTCCACCTAACATGATACAAATATTCTGTAGACAACCAAAAATGTACTAAAGAGGAGGAAGTAAAACCCATGAGTAAGGTTTACTCTTCCCATTAAGTGAAATACCATAACTTAAATAGTAGGACATGAAATCAATGACACTTGAATAGTATAATATGTTACATGATAAGACAGGAGAGAAAACAAATATATAGTCATTGCTTAGTATCCACAGAGGATTGGTCTCAGGGTCTCTCCCTGACACATATCACTACTTTCTTTCACTACCCATTCTGTATTCCCTTTGCTTTCAGAAAGCACCTCAGCTGATTGTGGCTCTTCTCCTGGTGGAGTAACCCAAATTTTCTTACTGAAAGATCTTAGACACTAACAATCCTGCCTGAATTGGTTGGTTGTGAATTTCCACTGACTATTCACAGAGCGCGGTAATACTGAGAGTCGTCCAAAGTGATCTCCAGTACTCTAGATATATTCTTCCTCATCTCCATTGTGGAACAACAGTGCAGTTTCCCGTTGGTGGTCACGATCAGTCACTTTAGCAAATAGTCCTCTTTTCCTATTGATTCAGAGGCATGAGGAGCCCAGAATGGCCTGGTGGCTGTCAAACCTTTACATACCAATGGGACATTGTTGTGCCTCCTGGTAGAAGCATTTTTCACTCAATGAAGACCTCTAGGCCAGCAGAGTCAGGGGAACAGGAAGTAAAAGTTTTGTAGCAGGTCACAAGGGGTGATAGTGGGTATGACTCTCATTTCCACCCCTTGATTTCTGGACCCAAAAGTCCTGGCTACAGGAGAAACAGCAACATACACTGTGTTATGGTTTGTGTCTGGATGTCCCCCCAAAGCCTCACACGGTCATGGGGGGGCGCTTTTTGGAGGCAGCTGAATCTACAGTTTGTGATTGATTCATCGTCTAGTGCTGGGATTATGGGTGTGACTGCTGCATCAACCCTATGGTGGGTAGCCTACATACACTATAAAGGACAGAAAGAGTCTTCTCTCACTCCTCCCTTTTCTGCTTTTGTTGATTTTGCTGTTTTCTGCTGCCATGAACTGTTGCCCTCTGCCATCTGCCACTCTGCCTTGGAGCCAGCTGAGTATGGACTGAAACCTCCACAAACTGTGAGCTAAATAAACCTTTCCTTCCTTAATTTTGGGCATCAGGTATTTTGTCTCAGCAACGAGAGAAAAGTATCCAAGACAGAATTTAGTACCAGAAGTGGGGTCGTTGCTGTGACTATACCCGACCATGTGGTTCATTCCTTTGGGAATGGCTTGTGGGAAGAGTTTGGAAAGGTTCAGAGACGTCGCCTGAAAGAGTAGAGCTTGAACACCTTAGGCTGTTCTGTATGGAAGATTCTGGTCAGAGCTCAGAAGACCAGAAAACCAGTAAAGTCCAGACTCGGGAGGTTTCTGCTAGGAAGAAGGACTGCATTGGTTGTTGGACTCCAGATGATGTGTGTTATGGCTTGGCAAAAAGTTTGTCTGCATTTTGCTCATGCCCAGGGACTTTGCCTGAGACTAAGACTAAAGGCAGAAGACTAATTAAACTGGCAGAAAAAGTTTCAAGGCAGTCGAATGTTGAGGCAGTGGCATGGCTATTGTTGGGAGATTTTAAACAGATTTATGTTGACAATCAAAAGGAAAGAGACCAGCAGGATTATTTAAAATGTTGTGAGTTTGGCAAGAAGGGAAGCGCCAGTAAAGCTGTGGACTATAAAGGTAGAGCTAAGGAGATCTCAATTGCTGAGAAGTAACAGGAGAATATAAAAGATGGCCTGAGGGCATCACAGGAAGCAGCAATTCTCCATGCTTTGCAGCCTCAAAACTGCAAAAGTGAAAGACTTTGCTTTGAGGAAATCCATGGAGTGCCATGTTCCAGAATGGCAGTGGCTGAACCACGTTCCAGAATGGTGGCGGCCACACTATGTTCCACTGCCATGTCCTTGCCAGGCAGGCGCTTATGCCGCTGAGCTATATTACCGGCCCAGTCCTCTCTTATTCTTAATGTATGATAAATCCCCACCAAGAGCTTGCCAGTATTCCCTGAGACCAGCCTCCATGGGTCCCAGTAAATCCCAGTTAAGGGCTTCACTTTTATATCTGTTATCCATTGCTGGGCAGCAAAACACCCTAAAATTTAGTTCCCAACACAACTATCTTATTTGCTCATGATACTGAGAGTCTGCTTAGCTGGGTGGTTGTCTGATGGTTTAATGAGGGCTTGATGATCCAAGATGTCTAGTGGTTGGTGTCGGCCATTGGCTGGGTCTTTATCTCTGTGTGCTCCCTCATCCTTCGCAGCGTGATGTGGAAGCTTTTCAAGAGGGCAGGAGTCCTATGACCCCTTGCAGCCTAGGCTCAGGAGCCCCACAGTGATACTTCAGCATTCTAATTTATCAAAGCAAGTCACATGAAGAGCCTAGACCTACAGGAAATAAGTCCACAATTCAAATGAATGTCACAGGGGGATGGGGGACTGTCACCTCTGCAAGCAGTCAATCACACAGTTGCACAGGATTTCTTTTCCCTCTCCTGCCTCAGTTGGCTCCTTGTCCATGGGGGGAATCATAGATGCTGAATCAGTAGAAAGGGGTGGAGGAGGGCAAGGACTTCAGCACCAAAGTTGCCTGTATGTTTCTCTTCCCTCCCTTTTTCTACAAGTGGGTGCTGTCTGGACCCTTCTTTCTCCTCCCAGTCTTTAAGACAATGATTTCTAACCCCAAATCAACAGCATCATGATTCTGAGAGCCTCCCAGGGGCCAAGGATCACTTGGATAGGCCAGGGACTAAAAATGCCCACCGTGGCTAAGGTGATGGCAAAGAGGTGACAGATCTCAGAGACAGTGCCAAGAGGAAGACTGAGAAAGAAGCAGTCATGAGCACTGAAGACTCCTTGTTTGGAAATAGCATTGGAGAGAAAGGTAAAAGAAGGATGGAAAGAACCTAAGGTCAAGGCAGAATATGGGGTTGTAGTCCTACGTGGGATGTTGATGGTGAGTGCATTAGATATTTAGACAAATCTAGGAAGTTGACATCTTTGTGATAATGAGTCTTCCAATTCATGAACATGGTATATCGCATGTATTTATGTCTTTCTTAATGTCTTTCAATCAAATTTAGTAATTTTCTCCTTCAATTAAAAATCAGAACAAATTTATGAAGCATTTCAGGCTTTAACATTTTCTCTAAATACTGCTTTGATTGCATCATGGATGTTTGTATGTTTATTTTCATTCTTATTCTTCAAAATATTTTATTACTTTGATTATGATTAATTACTTGATTCAAGGGATTTTTTTATAAGTGCATTCTCAGGAATGACATGTTAAAATCTACTAAGAATGTGGATTTGGCTCTATCCATCTCCTTGTACTCCATTCAGTTTTGTTACATACACACTTAGACACACATACTGTTTCTGGGTGTCTGAAGATCTAAAACAATTATGCTTTCCTAATGACCTGAATGTTTCATCAACATATGTGACTCTTCCCATCTTTAGTCTAGAAATGATTTTTGACTTAATATCTGTTATCTCTGGCAGTGATACAATTACATGACTTTCTTTTAGTTACTAGTTGAATTGTATGTCTTTCTTTCCTAATCCTTTTAACCTTTTTAAGATTAAAGTTGCTGATTTTAAATGATATATATTCTGTTTCAACTCATTTTATCTTTGTCTTAAATTTCACCTTTGCTTCACTTACTTGTAAAATATTGATTCATTTGGTAAAATATATCATTAGGTCTGTTATTAAAAATCTTTAGCATGTGCTTTCTATTTACCCAGCCTGTTTAACATCCTTTCTATCTTTTCTGGCTCTAGATTTTGTTATTTTTATATCATTTATTTTTTCCCATTCTTCCAGTTGGAAATTATATACACTGGTTCTATTCTCTCTGTCATTACCCTATAAATTATGACACAAATAATGAATTTATTAACATGTAAAATTAATCAATACTTTTTATTTCCTCCCATTCAAAGCAGGGACCTTAGAACACACAATCACTAACAAAAACAACAAAGGGCCCAAGAAGGCTCTTTCTCATGGGCCTCATCAGCAATCAGTGGCTTCAGGATGAAGCAGAACACCTGCCCACCAGCCGGCCACAGCAAACTCACAGAAGTGGACAATAGATGCAAACTCCTTCGAGAAGTTCATGGCCACAGAAGTTGCTGCTGATGCTGTTGGTGAAGAGTGAAAAGGTTACATGGTCTGAATCAGTGGTGAGGATGACAAATGAAGTTTCATCGCAGATCCTTGTCTGCTTGCTATTGAGTAAAGACATGCCTGTTATAGATCACTGGGGATGCCAATCTGAGTGCTGTCAAGTTGGTTATTGTGAAAAGAAGGAGGGAGGAGGAAGATATTCCCGTTCTCACGCTATTTTGCCTCCTCACTTGAGGCCTAAAGAGCTAGGAGAAGCCACAGACTTTCCAGGCCCTCAAAAGACAATGTCTGCCAGTGTGTTGTAAGAAAGCTCATGAACCAGGAAGGTAAGAAATCAGGACCACAGCACCTGCAGTTCCCTGTCTTGTTACTCCGTGCACCTGGCAACTCCCACAGCAGCTTGTTGCTTAGAGGAAACAGCACACCCAGAAACAACATGGAAGAGGCTTTGTAATGTGTTAAAGTTCTGTCCAAGAGAATGAAGGATGTCAAAGAAAAATGCCAGGCACAGATTGCAAAAAGACAGAGGCTGTCTGCTCTGAAAGCTGCTGCCTCTGGTTCAGTGAAAAATAAGATTTTCTAAGAGTAACAAATAAGTAAGATGAGAGAGAGAGATTGAGATTTCAGATATATTATTAGATGCTGGTTATAAAACAATCTTTGTATTTGATTTAAGGAACTACAGTTGGGCTTCTATATCCATGTGTTCCACATGCACATATTCAAGCAGCTGCAAATTAAAAATATTTAGTAAAAATAAACTGCATCTGTATTGAACATGTACAGATTTTTTCCTTGTCATTGTTCCCTGAACAATACAATAGAGCAACTATTTACATAGCATTTACATTGTATTAGGCTTATAAGTAATCTGGATACAGAAGTTAAAGTATAAAGCAGCAAAGATCTGTGAGGGTTATATGCAAATACCATGCCATTTTACATAAGGAACTTGAGCATCTGGGGATTCTGGTACCTTTAGTGGGTCCTGGGATCAATCTCCACAGATACCAAACAATGAGGTCCAAAGCTGCTTTCCAAATTTGAATGATACACAAATAAAATGTCTAGGAATTTTAAGAATACGAGGGCCAGTGAGATAGCTCAGCGGCATGAGCACCCACCTGGCAAGCGTGAGGTCCTGAGTTCGACTCCCGGTACCCACATATGAAAAAAAGGCTGGTGATATCGCTCAGCGGCACGGGTGCCTGCTGGTGTGTGAGGTCCTGACTTTGACCCCCAGTACCTACAAAAAAAAAAAAAAAAGAATATGATCACTGGGCATGGACACTGGCACTGTAAATGGGAGCAAGGTCCCTAGGGGGTCCCACTGTGTGATGTGGGCACCTGATGGAAACTGGCAGGAGGCTCCTGCCTTCAATCCAGCACCCAGGGAAGCTCTGGTCTCTTGGCAGCTCATCTTCTCCAGTCATAATGTAAGGACTCAAGGGCACAATGTACATGGTTCTTGGACAACAGGAGCACCCGATATTGGTATGGACATCCCCAACCGAGGGGGAAATCCTGTTCCTGGTGGGCAGACATTGTGCACTGCTGCAGGCCTTCAGACTGTATTCTAATATTCTCTTCCTGATCTGTTCTCCTCTAATGATCCCTAGCCAGGAAGACTGGAAGGTAATGTTCCCTAGACACACGGACAGGTATGGAAGAATTGGCCGTGTCTACTTGGAGAAGACTAGTTCAGCTAGACTAGAAGGAAAATGGAAGTGACTGGCTGGATCACTCACCCAAATGGTCTCTGATTCTGCTTTTCTGGAATGGCTTTCTTACTTGTGTCCCTCTCTTGACCCTGGGAGAAAAGAGAGGTTGCCTAACCCTGAGGTTGAATACCTAGCATGCAAGTCTTCTGCCTGGGGCCATGACATTAAAAACATTTGAGGATTCCTGTGTTGTCATGGTACAGAGGGAAGGAGAAAAATTATGATGATATTACCCAAGGATATAATTCGAAATGTTCCTTGAATCCTTCAGCAAAACATTTTGTTTTTATCAGAGAAAATGTAGGGCCATTACGACCAAAATGAAGTGGATCTTGGGTTTCAGGAACTCTTAAGTCCCTCTGCAATACTCTGCTTTCTTCTGCAGATATCTGGGAGGCTTGAGTGTTGTGTTTCTCCATCTTTCCTCCCATAGGTCTCTCACCATGTAGTCTCTCCTCCCACACATACTTCCACCATGTCACCATCTGCCATGTCATGATACGGCCAGAAAGCCCTTACCAGAGGCCAAACTAATGGTGCAGTCCGATCTTGTACTTTTAGCCTCCAAAACTGCCAGCTATTTAAAAAAAAAAAATCTTTTATTTTTGTACATTCTCAACCTCAGGTATTTTGTTACAGTATCAGAAAACAGACTGAGACATCTCACTCATGAAATGGGTGGAGATGTGGATGTGCTGTCTCAAGCAATATTCAGGCACCCACACAATACTGACTGGGAACCCTAGCCCACACAAAAGATGAATAATAGGGGCCAGGAAGAGGTGGTAAATATGCTATGGTTATGGCTTATGTTTAGATGTCCCTCCAAAGCCTCATGTGGTCATAGGTGGGGCTTTTTCAGAGGTGGCTGGACCTAGAGTGTGTGACGCTGGAATGGAATCATGGTGCAGTGCTAGGATCAAGGGCACTAGTATTAAGGGTGTGGGTGCTACCCACCCTAAGAAGCCTGCATATGATATGAGGGATATAAAGAGCAGTGGTCACCCCTTGTTGCTTTGCTACCTTCTGCCACCATGAACTGTTTCTCCTCTGCGATGCCTGTCTTCTGTGTCAACCTGCCTTGGAGCCAGCTGATTATGGCCTGAAATATCTACAGACTGTGAGCTAAATAAACCTTTCCTCTTTTAAATGTGGCTGTCAGGTATTTTGTCTCAGCAACAAGAAAAGTATAACAGAGAAAAGCAGAGTTGTTGCTGTGATTGTACCTGACCATGTGGTTTAGGACCCTTTGTAGCTGGCTTGGGGGAAACGGAAGAGTTAGGAAAGGTTTGGAGATGCCCCCGAACAAGTAGAGCTAGAGCTGGGTGTGCATTCAGAAGGCTGAGGCAGGAGAATTGCCATGAGTTCAAGGCCAGCCTGGACTATATAGTAAGCTCAAGGCCAACCCGAACTATATATAGCAATATCCTGTCTCAAAAAACAAAAACAAACAAACAAACAAACAAAGAGTAGAGCTGGTATGCCTGAGGCTGTACTTTTAGGAGATTCTGGTCAGAGCTCAGAAGACTAGAATGCTGAAGAAATGACACCAGGGAGCAACCAGGATTGGGCGGTTTCTGTTGGGAAGAAGGACTGCACTGGCTGTTGGACTCCAGATGATGTTTGTTATGGCTTGGCAGAAAGTTTGTCACATTATGCTCATATCCAGAGACTTTGCCTGAGACTGAGAATAAGGGCAGTGGACTAATTAATCTGGCAGAAGAAATTTTAAGGAAGTCTAATGTTGAGGAGCTGGCATGGCTACTGTTGGCAGCTTTTAGCCAGATTTATGCTGAGAATCAAGAGCAAAGAGCCCAGCAGAATGATTTAAAACATTTTGTGTTTGGCCAGAAAGGAAGCTCTAGTAAAGTTGCAGCCTGCAATGATGAAACAGAAGAGAAATTGGTCACTGAAAAGACTAGGAAGAAAAAGCAAAGTATTTCAGAAAAAGACAACAGAAAAGATGGCCTGAGGACATCACAAAAACAGGACTCCAGTCTCTGCAGCCTCAGAATTGCAAAGGTGAAAGACTTTGCTTCAAGAAGAGAGACCCAGAGTACCTTGTTCTAGAATGAGGGCAGTCTAGGGAAGTTTTTCCTTGGGATTTGGTTCATAGGCACTCAACAGCCAAGAGAGAATAGCTTAACTGTGTATTATCTAGTCCCCTGCTTTAGTCAGTCTTGGGCAATACAATGAAACCACCACCAGAAGCCTGGCTACTGCTCTAGCTGGCAGCAGACCTTGGCATCATCCACATGGCACTGGTTTTAGGTACATGCAGAATGCAAGAGGTGTGGAGTCAGGAAGGCTTCCACCCAGATTTCAGTAGAAGGCCTGGGAGGCCAGGCAGTGTGCCCCTGAAAGGGCAGTGTGTGAACCTGTGAGTGTGAAGCTGAAGGTGCAATGGAAACTCCAGAAGTTTGGAGAAGCCAGGAATGTGGATCATCTGATGAAAACTCCAAGGAGGGAGCAGAGCTGGTCCCAGACAGAAGCCATGGGAGCTAAAACCACTGGCAGTGCTATGGGGGAGAGCCACCCAAACTCTTTGGAGCTGACAACTTGCCACAGATTTCTGGGGATGCTGGAAGTGGAACTGTGGGATTTACTCTTTGCCCTGCTGGATTTTAGTCTTGCTTTATTCCCACTCCTTGCTATCTCCCTGTTTGTAACTTTTGGAATGGAAATGTCTATCTTGTGCCATTGAATAGTGGAAGTTTTTAACTTTCTTTTCATTTGTACAGGGGCTTGCAGCTGAGAGTTTGACTTAAATCTCAGAGGAGACTTTGGACTTGAACTTTTCAGCAATGCGGAAACTGTTAGGACTTTGGCAATTCTTGGAGATAGACTAAATGCCTTTTGCATAAAGAGATATGCATGAGTATTTGGGGGGCCAGGGGTGAAATGTTATGGCTTGTGTTTAGATGTCCCCCCAAAGCCTCATTCAGTCACAGATGGGGCATTTTCAGAGGTGGCTGGATCTAGAGTGTGATGCTGGAATGGATTCATGGTGCAATGCTAGGATGAAGGGCAATAGGATTAGGGGTGTGAGTGCTACCCACCCTAAGAAGGCTGGATAAGACATAAAAGATAGAAAGAGCTGTGGTAACCCCCTTGTTGCTTTGTTACCTTCTACCTGCTATGAACTGTTCTCCTCTGCCATGCCACCCTGGCTTGGAACCAGCTGATTATGGACTGAAACCTCTAAATACTGTGAGCTAAATAAACCTTTCCTCTTCTAACTTTGCGTGTCGAGTATTTTGTCTCTGCAACAAGAAAACTAGCTAACACAGCTATCTACACAATGCTGCACTTCTACTTGGGCTATGAAAGATAGAGGATAGCTTAACTTTGCATTATCTAGTCTCCTGCTTTAGTCAGTCTTGGGCAATACAATGAAATCACCACCAAGAAATTGTTCCTTGAACTAACCTCAAGTCCCATGGCTTTACTTGTTCTGCTCTTGGAAGCTCATCCATTACTTTTTTTTTTTTTTTTCCCTCAACTATTTCTGCTCAGCACTCACTCACAAAGCTCCATTTTTATCATTCAAGGTAGTCCACATTTTCTGGAAGAAAATGAGCAGTCATTGCAATGATGTTATTGGCACCAACTGAGAATTCATAAAGTACAAGATACACACACAAGACTAATGGAAAAAATGTAGCCAAACTACACTTTGAGAGGAGGAAGTAATGACAACACAAAACAATGACCTGCTACCAATTGCCCTCACCTGGTTCAACCAGTCAACAACAGTGCCTGCCTCCCCCTCCTTACCTTCACTGCCCTCCGACTCTCCCTGAAGACACAGTTGCCTGTCAGCCCTGCTGGGCAGGCGAAGCTTCTATCTGTAGGGCTGAGTCCCCACTCCCTTGAGAGGGGCCACCGTCCGTTAGCTTAGGACCATGCTGTGTTTCCACAGTCCCTGACAGTCAGAGTGAATCTAGGTACATGTATTTCTACCCACAACACGCAATCATCCCAGGGCAACTCAATGCCCAAGAGAGGGACAGCGCTGCATGTGTGGGGCCCTGTGCAAAGTGAAAATAGGGGGCCCTGCTCAGAAAGCAAAAAAAGTTATTATTAAAGACACTAAAATGTAAAGCTTTCTCCTTCAAAATATCTTACCACTTCCCAAACTTAACAGAGTGATGATGACTCACAAGTAACAACATAAACCTACAAACTCCAAAAGATATGTTTATGTCATCATTTTATGCACTACAATAAACCATAATAGTTTATTAATGTGGTGTTTTGATTGATCATGATATTTTTCTGGTTTATTTTTCTTCAAATTCATTTGTCAGGTCAGAGAAATGTATAATTTAGTAACTTTAAAAAAATAATGTCAATGTGTGTTTTACTATAATATTTTTTATTTAAGCATTTAAAGAAAATCAATTTTTGGTGGGGTGTGGTGGCCACACACCTGTAATCTCAGCACTCAGGAGGCTGAGGCAAGAGGATTGCTGTAAATTTGAGGCCAGCCTGGGTTACATAGTGAGTTCAAGGCCAGCCTGGACTACATAGCAAGACCTTGTCTCAAAAAATTTTCAGTCAGTTGGCACGACTGAAAGTAATATCATTTGCTCTTGGCAAGTGCAAGATGGCAAATAATTTTTGATAATTTTAAATTTGGAGAAGGATCTTTCCACTGATAAAATTTAATGGAACTGTTAAGAGTGTTCTATATGTTGACAACAGGAAAATAAATGTATAGCAAATTATCGAAATGTATAAAATTTAGTGTATATATAGGACTGATGATTTTTTTTTTTTTTTTTTGTGGGTACCGGGGGTCGACCTCAGGACCTCGCGCGCCAACAGGCACCCGTGCCGCTGAGCGATATCACCGGCCCCTTTTTCGTATGTGGGTTCCAGGAGTCGAACTCGGGCCCTCGCGCTTGCAAGGCAGGCGCTTACGCTGCTGAGCCATTTCACCGGCCCAGGACTGATGATTTTTAAAGAACAATTTTTCTAAAATGATTTAACTATTCATACAAATCAGTTTCATGTACGTTGTGTAATTTTTTTTTTTTTTGTGGGTACCGGGGGGTCGACCTCAGGACCTCACGCGCCAGCAGGCGCCCGTGCCGCTGAGCGATATCACCGGCCCTTTTTTCGTATGTGGGTTCCGGGAGTCGAACTCGGGCCCTCGCGCTTGCCGGGCAGGCGCTTAAGCCGCTGAGCCATCTCACCGGCCCACGTTGTGTAATTTTAAATGTACATGTATACAATGGCGTTTTAATATCTCCTCCAACATTTTGTATGAATTATGGCTTCATGGTTTGTGTATAGTTCAAAACATTTATTTATGCATTATTGTCATGTGACTGTATCTTCAATCACCTGAAAAGTTAATTCCAAAATTTCTTATAATATTTTGTTTATTTGAAGCTTCATATAAAAATAGTGTTCATTTTCAGTGAATGTGACAAGAGTTTATCTTAATTTCTATTTTTAGGCCTGCAGAAATTTGATAGTAGTTTTGCAATTTGATAGCAGTTTTCAAAACCAGATATTCTATACTCTTTGAAAAACTCTAGCAATTTCTTGACATTCTTCATTATGTCTCTGTTGCATCTTTATTTTGTAGTGAAAGCACGATTTTGTAACTAACAAAGATGACCACTCGCTTAGAGTCTGGATCTTCATTTTCCCCCCCAGGTCCGTGTGTAAAGGCTTGGTCCCAGGGTGGGTACAACATTTAGGAGGTGGAGCCTTTAGGAAGTGAGCTGTGGGATCTCCATAGGTCACTGGGGTGTGCCTTAAAGGAGACAGGGGGACCTTGGCCCACTCCTTGACCTTTCCTGCCTCTTGGCCATGGGATGAGCACATTGCTCTGCCGTGCATTCCTACAACCACAAGCAACCTGAAAGCAACAGAGCCAACCAATCAGGGGCTGGAACATCCAGAACTGTGAGCCAAAAATCAACCTTTTTGCTGTATAAATTTATTATCTTATATATTCATTATAGTAACAGAAAGTTGATGAAGACACTGCCTGAGCATGGGCAGTTTCTGTCCTTGATTTCAGGCCAATCACTGTGCACCAGAATGGGCGCTGGGATCCATGGGAAGACACCTCACACTGGGCACTGCACACCCCCTCCTTTCTCTGGGCCATGGTCACTGCTGGCAATGATGCTGCTTTAGCCAACACCAGTCTAGGCTCATGTTCTGGCCCTGAGTGTCCCTTCAGTGTCTCACACTATCCCAACCTGTCCCAGGTGCATGCATGTGGCTGCAAGCCTGTATTCCCTGCTCATGCCCATGATCCAGTGTCCCATCAGACTTCATTTACAGAATACAAGTCTGAAGATTAAATTATAAGAATTTTTAATGACAGTAGCAGAGCAGTAAACCAAGTAAGGACACTTCTATAGAGCTGGACACTTTGCAACTGTACAGGTGAAATGTGCAGGAAGCCAGGCCTGGCCCAACGGGATGCTGCATCAGAAAAGTGGCCATATAACTAGTCACTCAAACCTGGATACTTTTTTTTTTTTTTTTTTTTTTTGGTGGGTACCAGGGTTCGACCTCAGGACCTCACGCACCAGCAGGCGCCCGTGCCGCTGAGCGATATCACCGGCCCTTTTTTCGTATGTGGGTTCTGGGAGTCGAACTCAGGCCCTCACGCTTGCCAGGCAGGCGCTTACGCCGCTGAGCCATCTCACCAGCCCAAACCCAGATACTTTTGAAAGTGCTGCATCCATTATTAACTATCACACTGCGGCAACAGGTGTAGACTGGGACCATTCTGGACAACCCTGGACACCTGGTCAATTGCTGCTTGTGCATAGATTCTTGCCTGCTCACTGGGAGCGATCTTCATTTCTGTGACCTCCTAACCATACCCATTCGAGAACATAGCTCAGAGACTTCAACCCGTGATCTCTCATCCACTCCTATCTGTCGCTCCCCACTTCGTGTTCTTCCTGGCATTGACAACTTTCTCAGTCTTAAAGGATCAAAAACACTTGCTGTCTGTGGGAATGGAGTCCCAATCTCTACCAGCTTCATTGCCCTTCCTGCCCAGCCTGGGCCCAGGGTCCTTATCTTGATGTCTCAGCCTAAGCCAGGAGGCTTTCAACTACCCTTCCTCCACCTTTCCACTTGACACACTCAGGAAAACCTCAGCTCCTGAAAACATCCCTGTGGGTGCTGTTTCTGTTTCTCTGCCTGGGCTGATGCAGAATCTGGAGAAATGTCCACAGTTGCATCATGAGTCCATGGCTTTCATCTCAGCTGAGTGCACTTGAGAATCCTTGTACTCGCTGTTCACTTTGCCACTCTAAAGGTCTGGCCTTGGATTCATAAGCTGTAGGACTGTTTGGGTTGGGGGAAAATCTAGCACCTTGGGTAATTTCCTCAGGGGAATCTTTTACTATGTAGCTTGTTGGGGTTTTTTTTGTTTGTTTGTTTTTTGTTTTTTCTGTTTTGGTTAAAATCTATGTCCCAGAGGCTATGAGGAAAAAGGAACTCTTCTCCACTGTAGCTGGGAGTGTAGACAGGTGCAACCACTGTGGAAATCATTGTGGAGATTCCTCAAAAAATTAGGACTAAAGGTTCCATTCTTCCCAGTTATTCCTCTTCTTGGTATCTTCCTGAAAGAATTAAAAGCATAATACCACAGTGATGTATGTACACCCATGTTTATAGTGGTACAGTTTGTAATAGCTAAATCTTGGAAACAGCCCAAATGCCCATCAACTGATGAATGGATAAAGAAAAGGTGTTTTTTTTATACACTGGAGTACTACCCTACCATAAAGAAGGATAAGCTTGAGATATTTCTAGTTAAATGGATGCACCTCGAGACCATACTTTAAAGTGAAATAAATCAGACACACATGTATAAATAAGGACCGAAATGTATAATACATATTGTGAAATAGGAAGAAAATGTTCAAATGAGAAGGGGATCCGGGGGGGTGGGGAAGAAGAGACAAGAAAAAATGAGAAAAGAAGGAAAAAACGGAAACAAAGCTTTTGTAAATGAGGGGAAGGGGGGTTGAAGGGAGGGGAGGGGAATGAGGGAATAAAAGAATCAAGTTATATCATGTACAGGTACAGATTCCCTATGATGGATGTGATCATTATGTATACCTAAAATGTACCAATAAACTTAATCAATAAAGTAGAAAGAAAGGAAGAAAATCTATGCCCCAGAGACCAGCTCTCAATGTTTGATTTTTCTCTTTGACTTGCCTTTTCCAGACCTGTGCAGTCTCCCTCTTGGGGCTGCAGACTTCTAAAATATTGAGGCAGATTCTGCTCATTTCTCAGTGTTGGGATATTTAAAATTCTCTCTATAAGCTACTGTATTTTGAAATATAGAATTAATTATTGTCAACCATAGTTATCCTAATGTCCTAAATTGTTTTGTCTTTTTGTTTGTTTATTTCTTTGTTTGCTTTTGGCAGTACTGGGGATTGAACACAGGGTCTTCACACTGAGCTACATCTCTAGCCCTGCTTTATTTTTTATTTTGAGACAGATTCTAAGTTGCCAGGATGCTCAGACTGTTTCTGAATTTGCAATCCTCTTGCCTCAGCCTCCCAGAGTGCTGGGATTACATGGCTACAAACTGTCTTATTTAACCTTAGTTTCCCAAAGTAAAAGCATCTTCACATTAGCATCAGAGGGCCTGAGTGCTGTCTCAAGTCAGGGAGATGAGACCAACCCACTGGTAAGAGGCCTTGCGACACAATCACAGGGACATGGGTCACACTTGCTTGCTGAGGAACTCAAAACCCTGCCATCCATATGACTTTTAATTCCAGTGATGCCAGAATCTCCTTCCTAATGACACCATGAAAAGCCTTTTTCAAATTCAGCATGGAAAGGGTGCGATGTCTGGCATTGGTGGAGAAAAGGACAGTTATAGGGCGCTAGTCCATCTCCACCAATGGGCCTGGACAGATGTTCTGCAGAACCTTTAGAGTTATACATGGCAAAATTTCACTGGGTAGGAGAAATCCTTAGCTATGAATTGTAGATGGCGCAGGAGGTCCATGCTGCGAGGTCTGGAAGGAAGGCCTCTTCTAAAATATGCATTTATTTGAAACAATAACAAGGATTTCATTAATCAGTTACAGGACTTCAACAACATATTCTTTCCCTCCCACTCAGTTCTCTTTTTCTCCAGGGGATGAAATTGAATATCTTCAAATCTGGGTAACATGGACCAGAGAGATTTATTTTGGCTCATGGTCCTGGATGCTGGGAAAACCAAGATCAGGTGGCCATATCTGGGGAGAACCTCAATCTGTATCTACTGCTGGAAGAAAACAAGGTAAAGTAGGTGTGTGCAAAAGAAAAGCAAATTCGAAAGAGAGGGAAGGCACCAGGCTCACTTGATAGCAACCCACTCTGGGAAAAATGAATCCTTTCTCACAAGACCTAGTCTAGCCTCTGGAGAAAGACACTAATCAGCTCACAAGGGCGGTACCCCAGTGACCCAGTCATCTTCCAAAGGCCCCACCTCCAAACACTGCTGCTTTGGCAACCAAATATCAACACAAGTTTTGGCAGAGAGAAGCCACGCCTAAACCAGGAATACAGCCAGGAATACATGCTGACAACTGTCCCATGAGAACATGAATGTGTACTCAGTCCATAGGTTTGACAAGATTGTCTCTCTCTTGCATGTAGCTAAAAGCAAAGCTGAACTCCCTACTTGTAATTTCAAATGACTGCCTGCTTCAGTCTTCACTTTTTTTTGTTTCCACTGTGACCAAAGAGCCCTGGTCATTTCTGTTCCTGTCTTACTCCTGAGGAAATAAGCCATAATTCTTGCAGTTAAATAGAACCATTGGCAATTAGAACACTCACCTTCCTTCTACTCTTGCAAGCAGGGCAGAGGCAGAGGTTCTATCTAAAGAGCCTCAAAGAGCATTTTGGTGTCAGGTGGGACTGAACCTCTTCCCCCAGGGAGGGAGAAGTAGATTTGACCAGGGCATGATGGGCGACCAGGTTTGCTAGTGAGACTAACGGAGAAGGATGGTGGTGGAGGTGGGTGTCAGTTTGGCAGGACTTAGTAAGTACCCCCACCAGAGCCCCCCAGCAAATTTTCCACCCCTGCAATGACATCAGGGACCTAGGAGGTGAGGTGAAGTCTCAACTTTCAATTTGTGCACCCTGAACAGCTTGGTGAGACTCCCGACACCTTATCAAAGAACTACCTGCAGTGTGTAACCCAGTGTGTGTGTGGCCTGGGGAGAATCACAAGAAAGAAGTACTCCAGCAGGTTGCAGCCTCTCTCTGAACCTCTCTCAGGGCTCCGGCAGAGACTGAGTTTAAGGGCCCACAGCCTCTCCTTTTCCCCTTCCCTGATCCCAGCCCCAGAAAGAGCCAACAACCAACTTTTGCTGAGACACTTCCCTGAAACAAGAGGCAGGAAAGAAATCTAAATTTCCTAGGTCTCCCTCTTTTTCTTAGTCAGACCCCAATAGGTGAACAAAGAGCCCCAGTAGGTTGAAGAGGAGGAATTCTATGAGAAGGAAGAAGGATGTTCAGCTCCACATTTGGCTTATAAAAAGCATCTTTAATTTGCAGAGTATCAGAGATGGTTATATTCGGTCAGAAGTAGCGGACTATTTTCTGAAATCACTTGCACACATGCACACTTACAAACATGTGGGATGCTCTTCCTAATGTGGATAGTCAGAAGTTGACAGTGGTAGCTGATGCTAAATCAGAAGCTCTCTATGTCACAGGAAGGTGATTAAGAGATGGAGGGAGTGGGAGGAAGAAGAGGGGAGAGGGAAGTAAAGAGAATTAAGATGTGTAATGTACAGGTACCAACTAACTCCCCACAATGAATGTAATTATTATGCATTCCAAACATGTATAATAAATTTTTTAATTAAAAAAATAAAATTGGGGCCGGTGAGATAGCTCAGCAGCATAAGCGACTACCTGGCAAGCACGAGGTCCTGAGTTCGACTCCCGATACCCACATAAAGGAAAAAAAGGGTCGGTGATATGGTTCAGCGGCACAAGTGCTTGCTGGCAAGCGCGAGGTCCTGAGGTCGACTCCCAGTACCCACATAAAATAAATAAATAAATAAATAAATAAATAAAATTGTATCCCATACAGCTATACTTTTCTAGAACTTTGGAATTACCTAATACTAATAAACTATCACTGTTACTTTTTCTCTTAAAAAAAATAAAGAGAAAGAAACAAGCTGTTAACAGCATTGCAGACCTGGGCATGAACCTCTGGCGGTGTCCCTCACTTCCCAACTGCATCAGTGGTTACATTGTCATCTGCCAAGTCTAGCTTTGTAACTTGTCTTGAGGGGAATACGAGGTGCCTGTGGTACCTCCACCTCTCCACCCAGTCACATTCTTCCATGTTCTCCCCATTGCTCCCTGCTTCTCTCCCACAAGACTCCCCTAACTCATCCATACCCAAGCCTTTAAGAATGCACTTTCTGGATGATTCATCTCTTACGTAGTTGAGCTGCAGCTCTGTCTAGCCAACACCAAATCAGCATCTCTTTTGAGCATCTCAAAACATTTCAACAACCAAACAACCTGCTCTCACAATTTTTCCACTCCAGCTTGATCCTCTCCTAAGATTTCCATCTTGGTGAAGCATCGCGCATATCCATCCTTGGCCACAAGGCAGATACCTATGCATTTTCCTTGAGGACTCTTCCTCTTTTACTGCTCCACCTAACCCATCCCTTGCAAAAACACAAACATTCTGCACATGGGGCCTCCCAAATGGTCCTCACAACCTTTACTATTTCCGGGACTATCACCCTGCCTAGACCAAGCTTCCACCTCTTGCCACCTGGACTGCTCCTGCATCCTCCTGGCCTCTTTCCTATGAGAGATCTTTCTAAAATGCTATTCTGAGCATGCCAGGGTCTTCCCTTTGCACTTAGAATAAACAGATTTCCAAAATGGCCAGTACGGCTCTTCTAATTTTTGTCACTTTACCAGTCTTCTCAATTTCATCTCACAGCTCCTAATTCCTCACTCTTCCAGCAAACCTGGCCTTGCCTCAATTTCTCCTACCTACTCTACTTTCTCTCATCACAGGAAGTAGGAGCTTGGATACCAACTTTACTTCTCAGAAATACTCTGCCTAGTCAAACCTATTGTCAACTCAAGCAACAATTTCTCGGACAAACCTTTCCCGGCCTCATTTACATCACTTAGTTTTATAATACTATGTATCCTTACATTTTGCATTGTAACAGTGATAATTTTCTTTTTTAAAACTCTTATCTCTTTTATATGAGAATTATGAAATCTGCAAGATTCATTACATTGCTGCTGCTAGCACATTGCTAGCAGACAATGGGCATGTGATAAATATTTACTGGTGAAAAAGTAAAGAAGGAAGTAAAGGAACCTGAGAAGTGAAGAAGATAGGGGAAGAGAATGAATGAATGAATGTTCATTCCATTTTAGAGTCGCTAGAAATGGGCCAACCCAACACGTAATAGAAAAATAGTCTACCTGAATTTACTTATTCAACAAATATTTATGTATTCATTATTAAAGTAATATATCTCTGTGTACATAACTGTTGCTTTTGGAAACCATAGGAAAATACTCGAAAGAGAACCAAATCACCTTTCATTCTACAGCAAAATAAGCCACTGTTAAACTAATTTAGCATGTATCTTCCCAGGTTTGTCTATGTATTTTTTCACTTCATATATGTAGTTCATAACTGGGATGATTCTATATGTACCTGTTTTTTGCTTCTTTCTTAATGATACATTGTAAACATTTTCTTGACTTGGTGAGAATTCCTGGAACACGCGGCGTTTAAAGTGCTAACAAGTATTCTACTGCAGGGATGGTAGCAATTTAAATCCCTCTTCCTCATTGTTGGATATTCCAGGGTCTGTCAGTTAACAGCTTGTATATTTGCACGCGTTCAGAGGGAAATCGGGTAATTCAAGGAATCTGGGAGGAGATGGATTTTGGGGACACGGAAAGCAGCTTTCCTAGGGAGCTGAAAAGAACATGTCTTTGAGTGTAGTGACAGGGCCGCGGGCAGGTGTCCTCAGAACGGAACACCCTGTCCGCGGAGGCAGGAAGCTTGTCTCTCAGGTGTGTGCCCTGGCAGGTGTGTCTGCTCGCCTGGCGGGCCTGGCCAAGCGCCTGACCTTCAATCCCCGAGGCGAGAAGACCAGGAGGCGCGGCTCAGACTAGCGGGACGCGGCCAGCCAGACGCGATGAGTCCCGGCCACGCGCCGCCGCGTGCCAGCGCAGGCCCCGCCCCTCCAGCTCCCGGCCTCGCTCCTCACCCACCAATCTGGCTGGCTCCGCCGCGGCTCCAACTCCGTCTCTAAGCGACCTCCGCAGGTCTACCAAGCCCGAGAATGTAGCCGCGCCCCCAGACCTCGGCCCCGCCCCCGTAATCCGGGCCCGATTCCGAGGGCCGCTGGGGCGGTGCGGGGGTGGAGTCTGCGCGATGACGTAGGCGGGCGTGCGCGGTGACGGCCCGCGTCCCTGTTACTCAGCGGAGCGGCGGAGGCCGGACGACGCGGCCTGGATCCCGGACTCGCGAGCAGCACTGGGTAACGGCTGCGACTACCGTCCTGACGGCGCCCGAGCCCCCGACAGGCTTCCGCGTCATCGCTCCCTGCGCGGCCGGGTGAGTGCGCCGGGCGCCGGGCGCCGGCGGCGGGGGCGGGGGCGGGGGAGGCGGGCCCGCCGAGTTGCTGTTATTGTGCGGCCGCCGCCTTCTCAGCCGTGACCCCTCCGGGTGGGGGCGGCGGGCGGGGGCACGGGAACAATAGCGGCCCGGGTGGGGGCCGGGGGCCGGGGGCGTGGAGCGCGGGACCCCGGCTGCCGCTGCAGCTCGGAGCTCGCCCCGCGCGAGTCCCGTGTCCACGTCGCGAGGAGAAAATGGTGCGAGTGGGTGGCAAGTTGGGAACACTCGGGCGAAGGTCGGACCGCGCTCGCGTTGCCGGCTCCCCACGCCCGGCGGGCTCCGGCGGGGACCGCGTCTGGCTCTCGGAGGCTCCTTTGTGCGGACGCGGGCGGCGGCAGCGTGAGAAGGCTAAGGTGGCCGGCCTGGGCTGCGGGGCCCCGGGCCCGGGTGCGGGGTGCGTGTCCCGCTCGCCGGGCTGCTGGGGGCCGGCGCGCCTTTCTAGACTGTCGGTCACTCGGCCTTGACCTTTTGACTCTTTTAGCCCACCCTGCCATCTCTTTGTCTTGCATTTGGGTTCCACTTCCAGAGGTGGCAGAACCAAGTCCATTTCAAAGTACAGTAATAAATGCTTTGCCTTCTCCTTTCTGAAAGTTCCCCATGCGATCTTTACTGTAAATTTAATAATCCGTTGACTACAGGGCATCGGACAGTGTCCGTGGTTACTGTTTTATCTCTGAAATTCAGTGACGTTCCCAGTAGAATTGTGGCTTGTCAGCCCATTGTGTTTTGAGATAAGCATCCAGCGTGTACCTCCTTGGCAGTGAGAACATCTGTTTATTTCATTCATTCGTTCCGCAACTGTTCAGTACTGTGTGCAATCGGAGAGGTTTGACGGTAAAGAGAAATACCCTTAAATGGAAAAGGATAGTTTAACTGAAATGTAATAGACGTGCCTTTAAGTGAGGTGATTATATAAGGAATGTGTCATAAGGTACAGTTATATACTCTGGCTCATTTTACAGTTTTCTAGCACTGTGTCCGGAACTTGAGGAGTAATTTTATATTAGAAAGCAGAGTTAGATTAAGTCTAAATGTACAGCAGCTTTTATTTCTAAATATATTTGTTCTAGTCTGGCAGTTACCTGTATGATTACCCATATTCCCCTGCTGGGGTTACCCTTAACCCTAGGAAGTCAGGTCCCTGGGTGAACTCACCGCACCCTACAAAGTAAGCAGTTGAAATAGGACTTCTTGAGGGCAGGCCTGGCTTGCAGCGTTCTCTGTCACACAGCCTGGATGATAGTAAGTGTTCAGGAGACGTTGGATCGAGGAAAAGTTCTTTATAATTGAGAATACTTCAAATCGAGCATTTACAGAAAACTTAATGTTCTCCTTGGAGTTTCGGACACTTCATGAGACTATGACTTCCAGATGGCTGGCTGGCTGATCAGTTAATAAGGTACAGTAACTGTTAGGGCAACAGGGCCTTTGAACCACTTCAGTGTCAATTTTCTTTCCTGGCATTTCTAGGTTATTCCAAAGCAAAACCTTGTCTAAATGTTTTTAGTGTGATTAATAAAGAAATGTAGGTTGTGAGATGTGTCTATTTATCTATAATCAGCTGAGTATCCCTGTTCTGAGAATTCAAACTGCTCCAAAATCTGAACCACTTCTGGTCCTATGCATTTTAGAAAAGTACTCAACCTGTGTGTATATGCAGACTTATACAATGGTGCTGTATTTTCGTATGACTGCGTTTATTTTGTGAATATTATTTGAAAGATTTTTGGTGACTCATTTAACTAGAAAAGTAGGACAAAAGAAACAACCTGCATAAATGTTTTATTAGAAGTACTTAATTTCTAATGAATTTTAGAAGTGCTTGTTAGAAACGTCATGTGCTGATACTGTTGGTGAAGTATATGGGCCTGATTTTCAGTAATATCTATTTATTCAAGTTATAGCGCTTTTCCAACTCTCTGTTTAATGTGTGTTAGCATTTGTTTTGGATATGAAAGAATACAGACTGAACTTATTTGATCTAAAGTAAAAATAAAGAAAATTAATATGCTGTTAATATAAGTGCTGAAAATCTTTAGACACCAAACTTTAATTGCTTTACCTGGTTAAGGTATGTTAGATTTCAGTAAGGGTTACTGATTAAAAAAAAAAAAATTTGTGGTAGCTCATAGTTTGTGTTCAGAACCACAGTTAATGTTTTGTTTACTACCTTCTGTTGATTTTTGAAAATAACAGGGCCGGTGAGATAGCTCAGCGGCATAAGCGCCTGCCTGGCAAGCGCGAGGTCCTGAGTTCGACTCCCAGTACCCACATACAAAAAAAGGGCCGGTGATACCGCTCAGCGGCACGGGTGCCTGCTGGTGCGCGAGGTCCTGAGTTCGACCCCCGGTACCCACAAAAAAAGAAAAGAAAAGAAAAGAACAGCTTTCTTTTATTTATTTTTTTTATGTGGGTACCGGGGGTCGAACTCAGGACCTCGCGCTTGCCAGGCGGGCGCTTATGCCGCTGAGTTATATCACCGGCCTTGAAAATAACAGCTTTCTTGAGGTTTATGTATCGTAAGATTCACCCTGGTGTTGTGTGCATTCCAGTGGTTTTGAGCATATTCACCGAGTTGTGCGTCGATCACCACTGTCTAGTTCCAGAACCCTGTCATTACTCCAAGAAGAAACCCCATACCCATTAGCAGTCACTCCACATTCCAGTCTAATTTGTGTTTTAAAAGAAAAGAGAACAGATTCTGTTAGGAAATACATTTCTTGCATGAGTTTGAAAAGGTCTCCCTTTAAGAACCCTGGCAGAAGGGGAAACTATATCCTTCATATTTCTTTAGATCCTGAGGAAAGGCCACTTGGAAATTACTGTAAGAATAAATTGTATCAAAATTAGTAAGGTTCAGATTTTAACTTTTTGCTCCATGCCTAATATGAAGATAACCTTGTGAAGATGCTGATACTCAGTGAAACAAATTAATTTGTTGTTAAGTAGCTAGTCCATAACTATCCTAGTGGAATTTAAGAGATTGTTGAATAGGAGCCTACTTCTAGTTGGTTTGTTTTGGCAGTGGGTTGAGTTTTGACATATTTGAATCACTTACATGGTTGAGATGCTTTGTTGTGCCTGTGGAAGTATAAAACATTAAGATGCCAGCTCTCTTAAGTCTCTGGTCAAGACAATGGTATGGGTAGTAGCCTTTCTGATTCATGTAGTGTAAGGAAGTCATTATAAGCACATAGCTTTAGATGTGAATCACTTGCCTGTTTCATTGAGCTGTGATGCTTATTGTCTTAGTCATGAGCTCTTTACCTGAACATTTTAGAAGTTTTACGTTCTTGCTGTAATACAGGTTACTTTTAATTTTGATTTAAAAAACGAATTCTGATTCAAGAGAATTATCTAAAAGGTGACAGGAGGCTGGGGATGTAGCTCAGTGGTAGAGTGCTTGCCTAGCATGCACAAGATCCTGAGTTCAATCCCCAGTACCACAATAAATAAATAAATAAATAAATGGTGACAGGAGTATTGAAATAAGAGTCATTCTTCATTCAAGGCAATAGTGGAACTAAGGCAGTCTAGGTATCAAAGCTGTGTTCACTCTGGATTTTTTTTTTTTTTTTTTTTTTTTTTTTGGTGGGTACCGGGGGTCGACCTCAGGACCTCGCACGCCAGTAGGCGCCCGTGCTGCTGAGCGATATCACCGACCCTTTTTTCATATGTGGGTTCTGGGAGTCGAACTCGGGCCCTCGCGCTTGCCAGGCAGGCGCTTACACCGCTGAGCCATCTCACTGGCCCCACTCTGGATTTTATCATCAGCAAGCTCTGGAGCCTTAGGCGAGTTGCTTACCCTTTTTGGTTTTAGAACTGTAAGCGGAGGCTGTCAGAACTCTTTCTTTTATGGAAGGCTGGTGCCCAGATATGTGGTTCTTCACAAAATGTTTATAAAAAGACTATGTGGGGTGATTATCATGAGCTCCAGTCATTAACACCAGTCAAGGGGCTGTTCAGTGGTAAAATGCCTGCCTAACATGTTCGAGGTCCTGGGCCGAGGTAGGGGTGGTGACAGCAATTAAAATTACCTTTGTAGTTTTTAGAAGCACAGAAAATTGTTATTCTTTTTCTCCAATATCTAGAAAACAAATGAAAAGCTTCACCATAAGCCAGAGATTCTGTGAATGGTAGATTTTAATCATTAGGAGCACCGTGTCTTTTGATGAGACTCAGTGACATTTTCTCAGAGACTGCGGAAAATGTGAAAGTGAAGAGTTCATTAGCCTCAAGAAGTTTATGATCAAAGATGGGATTTAAGACATATCTAAACAGTAATTTTATTCTCTTTAAAAGATGTATAAACTACTCAGCCATAAAGAAGGATAAACTGGAGACTTTTATAGGTAAATGGATGCAACTCAAGACCATACTCATAAGTGAAATAAATCAGACTCACAGGTGTAAATGTCGTATTCTCTGTCTAGTGTGAGAAGCTGAAAGAGTAAATAAGATCCAAAATGTACAATAGATATTGTGAGGCCGGTGAGATGGCTCAGCGGCGTAAGCGCCTGCCTTGCAAGCGCGAGGGCCCGAGTTTGACTCCCGGATCCCACATACGAAAAAAGGGGCCGGTGATATCGCTCAGTGGCACAGGTGCCTGTTGGCCCGCGAGGTCCTGAGGTCGACCCCCCCCCCGGTACCCACAAAAAAAAAAAAAAATAGATATTGTGAAATGAGAAGAAACTGTTCAAAGGGAAAGAGAAACTGGGATGGGGGAAAGGAGAAAAGAAGGAAGAGAAAGGCAAATATATATATATATATATATATATATATATATATATATATATATATACACACACACACACATATATGTGTATATACACACAAGATAGTTATACTACTAATTTAATTCATTGAAAAGAAAGGTTTGCGCTAATATTGTTTGGACAATTAAATGCCTATATCTTGTATTCTGAGTAACTAATTTAAAGATAACAATACGCAATGTATTAACCATTGTTATTCTATTTTATTTTGAAATTTTATTTTTTTTCTCTTTAAAAAAAAAAAAGTAAAAAGTGTATAGTGGAGCTTCTCCCAAACAAAAAGCCCACTGCAAATCTCTAGACAGGCCAGATTTCATTGAAATCTGTTTTTTTTAAATTGTGTGTGTGTGTGTTTAAGGCCTTTTAGAGAATGTACTAGCTGCCATTCTTTTTCAAAGTGACATGTAGTACTACAGATATAACAGATACCTGTGTTTCCTGTTACTCGTTAGTAATACATCAGATTTGACTAAAATCTGCCATTCTTTAGAAAGCTAGGGAACTCAAACCTAGAGATGGCTAGCATGGGCTTTAGGGCTAAACCCTGGTCCATGCTCCACATATAATTAATTATGTGACACAAACTTGCTCAGGTTATGAAATGTATTTGACTTATCACCTTATAAGGCTGTGAGGGTTAAACAAGGTACTGCATGTAAAGTGCCTGGGACTGATGTGCTTGGATGGTTGATAGAAGCATTCAGGACATTTTGGTTATTGTTTTCACTTATTTTTAACTTGGAACAAATGCTAAATGCCTAGTAAGTTTAAAATCATTTTGATGCGCAGTTTATATTCTGATTCTTCAGAACACACCAGTTGTTTTCCTCTGCATCTCTGGCAGGGGTCAAGGAGTTATTAGAATTTGATCATCTCATCTAATCTGAATTGACTGAGGTTATTTATGCTAACATTTGGACCCAGTAATCCTCTCTGCCTTAAAATTTGGAACTGTTCCAAAAACATACATTGAAGGGACAGTGTTTTCTATGTTCTCTAATACAACTTTGTTTCACCTTTTTTTTTTTTACCCTTTCCCCCAGCAGAGAATTGCCTAAGCATTCCTATGTTTGTCTTGATAGGTATCTAAAGGAATGGGAATTCAGGAGCTGGGAATAGCTTTATTATGTAACTCATTTGAAGAAAATGGAATGCTACTGTATCTTCTTTATTTTTTTTTCATTTATTTTATTTTATTATTTAGTACTGGGGATTAAACCCAGGGCCTTGTGCTTGCTGTTGCTAGGCAGGCACTGTACCACTGAGCTACATTCTCACCCAATCATATCTTTCAATTTTAATTTTATTGGGATTTTGTTAACTGCTTTTTAAGCACAGTAGTTCATTAAGCATTTTTGAGAATTTCTAAGTTTTTGGTTAGTTTCTCTGGTACATTTCTTGATCATTTTTGAGGATGGGAACTATGACATGATGACACAGATTTTCACATTGCACTGTATATTGAGAAACCACTCTGCCACACCGGGTAATGATATGGGAAACTGACTTCTACAGTGAAATCTAAGTCAATCGGTACCTTTAGTGATCAGCTTATGACAGGAGGTAAGGACAAATGTAAATGCATGATGTCTAGCAAGGAAGCAAATATTGTTAGTCATTTCACTGGGAATTTCTTTTGCCATTGGGAACACTTGGGGATTTCCAATTCTTAGCATCTCTTGCCATGCTTTTAAAAATAACACTTTGATAGACTGCAGAAAGAAGTTGTCTGTTCTAAATTCTGGTTGTGCTCAATCTTTCTTTCTTTTTTCTTTTTTTTTTTCTTTTTGAGACAGAATCTAACTATGTAGTGCAGGCTGGCCTTGAACTCGCTTACATAGCCCAGGCTGGCCCTGAACTCACAGTGATGCTCCCGCCTCAGCCTCCCAAGTGCTGGGATTACAGGAGTGCATCACCACACCTGGCTTAAATTCTCGTTGTTATTGATAGTATAGTACAGAGGCAGCAGAGTAAAAGTATGAGAAGTAGAGTGAGCAAAGAGCTACTCAGATAACCAACTGGAGTCCTCAAACCTATACGGAAGCTCTGAAAACTTAAGGCTAGATTTGTGCTGGGAGCACTTTCTTATGTTTAGTCTTTGTCTAGTAATGAGAAATACAGGCTTCACTGGTTTCTGGTGCTGAGATACCGCAGCCTGTCACCTCCCATATTTCTGAGGACATAGACACAAAAAACAGCCACACACACCCTTGCTTTGGTTGACAGGAGGCATCAAAAACATCGGGAAATTGCTATTTGCTAAAAGCTCTTAATGGGATAGAAAGTTGACATTCCCAGACTTGGTCCAGAGTGGGTGGCTCAGATGCTACTTGGGTCAACCAAAGTTGAGATGAAGGAAAGCTACTGCTAGATTTCCCTGTGACTTGAGAGAGGATCACCTTTTCAGTCAATGAACAAAACCCAAAGCACCTAGTTTTGTTCATCTATTATTGAGAATTTAAAATTTTATTTATATTTTATTTTCATTTTGACTAAGTACTGCATTCACTTTTATTCAGAATTCCAAAGATTTTAAAAGAGGTATACAGTAAAGAGTCTCCTTTTCACTCTGTACAGCCACCAGTTCCTCCACTGGTAAACAGTGTTTAGTGTGAATCCTTCCAGAGTTAGCTTATACTTGCACAAGTAATACAGCTGTATAATCCCTTGTCCAAAACCCTTGGTCTAGATGTATTTCAGAATTTTTTTTTTTTTTTTGCAGTTGTAGAAAGATGGTATAATGTATCTATTGTATTACCCAAAATCACTAATAGGGGGCGGTAGTATTCTGTAATCAAAAACAGTAATTCTGTATTGGAAGCATAAATAGTACATCAAGTGGGATGGATAGAGATTATAAAGCCTTTTTTGCCAGTTTCTATCAGATCTGGCTGCCAAATATGTTTGTACTAAACTTATTTTAAAGGCATTTTCTATTTTGAATGGGTTTTGGTCTTGCCAGTCAGTGACTCTGTGTCTCACATGTTTAATGTGTACTCTCTGCCCCCCCATCCAAGTTGTTGCATACCATGTACACTGCCCATTGCCTTTATTCTCAATATAGTTTAGAGATTATTTTCTGTTATATACTGTAAAAAGCATGTTTCCTTCTCCTCCCTTCTCTCTCTCTTTCTTTTTAAACCACCTGGTGCTGTTCGTCTTAATCTTTTTGGGTTGATGTAACAAAATACTATAGCCTGGGTAGCTTGAACAGCAGAAATGTATTTTTCAGAATTCTAGAAGCTGGGATGCTCAAGACCAGGATACTGACCAGCTTGGTTACCTGGAGAGGGCCTTCTCATGTGACCAACTCAGTTCCCTAGTAGACCCCCTGCCTTCTCCCTGTATCCTCACATGGCCACAGAGAGCTGTGGTGTTTTCCTCCTCTTATTTGGACACTAATCTCATCATAGGACCCCACCCTTATGATGTCCTGAAAGCCTTGTTACCTCCCAAAGCTTGCATCTCTGAATACCGTCACACTGGAGTTGAGGGCTTCAACATACGCATGGGGCAGGGCATATTCAGTTCTTAACACTGTTACACAGATGTACCATTTAATTAACCATCTCCTTCTTATGTATATTTAGGTTGGTTTGAGTCTCTTGTTATCAAAAGCCACAGTGCAGTGGATTACCTTGTGTATGAATCATTTCACATTTGTATAGAAATGTATGGGATAAACTTCTAGAGGTGGAATTGCCGGGGCAGAGCATATGTGCATTTGTAGTTTTGCTGTATATTGCTAAGGTGTAGCCTGTAGAAGTTGTCCAGCTTACACTCTGCTAGCACTAAAGAATTCTGTTTGCCATTATGAATGAGATAGATTAAACATCTTTTAAGGGCTAATTATATTTTCTTTTTCTGTGAATTATTGCTGTCCTTGCCGATTTCTCTATTGCTTTGTTGCTCATTTTCTTAATTTGTAGTATTTATTTTTACATGAGAGGAATTCGTTCTGTGGTATTTTTGGAGATTTTTTTTTTCCTAATTTGCCTTTCCTGCCGCAAGATGATATGGACGGACCCAGCCTTATTTTTTTTTTTTTCCCCACCAGGTGATCGTCCATTTGTGTTAACATTATTTAATAAGCAATCTGTGTTGGTCTCACTTTTTAAAAATACCACCTTTATCACTTAACTGAATTTTCATGTGTATTTGGGACCATTTCTGTTCCATTGACTTGACTGTCTATTTGGGAACCAACCTATCCTGTTTAATTATTGTAGTTTATACTGTGCTTTCTATTAGGGCTAATTCCCTTTGATTTCTTTTTCAGATTTTTTTTTCTGCCTTCTATCCTGTTTATTTTGTATGAACTTCTAGAATCAGCCCATCTAGTCTAGTCTATACACCTCCTTTGCCAATCTTTTTGTCATTTCTGGTGAGATCACCATTTTTTCCATTATTGGTGTAAAATTTACATACAGTAAAGCTGCACAAACATTACACTTGTACAGCCTAACAAAAGTTTGACAATATATAAGTACACTGGTATAACCTGCTGGTCAAGATATAGAACATTTCCATTACTGAGTTTCCCCATATCCTTTCAAGTTGGTAGTTTCTTCACTCTGTCCCTGACTGTGATTGACTTCAATTAATAGATTCAGTTTGGCATTAGAATTTTTTTTTGAGAATTTACAGATTTATGATAGTATGGAAATCTTAACCTTTATGTTTGTTGGAGTTTTTTTCTGGGTACCTAAGCATTTTAAAGCTTTTTCCTTTCAGTTTTCTATGTTTAAATGTTTTGTGTCACTCATTTTCTTGCTGTTGAAAATAACATCTTTTCCATCTTTTTATTCTCTGTATATAAGAAAGCTGTTTGTTTTGTGTATTAGTTAATATTTCCTATATTAAATTATAAGCACCCTTTTTTATTTTAAGGTATAAATCATGCCAACAAAGAATTTTTTGTTTCTTTTGATTTTTACCTCCCCTCCTCAACTTTTATACCCCTAGTTTTTCTCTCTTAGAAATTGAGGGGCCAGTGAGATGGCTGGGGCCGGTGAGATGGCTCAGTGGCATAAGCACCTGCCTGGCAAGCACAGGGTGCTGAGTTCGACTGCTGGTACCCACGTACGAAAAAAGGGCCAGTGATATCGCTCAGCGGCATGGGTGTCTGCTGGCGCGCGAGGTCCTGAGGTCGACCCCTGGTACCCACAAAAAAAAAAAAAAGAGAGAGAAACTGATAGCAGTTATTTTAGAAGTTTACAGTATCTTTTCATAATATGTAAAACAACTATAATATCTATGTATTTGCATACATAAAGGATATGGGTTGTTGTAGTCAGAGTTTGCAAGGGAAACAACTTAATACAGGACACATAATTTATAGGATTATTTTATAATATTCACTCCAAGACTCAAATGCAAAAGAGTGCAGGAGATCGGTCCACACAATAGAGACCCAAAGAATCCAGCTGAGGGCCTGAATCTCACAGCAGTGTCCTACATGAGTCCAGCTGAAGACCTGGATCCCATGACAAAGTCCTCCACGAGTCCAGCTGGAGGCCTAGAGCCCATGACAATGTCTCATGCAAGTCTGTATCAGGGATCTGCACTGGGAAGGCCCAAAGGCCAGTGGTGGAAGCTAGAAAGTCTGTACCAGAGGGATGAAGGATCTGTGCCACCATGCTGAGGGATCTGCACTGGAGGCAGGAAGCAATGCTCAAGGTAAGGATCAGAGGTCTCCCGAAAAGAACTGCAGCCATCCTCAGTGATAGCAAGGTCACGAACTCGTCTGACAATGAGAACAGCTGAGTTCATATCAGGAAAACCAGCATGACAAGCTTCTCCAGGGGAATCAACAGCTCACTATCTTCCTCTCCAGTTCTCTTTTTATACTGTTGGCAACAATCCTCAGGTGAGCTTTCCACACCCAGCACCATGCTGATTCAGTTCAGCTGGGTGTTACAGGTTGCCTATTAGTTAATCTACTACATAGGTAATAGTTATTGTAATTAGAGATCTAAGGTTATTAGGCAGATCTAATTATTAGAGTAATTAGACTAGTGTGAAATTTTCTCTCTAAAGCCAGTGTAAATACATTTGAAATAAATTGTCTTAAGTGGACAAGTTGGTGATCATTTGATATGGACTGCAAGATTACTAATTAATTTCCTTGTGTCTAACTTGATGACACATTTATACTGCCTTCTATAGCAGCAGAACCTAGAGACAATTTTCAGAAATACAGCTTACTGCTACCAAGGAGGATACAACTAAGTAAGAGGTCAAGATCTGGAGGAGTGAGTGAGTGTGAACAGGAAGGTGTTAATGCTTAGAAAATGATCTTGACAAAAATCAGCAAGTCAGAAAAACATGGAGGTGGGGGTGGTGTGACTTGGCCCTGGGTTCGAGGTAGTTTATCTTTATGAAATTATGCATACTTGGTTGAAGATACTTGGCTGCAATTCAGTAGCGATCTCATTGATTAGTAGAGATTACATAGTTTTTCTGTCTTTCCTTTTCCCCCTGCCCTCTAAAAAAGCTGAAGCAGTTTACTACTCAAGGACCCATGAATTGTTGAGTAAGGTGGAAACAAAAAAATTAGAATCCAGGGAAAACAAGAATTTAGAATATCCTAATAACTTAATAGCTAATATATATACAGTGCTTAATCCTAGTGTTTTACATGTGTTGTTAAAATGTTCCATGATGACCCTAGGCACCATTATTCCCACTTTATAGATGAGGAAACAGGCACAAAGAGATTATGTAGGAAGTTGTTGGTGATCTTGTTGAACAGTTTTATTAGAGTGAGAAGAAAGCCAAATTGAAATTGGTTGAAAAGCAGTGAATGCAATTTTTTTTTTTTTTTAAAGAGTGAGAATGGACCAAGTGCAGACATGGTGGATGTAGACAGCTTTTTTTTTTTTTTTTTTTTTTTTTGTGGGTACCGGGGGGACGACCTCAGGACCTCGCACGCCAGCAGGCGCCCGTGTCACTAAGCGATATCACCGGCCCCTTTTTCGTATGTGGGATCCGGGAGTCGAACTCGGGCCCTCGCGCTTGCCGGGCAGGCGCTTAAGCCACTGAGCCATCTCACCGGCCCTGTAGACAGCTTTTTCAAGATAGTTTTGAAGTGGGTGGGTAAAGGAAAACATGGGGTCTAGACAGCGAGAAAAGGAGAATGTACAGGAAAGGGGTTGCAGGAAAGTGACAGTTTGGCCCCTGTTTGAAGAGAAATCCTTCCAGGGAAGTTTGGCCATTTGAAAATGGAAGTTTATATTGCTGGCTTTCATCCCTTGCGGCTTCTGTTTTCTCAGTGGTACAGGACGTTCACATGCACAGAAAGGGATGGGAGTATGGGGAGTTTGAGGCAGTTTGCCAAGAGGTATTGATCGTTCACTTAAGGTTTGAAATCTTGAATTTAAAATGCAGTCAGTCTGCATTTGTGGTTGTTTCCAGCATTATTTAACTGATTAGATATGAGTAAAGATAAGGCAGATAGTTGAACTTATCCAGAGTGAGGTTTGCCAGGGTTATCAGTCAGCATGGTCCAGAGAAACAAAACCAGTAGGAGATACAGATGGCTAGATAGACTACCTGAGATTTCAAGGAATTGTGAGGGTCCCAAGTCTGAAATCTGTTTAGCAGATAGGCAGGAAACTCTTGGACCAAGCTAATGCTGTGGTCTTGAGGCAGAATTTCATCTTCCTCTGGAACCCTGTTTTCACTTTTAAAGAATTTCATCTGCTTAAATGAGGCCTGACCACATTATTATTATTAAGGATAATCTTTCTTCACTTAAAGTCAACTCATTATAGATATTAACTACATCTACAAAACATCTTCACAGCATCACCTGGATTTGTGTTCAATATAATGACTGCATACTGCAGTGTAGCCAAGTTGACACACAAAGCTAAACATCACATTAAGTGAGTTAGGAGAAGGAAAAGTGGACAAGGGAAAAGAAGGCTTAAAGGGAATGCCTAAAGAAATGATAAATCATAACACCTAACATGGACAAGAAAGGAGAGGAGGTGAAAATGTGTAGTACAGACGTTGTAGCACTGAGGTAGTGGAGTTTTCAATTAGAATTGTTAACAGGGAACTGGAGGGTAAATAAGTGAACCTGCAGGGTTGGATGTCATGATCAGACGGGGATGCCGGAAAGAGAGATTTCACAGGGTAATAGTTCCTGTCATTGATAATGCCCAGGATGCTGCTGTGTGTGGGCTGCTGAGGTGGAAATGAAGGACAAATCTGTGGGTGTGAGGAGGCCAGGGAATTAGAATGGGGCTGGGATGTAGCTCAGGGTAGACTGGTTGCCTAACGTGTTCAATGCCCTGTGTTTGATCCCTGGCACCCCACTCCCTCCCCCAAACACAGAGGAAGGGAGGGAATGAGAATAATTAAAAGGCTCCGTCTGCATGAAAGGTGAAGTCAGCAAATGGTGATGGGAGTTAAGGACATATACTCTGAACCAGTTGCTAATGTCCTTGAGGAATGAGGGAGAATTGGAGGGAGGATGGATGACAATAAGAAAACATACATATAGTATAAATGGCTGTTTGCTTTTTAAGAATTAACAATTTCAAAAGGCCAAGTAAAGCAATTAGGAGGGATGAAGAATTGGGTAAAATGGAGGGTGAACAGAGCATTATGGGAATGGCAATTGAAGGAGAGTTGGACTTTTTCCCATGATACAAGAGAGTGGTTTTTAGTTCTAGTGTTATTGGACTCTATGGCAGTGTTTCAGATTGGTGGTCATGACCCATTAATGGGTTGAATTTAGGAGATCAACTTGTGCTATACCTTTAAATGAAATTAAATAGAAAGTCAGAGTGTACCATAATTAATAAGGAGCTAAGTGTTTTTTTAATAGTTTCAGTGTGGTATAATTCATATACCATTATAGTTCACCCGTTTGAAGTATACAATTCAAGGGCTTTTCAGTGCCGAACATTCATGTAGCCATCACCACAGTTTAACTTTAGAACATGTTTGTCACCCACAGAAAGACACTTCATGCTTATTATCAGTCATCCCCCACCCCATTCCCAAGCAGCCACTTAATCTTCTCTTCTCCATAGATTTGCCTATTCTGGATAGTTTATGTTATATCATATAGTATGTAATCTTTTGTGACTGGCTTATTGCACATAGCATAAGGTTTTCGAGATTCATTCATCATATTACATGTATCAGTACTCTGTTCCTTTTTATTGCCTATTATGCCACTGTACAGGTATTCCACATTTTATTTATCTACTCTTCAGTTGATGGGCATTTAGATTATTCCCACTTTTTGGCTAACATAAGTAGTGCTGTCATGAACATTCATGCACGAGTTTTTCTGTGTTGTATTTTTTCACTTCTGTTGGTTATATACTTGGGAGTGAAATTGCTGGAACACTCAGATAACTCCATGTTTAACATTCTGAGGAACTACCAAGCTGTTTCTCAAACTGGTGGTACCATGTAACATATCCACTAGCAAGGTGCAAAGTTTCACATTTCTACACATCCTACTCACGCTTGTTATTATGTCTTGAGTTGTATTGATTTGCATTTCCCCAATAGATAATGATGTTGAGTATCTTCTCATGTGCATATTGGCCATTTGTGCATCTTCCTGGGAGAAATATTTATTCGGATCCTTTGCCTACTTAAAAAATTTGTTATCTTTCTGTTATTAAGTTGTAAGAATTATGTGTTTTACATACATGTCCTTTAACAGATATATGATTATAAGTATATTCTCCTGTTTGGGGGGCTGTCTTTTTCCTTTCTTGAAAAAGGCATTTTTTATAGCATGTCAGGTTTTAATTTTAATGAAATCAAATGTCTGTTTTTTATCTATTAATCTATTTTATCTATCTTTGATGGTGCTTTTGGTAGCTTATGTAAGAAGCCATTGTCTAACTCAAAAGTCATGACAATTAGCCCTATGTTTTCTTTCAAGTTTAATTATTTTAGCCTTTTCAGTTAAGTCTGTAATCCATTTTAAGTTACTTTGTGTGTGTATGATGTGATAAAGGGGTCAAATTTCATTCTTTTGCATGTGGATATGCAGTTGTCCTAGCACCATTTATTGAAAAATACTATTCTTAATGGTCTTGGCATTCTCATTTTTTTTTTTTTTTTATTTTGATTTCCTGACTCTTCGTTCTGTTTTCATGCCAGCCACATTGCATTGATTACTGGACCTCAGAATTTTTTTTTTTTTTTTTTTAAGAAATTCTTTCAGTTAAGCGTGTGAATGTACTTAGAGCTAGATAACACACAGGTGTGTATGTAATGGGTTATGATGTAGAATCTTGGAAAACCTCTGACTTGAGGTATGGTGGCTCCCTGAAATAGTTCATTCTCTTAGCAATGTAATGGGGTGTCTCTGTCACAGGGAACCAACAGATAAGGCAGGTGAGAGGGCCTGCCTATGGCTGTATGAATTCCTTTTAGATTAGATGACTGATTTTTCTTACTTTATTAGATAAAATGTTTTTTTTTTTCAGGTGCATGTGGACTTTAGAAGGGCTTAGAATAGCTGTGGGAACTCCTAAACCAGCAATAAGAGGAATTTAATCAAGCAAGATGGAATGTTGTATGATTTGAAGTTTAGCATTTTACACTGGGCCAGTCTTTTGTGATTGTCTTTTAAGACAAAACACATGTGAGCGTGCGCGTGCACGCACACACACACAAATTTTGTTTGATATATTAAGCACATTTCTATGGGACGACTTTGTTATGTGGGTCCTCTATAAGTTCTGATTCTGTAGGCTTCTGCATCACTTGTGTGCCCTGGTCTTGTGAGTGGATTAAGGCATTATATATGCAAATTATGTAGAGATACCATTTAATGTTTGAGAATATCGCCTTTTAGATTTTTGTTTACTTTTGGCAGGAAGCTAGCTAGTGGCACCAACAGTCCTGGATCATTGTAATCCAGTCAGAGACTAAGAGGCTCTGGTAGTCTGGAAAGGCTGGCCTGTCTTGTATTTTATTACTCCTAGAATATGACCCTTTGGAGTCCCAACATAAAGCCAGGGGTGTTATCAGCCCATTTCCTCACTCCCACACACTTTCTAGGGCTCTTAATGGCAATAGTCAATCCTCCCTAGCCTTGTAAATCTGTTGAAAGTTCATCTTCTCAGAAGCTACCTTTCAGGGTTTGGCAGATGCCCCTGAGAGGAAAATGCTTCAGGTACCAGGCTTACCGCTGAAGATTTCCTTACACTTCTGGAGCTTGGTGTCTGTATTGTTTTTCTGCCTTGTTAGTGCTGTGATGCCTTCAAAGAGGCTTTTCTTTTCTTTTTTTTTTTCCCAATTTTTTCTGGGGCTTTGCAGGGTGGCGTGCAATTTTCTAGTTGCTCTCAGTAGGAGAGTAGGTCTGAATTACCTAGTTCACATTGTAAGGAAAGTAATTTGGTAGCTTTGTGTCATATATTCCCTGTTTGAAATTCTAGTATATATCGTTTTTGTTTTTCCTCAGGTTGAGATTTTGGGTGCCAGTTTCTACACATTATAGCAATTATCAGAAAAAGAGGAAAATAGGATTAGAAATAGAAAAGGGAGGAAAAAGTTGCAATGAAAAGTAGGTATGCAGAGTTCAGGAGAGATGAAGGTAGGGCAACATTTTTATGTTAAAGAGGAAAGGTAGTCACATAAAAATAAGTGATGCATTTGTTTAACTGGTATTACAGTTAAAAGGCTATACAGGGCTGGTGATACAGCTCAGCAGCATAAGTGCTTGCCTGGCAAGCGCGAGGTCCTCAGTTTGACTCCTGGTACCCGCATAAAAAAAAAAAAAGGCTATGCAGGCTGTTTGTTACATTGAAAACTCTAAAAGGTTTGCCATCACTATAGAATCCAAGGTACAGTGAAGGAGGTATTGAGAAATCATGTTGGGTAAAAATTTAAAAGTCGTTCCACAAAAAACCTCAGAATAATCTTTGAATTATTGTTACTTAATTTTTTAAATGTATACATGTTTGCAGTACATAATGATTACATTCATGTGAGGAGTTGGTACATGTACCTAATGCATCTCAATTCTGTTTATGTCTCCTTCCCCTCTCCTGCTTCCTTATTCCCTCCATCTCTTGGTTCTCTACCCATTTGCAAAAGATCTATCTCCCAGTTTCCTAAATGAGAGAGTTAGTTTGGGGGCTAAACTAATAGTTGTACCTTATAGCAGACTGTATGTGCAGCACAGCCACTGTACAGTATGGGATTGCAGAGAGAATTTAATTCTGTAGAACCTGTTAAATACCTGTAGAACCTGTTAAAATATTACCAGTTTTGACTTAAGGAGCATTACTGTCTTCATATATGTATTAAATGGATTTAAAGTCTTTATGAGTTCATTCAAGTTCTTGATCTTCCAGCCCATTCTCATTCTTCCTAAATTGAAAAATTACAAATTTCCTGATGCTTTTCAACCATTGGATTTGAAGAGGAGAAACAATATTTCTTTTGTAGCCTCTTCTATCTTGAAAAAATGAGAACTATCAGGGGTATTCTGTTTCAGATGGTTTTATCCGCAGTATTTTGGTTGATATTTTAAACTTATGGAAGATAAGAGTTGTATCTTAAACTGACTACCTTTTTTTCATGCCTCTTTCTAATGCACACACAGCATATGTGTCACAGGAGACCAGTTTAAGATCACAGCGTTTCTTTGTTACACCTGTCCACAGAAGCCATTACTGTTTTCTGGTGCTTTACAATGAATACACCTTTTGCCTTTTATGTGACATCATTTTCCATGCTACTCCCAACTTATTAAGAATGCCTGTAATACAAATTTTAAAAATTTAGTTCACATTTGTGTACTGCCACTTGTGTATAGTAGTTTTAGCATTTTGTCTTCTTTGCCTCTCTCTCTCTCTCTCTCTCTCTCAGTAGCTGGTAGTGCTGAGGCTCGAACGCAGGGCCTTGTGCATGCAAGGCAAGAGCTCTACCATTGAGCCACATCCCCAGCTCACAGCAGGTTAACTTCAAAGGCTGGGTTGTATTTAAGAATTTTTGGCTTACATGTTCTTATGTACATTATATTGATACATAAATACGAGGCATCAAGTTATCTCCCAAAGCATGATCATTTAGTTAAGTGGTATTCATCAGATCTGTCCATATTGTAATTAGCAGTTGATCAGTGAAGTGACATTTAGGTTCCCTCTATATATCTTTTCTCATCAGCCTTTAACCTATATTTTTAGCATTCATCAATTAGCTTTGTCTGAATCAGTTATTTCATTTGTGCTTACAGAATAGTGCATCTGCTAACTCTGTTTTTCAGGATCTATTGGCCAACTTCCCTTTGTTAAAAACTCCTTGTCATCTAGGATTGAACTGTAGTGCTTCCTGACAAAATAGGTTAAGTGCTTATTGCCCTTTAAAATGCCAGCTCTTTATTCTGAAAATCGGTTACTGATCACCTCCAGTAGTGGCAGATAACTTTCTCAATATCATAGAAATATATTTTTTATTGTTTCATCATTTCAGTTGCTATTCCTTTTTTTTAAAGCAGGTTTTGTTTTTAGAAGTTTTAGATTTACAGGAAAATTGAGGCCTATCATATAACAGAATTCCCATATAGCTCATTCTCAGGCTAACCTATTGTCAGCATCTTATATTAGTGTGGCACATTTGTTACAGTTAGTGGATTTTAGTTGTACTTTATTATTAACTAAAGCCAACAGTATTTTCAGCTTTCCCTATCTTTTACATAGTACCTTTCTTTCTGCTACATTATCTCATCCAGGATGCTACATGATAGTTGTCATGTTTCCTTTGGATTTCTTATCTTAATTTCTCAGTCCATGTTTTTCTTTTCTTTTCTTTTCTTTTCTTTTTTTTTTTTTTTTTTTTTGTACTGGGAATCCAACTCAGGACCTTGCGCTTGCCAGGCAGGCACTTGTGCCGCTGAGCTATATCCCCGGCCCTCTCAATCCTTTTTGATGACAGTAGTTTTGGTATTTTGTTGAATGCCTTTTTACTGGACTTTGGTTTTTGGTTTTTCTCATTTTTAGACTGGGCTTTTAAGTTCTGGGAATGAAGGTCACATAAGTAAAGTACCATTTTCATCACATCAAGAGTAAATATTGGGCCGGTGATATGGCTCAGTGGCATAAGCGCCTGGCTGGCAAGTGCAAGGTCCTGAGTTCGACTCTCGGTACCCACATAAAGGAAAAAAAGGGCCGGTGATATTGCTCAGTGGCACAAGCGCCTGCTGGCAGGTGTGAGGTCCTGAGTTTGACTTCTGGTACCCACATTAAAAAAAAAAAAAGAGTAAATATTAGCATAATTTGTGACTGTCAGTGTTGACCTTGATCACTTGGCTAGGGTAATGTTTGTCAGATTTTTCCACTGTAAAGTTACTCTTTTTCCTTTTCTACACTTTGAGGTGGAAGAGGTGACTATGCATAGCTCACAAAGAGTAGGGAATTATCCTTCTCTTGTCCCCTACTTGAGGGTGGGGTATCTATGTAAATTATTTGAAATCCTTCTGTATGGGAGAGATTTTTCTTATATTTACTTATTCAGCTATTTATATTAGTATGGAATCAAGGATATTTATTTTATACTTTGGGTTATAATTCAGTGCTCCTCTATTGTGTCATCCAGATTATTCTGTCTTTTGCTACTGGGAGCTCTTTAGTTGGCTTCTGTGACCATTTGGATAATTTATATGCCTGGGATAGTTTTGTTTAGAGTGTGTCCTTGTCTTTGTCACTTTCTGGTCACGGAGACACAATACTTGACACCTGCAACTTAAAGGAGGAGAGTTTTATTTTGCCTCACAGTTTGTATAGAGATTTCAGTCCATAGTCCCCTGACTCCAAGGCAGAACAGCAGGCACATGGACATGGCAGAGGAGGGCTGCTCGTGGTATGGTGGTGGGGATGCAGAGAGAAGGTGAAGGGAGCTGTAGTGGAAGAAGTTATATCCTTTCAGGCCGTGGGCCAGTGACCTGCCTCCTCAACTCACCAGTGGACTAATCCACTGATGAGTGTCATGCTCCCATGATGCAGTCATCTCCCAAAAGCCCCACCTGTGAGTGCATGAGGCTTGAGAGGAAGTTTAGGTATAAACCATGACATTCCACCCCTGCTTCCCAAAAGACTCACATGCATCCTTTTATGTAAAATGCATTTAGTCCATTTCTACGTGTTGCCAAAGTCCTGACAATTTTAGCATTGCTAAAAAGTTCAAGTCCAAAGTCTCCTCTGAGACGTAGGGCAAACTTTTAGCTCACCCCTGTCAAAAAGTTAAACACTTCCAACGTACAGGGGCAAAGGGTAAATATTTCTATTCTAAGTATGGAGGTATAGGATAGTAGAAAGCAGTGAGACCAGAACAAGACCAAAACCCAGCAGAGCAAACATTGAATCCTGTATCTCCACGTCCAGCACCTGGAGCAAGATGTGAGATTCAGACTCCAAATGCCTTCAACAACTGCCCCCACTCCCACCCCCTGCACCACTGCAGCCACCATGGCTCCTATCTTGGGCTGACTTTACTCACTGTGTGCAGCTTTCCCCAGCAGACGTTCATGTTCCCAGCTTCTCCAACTTCCTGGGTTCTCCACTGCACTTTCTGCTTCACTCTTATAGCTTCATGCACTGCATTCTCATGGGCACACTGCCTGACCTCCCAGGGCTACTTCAGAAATCTAGGTAGAAGCTCCATGACTCTGTAATTCTTGCATTATGCATGCCTGTAAAACCAGCACCTTGTGGCTGACACTAAGGTCTGCTGCCAGCTAGAACAGTAGCCAGGCCCTTTTGCATCTTGCCTGTGGTTGCAGAGGCCTCCAGGTGCCTTGATGGCTGAGCATGGTAAAACCCTGGAATATCAATTCTCTAGGTGGCCTTTGTCCAACAGAGTGCCCTGGGACTCTTTCAAAGCAAAGTTGAAGGGAGGAGTATTGCTGTTTCCTGACATGCCCTTAATTCATTTTCCCTATTCTGATCCAAAGTACTTGGTTTCTTTTCAATGCTAATTTTTCAGTAGCCAAGCTCTCCTGCTCCATCTTTGTAGGCATTTCCTTTCTGGCAAAACTGAAAACTTTTAAAATGGGCTTTTTGCTGTTGATTTTCTATATGAATCTGGCTGAAAATTCCCAACAGTATCTGTGCCACAACCTCTATGTTGGGCTGCCTTGAAATTTCCTCTGCCAGATTAATTAGTCCAGCACCCTTAATCTCAGTCTCCTGCAGTCTTGAGGACATGAGCAAAATGTAGACCAGTTTTGTCCCACAGCATAACTCACACGTTCTGGAGTCCAACTACTGTTGGAATTCTTGTTCCCATCTGATACCTGAGCTTGGTCTTCACCAGCTGCATTACTGTCAGCATTCTGGTCTTCTGAGCTCTGACCAGAATCTGCCATCAAGCTCAGCTCAGCTGACAGCATTCTAGGGCTGTTTTTCCAGCTGGTATCTCCAAATCTTTCCAAACTTCTCTTGCAAGCCAATTCCAGAGGCTTCTAAACCACAGGGTCAGGTAGTGTCACAGCAGTGACCTTACTTCTCTGGTACCAAAAACTGTCTCTTTCTGGTCCCTAAGGCACAATACCTGACATCCTCAACTTAAAGGAGGAGAGGTTTATTTTGCCTCACACTTTTCAGTCCATAGTCCAAGGCAGGACAGCAGGAAAATGGATATGGCAGAGGAGGGCTGCTCACGGTATGGTGGCGGGAAAGCAAAGAGAAGGTGAAGGGAGGAGTGGTGGAGGAAGTTACACCCTTCCGGGCCATGGGCCAGTGCCCTGCCTCCTCTGACCAGGCTCCACATCCTAACATCTCATTTGGCTGTAAACTCACCAGTGATGAGTATCATGGTCCCATGATCCTGTCACCTCCCAGAAGCCCCACCTGTGAGTGCATGAGGCTTTGGGGGACATCTAGGTATAAACCATAACGGTACTTAAAGGTCATCTTATATTATCTTCTGTCCCAGATCTAGAATGAGCCATTTCTCCAGGGAGCCCTGTTTCTTTTCATTGAAGAACGGTATTCAGAACAAAGAAATGGATATTTATTTATTTAGTATGAGAAATACCTATCCATTTATCTATAGATGTAGATATATATATATACACAGATACAAGTATTTCTGTATCTTTATTAAGCTGAACACAAATTCTTAACTGTCTTCAGCTCTGATCTGTTACTATGTGGATCATTCCGGTGAACTCCTTAATGATCAGTAAGTTTCTTCAATAATGAGAAACCTGCCTCCCTACATAGGGCATCCATTTACTTGTTCAGTTCCAGAATAAACGTATAGCATTATCAGCAGTATCAATGTATTGTTAACCAATACTCCAGTGGAAACACTGTATTGATTAGGACGGGTGTTTGTTTTTGGTTGTTGTTTTTGTTTGTTTTACAAAACTGGGGATTGGTCCAACAGCCTCATCAGTGATGGTCAAGCACTCTACCACTATGCTGTATCCCTCCACATCCCCATCCCTGGTTTTGTTTTGTTTGACTCTTTGGAAATTTCTACATGGTAATGACATCTGTAAACAAAGTGTTATTTCTTGCCACCCAAGCAGTTTACTTTTGTTTTATTGTAGTATTTCCAGCATGATGTTGGTTACAAGTGGTCGGAGGAGATACCCTTGCCTTGTTGTTGATCTTAGAGGGAGTTTACAGTTTTTCCAGTGTGTGTTAACTGTAATTTTTTTTTCCCCTGAATGTTAACCGAATTGAAGTAATTCCCACTTATTTCTGATTTCCTGATCGTTTTCATCATGAATGGGTGTTAGACTTTGTCACCTGCTTTTTCTAAATCCATTGATACAATCATATGATTTTTTTTTCTTTAGCCTGTTGATGTGGTAGGCTGCATGAAATGATTTTTAGAACCAGCCTTGCGTCCCATTACTTAAGGTAAATGATTCTTTTTATACATTGCTGAATTTGACATGCTAATATTTTGTTGGGCATTTTTGCATTTGTGTTTGTGAGAGGTATTGGTTTGTAGTTTCTTTTTTGTAATGTCTTTGCTGGTTTTGGCATTAGGATAATGCTGCCTTCTTGAGGCAATTGGGAGTGTTCCTTCCATTTCCATTTTTCTGGAAGAGATTATAGAGAAATGATGGCGAACTTATTAGGGCTTTTAATAACAAACAGCTGGCTGTGGCATCTGTGCCATGGATTCCTACCACTGTTCCAGAGAATTGATATCATTTTTGTCCATAAATATTACGTAGAATTCACCAGCTAAACAATTTGGGCCTTGTCCTTTTCTCTTTTAGAATGTTAGTAACTATTGATTTCAGTTTCTTTTAATAGATACTGGCTATTTGGAATTATTGATTCATTTTCTTTCATAAATGTAGGTTAGTATAGATTACCTGTTTCTCTTTGAGAGAGCTCTGGTAGATTGTGTCTTTCACAGAAATGGTCCATTTCATCTTCATTCTCAAATTTGTGGTTCATGGTATTCCTTTATCATATTTTTGATGTACTTTAGGTCAGTAATGATGACTAACTTTTTTACATTAGTAAATTGTGTTTTCTCTCCTTTTTCTTGATTAGTCTGGTTAGAGTTTTATTCATTTTTTTTATATTTTTAAATAGCTTTTGTTTTTGTTTTCTCTGTTTTCAATTTCATTGATTCCTGCTCTAATTTTTTCTTCTACTTGCTTGGGGAGCTATTATTCACAAATTGTCACAGATTTGGCGAGTGGGAATTTCTTGAGATGTCTGCTTTGTCATTTTGATCTGATTTATCTTTGAGGGCTTCTTGAATTTCTGGCAGAAAAAGATGTCTGTTTCATTGTGTGCCTACCCTGCCTCAACCTGAAATACTCTTTTTAGGAAGTTGAGTAATGTCTTAATTTTACATGAGTGTTCAATTCTTTCATCCAGACTTCAAGCTGCTTTACTTACATGGGATCTTAGTAATTATAGATTACAAGAGCAACTGAGGCCACCTGTTAATGCTTGTATTTCATGTCTCTCCTCATTTCAGAAACATTTTCCTGCTCACTTTATGTAGGTAGAGCCAAACTCTTTTGTGAAAACCCTGCAAGTAATTTGTACATAGCAGTTTGGACTTCTGCTATAATAGATAGTTCAATGTCACACTGCTATATCTTTTTAAGAAGTTTGAAAATTGAGTATACAGTATTCTGGACTACCTTATTTGGCATTTTTGTACAATTATTTCATCATTTCTTTTTAAAGTGTTTGACCTTTAGCTTCATGGTTTTTTGCTTGTTTCTTTAATACAGATATTCTTCTAACAACTTTTGTGTAAATAGTATTGTTCTTTTCTCCTTCCCATTTTATGGATGGGGAAACTTAGGGAGGATGAAGTTAAGTTGCTCAAGGCCATATACTTTATGAGTAGTGGTCCAGAGTCTGAATTCAGACCCCAGGCTCCTCTCTTCTTCTGGTTAAGTAGGAGAATCATCTGTGATTTTGTATCATGTTTTCCTTTCTCTGTATATTCATTACAGTGCAATGGGTGTCACTCCTGTTACCAGATGCCTCGGTGTAGCATTGGAAGCACCAATTATTTAATCATTAGTTTTTTGAGCTTCCTAATGGAGAAATGTATAACTTTGCATTTCAGTGCTTTGATTTAGTGTCCTTTTGTTGTGATACTTTTTGGCGAAGAGACAGACATTTTCTTGAATAATGGTAGTGTTTAAAGAGATTGAGCCCCCCACCCGCCCAATTTTGGTATTGAACCCAGGGCCTTTGCACTGAGGTACATCCTCACCCCTGTTTTTATTTTTTGAGACAAGATCTGAGTTGCCAAGGTTAGGCTGAAACTTGCAGTCCTCCTGCCTCATCTTCCCAGAAGGGTTATATTACAGGTGTGTGCCTCCATGTCTAGCTTAGGTCTTTATTTATTTATTTATTTATTTTTTGTGGGTACCAGGGGTCAACCTCAGGACCTCGCACACCAGCAGGCGCCCGTGCCGCTGAGCGATATCACCGGCCCTTTTTTCATATGTGGGTTCCGGGAGTCGAACTCGGGGCCTTGCGCTTGCCAGGCAGGCGCTTACGCTGCTGAGCCATCTCACTGGCCTGTCTTTCTTTTAAGAAGTTTGTTAAATTCTTTTAAAATATTATATTTGTGATGATATAAGATCAAATGATAATAAGTAAAAACAGTTCATTAAGTACAGAGTACATAGTTTATTGGTGTGTATAGTTACTGTTGGCACTGCAGAAGAATTATTTTATGGAAAGAACATATTTTACTAGTAGTCCTGGAGCAGTGATGGCAAACCTTTTAGAGCTTCCAGTGATACAGACAGCCCGCTGCAGCATGCATGCCTTAGGTTCGCCACCACTGTCCTAGCGTCTTGGATCAGAATTCTAAATTTCATTTTTTCGATATGTTGACGTGATGTGCAGTGCCTCCTACTTTCTGGTTTATTTTTTTCCCTGTTCTGTGCTTTGTAGTAATTATTAAAGCCTTATAGGTCCCTTAGGTCGTAGCACATTGACCCCTCCACCCATTTTTTTTTTTTTTTAACTTTTTAAGACAGGGTCTTGCTATGTAGCTCAGGCAAGCTTTGAACCCATGATCTTCCTGCCTCAGCCTTCTGAGTGCTGGGATTACAGGTGAGCACCACTACACTTGATGGCACATTGTCACTGAGAAGGACATTAACTGCTGCTGATGAGAGGAAGAGAGCAATGGAATACATTTTACCATTTTCTTAAAAAAAAAGAAAAAACTGAAGGCAAATACATATAAATATGGGGGGTAAAGATAAAATAATTAAAAATTCCCATAATCTAATAATATTTTGGTATGTTTCTTTTCATATACTTTGTATGAGAGAGAATATATTTATTTATGTGCATGGATGCATAGTTATGTGTTCATGTTTATAAGAGATCCAGCAGTCGTATTAGCGTATGTTAATTGGAGACTAGAGTAGTAATACCTGCTTTGATTTGATTAGCAATAAAGTCTAAAAAAACAGACTTTGTCGCTGGCTGTGGTGGTGCATGCCTGTAATCATAGAACTTTGGGAGGCTGACATAGGAGGATCACAAGTTTGACCCCAGCCTGGGCAACATGGCAAGACCTTGACTCAAAGTAAAAATTAAAAAGGACATAGCTCAGCACAAAGACCTTGGGTTCAATTCTCAGTGCCACCACCACAAAAGAAAAAAAAGATGCTTAAAAGAAATGTGTGAGAATTTTTATAAGATAAAAGATTTGCAACGTTAATTTTTGTAGCATGTTGCCATCTCAATTCTAACACGAGAAAATATAGGAAGAGATTTCAGGGATTGTGTGAAGTCAGGACTGTTTTATAGTAATACTAAGATATTATTTGCCTTTTTCATACCCTTTTCAAGAGTTTTCAGGAGGCCATGTGACCTGAGCTGTGATGCGGCAGCACACAACACAGAAGCAGATAATGGAATCCAGCTGTTTCAAGTTAAACTAGACAATAAAGAGATTTGCAGAACTGTAAAACACTGGCACTTTCTTCACTAGGTTTTTTACAAAAAAGTTATCTTCCACCAAACTGCTAAACATGTGATGGATTCATTATTTTTAGAAAAATTTTTATTTAATGCTCCTTCATAATATCTAGCATAGTAAATATCGATAGGTATAAGCAACATAAATAAAAGTTCTCTGTGTTAACTTCGCTAAAAGTTCTCCCCAAAATTTTTAAGAATGTAAGGGGGTACTGACACCAAATGTTTGATCGCTGCTGGATTATATAATATTGAAAAATTCTTTGTTTAGGAGTACTACCTGTATCATCAGCAGAATTTTTGGATTTCCTCACAGGAGTGGATATAAATTCTCCAAACTTTTAAGTTTCACTTGAAAGTCTGAATTTTTATCATTGAATGATTGTCATTTGTTTTCCTCAAAATGGTAGGCTCACTTTATTCATTTTCAAGAAAATGTCCTCCAGGTACCCTAGTTTAAAGCAGTATAGTTTGTGTGTCAGTCATGCTTTGAAGTAAAATTGTATTCCATGAAAAAGTGGCTCACAAGTGCTATTCCTAGGATGACTGTCGTACTGGAGTATACAGTGAAGTGCTTATGAGTGTAGGCCATGTGTAAGTTTGAAATAGCACTCATTGATCACCTGCAAAATGCTGGTTCGGTGAGGACTGGAGATCATTTCTGTATATCACCGTTGTCGTAGTGTCCGAGAATTCACAGGGCCATCGGGAAACTCCATCTGTGTCAGGTATTCAAGAGCGAAGATTTAGACAATTCATGTTTGGGTGGGAGTATCAGTAAAATTGTTAAATCTCTAGCCATACTGATAAAGTTTTTTGTTTTCAAAAACATAGATGATTGATATCTGGAATGAAAGTAGAATATGGCGATGTATCCTGCCAGTATCAAAAGAATAAGGGTATTAAACCTAAGCCGCTGAAATGAAATGAACACATTGACAAATCCAAGAAAAAAGCTGTGTGTATTTATTAAAGAAATTCAATTTGTAAGAAAAACCTTTCTGTTTGTGCTAATATTGTTTGGACAGTTGAATGCCGATATCTTGTACTCTTGAGTGATTTAAAGATAACAATACGCAAGGTATTAACCATTGTTACTCTCCTGTTATCTTGTTTTGAAATTTTATTCTATTTTTTTCTCCTTAAAATTTAAAAAAAAAAAAAAGAAAGAAAAACCTTCCTATAGGGCCTGTTTCATTATAAGAAAATACTAATTTTATAAGGCCACTACTCCTAAAGCAGCTATTCTTAAACCTGTTAGTCTTGGATTATCTGTATGCATTCCTAAGAAACACTGAGAATCTCAAAGATTCTTTGTTTGGACAACAGCTATTGAGATTTACCTTATCAGAAATTAGAACTTTTTTTTTTTTTTAAAGAGAAGAAAAAACAAAACAAATCAAAGAAGGAACAAATTTTCAAAACAACATAATATGAGGGTAACAGTGGTTAATGCATTACATATTATTATCTTTAAGTTAGTTATTCAGGGTACCAGACATTAGCATTCAATTGTCCAAACATTATTGGCACAAACCTTACTCTTCAATGAACTAAGTAAAATTGGTAGTGTATCTATCTTATATATATATATACAATTTTTTTTCCCTTTCCCTTCTTTCTTTTCCCTATTCCAGTCTCTCTTTCCTTTTGACCAGTTTCTTTTTGATTCACCGTGTCTATTGTACATTTTGGATCTTATTTACTCTTTCAGTTTCTCATACTAGGGAGACAATACGATGCTTACACATGTGCATCCAGTTTATTTCACTTATGAGTATTTTCTCGAGTTGCATCCATTTACCTATAAAAGTCTCCAGTTTATCCTTCTTTATGGCTGAATAGTACTCCACTGTATAAAAATACCACATCTTTCTATTCCATTCCTCAGTTGATGGGCATTTGGGTTGTTTCCAAGATCTGGCTATTACAAATTGTGCTGCTATATAAACATGGGTGCACATATATTGCTGTGGTATGATGTTTTTAATTCTTCTGGGAAGATGCCCAGAAGGGGAATAGCTGGGTCAAATGGGACCTCCAACCCTAGTTTTTTGAGGAATCTTCACACTGATTTCCACAGTGGCTGTACCAGTCGACACTCCCACCAACAGTGGAGAAGGGTTCCTTTTTCCCCACAGCCCCTCCAGCATTTGTTATTAGTTGATTTCTTGATAATAGCCATTCTTTCTGGGGTGAGATGGTATCTCAGTGTTGTTTTAATTTGCATCTCTCGAATGACTAGTGATGTTGCACATTTTTTGTATATTTATTTGCCATTTGTATTTCTTCATCTGAGAAATGTGTATTCATCTCAGATGCCCATTTTTGGAGTGGGTCTTTAAATTTGGGAGGTCTGATTTTTTTGAGTTCTTTGTATGTTCTCGATAGTAATCCTTTGTCTGAAAAACAGCTGGCAAACATTTTTTCCCACGTTGTGGGTTGTCTTTTCACTCTGTTGGTGGTTTCTCTTGCTGTGCAAAAGCTTTTTAATAACATGAGATCCCAGTTGTTGATTCTTTGGGATAGTTCCCGTGCGGTTGAGGTTTTATTCATAAAGTCTTTGCCTACACCAATGTCTTCAAGGGTTTTACCTATCCTACCTTCCAGCAGATTTAATGTTTCTGTTTTAATACTTAGATCTCTGATCCATTTTGAATTTAGTTTAGTGCATGGTGAAAGATATGGGTCTAGTTTTAAATTCGGCATGTGTAGAGCCAGTTTTTCCAGCTCCATTTATTAAAGAGGCTATCTTTCTTCCAGCGAATGTGTTTGGCACCTTTGTCAAAGATAAGGTGGCTTAGTATGTCTGGGTTGTTTCAGCATCTTCTAATCTGTTCCATTGATCTTCAGGTCTGTTTTTTTGCCAGTACCACACTGTTTTTATCACAGTAGCTTTATAGTATAATTTCAAGTTGGGGATTGTGATGCCCCCTGCCTTGCCTTTGTTGCCCAGAATTGCCTTTGCTCTTCTAGGTCTTTTCTGATTCCAAATGAATTTTAGGATGGTTTTCTCTAATTCTGTGAGATATGCTGTTGGAATTTTGATTGGAATTGCATTAAATCTGTATAACAATTTTGGAGGTATGGCCATAGAAATTAGAACTTTAATCTAGACAGTGTGGTGTATACCTGTAATCCTAGCATTTGGGAGACTGATGCAGGAGAGTCCTGAGTTAGAGCCTGGGCTGCACAGTGCTACTTTGTCTCCAAAAGGAAAAGAAAAAGAAAGAAATTAGAACTTTAAAAAATACTCGTCAAGTAGTTCATTTATGAAATAATAAATTTAACATAAATATTTTTATAAAAATAACTATTTCCCAAAAGAAGAAAATACAGTCTGTTGTGATGTCACACATCATTAAACCCCTAGAAGACTCAGCTGTGCGCTTGTAAGACAATGAGTGGAAACTGCAAATGACGGACATTTCTGGGTCAACACTTCTGTCTTTTAGCCCTTTGAAGTTGTAGGTCTTGCTTTGCTGTCCACTCAAGTGCTGTGCTCACTCTGCACTCTGAGCCCTTGCTAAGCCAGCTCCATGACCATCTCTCTCCAGCTGCTGACATGATAATCCTCTAGGAACTCAGTCTGCCACAGAAGATAGGCACTGGTGTTTACAAGATCAGAGGCAGTGGACAAGCTGTGCCTGGAGGTGGATGAGATGCTCAGTAGGACAAAGGGTGACACTGTGACTTGCTCACTGGTGGAAATGCCTCTGCTTAAGGCTCCAAGAGCTAAGGTACTGAAAGCAGTCATCACTGGCATTGCTCTTGTGTGGAAACAGATTTCACAAAAAGAAGTTTAAGAAGTCCATAAAAGATTGCATGGAATTAAAGGCAAACTTAACAGAGGCCAGAGTAAAACCTTTTGACAGGGACTGAACAAAAAAGCTAATTTCATAAACTCCAGAATGTTTATTGGTGAAGCATGAATCCAGATGGCATGGCTGCTCTCCCGGGATGACTGTGAGGATAGTTTGATCCTACATATGATTTTTTTTTTTTTTTTTTTTTTTTTTTTTGGGTACCGGGGGCCGACCTCAGGACCTTGCACGCCAGCAGGCGCCCATGCCGCTGAGCGATATCACTGGCCCTTTTTTCGTATGTGGGTTCCGGGAGTCGAACTCAGGCCCTCGCGCTTGCCGGGCAGGCACTTACGCCGCTGAGCCATCTCACCGGCCCTTACATATGATTTTAATAATAGTTTAGAAATGGAAAAATTCGGCATTTACACTAGCTCTTTCACCTTTCATCGTAACTGGTTGCTGCTTGTCATCCAGGCAATACCAAGACTTAAGACAGATAGGACTGATGTCATCTTGAGCTTTTCATTTGTTTTGACCCAATTCATTAGTAGAGACATTGTTAAGAAAAATAAACATATTTAACATCTAAGTTATTGAAATATAAAATGCATATAACTTAAACAGTTGTAGTTTCTGTATCACTGACTTGACTAGTTGCAGATGACAAATGTGCACAAATTCCCTTATTTTTGAATAAATTCTGGGAATTTTTCATCTTCTGTCTCCTAGGCATTTGTCTTTTGCCTCAGACTTCGGAAGTTGTGTCTTCTCTTTCTTTCTTTTTTTTTTTTTTTTTGGTGGGGGGGGTACCAGGAATTGAACTCAGGACCTTGAGCTTGCCAGACAGGCACTGTGCCACTGAGCTATATCCCCGACCCTGTGTCTTACAAATTTTTAGATTAGTATTCTTCCAAAAATACCTGAGGATCACTATACTGATTCCTGAAGCTGTTTGTCCTCTAAGTGGCTTTCTTCTCTCTCGTAGTGACTTACATATTACATTTACCTTCAGGTATCCCAACTCAGCAAAGATGCCACATTGTTGGATGTGGCTCTGTGCAGAAAGAGCAGGGCAGTATAGAGTTTACCTTGTTTCTTTCTCCCTCTCCCCTCTCCTCTCCTTTCTTTTGAGACAAGATCTACTGATATATTCTAGGCTAGCCTTGCACTCACTGTGTATCCCAGACTGGCCTGGAGCTCTGGTTTCTCCTACCTCAGCCTCCTGAGTGCTGGGATTACAGACATGCACCACCATGCCTGGCTAAGAGTCAAAATCTGTTACCCATTATCGGAAGGCAGTTTCAAATATTTTATCAGCTTTCTAGTTTTTCTGTAAGACTGTAAATCTGATCCTAGTTAAAAAAAAAAAAAAACTGAATCCTATTTAATATATAATGGGAAATGCTTGGAAAAATGGTTGAAGATGTAGGGGAATTTGAACCTATAGTTTTGATAGCTCTTCAGAAAGGAGAGCTGGGAAGGAGTTGAGGCCTGAGTCAAAGTCAAAGAGGTGGAACTTCATGGAGATGATGGTGGACATTTGGTTGGACGGTCAGTATTTTCTTTGATGAAATGAGGAATAAGAGCCATGGTAAATTTGTCTTACCTCTCCTTACCCAGAATACTTGGCTAATTCAGCATAATTAAAAACTTTAGTTGATTGCAGTTTTGATTTCCCTCACAAGGCAAGCTCTGCAGCTTTCGAGGTTTTTGTTTCTGCTATTTTCAAGAGAAGCCAGTAGAGGACAGGTAGCCAGAAATGAAAGGAGGCAGAGAAAAGAATGTAGTACCATACATCAATATATGTGGAATAGATTTGTCCATTATAAACCTAGGTAATCTGATATGTGGGTTTACAGTTGTTTGAATCTTAAATTCATTATTCCTTGAACATTTCTTTCTCTTTTTTTTTTTTTTGTGGGTACCGGGGGGTCGACCTCAGGACCTCGCGCGCCAACAGGCACCCGTGCCGCTGAGCGATATCACCAGCCCCTTTTTCGTATGTGGGATCCAGGAGTCGAACTCGGGCCCTCGCGCTTGCAAGGCAGGCGCTTACACCGCTGAGCCATCTCACCGGCCCTGAACATTTCTTGTGTATCCACATACTCTGCCATTTAGCTAGTTCGAACTTAAATTAATGCAAATTATATAGTTGGTAAAACAGTGATATCAGGAAAAAAACAAGGTAATGTGGTATTTTTATTCTAATCATCAGTCCCTTCTGTGACCACAAAGGCAACTACAGTTGGCCTCCTTAGCAGTTGTTAAAAGTAAGTACGATCCAGGTAAAGCTTAGAAAGTTTATGGTAATAGATTTGTGTTTCCTGTGTATATTTTAAAAACTGCACGGAGGGAGAAAAGAGGGCGGATTTGTAAGAAGCAGGCAGCGAAACTCTCTAAAAGTTGCCGTTGGGCCACTGGAATAGTGACCGGAAGAGCGCAGGAGGGAGGGAGGTGCCTCCCCTGGACCCAGGAAAGTTCTGAAGTGCAGTCCGAGACTCAGGGAGCCAGTGAAGGGTACTTTCAACAAAGAAGGAGGAGGAGATCGCGCCACCTTTGCCCTGTCCCAGGAACCGCGGCGCAACAGAAGCTCAAATCTGCGGACACAGGGTGACAGCTGGTGCCCCCGGGGGCCTCCGCGGAGGATCGCGAGACAGCGGCGGAGCAGGTGAGCGGCGGAGGACTGCGCTGGCCTGTGGTGAGTGTCTCTCAGGCACAGCTGCCCCGCGCCGGAGAGCGATTGGCTGGGTGCCATTGTGGGGGGTGCGGCGAAACTCAGCGTGGTTCCAAAACTCAGCGCAGCGTGAAAACACAGTGCTCGGGACTCAGCGCGGCGCCGCGGCTATCAGGCCTGCGGAAAGTGCACTGACGGCGGCAGGCGAATGAGACTGGTCTCAGCCAGAGAGTGCAGGCCCACTGCCCCGCCAAAGGGCTGCTCCTGGCTTACTGGGACGGACCTGCACGGAACAGAACTCTGTCACCACACGGTGCCTGCCCACAGCAGAGTCAACACCTGGAACTGAGTCTTTTTTTTTTTTTTTTTTTTTTTTTCCCCTCTCATGTGTATTTTGTTCTGGTGAAGGGTTTTTTTCTTGCTTTTTGTTTTTTTTTTGTGTGTGGGGGGGGTTATTTTTGTTTTCTTTTGTTTTTTGTCTTCGTTTTTGTTTCTGTTTGTCTGTTTGCTCTTTCCTTCATTATTCTATTTGGTTTTTATATGAGTGTAAACAGAGCCTCTAACCTCTTTGTGATTGTGGTTCTGATCTGTTCTTCCTTTTATCCCTTCCTTCTCTTTTTCCCACCAGTCCTCTGCACCAGTTTCCCAATGTTAGCGGGATCCCTCTTGGTCCTCCAACCTTACATCTAATTCCTTCCTCTTCTCCCAATTCTCTATGTCCGCCTTAACTCATTTTAAATTTAAACTCCTGAGGGCAAAATTGACATATTTTAAGGACTTGTATACTGCATATAATTTTTCTGGTGTGTTTTAGATTTTGTTATATAACCACAACTCTACTTTATACGGTTAAAAGTGGCAAATAACTGGTTAGCTCAGTCTGTCATTTTCTAGGCTGTGTTTGATGCTTTAGGTACCATTATAGCCAAAAGTGAAATAATTGTTGTAAACAGCTTTCCTTCCTGATATTCCATGACTGAGATTGACTAAGGGTCACAGAAAATACGGTGGCACAGTACCAAAGAACCGAGGACTGGGCCAAACAGGTAGCAACTTCTCATACCCAACAAATTGAAGAGGTAGGATCTGGCAGCAAGCTCAAAACCCAACAATAAGCTACACTTGGAAGATACTGCAGAGAAGTAGTCATCTCCTAAGGATCTTAAACACTAGTAATAAAGTAATCTACCATAGGTAATTTACAAACATCACCCCAGGAATTAAACTAAAGAAAGAAAAGAAAATTAGACGACACTTAAACAAGATGCAACCCCACACATCCAATTCACCAAAGGCAAACCTAGGGGGCAATGAGGTGGGACAATCCGAAAGCCACCCACCTGGGGTCTCTGAAGTGGTAACAACAAAGCAACTGAATGAGGCTCTGGAAAAAATTAAATCAGAAATAATTTCACAGGTAACTGCAGAGACAATGTTCACAGTGAAGACCATGCTTAAGGACACTATAAAAAATAGACGAGCTTATGAAAACTATAGAAACCATGAATGCTCAGCATAGGAAAGAAATGGAATCCCTAAGGCAGATTCAAGCAGATATCCAGGAGAACAAAAATTCCATTGAAAGTATTTGTAGCAGATTAAGCCAATCTGAGGACAGGATCTCAGATATAGAAGACAGGCTTGCAATTGGTGATCATGAAAAGAAAGAATTCTTAAAAATAGCAAGGGACCATGAAAAATCAGTCCAGCAGCTGCTAGATGACTCAAAGAAAAATAACTTAAGACTAATTGGAATAAATGAAAAAGCAGGAGATAGCATAAATGACATCAGGACCCTGTTCACAGACATTATCACGGAGAATTTCCCTGGTAGAGAAAAAGAATTTGATCTTCATATAAATGAGGCTTATAGAACTCCAACTAGCCACGATCAAAAAAAATCTTCAGCCAGAAATATCATAGTCAAGATCCCAGAAATTCAACAGAAGAGCAGAATCTTAAAAGCTGTTAGGGACAAGAGACGAATCACCTATAAAGGAAAACCCATCAGAATTACAGCTGACTTTTCAGCACAAACCCTCAAGTCAAGAAGAGCTTGGAATGAAAATAACCTTCAACCCAGATTGATGTACCCTGCAAAACTATCTTTCAAAATTCATGGAGAAATAAAATACTTTCATGACAAAGAACATCTGAGAAAATTTATGGCCATCAAACCAGCACTCCAGAATGTTCTGAAGGACATTCTAGAAAGAGATAACAAGGACTACAACTCCAGGAACCCCAACAGAAGGAATCCACCAGGCAGGGCAGATAATTAAACGGGGGTGGGGAGGGGGAACCAACAACAGGAAAATAACATGACAAGTATAAGTCAATACATATCAGTTTTAACCATCAATGTTAATGGTCTCAATTCACCAATCAAAAGGCACAGACTGGCAAAATGGATCAAGAAGCAAGATCCAGGGCCGGTAAGATGGCTCAGCGGCATACGCGCCTGCCTGGCAAGCATGAGGGCCCGAGTTCGACTCCCAGAACCCACATACGAAAAAAGGGCCAGCGATATCGCTCAGCGGCACGGGCGCCTGCTGGCGAAGGAGGTCCTGAGGTCGACCCCCAGTACCCACAAAAAAATAAATAAATAAAATAAATAAAATTTAAAAAAAAAAAGCAAGATCCAACAATATGCTGTATACAAGAAACACATTTAATTCAGAAAGAAATTCATAGACCGAAAGTCAAAGGATGGAAAACAATACTCCATGCAACAGGAGCCCAGAAAAAAGCAGGGGTAGCTATTCTTTTTGCAGACAAAGTGAATTTCAAGCCAAGAATGATTCAGAGAGATAAAGATGGTCATTACATCCTTGTAAAGGGAACAATCCAAGAGGAAGAGATAACGATCATAAATATATATGCATCAAATACCAGTGCACCCAACTATATAAAACAAGTATTAAAGGACACGAAAAATCAAATAAGCACTAATACAGTTATATTGGAGGATCTCAATACTCCACTGTCACAAAAAAACAGATCAACTAGACAAAAAATCAATAATGAAATATTAGAACTGAACCAAACTTTTGAAGAAATGGACTTAGTAGATGTCTACAGAGTGGTTCACCCCACAACATCAGAATACACATTCTTCTCAGCTGCACACGGGACGTTCTCCAAAATAGACCACATACTAGCTCATAAAACATGCTTAAGTAAATACAAAGGAATTGAAATTATCCCATGCATATTATCAGACCATAGTGCAATGAAATTGGAAATCAATGGCAAAAGAAATCACAAAAACTCCCTAAACACACAATTAAACAGCACCCTCCTGAACAACCAATGGGTCACAGATGAAATTAAAGAAGAAATTAGACACTTTCTACAACTGAATGATAATGACAGTACAACATACCAGAACTTATGGGATACAAGGAAAGCAGCCCTAAGAGGGAAATTTATAGCATTAAATACCTATATCAGGAAAATAGAGCAAGCACAAATAAACAACTTAATGGTGAACCTCGAACTTTTAGAAAAAGAAGAGCAGGCTAAGCCAAAAGCCCGTACAAGGGAGGAAATTATAAAGATCAGAGCAGAAATTAACGTAGTGGAGGGGCTGGTGAGATGGCTCAGTGGTGTAAGCACCTGCCTGGCAAGCACAAGGGCCCGAGTTTGACTCCTGGAACCCACATATGAAAAAAAAAAGGCCAGTGATATCGCTCAGTGGCACGGGTGCCTACTGGCGCGCGAGGTCCTGAGGTCGACCCCCGGCACCCACAAAAAAAAAAAACGTATTGGAGACTAAAAAAACAATACAAAGAATCAATGAAGCAAAGAGTTGGTTCTTTGAAAAAATAAATAAGATTGACAAACCCTTATCCAACCTTATTACAAAAAGAAAAGACTCAAATCCATGCAATTGAAAATGAAAAGGGTGATATCATGACATACCCTGCAGAAATCCAGAAGATCATCTATACCTATTTTGAAAATTTATATTCTACTAAGATGGAAAATGCAGAAGAAATGGACAGATGCCTAGATTCGTATGAATTACCAAAGCTGAATCAAGATTTAAAAATCCTAAATAAACCAATATCAACCAATGAAATTGAAGATGTAATTAAAAACCTCCCAACAAAGAACAGCCCAGGCCCTGATGGATTCACTGCCGAATTCTACAAGAAATTTAGAGACGACCTAACACCACTACTTCTCAAACTTTTTAATGAAATTGAAAAGGAAGCAGTACTCCCAAATTCATTCCTGGAAGCAAGCATTACCCTGATACCAAAACCAGAGAAGGACCCAACTAAGAAAGAGAACTACAGACCAATCTCCCTAATGAACATAGATGCAAAAATCCTCAATAAGATACTGGCAAACAGAATCCAGCAAATCATCAAGAAGATTATACACAATGACTAAGTTGGATTCATCCCAGGGATGCAGGGATGGTTCAACATACGTAAATCAATAAATGTAATACACCATATTAACAGAACCAAAGACAAAATCATATGATCATCTCAATAGATGCAGAAAAAGCTTTTGACAAAGTCCAGCACCTTTTCATGATAAAAACCCCACAGAAAATTGGAATAGATGGTCTTTATCTCAATCTGATAAAAACTATCTATGACAAACCAACAGCCAATATTATACTAAATGGACAAAAACTGAAAGCCTTCTCTCTAAAATCAGGAACACGACAAGGATGTCCACTGTCCCCACTCTTATTCAACATAGTCCTGGAAACTTTAGCCAGAGCAATTAGACAAGAGAAGGAAATAAAAGGAATGATGATTGGAAAGAAAGAAGTTAAATTATCATTATTTGCAGATGACATGATACTCTAAACAGGAGACCCCAAAAACTCCACTAAAAAATTGCTCGATGTAATAAGCAAATTCAGTAGTGTAGCTGGATACAAAGTCAATACTCAAAAATCAATAGCCTTTCTGTACACAGATAACAAACTTACTAAAAGAGAAATTAGGGAAACAATACCTTTCACAATAACATCCCAAAAAAATGAAATAGCTAGGAATCAACCTCACAAAGGATGTAAAAGACCTCTACACTGAAAACTACAGTACTCTGAAAAAGGAGATTGAAGAGGATATCAGAAAATGGGAAGATATCCCTTGCTCCTGGATAGGAAGAACCAATATAGTGAAAATGGCCATACTTCCAAAATTGTTATACAGATTTAATGCAATTCCAATCAAAATTCCAACAGCATATCTCACAGAATTAGAGAAAACCATCCTAAAATTCATTTGGAATCAAAAGAGACCTAGAAGAGCAAAGGCAATTCTGGGCAACAAAGGTAAGGCAGGGGGGCATCACAATCCCCGACTTGAAATTATACTATAAAGCTACCGTGATAAAAACAGTGTGGTACTGGCAAAAAAACAGACCTGAAGATCAGTGGAACAGATTAGAAGATGCTGAAACAACCCAGACATACTAAGCCACCTTATCTTTGAGAAAGGTGCCAAACACATTCACTGGAAGAAAGATAGCCTCTTTAATAAATGGTGCTGGAAAAACTGGCTCTGCACATGCCAAAGATTAAAACTAGACCCATATCTTTTCACCATGCACTAAACTAAATTCAAAATGGATCAGAGATCTAAATATTAAAACAGAAACATTAAATCTGCTGGAAGGTAGGATAGGTAAAATCCTTGAAGACATTGGTGTAGGCAAAGACTTTATGAATAAAACCTCAACCGCACGGGAACTATCCCAAAGAATCAACAACTGGGATCTCATGTTATTAAAAAGCTTTTGCACAGCGAGAGAAACCACCAACAGAGTGAAAAGACAACCCACAACGTGGGAAAAAATGTTTGCCAGCTGTTCCTCAGACAAAGGATTACTATCGAGAACATACAAAGAACTCAAAAAAATCAGACCTCCCAAATTTAAAGACCCACTCCAAAAATGGGCATCTGAGATGAATACACATTTCTCAGATGAAGAAATACAAATGGCAAATAAATATACAAAAAATGTGCAACATCACTAGTCATTCGAGAGATGCAAATTAAAACAACACTGAGATACCATCTCACCCCAGAAAGAATGGCTATTATCAAGAAATCAACTAATAACAAATGCTGGAGGGGCTGTGGGGAAAAAGGAACCCTTCTCCACTGTTGGTGGGAGTGTCGACTGGTACAGCCACTGTGGAAATCAGTGTGGGGATTCCTCAAAAAGCTAGGGTTGGAGGTCCCATTTGACCCAGCTATTCCCCTTCTGGGTATCTTCCCAGAAGAATTAAAAACATCATACCACAGCAATATATGTGCACCCATGTTTATATAGCAGCACAATTTGTAATAGCCAGATCTTGGAAAAAACCCAAATGCCCATCAACTGAGGAATGGAATAGAAAGATGTGGTATTTTTATACAGTGGAGTACTATTCAGCCATAAAGAAGGATAAACTGGAGACTTTTATAGGTAAATGGATGCAACTCGAGAAAATACTCATAAGTGAAATAAACCGGACGCACATGTGTAAGCATCGTATTGTCTCCCTAGTATGAGAAACTGAAAGAGTAAATAAGATCCAAAATGTACAGTAGATATGGTGAATCAGAAAGAAACTGGTCAAAAGGAAAGAGCGACTGGGATGGGGGAATGGGGAAAAGAAAGAAGGGAAAAGAAAAAAATTGTAATCATATATAAGATGATTAAGATAGATACACTACTAGTTTTACTTAGTCCATTGAAGAGTAAGTTTTGTGCCAATAATGTTTGGACAATTGAATGCTGATATCTTGTACCCTGAGTAACTAACTTAAAGAAAACAATGCGTAATGTATTAACCTTTGTTACCCCCCTATTATGTTGTTTTGGAATTTTGTTCTTTTTTGATTTGTTTTGTTTTTTCTTCTCTTTAAAATTAAAGAAAAAAACTGCACACATTTTTTGAGCAACTTTTGAGTTTACAGATTCTGGTACTATTTATAACTCGCGGTTGTTTTTATTCCTAAAGAGCTACATGTACCTCTTAAGATTGTTGCCAGATTGGCCATCTGCTGTTTTCCAGGAGTTATTAGATTTTATTCTGTACTTAACCAGAGCATTTTTTCTGTTCAACCCTGTTTTGGGGAGTCTCACATTAGGCCGTTGAGCCCAGTGGATTGAATATGCTGGTGGTGGTTATTGTCAGCATACATTTCTGAGCTGGCAGACTATTTGTTCACTAGGAGCTCATTGTTGATACACTTACTAGCTTAGAAATGCTACAGAGTTAACCTTCGGACTTTAAATTCCAAGCATATTCTTAAGTATCTTCTATAAGCAAGGTAACATGAAGTATACTTTGGAAAAATATAGCAAATTAGAATTTTTCCACCTTTTAAGTGCCCATAGTCCATTGAGAGAGAGCATATATGTAAATATGCTAGAATCATTTAGGTATGTAAGACATAGGTAAATAAAAATACTTTGTGAGTTCAGGATTTCTTGGTAGGATTGTGATGTGATTGTGGGTGTCTCTCTGTCTTCCTGTTTGCCTACTGAAATCCAGATAGTTAGAAAATAAAATCTAGGCAAATGCTTTCTAAAAGATGATCTAAAACAATACAGAAAGGCTAAAAGTTTTTGTTTTGTTTTGTTTTTTAATTTGTACATGCTTGGAAAAGAGAAAGATTGTGAAGTTAGAAAAGAAACCAAAAAGTATAATACCTAGTAATAAGGTTTGATAGAATTCAAGGCATAAAACATTAAACAGAACAGGGAGGATTTTTTTTTTTAAATGGTCATAGTAGGAGACTTTAACATACTTATTTCTGAGAGTTATCTATACAAAGAATAAATAAGAAATAGGAAATAAAAGAGATATGGATAAGCTTATTAAGTGAATTAGTTTCACGATTTTATCCAATATTTCTGTAAGCTGCATATTTCATTTCCTTATGATTGATCCTCTGTCTTAACTAATAGGTGCCTTCTAAATTTGGGTAGTGAGTCAGCTAGTATATAGTTCTTGAATTCTTTGTTATTTTTTGCCAAAAAGCCAGTCTTATGTTGTTGGCCCGCTTGGGGGGGCCCAAGGGAGATTTTCTCAGGTGAGGTCCCAAGGTTAAAGAACGCACGTGTGCAAAATATCAGCAACAGCAGGCAGCATAGAGCAGTGCAGAGAGCCAGAGTGAGAGCCACCTGCATCTTTATTGTATAATTCTTAAACAGGTTGTTATCTCATGTTTATATTCTTACATAGTCCCATAACCAGCACATGCATGTTTACCTGTGCTGAGTCATGGTTATATAACTGTATCCCACTGTGCACCTGTGCTAGACAAGTGGAGTCATGTCCTTAGGTGTCCTTAGATGCCCCTGAGCTTTGAAGCAGTCTGAATGGTTCCCCATATATGTATTTTGTGAAATAAGTAAAATTACCAAGTACTTGTAGAGTCAGAAGGAGACTAATGAAATGAATTAGGAACATTTCCTTGAGTCTAAGTTCCTTTAACACACACACACACACACACACACACACACCCCTACCAAGCCTAACCATGAAGAAAATATAAGTAAACTTAAAAATGATGTAGTATAGACTTGTGCTTCCAAAAATGCACATATTGTTTCTTATTCTTGCTAAGTACAGCTAAAAACTCTGGATGTTATCTATAAAACAAATAAAAAGACCAAAAGTGGAAAAAAGGTGAATCAGCTCAAGACCTCGAGATCCCAATAAGTTGACTAAAAATCCTAGATTTTCTTATTGCCTCATGTATTGCTGAATGGATGTGGGATGCTAGCAGTCCAGAAATGTTGGATATAGACCAAAAAAATAAAAAAAAAAAGGCCCAAGAAAAATCTGTTCTCTGTAACCAAGGAGCAGGAGAAGGATAGCCTAGCAAGACAGAAAAGTTTTAAAAGTAACCACTCCACTTAAGGCACACTGCACAGAAAAGTCACCCAAATTAGCAAAGGCCAATTGGGGGACTTGGGTTTCACCATTTTCTGGCTGTACCAAAGCAGCCCCTCCTACTCCAGAGTCAGCAGAGGCAATATGGAGAGTAGTACCCATTGGCAAGGAGTCTGAACCGGAACCTTTGCACCATGAGTTCCTCCTTCCTTTCCCTGTTTCCTGTCTGAGGTCTACAAAAGCCTAGTAAGGAAACTATGCTTCTACTCTGCTGGGCAGTTCATCTGGCAAAGCATTGTCAGGGGGAGTCCTGCTGTCATAGAATAGAAGATGTAACTAAAATCCAGAGTCTTCTAACATCATATTCGCAATATCCAGGCTTCAATACAGAATCTGTCATACCAAGAACCAGGAAAGCGTCAACTTGAATTAGAAAAGACATTACATGATGACACTGAGATAACATGGACATTACAATTATCTGATAAGGGTTTCAGCATTGCTGAAAAGTTGAAGTCCAAAGTCTCCTCTGAGACTTAGAGCAAACTCTTAGCTGTTAGCCCCCTTAAAAATAAAAAAGAAATTTAGATATTGTGGTGAATTAACTAATGATCAGCCTGTAACACGCAGCTGAACTGAACCAGCATGGTTCTGTGGTGGAAGGCTCACCTGAGGGTTGTTGCCACTAATGTAAAAGGAGAACTGGAGGGGAAGATCCTGGTGCTGTTGATTCTTCTGGAGAAGCTTGTCGCTCTGGCTTTCCTGTTAAGAACTCAGCTGTTCTCATTGTTGGAGGAGCTTGGGTCCTCGCTTTCACTGAGGATGGCTGTTGTTCTTTTTGGGGGAGTTCTGGTCCTTACCTTGAGCGTCGCTTCCTGGCTCCAGTACAGATCCCTCAGCCTGCTGGCACAGATCCTTCATCCCACTGGTGCAGACTTTCTGGTTTCCACCACTGACCTTTGGGCATTCCCATTGCAGATCCTCGATGACTTGCATGGGACATTGTCTTGGGCTCTACGACTCCAGCTGGACTCATGGAGGACATTGCCATGGGCCCTAGGTCTTCAGCTGGACTTGTGCCGGACATTGCTGTGGGATTCAGGCCCTCAGCTGGATGCTTTGGGTCTCTAGTGTGTGGACAGATCTCCCACACTCTTTTGCATTTGACTCTGGGTGAATATTATAAAACAATCCTATAAATTATGTGTCCTGTATTAAATTGTTTCCCTTGTAAACCCTGACTATAATAGACACTGCTGACATACAATGGCATGGGGTAAACATTTCCATTCCAAAAGGGAGAAACAGGAGGACAGAAAGGAATCAGACCACAGTTCAGCAGGGCAAACATTAAATCCCATAGCTCCATATCCAGCATCTGGGGCAACCTGTTGCAACACTCGTGGCCTCTGTCTCGAGTTAGCTGTGCCCACTGTGAATGACTTTCCTCAGACGTTCCACATTCTTGGCTTCTTCACCCTCTTGGGGTCTCCACTGTATTTTTGCCTACATTTTCACAGCTCTGCTTTCTTGGGGGCAAACTGCGTGGCCTACCAGGCCTCCTGAAATCTAGGTGGAAGCCTCCCTGACCCACAGCTGTTGGCATTCTGCATGCCTATAAAACCAGTGTTATGTGGATGACACTAGCCTTAGTCACTTGGATCTTGGCTTCAGAGGTCTCTTGATTGCATGGATGGCAGAACTCTGTGAACCAAAGTACCTGGAAACAGATCTGCAGTGTGTCCCTTCTGGAGCAGGCCACATAGGGGCTCTCTTCTCACAGTCTTTCAAAGAAGCTTAGCCAGTGAAGGGTGTGGACTTGCTGATACCTGAGATGCACTGAAGGCATTTTCCCTATTGTCCTGATGCAAAGTGCTTGACTTTTTTTTTTTTTCTTTGTACAAGATTTATTAAATGTCTTTATGCAGCAGCCTCCATTTTCTGATACTGCTGCCAAGGACACCCTGTTATGCTGTAGGGACCGGCTGGGGCATGGCAGGTGGCTCTGGTTTCCCACCCTTCTGTTCTGAGATGGGAGTGGTGGGCAGGATCTCATCTGTGGGTTCCGCAGTGCTCACATGGTCAGGCAGAGGCTTCTTGGGGCCAAATTTACCACTTGGATCCCAGGGCAGCATGATCTTTACTTTGATACCCAGCACACCTAGAAGACAGTTACGACATAGCTGGGGTTTCACCAGCTGCTACACACAATGAACAGGATGGAAGAGAACAGTAGCTTACTAGATAGAGTGCTACTGGATCTGGTCCCTTCTCAGACAAATGCCTCTAAGTCAGTCAATAAGCAGGACACTTTTGCAAAAGGAACCCATGCCCAGCACCACAGAACATGGCACTGACATGGACCAAGAGCAGGATGTGACCTTTCTGACTCGTCATCGTGTCATCACCAAATTTGACTTCTTTTTAATGCTAGTCTTTTTAGCAGCCATGCTCTTCTTTACTTCAGTTTTGCTAGCTTTTCTTTTCTGGCAAAACTGCAGATTTTTCAAATGGTTTTTTCTTTTGCTCCTCATTCTCAGTGTAAGTCTGGCTGAAAGCAATCAGAAGTACTCATTCCACAGACTGAATATTGGGCTGTCTTGAAATTTTTTCCACCAGATCAATCTGCCACTCAATAATCTTGATAAAGTGATTGCTTGGGGGAGAGGGGACTGAAATTGGATCAAAAGGAAAAGCCTGAATTGACCAGAGTTACGGAAATGGTATGAGGACAGCTGCTTTTCCAGGTGAGTTTTACTGAGGAACCTAGCCTTAAAAAGCTCTTGGGGGCCCGTGAGATGGCTCAGCGGCATAAGCACTTGCCCGGCAAGCATGAGGTCCTGAGTTCGACTCCCAGAACCCACATAAAGGAGAAAAGGGGCTGGTGGTATCGCTTAGCGGCACAAGCGCTTGCTGGCAAGTGCGAGGTCCTGAGGTCGACTCCCGGTACCCACATTTAAAAAACTCTTAAAAGAACTCCATTTCAGTGTTTCCGTAATTGTTGGATACTACCATCTGATCACATTATTAAGATCTCAGAATTACCATGTTGAAATCACTGTTTTCATCTTTCTGCTTTTCCACTGTTGCTTTGTCAGTCTTACTTATTTTTGGTTGACTTGCCTTAGTTAACTTTACAGTGTTTTCACTTTTCTTATGTTCCCAGGTTCTTCTCCTTTCTCTACTTCTCTAGTCTCTTTACTGCTCTTTAGGGCCTTATGTCCTTTTCCAGTGTGAAAACAGAAGCCACTAAATACAATTCAGCCTCACTTTCCTAGCCCCAGTTAAATGCTTTCCAGTTGCATATAGTATAATGTTCACACTTTGAAAAAAGGAAATGTATTACAAATATTGCTCCTTTCACACTTACTTCCCTTTCAGTTTTGCAACCAATATAGTTATTTTTGTTGTTGTTTTTTTTAAATGTGGGTACCGGAGGTTGAACTCAGGACCTCGCGCTTGCGAGCAGGTGCTTGTGCCGCTGAGTGATATCACCGGCCCTTTTTTCCTTTTTATGTGAGTACCGGGAGTTGAACTCAGGACCTTGCACTTGCCAGGCAGGCGCTTATGCCGCTGAGCCATCTCACTGGCCCCCCATATAGTTTTTGCCACTCTGCACTATTGCACTCTTGTAATGTTATTTCTTGAAGTTTTTCTTCTTAACTCTGATAACTGTTGCTGTGCATTTCTTCTTCCCTTCTTTCCTTGTTCCCTTTTCTTCCTTTCCAAAAGAAAGCTTACATGTAGGTCTTACCTGGGTACTCTCCTTTGGTCACATCTTTCATTTTTATTTGTATGTAAATGAGAATGTGTGTGACTTAATGAGAATGTTTTCTATCTGGGTTAATAGTGTTACTACCCTTTCTGATGCACACACACTGGAATTTCTCTAGTTTTAGTTATTGTTTGTATATCCAGTTGGCTAGCAAATCTTGATTCTTTACAGTGCTTCTCAAGCCTGTCTTACTTCCGTTGACCTGCCTGTGTTCATTTACCTTGCCTAAGTCCTTAGATAGATCTTCATGGTCTGTGCTGCAGAAATAAACTCCTTGTGCCTCTGCAGCCTTATTTTTGGCAGTGGGTCCTTCCTAAAACCTGTTGGCTCAGCATGATGGGGTTTTCACACTTTTTTGACAGTTGGTGCCTTAGCCTCTGTTCCTCCCCCATCTCTTTCCTTTCCTCCTCCCCTCCTACACAGTGAATCTCAGAAAGATTCATAAGCAAAAGTCATCCCTTTTTTTCAGGCTGAATTCTTAGCTTCAGATGTTTCTGTGGCATTGCATTTATATCTTTTTTGATCTGTATTTCTGCTTTGCCTTAAACTTGAGTACTTGAGTGGCTCGTTTCTGCTACCTACTTTCCCTGTTCCTTGGCATCAAGAACATCTTTATTTCCTCTTCAGAGACTGCAACGTGCTTTGTTTTTTATCAGTTAATTGGCGGGGGGCTACATTTTCTTCTTACTAACCTCTAGTTTTTTGAAGACAGTGTGCCTAAAATTATTAAATTTTCGAGTTAAGAGTCAGCTTACCACTGATTTATTCCAAGATCAGTTTTATGAATGAGAAAGTATGCCCCCAAAATTTAATTGAATTCCATGGTATCACATCACTCAAGTAATTGGTGGCTTCTGACATATTCAGACTTCAGTTTCTGACTTTCAGAAGGAATGAGGTTGACGTGAGAACTTTGAAGAGTTTTCATTTTCTTTAGAGGATTTTACCCGAGGGTTTAAGTCTCCTGGTTTGCTCAGAACCTTTAAATTCCATGGTTTGCCTGGAGCTGCACAGGGGAGCAGGGATCCTCCATGAGCTGGAGTTGTTTTGGCGCACTTTCTAGTGTGGGTTCACAAGCAGAAAAGTGGCCTCTTTTTCTTCATTTTGTCCCGTAGAAGTAAGTCTCATTTCTCTTTCGCCCATCAGCGGCTGTCCTTTTGTTCATTACTTTGCCTGCAGCCCTTCTTCAAGACCTCCTTAATTGTTAGAAAATCATTTTTGTTTTCTGTAATGTCTTTTATAAACTTACATAGTGTCTGATGGTTGCATAGTTTTAAGAAAGCCAGGCTTGGTGATGCATGCCTGTAATCCCAGCCCTTGGGAGGCTGAGGCAGGAGGATCGCAGCTGTGAGTTCGAGGCCAGCCTGGGCTAAATAGTGAATTCAAAGCCAGCCTGAACGGCATAGCAAGACCTTGTCTAAAAAAAAAAAAAGAATACTGTAAGGAGAAGCATTTGTCTTCATTTTCATCTTTAGTTATCTGTAAAATCTGAATTTTCCTCAGCCAAATTAATTTATCACCACTTTATCCCCAACACTCTCTCAGTTCTCTGTTGTCTTTTATGGATTATAATTTACAATTCCCAAGAACATTTTTCTTATTATTGCTTTCATAAAGGAGAATTGGTACAATAAGAACTTTTTCTCAGAGTTTAACTCACTTTTTTCTCTTACCCACTAGATGGCTCAAGTGCACCGCACTGCAGCTCAGTCTGCCCTGTGGCTGCTTCACCTGTGCTTTCTTCTGCTGAGTACAGTACTCTTGCTTTCAAACTGTCTGGAGAGCCCTTATCTGCGCGCATTATTCTAGTGCTTTACATGTATGTGACGGCACATCTCCTCACATTTTCTGACTCAGCATAACCTTACATCAAAAGTAAAGACAGTGCATTGGAATACTTAGATGATTTTATTTTTTGTCTTGGACTGTTTTGGACTTGAATTCAGTTGCCAATAATCTGTATATAGATTGCCTCAAACTAGGCGTACAGTTATAGCTCATCCTTTTCTTCTTGACTGATAGTTACTTTGTATCATTCCTAGGATATGGTATTACTTCAGGAGTCTTTTTAAGGCACTAGGGACTATTTGCTTCTGTTCAGTAGTAATATTTACTATACGCGCTTGACACCCGACAGGTAGAGGGGGGAAACTGGATGAATAAACAAGCATGTTTATTCGTAGCAAACACACTGTATGGATATTTTTTTTCCTTGAGTTCGAAGCTAAATAGTGAAATGGCTAATGTATGGAATGGCTAACGGAAAGTATGTTTGTAACCATCCATGAGAACAGGTTTGTTTTTGACATTGTCTGAAACAAAAACATTTAAGCTGTATTCTTTAGAAATATTTTATGCTTAGTTGGGAATGGTAATACAGGCCTGTAATCCGGGATACTCAGGAGACTGATGCAGGAGGATCACAAGCTCAGGGCCGGCCTGGGCAGCCTGGTGAGAGCTTGTCTCAAAAAATAAATAAGAAGGACTTGAAATATAGCCTAGTAGTAGAGAGCTTGCCTAGCACGTGCAAGGCCCTGGGTTTGATCCCCACTACCCAAAAAAACAAAAAAACGTGTTTATGGTTGGAGATTATTTTGAGTTAAGTACAAAAGAGAGGAAACTAAGACTGGTTGAATGCTTATTTTCCAGTTTCTTACTTAAAAAGTGTTTATCTACGTTATTTTATTTGATTCTCCCAATAACCGGCAGATAAGTATAATATCTCCAATTTTACGGACGACGAAACTGAGGAATCAAGTGGCTTAAATAAATTTCCCAGGATCAAACAACTGGTAAGTGGAAAGGCAAAATGTTTGGACCCATCTCAGACCTGCTCTTAAAGTCTCTTTTCTAAGTATGTGCCTCCAAAAACAACCTGAGCCACTTTGTCATATAAAAGATTGCTGTCTATCTATCTAAAATAACTATTTCCTGAAACGAAGCTGTTTTTTTTTTTTTTTTTTAAATTTTTATTTTATTTATTTATTTATTTTTTTTGTGGGTACCGGGGGGTCGACCTCAGGACCTCGCGTGCCAACAGGCACCCGTGCCGCTGAGCGATATCACCGGCCCCTTTTTCGTATGTGGGATCCGGGAGTCGAACTCGGGCCCTCGCGCTTGCAAGGCAGGTGCTTACGCCGCTGAGCCATCTCACCGGCCCAACGAAGCTGTTTTTAATTCTTATATCAACTGGCATATCCTAAAGGCAGTAAACGCTAAACAAAGGAGTTTGGGAATTGATTTTTTTGTGTGTGTGTGGGTACTGGGGGTCGACCTCAGGACCTTGCGCGCCAGTAGGCGCCCGTGCCGTTGAGTGATATCACCAGCCCTTTTTTCGTATGTGGGTTCCGGGAGTCGAACTCGGGCCCTTGCGCTTGCCAGGCAGGCGCTTACGCTGCTGAGCCATGTCACCAGCCCTGGAAATTGATTTTTAAATATTATAGAGAAATTTGTTTCTGTCAAAATAGAGCAACCAATCATGCTCTTTGACAGAAGACCTTAAAATATTTTAAAAAACTCTGTAAAAATTTGTTCATCCAGAAAGATTTTTGCACCTAATAGTTAAGTCTTATCTTTCAGGTATACTGTTTTTATATGTTTAGTACCTATTGTAGTAACTCTGAATGATTTCTATCAGTTTGAAAATACAGTGTATGATTTAAGGAAAATGATAAATTATTAAGGTAAAAAATACACAAGTTTCTAACAATACTGTAACTAGATAACAATTTGTGTGTCTTCTTAAAATTGCCTTGATTTCTCTTGTTTAAAGGTCCTTGTAGCTCAGCTTTAAAGCAGGAAATACGGTTGTTACCCAATTTTCTTAAATAAGAGTAAAACAAAGTAAAAATAAAACAGTTTTAAAAAGCATTAGTGAAAGGGAGTATCTAATTTCTCTGAGGCTGTGGTATACTTCCTGGTTCTGTAGTCTTTGTCCTTTGTCACTGTATCTGAAAATACTAGGTACATATGCTTCAAAGTTGAGGTTTTGTCACAGCTATTAAAACAAAAATAATCATAACTGCTAACTGAACCATTGATGTCATTTTGTGTCACCACATTTAAGATGTCATCCTCCTGTGACTAAATTTATATCCCCCGTGCCACCTTACAATTATCCTCTGCAGTGAGAAGATACACTGACACTTTTATTCCTTCTTATGTATTACGAGTTGTTGACAGCATTAGCGTATTTATACAGTGTTGTTTTGTATGGAAATCCTAAAACAGTTCTTGATAACCAAGATAGTATCATCTATAAGGACTCATTTGTATATAAAGCCTTTTTGGCAGAGGTGTTTTAAAAAGTGTATTGAATTCCTGGCCATGTTATGTGTTGATAATTATGTAACCTGAATGATATTTGAGCTATAAGAAAGGAACTTTCTTTCAGTCGTCAATGAATGAGCATGTTTAATGAGTTATAATTGTGGCATGATGGATTAGGATTTGCTTAATCAGCTTCATCTAAACCTTAATAATTATATTTAGTCACTTCCTTATTTAGTAATGACAAGTTTCAATATATAGTCTTTGAATCAGCTAGCAAATATGCTCACAGATTTCCAAATGTCTTTGATGAGTAACGTCCATAAGAAATTGAAGGCAAATGAAAATACTTTATAATTATGCAGGGTATTTTTCCCCCTTTTTTTTGAATTTGAAGTAATCAGAAATGTCCTTATGTAATATGAAGAGAATCTCTGTGTATATTTAATGTTTAACCTGGTGTAACTTTCTGTTAGTTGAAAATTAAGTTTATAGAAAATGAGTGTGTGTGTGTGTGTGTGTGTGTGTGTGTATAATATATGTAATTTAAGTACCTTTGTCTTATAAGTACCATTGTTTTGTTAATTTGAATTTTTTTTTAACTGTGCTCCACGGGGGAAAAGGGGTGACTTTTATTGTGTTGCAGTATGCATTGCTTATGTATAAACATAAATTTCACAAATATCCTTATCACATGGTCTGCATTCTGATACTTCCTTTTCTGTTTGATTTTTTTAAGAAATTTGAATCCACTAAGTTGACTTCATGGTCTATCAGTGGTTTGGGACTCAGTTTGGAAAACACTGCCATATAGGATTGAAAAGTAAGTTTTTTACTCTAAGTATTAGCAACAGACTATTCTAAAACAGTTTGTATATTTGAAAACCTTTATGGTAGTTCAGTAGCAGAAAAAAAAAAAATAAATCCTTCCTTTCTTGAATCCTTCCTGCTATGTAATCACCAAATGTTATTTGACTTTTGTTTTCTGAAATTTAACTGAATGCTTAGAAGGTATTAGACCAAGAACTATTTGAAATATCAGGCTGACAAAGAAAACTCCAGTATTGATTGAGATACCGTGGTTGTCTGTGTACCCTTAAAATTAAGGCAGTTAATAGAAGATAAGTTTCAAGTTGTTTTTGAAGGGTGTTAACAGAACACAGCATTGATTGTTGGTAATGAGAACATTCTAAATACGAAAAGTCTGTGCAAATACAGTTTTATTATGTGTAAGTGTCCACTACTACTATGAAAAATATTGTGAACATCAATAACTTCGTTGCTTCATTTATGTTGAATGACTTTGCATAGCTAAGAAACTTGGTATTTCTTGGTTGACAAAAAAGTTTGGTTAGATCAATTTTAGTACAGTATGAAAGACAACTAAGTGTCATGAGGGGTATGAATGAAATTCAGTGAAAAGTATTATTTCCTAACCTTAGGTGACGATAATTTGAACACTTGGAAATGGTAGAGAAGGGCATTTCATATAAGGAGAACAGAAGCATGAAGGAAGAAAAGTTTGATCTGTTCAAGAGATTTTAAATAATAGCTGGATGGATTTTGTTTTTGAGCAGAGGAATCAATTGTGAAGAAGTTGTTGAAATAGTTCAGAGAAGAAATGAATTTGAAATAGGGGAGTGTCTCTGAAAATAGAAAAGGCAACTTGCCGGTACATTCAAGTAAAATCCGCACAACTAGTTTATTGAGAAATACTAATTCTGGGATCTGAGCTTGGAACAAAAGATATGCTCTTTGCCCTTGCATCATTTTTAGTGTAGGCTGATCAGGAGAATGTGAATACTGGAGAAAAGTCAGGGATGCCCTGGGGAGTGGCTGGCAGCTCAACCTGAAGCCTCCGGAGTGAGAAGGTCACTAGGAAAAGTGAGCAGGGAAGTGTGTTGCAGACGAAACAAGACAAAACCAAACCAACCTGTGCTGGCATGAAGGAAAGAGAGATTGGGGTACACTAAAAACACTTCACTGTGACTGGAATCCATGGAATTGGATTGGGGGAGGATCTGGTAAAAGGGAAGGCCAGGGGCAAATCATCCAAAGCCCTAGAATTCTTAATGAAGGTTTAGGCAGCAGGAACCATGATAGAATTTTAAGCAAGGGAGATTCAGAACCAAATTTAAATTTTAGAAGGATTAATAAACTTAAACAAAAGCATGTAGAGTAATCCAGTGAAGCCCAGAATATGCAGTGGTAGGAAGTGCAGCTGGACCAGACAGTTTTGGAATCAGCCACGGTTATCAGTTAACATCAGGTACTCCTGCACTTTCCTGTGCGACATGTCCTTCTCTTAACAACAGAGCCAACTCACAGTCTTTTGGTTTCACTGATACTTCAAATCCCCTGGAGAGAGTCTAACTGGCTTCTTAAGTAACTTGTCTACCCTCGGTCTAATCAGCTGTGGTTGAAGGATGGGGCCATATAGCAGAAACATAACTGCTTCTGACTCTACCTCTCTCGAAGTAAGGCGGCGAAGTGAGTTATGGGCTGGGCTGATTTCTTAGAATGAGCAAACTTTGGAAGATCATTCTGGCTGCAAAATGAAGAATTGGGACCAGAAAGATTAGAGGCAGGGAACCCCTTTAGGAGAATACAGTAACCTAGGTGACAGATAATGTTGGCCTGAATTAGAGTGGTGAACAAGAAGAGAACAGGTTTGTGGCACATAAAGCCTGACATTCCAGAATCGCATGGTAGATTGGATGTGGGAGAATGAGGAGTCAAGGCTGATGTCTGTGTTTCTGGCTTGAATAACTGATTGGATGTTGATGGCAGTTCCTGAGGTGCAAGAGCACAGGAAAAGCAGGAAGCAAATTTGAGGGATGGTGGGGGAAAGGAACCTACCAGGGAGACTGGGAAGGAACAGAAAGGAGTAATAAAAATCAGTAGCATGTAGTATTTTTGTTTTGTTTCGTTTTTGGTGCTGGGAATCGAACTCACGACTTCACGCTTGCCAGCCAAGCGCTGTGCCACTGACCTATATCCCTGGCCCAGCACGTAGTGTTTTTGGAAACCCAAGGAAAGAGTGTTTCAGGCAAAAGAATGTGATTGACAGTATCAATCAGATACTGCTGAGCTGCATGAAGAGTAAAGTTCTGTTGAGTATTGCAACAAGGGGCTGGATGATGACCTTCATGAATGGGTTTATTTGGCTTGGTGACATCAGTATTGATTATTGTGAGGGAGGCAAAGAAATTATCTTAGTTACTTTTCTTGTTGCTGAGACAAAATATCTGACACCCAAAGTTAAAGGAGGGAGGGTTTATTTTGGCCCATGGTTTGTAGGGGTTTTGGTCCATAGGTGGCTGGTTCCAAGGCCAGGGTAGCATGGCAGAGGGGCATCACAAAGGAGAAACAGTTCTTGGTGAAGCAGGGCAGGCAGAAGGGAGGAAGCAGCAAGTGACCACAGCAGCCCTCTTTCTGTCCCTTATGTTTTATCTGGGCTACCTGCCCTGTGGGCAGGTAACACTCACACCCAGGGTTGGGCACTCTTAATCTTACCCAGAACTATGGGGAAACCAATCAGTAGGCTAATTTAGTGATCACATACCCTTGATCCCAGCATCACACACTCCAGATCCAGCCACCTCTGAAAAGCCCCAGCTATGACTGCATGAGGCTTTGGGGGGACATCCAGATACAAGCCATAACAGAGATCAAAGTAGCAAATACACTATATAACCAGTTTTGCTGTGAGGGGAAGGAGAGAGGGCCCATGGCTAAGATTGTGATGGCAATCAAGTTGAATTTTTAAGATTTTTTTTTTTTAAGTGAGAGAAGGAATGATAATCAGTTGAGCAGGATCTGGAGAGTTATTCAGAGCACTATTACATTGTAATGGTGAAGAATAAAGTATGTTGTGCCAGGTCTGGTAGTGCACCCCTTTTATCCCGGCACTTGGCAGGCTGAGGCAGGAAGATCGTGAGCTGGAGACCAGCCTAGGATACATAGCAAGTTTAAAGACCAGCGTGGGCTACACAGTGAGACCCTGTCTCAAAAAAAAAAAAAAAGTTTATGGAAACTGGCTTAGTGAATGGAAGCTGAGGTATTTCCTGATTTTTATTTTCTCTGGAAAGGGGTTGCAGTTACCTACAAATAAAATAAATTGCAGATTTAAGGAACAGGGTGATGCTTTGAAATAATCCTGTAGAAATTAGAGAAGGTAGCAGACTAGGAAATATAAGATGTTTTCCCTAGCTTAGATTGGAGGCCTTGAATCCAAAAAGCAACACCAATATGCACCATTGTGTTTGTATTGTTCAGCAGTCTACTATAGGCTCAAGAGGAGGAGACACCTAGTTGGGCCCATGATATTGATGTAATGGTGGCCTAACAGATGGATCATAGAATATAAAGTTAAAAAGAGAGGACGAATGGGAAATGAGTGGTTAAAGGCCTGTGGTCTTGAAGTGCAAAGCGAGAATAACTCCGTATGAGGACCAGTCCTAAAATGAGAGTGACGCTAAAGGAGAACAAACCAGAAGCTTCCTGAGAGGTTTCCAGCCTGCATTACTGAAGAATGATGTTTCCCATAGAAGAGATAGACATGGAAGGAAAAGCAGGTTAGTTTTGGAGGGAAGAAAAGTTGGATTTTCAGTATTTCAAGTTTGAGTACTATTGGAACATCTTACTGAGATGATCAAGAGACTGTGACAGTATAGGAGAGGGGTCAGGGAAACAAAATTGGGAGATCATAATTGAAGCTGTGAATTTACTAAGCAATATAAAGTGATTAGATCCTCTTTGGTACATTTAAGAGTGGGAAGTAGAAGTAATCAGAGAAAAGGTGTTTACAAGTGTTTAGCAATTTGCAGAGAAACTTGGGAGAGGTTACAAAAGTTCGCTGAGTAGCCCACTGGATGGGGAACTTCTGGGTGGCTCTCCAGAGGACTCAGGAGACATTGTCAAGGTTTAGAGTAATCTTGGCTTTTTGGCAGTATGTTTATTACCAGTGATTATGTAGGAGCGTTTTATTTTATTATTATTTTTTTTATGTGGGTACCGGGAGTCGACCTCAGGACCTCGCGCCTGCCAGCAAGCGCTTATGCCGCTGAGTGATATCACCGTCCCTTTTTTTCCTTTATGTGGGTGCCGGGAGTCAAACTCAGGACCTTGCGCTTGTCGGGCAGGCGTTTATGCCGCTTAGTTATCTCACCAGCCCTAGATGTGATTTTTTAAAAATCTCCCCAGTATACTGACATTTTTAAAATAATTTTACTAGCTTCTTTATAAAAAGGTATTAGCTGTGTTCTGGCTTTCTGAAATGGAGTATACTGGCCATTTAGTTTCTTAATACCTCAGGAAGGTCGTAGTTACTACTCAGGGGTATAACAAGGCTGAAGCGTTTGGAGTGCTGTTAGGACCACTTGATCTGATACTGAGTGGTTCCAGTGTGCCACTTTCTTCCTCACTTGTTGCATTAAGTTATTTGACATTGTTATTCAAGGATTTTTCTCCATGGTGGTGATCATAGTGTGATGTTTGTATTATTGAAAGCTCTAAAAGGTTTGCCATCACTGATCTTTTTCCTTCAAAGTACTTTACTGTGTTGTAATTTAAAATTGATGAGGGCCGGTGAGATGGCTCAGCGGCTTAAGCGCCTGCCCGGCAAGCGCGAGGGCCTGAGTTCGACTCCCGGAACCCACATACGAAAAAGGGGCCGGTGATATCGCTCAGCGGCACGGGCGCCTGCTGGCGCGCGAGGTCCTGAGGTCGTTCCCCCGGTACCCACCAAAAAAAAAAAATAATAAATAAATAAATAAATAAAATTGATGGTATATATGAGGAGGATATAGGGGGAAAAAAGTTTCTATTATACTCTTACAACACAAAATAATTCTGTGGACTCTAGTCACCAAAACGTATGAAGATTCCTCCTTACCAGCCGCCAAATCTAAAGATTCTCTAGTGGAAACTATCCAGGTGTCCTCTAATTCAGTTCAGCTCTTACACTGTCTGCCTAGAGGTAGCCTCAAATCCCATAGGTCAGTGATGGGATCGATTAATTTTCTAGAATCGCTTACAGAATTCAGATAAAAACTTCACTTACATTTACTCTTATATTTTAAAGGCATTTACAGAGAATACAGAATACAGATAACAGCCCAGTGGAAGAGATTCATAAGGCAGTGTGTGGGAGAAGGGGTGTAGAGCATCCATGCTCTTTCCAGGCACACTGCCTCTGGGAGCTTGCATTTCAGCCATCTGGAAGCCCCCAGAATTCAGCCCTTTTGGCTTTTTCTGGAAACTTTATGACATAAGCATAATTGATTAAATCATTGGACATCAGTTTCCCAGCACTTCGCTCGACTCTTTCAACTCTATCCCCTTTGAGATAGTTTGAGCCATTTAATCACTGGGTGGTTCTCCCTGGCAGTAGTCATCCAGAGGTTATCTGAGAGCCCCTATCTGTTATTAGCTCACTACCAAGCAATACACTGTACCCACTTTGGAGAGTCAAGGATTTTAGAGGAGTTTTATGCCAGGAAGTAGGGACAAGACCAAATGTATTTTTCACAGTTTCACAGTACAAATTAATACACTTAACACTTAATTGGCACTATTGACATTTGTAAATGCAAACCACCAAACCCCAAGTCATTTTATCATTTCTTTTGGACACTCATGTTATTTTTAAATTGTCTTTAAATGTTGTTACTTAGTTACTGCTCTTGTTGCTAAGGAAAAATACCTGACACCCAAAGTTAAAGGAAGAAAGGTTTTTTGTAGCTCACAGTTTGTAGAGGTTTCAGTCCATAGATGACTGGCTCTTAGGCAGAGTGGCGTGGCAGAGGGACATCACAAAGGAGAAATAGTTCATGGCAGGGCGAAGGCAGCAAAAGCAGCAAGCAATAAGCAACAACAGCAGCCCTCTTTCTGTCCCTTATATTCTATCTGGGCTGCCTGCCCCAGGGCGGGTACCACTCACCCAGAGTGGAACACCCTTAATCCTAGCATTGCACCATGAATCAATTTCAGCATCACACACTCTAGATCCAACCACCTCTGAAAATCTCCACCTATGAACACATGAGGCTTTGGGGAGGGGGGAGACATCTAGATACAAGCCATAGCCAATGTCATGAGCTTTTCCCATTTGTATTTAATTTACTCCTGAAAGTTTTAAATCTCCTCTGGAGGGGGGTCAAGAATCAGAGGAGAACCTCTTTTTTTGTGACATCTAGTAGGCAGTCTGGTGCATGAAGATGAAGCTGGATGTCTCCTTCACAGCCACTGGCTGTAAGAAATTCATTAAACAACAAATACAAACTATGCTTTTGAAGAGAAACTCATGGCCACAATTGCTGCTGATGCTCTGGGTAAAGAATGGAAGTGTTTTGTAGTCCCTATTGGTGTGGGAATGGCAAACAAGGTTGTTTGACACCCATGAAGCAGGTATCTTGACACAGGAGTAGCAGGTATGCCTGCTGCTAAGGGACATTCCTGTTACAGGACAGAGAGATGGACAGAGAAAGCAGAAATCTATTCAGAGTTACACTGTGGATTCTATTCTGAGCATTCTCAACTTAGTGTGTAAAAAAAGAGAGGGGGGTGGATATTTCTGGACTGATGCTACTGTGCCTTGTCAGCCTGGGGTCTGGCGAGCTAGCAGAATCTACAGGTGTTCCAGTCTTTCCAAAGGAGATGCTGTCCACCAGTATGTTGTCAGAAAGCCCTTCATAAACAAGGACCAAAATCCAGGACCAAAGCACCCAAGATTCGGTTTGAGTTTTGCATCACAAACACCAGTGTTTGGGTCTGAAGAAGGAGCCTACTAAGAAAAATAAGGAAGAGACTGCAGAATATGCTAAACTTTTATCCAAAAGAGTGAAGAAAGTAAAAGAAAAATGTCAGGAATAGACTGCCAAAAAAAATAAAGGCTTGTTCTCTGAGAGTTTTTACTTCTCAGTTGGAGTCCACTCAAAAATGAGATTTTTTTTTTTTTTTTTTTGCTAGGTGTGGTGGCTCATATCTATGCTCCCAGCACTGAGGCATCTGAGGCAGGAGGATCATTGTGAGTTTGAGGCCATCCTGAGCTACATAGCAGGGCCCTGCCTTTAAAAAAAAAAATTAAGGTAACAAATAAGATCAGACCTCAAAAAAGAGAGAAGAAATACTTAATATCTGGTGCAGATTTATATATTTTAAAAAACCAGTGTGTTTTTAAATTTCTGGCCTTTGTCATTAGTTAAAAAAACAAAAGGTTTTGATAGCCCAACCTATAGGCCTTACCCTATGAAGGGCAACTTGAAAATGAGACAGAGCATAACACTGAAGCTGTTTCTGAGTGATTGATAATAGGTTTGTAGCTAGAAAATTACATTTTGTACTAATCTTGCAAGTCTTCAACTTAGATTTGTCATATCTGGTTATCACGGTCAAGTGGAAGCACTGTTTTTCTCCCCATCTTGCTGAGCTTTCAGGTTCTGAAACATGTTATAATTTACTCTGAAATTCAGTGATTATTTTTTTTTCCTGCTAGGAGCAGGCACATTTAATTACAGAAAGCTATTTGTCATGGAATCATTTTCTTCTAACACCTACGTAGCACTTTTTAAAATTCTGATCATGATTATATTGCTGGCAAGATAAACTAGTGGTAATTATATGTGGAATTAACTAATACGAATACAATTATAAGATGCATCTGGGACACTTCTTATTTACTATTCTTGATTTGTGGTTTTAAGAAGTGTCTCGGGTGATGGTTGAATGTGATCAACATTTTATGAGACTTGAGAATTGGACTAGTAAGATACTTGGCAAAAGTTACTGTTAGGAAGTATCAGACATTTCAGTCTAACTCCAGAAACGAGTTATTTTCTGTAACCAGTTGTTTTTTTTTTTTTTTTTTTTTTTTTTTGGATAGTGTGAAGATTTAACCCAACTTTGTACATAGTACAAAAGTTCCTTTAAAACTAAACATTCTTTTTGGTATAAAAACTCAAACAAGTTTTATAGGAATTTATGAATATGAATTTTTGTTAAATTTATAATTAAAATACCTTTTGCATACCTCAGAATATAGTATGTTCTTACAATTGCTCATTGAACGTCATTGAGAGAATGTGACATTGCTTTTTAACAACCAGTGTTAATAATCTAGATACAGTTGTGCATCCTAGATTCAGCTTCCTAGTATTTTGAGATTTTTGCATTTTGATTACAAAGTAATTTTAAACATTTAGCTATCAGTTAACTAAATTGTTATGGTGACAGCATACCCATGTTGTGATACTCTATTACTAAAAGTCTGTTATTCTTGTTTTTAAAAAAGCCAAAAACATGTCCTTACTGTCCCACTGAAGATGCTACTGCAAAGTTCTGAGATCTTTATACAAATAGTATGAATGTCTGAATAAAGTCTTGGAAGTGAGTTCTAAGGCTCAGTGATTTCATGTGGCTACCACTAAATACTTAGTTAAAGGCATCCTCCTCAAACTAAAAATTGTGAAGGTACACCTGCCTAAACATCATTTTGTGATGTAATGTAATAAAACTAGTCAACTAAGTGCAATTAGGAGTTAACTTTATTTTACAAATAGATCTTATAGAACTCCATTGCAGAAGTACACACCAGGCCTTTTTCCTGCCTTTGTGGGTAGGGGCCAGATTCTCTGTACAAGAAAGGGCAAACTAGATATGGTCGAGCACCTAGTGGAAAGAACCTGTGATAGCCAGAGCACCAAGGTTCTCTCTTGGCTATAATACTTTCTGTATTCATGGGCAATGAAAGAAGTGTGCAGGCTGGGAGTGGTGGCTCACACCTGTAATCCCAGGATGCAGGAGGCAGAGGCAGGAGGATCGTTGTGAGTTTGAGACCAGCCTGGCCTACATATTGAGTTCAAGCCAGCCTGAACTACATAGCAAGACCCTGTCCCAAAACAAAACAAACAGAAAGAAATATACTAACTATATAGAAAGTTATGAGATTTACTTTCTATGGGCTCTATGGGAGTAGGACCCTAATCTCTTCCTTGTAAGATAGTAATACAGAAAATGGAGGAGATGGAAGAATCTCAATTTAGAGGAGCATTATCTAGAAAGACCTTAAATAAATTCTTTTAAGATTCTGACCTCTTCCTGAAAGCTTTGTTATTTTAATGTTTATGGTAGTGACATTTCATTTTACATGAATTTAACTTTTAAACTTTTAGATGTTATGTGTCTTGTAGACAAAATGGTGGTTTAAAAAATACAGATAATTCTCCCCATCCCAGAGAACACATGCCCTTACAAATGGGAATATATTGTTCTCAGTACTATGTCTCCCATAGCTGAAGTATCTTAGTGTGGTCCTAGTTTAAATAGAGCTGTGCCCCTAAAATGTTACTGTATGTTATGATTTAAGGAATTTTGGGGGGTAATTTGGCTATGCTAGTTTTTTGAATTGTTAGCAATGCTGGAAACTTGTGTCTCTGGGGTTAGAATCTTAAAGATAGTGTGTAAGGCCATAATCAGAATCACCCTTGTAAATTCCCTGATTCATAAAAGTCAGTATAAATATTTTGAGTACACACTCTTGAACATTAATTCTTATGCATATTGAAATTGGAGAGTCACCAAGCTAGGCTAAAAGGCAAAAGGAATGTATACAGTTACGTGTACATTCATTCAGCTTTAAAGATGGCGGATAAGTAGAGAATTCTGAAATGTTCCTTCTTGCCTGCTGGTTTTACTTCATTTTGTTTTAACAAGTTTCTGAAGTCTCAAAACTAATAGTTTATTTTTGGTGGGGATTATAGGAGCTCGTGGAGCTTCACCTTTCTGTGAGATAGCTTCATGGTTAACCATTACAGAGATGCTGAAAATGCCTTTGACAAAATTCAACACCTCTTCATGAATTAAAAAAAAAAACCCTGATGAAAATAGAAATAGACCTTACTTCAAACTGATAAAGCTATATATGACGGTCCCACAGCCAACATCATCCTGGGGGAAAACTAAACATGTTTTCTCTAATATCAGGAATGAGACAAGCATGTCCCCTCTCACCACTCTGTTCAATATGCTTGAACTTTAGTGAGAGCTGTGAGGTGAGAGAAAGAGAAAAAGGGATATGAATAGGGAAGGAAGAAGTCAGATTATTCATATTTGCAGATGATACTATTCTTTATATAGAAGGACCCCCCCCCCCAGAAAACTTATCAGACTTAGGTCTGATAAGTTCAGCAAAGTGGCAGGATACAAAATCAACATACAAAAATCAGTAGCATACATGTGCATCAATAATGAACCCAAAGAAAAAAATTAGAAAAATAAATCCATTTGTAACAACTTTAAAAAAAAAAATCAGGTACCTAGCAATCAGTCTAACTGAAGAGGTGAAAGACCTCTAACGAAAATTATAGAACTCTGAAGAAAAAAAATGGAGTGGACATTAGAAATGAAAAGATAAGCCAGGTGTGTTGGCACATGCCTATAATCTCAGTACTCTGGGAGGCTGAGGCAGGAGGATCTGAAGTTCAAGCCCAGCCTGTAAATTTAAGGACTCACTGTCTCAAAAATATTTTTGAAAGGTCTAGGGATATAGATTAGTGCAAAGGCCCTGAGTTTACTTCCGGGGGGTGGGGGGAGGGAGGAAAAGCCATCTCTTGTTCTTGGATTGGCAAAATTAATGTTGTTAAAGTGGCCATATTACCAAAAGAGATCAGTAGATTCAATACAGTCCCTATTAAAATACTGAGAGCATTTTTCATAGAACTAGAAAAAATCCTGAAATTCACATTAAACTGGAAAATACTCAAAATAACCAAAGCAATCCTAAGCAAAACAGGCATCACAGTATACTTGATTTCAAAACTCTAGGTACAAAACAGCATGGTACTGGCACAAAAATAGATTCATTAACAGTGGGATAGAACAGAAGACATAGAAACAACCCCATACTCTTCCAGCCATGTGATGGTTTGGTCCTTCAGTAGCATCACTTTTGAGAAGACCTACTTTGCATCTCAATTAAACGGAGCGAAGGGGGAGATATTTTTCAAATGAGTGGGAAAGAAGGAAGTAATCTGCCCCTATAGGTTTGTGGTTGCAGTGGGAATCAATGTAAAGATTCCTGAAGGGGGCAAATATGGGGGGAATTTACTGGGAACTTACTAATCAGTCATCTTTCTAGAAGGCTTTTCTAGCACTTCTTCTCACTTTTAAAGATAGCTCACACTCTTGCCGTCATTTGTGTGTTCTGTGTACAATCTTCATGATGATATCATAAAATAATTTTCTTTTAAAAGTAATGCGCCCTAGGCAAAAATAGGGATAGAATCCTGGTGTTCTTAGTTTGGGTTTCTGGTTTCTTAAGAGTGGGAGTAGGATTCTGCTTTCTCAGTGACAGCAGTGACTGAAACGTGTTCAGGCAGTCCCACTAGAGCCCAAGAGCTGGCTGGTCATCTTGCTTTGCCATGGAGGACTGAACCACACAGCCCAAGATGGGTGCTGCCTTCACACCATACAGATCAGTCTTAGGGAAAGAAGAAAACACATGTAGAGAAAGAGATGTAAATGGCTAGTCAGCCATAGCTTACATTTTGGAAAGGATGAAGAGAGGATGACCCCAGATTGTACCCTATGGTTGAAATATAATTAAAAAAATAAGCTTTGAAAAATACACAGAATTGGAATAGATGAGATGTGATCTAGAGGCCAGTTGAGAGCTTGTAAGGAATGATGTGAAGTGTAGGCTTATTATACTTACAGTGAAACAGTGGCCTGGTTCAGGTGAGAGGCCAAGAAACTCTTACTATATTCTGGAAGTAGTCAGACGTTAGGCCCACTCTCTGCAGAGCTGTTATCCTAAGGGTTATTGTCTGCCTGCTGAGGAAGCAGCCGTAGTTGTTCTTAGCACGAGTGGGTGTTGTCACATGTGGTTCTGCCATGTTGGCCATAACATGAGATCAGGGCAAGCTTCTGGCCTGAGGCTAGGGCATACAAAGTGGCCTGGAATGGAGACTGCGTAACCAGCGATAATGAAGGTTAGTCATATTCTTTCTTTCCTGTGCATTACTCCTGGAGAGGAGGAGAGTGACAGGTAATTCACAATGGGAACTTAAAGTTACGGTTTGTTCACTGGTTTATTCATTCATTCACGACCTTTTTGAATACCTCTTTGCCAGGTACTCTTTGAGATTGCTGATTTCTTCATGAACAGAATAAAGTTCATGCTGTCATGGTACTTGTGTTTCAGTGAAGCAGCCTGAAGTAGAAGTCAGTAGTGAGAAGTGCCGTGAAGAAAAATGAAGCAGGTTGGGCCAAGAGAGTGGATTAAAAGGTACCATTTTAGATAGCTGAGAGCCTAGAGATTTATTGTAAGGAAGTGGCTTACGTGATCTTGGAGGCTGACGAGACCCCAGGCCTGCATTTGGCCAAGCCGGAGACGCAGGATTGCTGGTGGTATAGTTCCAATCTGAGTCCAAAGGCCCAGGAACTAAGAGACCCAGTGGCATGGCTCCAGATGCAAACCAGCAGGCTCGAGACTCAGCAAGAGCCTGTGTTTCAGTTTGAGTCCAAAGACAGGGAAAGACCAATGAACGTCCGTCCCCTCAAGGTAGTCAGGCCACGGGAGTTCCCTCTTACTCTCAGGAGAATCAGCCTTTTTGTTCTGTTCAGGCCTTCAACTGATTCGATGAGACCCTTCCACATTACAGAGTCTGTCAATTTAAATGTTCGAGTCATCCGGAAGCACCCTTACAGAAACACCCATAATAATGTTTTAACAAATATCTGGGCATATGGTGTCCGAGGGAAATTAATAGATAATTTTAACTGCCCCAGAGAGGGTTAGTTGGTAGACCTAGAATCATGATATCTAAAGATAGACAGGCTGAGTTTACCCCAGTGGCTTTTTGCCAGGATTACTTGATGATTGAAGTTGTCTTGATTTCTGAACCTTGCTTCATTGCCGGAATTATTTTCTAGTGTCTGTGGGCTGGCCATGTGGCAGTATTGAATACACTCTCCACCCGAAGTACCTCTTATGTACAATAACTGTTGCGCTTAGCTTGCTTTTGTCTCAGTTCAGGCTTGCCAGATGGACCATAAGACCTGTTCCTTATGTAGACATCACAGAACTCAATCTCGAGTCATAGAAACCTAATGTGTAATCTCTTTTTCTTCTAGTGTTTAAGGACAGCACTGGTGAAAATAAACCAATTTATTAAATAATTTGTGACTTTAAAAACTGTACATTCTTGCTTAACTTTTTAAAACATTTATTAAATTCTAACTCTTTGAAGAGCCAGAATGTTTTGGAAATCTTAAGATGTCAGAGATATAGCCCTTGGCCCCACAAAGACCATAGTCTGGTATGAAATCAGCAAAGCTGCAAAAGTACGTATTCAACAAGATAATTTTAAATAAGAATTTAAGTTCAAGAGAATTTTAAATGAGAATTTAGTTTTAGGGAAAAAAGCTTTATGAAAATCATAATCTGTACAGATTTTTTAAAATATTTCATGAAAGGGAAATGCATCATTTGGATGCAAGAGTGTTTTAGAGAATGATAATTTAGCCATGTTGACATGAGTGTAGTGTTCCTGCCATAGAAGTACCAAGAGGAGGAATTTGAAAGCCAGAGCTGAATCTTCATATTCTCATAGCATTTAATTTTATATTAATAACCCCAAGCCTCAGTTTACTCATATATTAAATGGGATAATAATGCCTGCTGTTTCATTTATGCTTTAACGAGTCACATCTAAATTCTATAACCAGCCTTTCTTTGTTCTAAGTCTTTAAGCAGCCTTCCTAAGTAGGAAAATGAATCATCAGACTCTGTACTATTTCCTCCTCATATGTACTCTTGCTGTTCCAGCTTTGTGATTGTAAAACAGTATACCAAAGGCATTCTCCATAAATCTCACCAGTACAGAATCCTTAATGCCCTTATTTTGGGAATTGTTCTATTGTTTTCTTTTGTTGTCTTTGCTAAAGTTCTCTAAATAAGTAGCTATACCAATTTTTCTCTATTTCTAATCTTTCTCTAATTGTTCATTAAATGTGAATGTTCACAATGCTAAATCTTAGGTATTTTTGTCTTAACTGCTACACTTTTCGAGGAATTTAATGCTCCCTCATTGCTTCACAAATGACAACTCCCAAAGTATCTTTCTCCTAGATCTCTGAGGTTCATTTCTGTATCTGGTTACCAACTTGATGTTGCCCGTGGATGTCACAGATGTCTCAAACACACGTTCTCTTTTTCCTCCATATCTTCTCTGCCTCCAGATCTATTATATTTAGACTCAGTATTTGTGAAGGACTCAAATCCTTACTCTACCCCTTACTAATTCTGTAAACATAGGCGTATGTAAGGTAACATCAGACAAAATGAGAATATGGGACTTTACCCTTCTAGCCAAGATGAGGTAACAGACTAGATTACCCTCTGGCCATAAACAAGTAGAAAACCCTTAGAGAGCTGTTAAGAAGATTAATAGTATTTCTTTTTTTTTTTTTTTTTTTTTTGTGGGTACTGGGGGGTCGACCTCAGGACCTTGCGCGCCAGTAGGCGCCCGTGCCACTGAGCGATATCACTGGCTCCTTTTTTGTATGTGGGTTCCGGGAGTCGAACTCGGGCCCTCGCGCTTGCCGGGCAGGCGCTTAAGCCACTGAACCATCTCACCGGCCCTATTAATAGTATTTCTAAAGCACTTCCAACAGTATCCCACATAACGGAAGCTTTTTGTAAGCACTTGTTTTTGTTATTAAATATGGATATGATGATTTTTTAAACGTTGTAGAATGAAGTTCTGAAAGGGTAAATTGTAATATTAAGTGTTTATATTATAAAAAGCAGCTTTGAAATCAGTACTCTGAAATTTCCATTTTAAGAAACAGAAGAACAGGGCCGGTGAGATGGCTCAGCGGCTTAAGCGCCTGCCCGGCAAGCGTGAGGGCCCGAGTTCGACTCCCGGATCCCACATACAAAAAAGGGCTGGTGATATCGCTCAGCGGCACGGGCGCCTGCTGGCGCGCGAGGTCCTGAGGTCGACCCCCTGGTACCCACAGGAAAAAAAAAAAAAAAAGAAAGAAACAGAAGAACAAGCACTAAACAAGCAAAAAGAAGGAAGAAGGGAAACTAAGGAAATAGAAAAGTGCAAAAGAATAAAAATGAAATTAATTAAAAATTAAAATTAAAATTAGATAGAATGAGTCCTTGAAAAACACAGTTACCAAAGTTGACTTCAGAAGAAAAGGTATCTAGTGTGAGAAGCTGAAAGAGCAAATAATATCCAAAATGTACAATAGATATTGTAAAACGGGAAGAAACTGTTCAAAAGGAAAAGAAACTGGGATGGGGGAATGGAGAAAAGGAAGAGAAAAGCAAAAAAAAAAAAAATTATATATATATATATATATATATATATATATATATATATAAAAGATAGTTAAGATAGAAACACTACTAATTTCTCTTAGTTCATTGAAAAGAAAGGTTTATGCTGATACTGTTTGGACAATTGAATTTTGGTATCTTGTATTCTAAGTAAAGATAACAATACACAATGTATTAACCATTGTTACCCTCCTATTATGTTGTTTTGAAATTTTGTTCTATTTTTTTTGCTCTTTAAAATAAAAAAAAATAATAAAAAGAAGAAGAAAAGGTAACTTGAACAGCAAATTTCATGTCTATGGAAGAATTTAAATTTGTAATTGGCTGGGGATGTAGTGGCAAGCACGAGGCCCAGAGTTCAATTCCCAGTACCAAAAAAAAAAAAAAAAATTTGTGTAATTAAATCTTTACCTCAGAAAAACTCATCCTAGAACACTTCACTGAGTTATTCTATGAGACTTTTAAGGATGAAATTACATCAGTTGTATACAAATTTTTCAGAAAAGAAAAGCAGAGGGAACACTTTCCAGTTCACATTTTATGGGGCCAGTGTTACCTGAATATAAAGGGAAGCTGGAGTTCAGTGTCTCCTAGAAAAGTAGATAGAAAAGCCTTAAACAGAATTCTATCCTGCTAAAATCAGTATGTAAAAAGGTACTACTCTTCTTCCTGCTTACCAAGGAATGCAATCATTTGAAAATCAACTGATGTCATCATATGACCCAACTAAGAATGAAAAACTATATGAATATCTCAATAGATTGAGAAAAAAATCATTTGACAGATGACAATACCCATTAATGATTAAAAACAATTCTCAGTGAACTAGGACTTGATGACTTCTGTAGTGTATATCATGCTTAACAAGGACTCTGAACTTTTTTCCCAAGATCAGGAACAAGAGAATGATGCTTTGCGCTTAGCACTTCAATTTGGCATTATTTGGAAATTATACCTAGTTCAGTGGGGCAAGAAAAGGAATTCAGAGGTACCCAAATTAGAAATGAAGAAATAAAACTGCTTGGGTGCATAGAAAAAGCTCAAAAAATTTACCAAAAATAGTAACAAAAATCTGCTAAGATGAATAACTGAGCTTACTACTACAACATGACAGAAAATTTAATTGTATTTATGTACTAATGAGCAGCTGGAAATTTTAAATTAAAATGTTCACTTTAGCATTTAAATAAAAGTACCTGTGGAGAAGATGAACAAAATTTTGCATGGCACATATCTCAGAAATCATAGACATTGCTGGGAAAACTTAAACCCCAATAAAGGGAAATAAGTACCATGTTGATGAATCAAGAAGCTCAAAATTATTATACAGGTTGAGAATCTGTAATTGGAAAATATAAAATCGCTTGTAACTCTTTGAGAACTTTAGATTTTGGGTTTATTAGGGATTATAAACCTGTATGAAATGTCAGATGCTGTCCCTAGTGAAGGGTGCCCAGAAACTCTACTAAGTTTTGCAACTTCTATGAAAGTGTGAAATCATTTCAAAACAAAAAACTAAGAAAGGCACTGTTAAGAAAACAGAAAGCAAGCCACAAATGGGAGAAAATCCTCGTAAAACATTTGTTAAAGAATGTATATCCAGAATATATTAAAAAGTATTGTAACTTAGTAATAGGGAAAAAATAGTATGTTTATAATGGACAAGTTGAATAACTACTTCAGCAACAATGAACAGAAGATACATGAATGACATCTAAGCCCATGAACAGATGCCCAGCTTCATTACTTACTAGGAAATGCAAGCGTAAACCACAGTGAAATGCCACTATATACTATAAAATTAAGTGACAGTCACCAGAAAGTGGACAGCTACAACTCATACATTGCCGGTGCAAATGAAAAATGGTACCATCACTTTGGAAGACAGCCTGGCACTTTCTTATAAGCATAGGATTGAGTAATCCCACTTCTAGGTATTTACCCATCATTCTCAGTAACCCCTAAACTGGAAACTACACAAATGTCTAAGTAGTACATCACAGGATAGAATACTGCTTAGTATTAAAAAGGAACGCAGAATGGATGACTCTCAAAGCTATTAGGGCAAGTGGTGTGTGATTTTATTTACGTGTAGATCTAGAAAAGAAACAACTACACAGTTCAGCGGTGGGGGGCAAAGATTTATCTGCAGAGAACATTTTGTGGTGATGGAAGTGTTCTGTATCATGATTTTGGATTTTGGTGTAGTTACTGGACTCTATACATTTATCATGACTCATCAAATTGTGTAGTTAATGCTGGCGCATTTTTTAGAGCCTTTGCATGTACCATTTTTCTGCCCAGAAAGCTCCCTCTCTGTGCCTGGTTAACTCATAGTCGTGTTCGATGTTGCTTGAATAGCATGTTGTCAGGGGAATCCATTTGTTCCTGAGCCTAGACTAGCACAGTCTGCCATGGCCCTTGTTGCCCTTTCCTCAGCTTTTGTTACAGTCAGGCTGGTAATAATGAGCTTAAGGTCTCTTTCTGTCTTTACTGCAAACGCTGAGGAGTTAGATGCTGATTCTGTTGTGTTTGCAGTGCTTGAGTCAGGTACTCGCAGTAAATAATGCACTATCGGGGTCCAGGCCTAGGACCACTGATCTCCTGCTCAGAGGTACAACGACAGAATAAAACACAGACAAAACATATATTTAGTTGCAAGGAGCACCGGGATGGTAAAAGGCCAACAACAGGCTAAGACCACAAGGCATGGTGTCTTTGGCTTTTATTAGGTGTACAGCTTGACTGGGGGGATGCGCTGATGGGTTCCAGGGGGTGAACTGCTAATGTGCGTTCAGGGTTCAAGAAATGAGGAATGATGCATTTTTGGGAAATCACACAGGAACAGATCATGGTTAACTGGTGACCTGATTGCTAACTGGATTACTGAGCTAGACAGAATTTGCACGAATCAAGTCCTCAGCTGCCATATTATCTTGCTTTGAGGTGGCAGAACTTCACAGGCTGTTCGCTGTCCTCGGCTCTGGCCATTGGCTTAAAGATTAATCTGTCCCTAAGCCAGCCATGTAGGCCTAGGACAGACTCTCAATTTATTTTTATGCCAATTTATTAATATTAATTATTGCCTGCTTGTACCGTGTCAAGCTGGTCCTCAGCACTGCACCACTGAGTAGAAGTGAGAGTTCCCTGTCTCCTATTATCTTTTTTTTTTTTTTAGGTGAGGCATCAGTGATTGCTGCCGAGGTGCCCTGGCTGTGGCTTCCTGCTGAGCCTCCGAGACTCAATGCTGCATTGTGCCTGGGGAGTTGTGGCTGTCAGTGTTCACTTGCCTGCTGTGGCTCTGGTGGAAACTTCTAGTGGGCAATGTAGGTCATCCTGCTGTTGCTGGGCTGTCCTTTCTGAGAATATAGAGAAGCCTTTCCTTGCTGATACTCTTCTAGCAGAAAGAGAAACCTGTCCTAGGGCACATTCCTGGACCTAGTCAATGTTTTCTTTGATTTCCAGCAAGTTTTGTTACCTGCCTTGGTAACAGGAAGTCAACTCCTGTGCAGCACCACAGCGTGCTCCCTTCTCTCCTGATCCTGATGTTCCCGATGGGAGTTCTGTTCCTCTAAGCAGACTTAGGCAAGCTCATCTGCAGGCAATTGGACAGCTTGAGCAGAGACCTGTTCAACCTTCCCGGAGGTGAAAACAGCATCAGCTCTGTGATCAGCCTGTGATCGATCGTATTTGCAGAGTACCAGAGACCATCACTACTGTCCCTGAGCCCGGTGCAGACCCAGTTTCCACAATAAATGTGTGCAGTATTTAATGAAAGACCTGACACCTAACACTTTACTCTCTTCCTCTTCCCACTTCTATTCCCCCTTATTTCTCTATTCTCTAGGCAAGAGGGCATTCAAGTTAAGGTAGGAGATTGGTTCGGAAGGCCACACTCATATTTGATCATTTTATGAGTATAGTCGAATGTTTAAATCACCATCAGAGCTCCCTTTGTTATGCCTGTCTCCATTTTGGCAGAGTTTGTAAGGCTTATCATTTCATTCAGTCCTCACTGGCATTAATCAGCCCAGTTACCGATTTTGATGGTGTTTTTCTGGAACTTTAAGTTATATAAATCTAATTCCTTAACAGTTTCCATTGTATTAACATCCTTTTTGTTTATTTTTAACTCTATTAGAGCTATGTAATTCCATTCCTTTCATTTAAATTATTGTAGCCTGTCTGGTTGTCCTGTTCCACTTTTGCCCCCTATACACCTGCAGGATAATACCCACATACCAGGGGCCTGGTTAGGGCATCTTCTTGGTCCCCATCTTTGAGTGGCTTCTCTCTACTCTACTGGAATTCACCTTACCCTAGTTTGTGACATAGCACAGTGGCCCATGGTAGGCACTAATACTTGTTGAGTTAATTCTTAACATTGTAAGTCCTATCAGGGTTTTTGTGGTTGTTAGCATTCTCTTACAACCACACATACAAACAGTAATTCTTTATGCCTAACTGGTTTTGTGATGGGGGGGTGGTGAGTGGTAGGTTAGAGCTGTGTTTTGTTTTTTGTTTTGTTTTGTTTTGTTTTGTTTTGTTTTGTTTTGTTTTGTTTTGAAGTGGAGTCTTACTACGTTGTCCCGGTTGGTCTCAATCTTCTGGGCTCAAGTGCTCACGAGTGCTGGCACTGCAGGCGTACACCTGAAAACCTAACCCTTGCCTTTGCCTTTAGGAGTAGACTTTCATGTAGTAAGGATGGAGTGATGGATTTGTTAATATCCAGTATTCAGCTGGGTAGAAGACGACTGCCTTGACTTTTGAGAACTGTGGTCAGAACTTAGATGGTACTTTTGATGTTCCAAATATTTAGAACGGCATCTTTTTTGTATCTTATGTTAATATACTTAATCTGTCTCTGTCTCTGTCTCTGTCTCTGTCTCTCTCTCTCTCTCTCTCTCTCACACACGCACACACACACACTCTTTCTTCTTGATACTACATTTTCTACCCTGCATGTCATCCTTTCAATCATTTTGGACTCAGCATGTGTGTGACACTAGAATGCTGTAGTGGGGTAAAGCGGCTGTCCAGTGAGAGCACCTCATTTGTTAGGCAGGGGTGATGCGTGCTAACCAGTTTACTAGTCTGACCTTCCAGTCAGCATTAACTCAGACTGTTAATTATTTCTTAATGAAATTTTATAAATTTCTCACAAAAATAAAAGTTTTAGTAGTCTTAATAAACACATAAGGAGGACCGATTTTAAGTTTTAAACTGTAGAGGTACTTTTTAGAACATGTTTAATTATAATTATTTGCTTGATTAGTCTTAAAGTTATGTGTGCATTAATACTAGTGACATCTAGATTGGAGAAACTGTTTATTCTAATAAGTTTGTTTTAAAAGAAAGTATCAGTCATGTACATAAATATAGCATATGCTAATCAAGGCTCTGTGATATTTTTCTTAATGTGTTTTTTTAATGAAGCAGCTCTTGGAACATGACCTAGCAGTCTGTGTTAATATCACTAAATAGAGAATAAGGACTCATATTTTAAATTGAACAAGTTCAGTTGATTAACATCATGTTTTGTTCCATTTTGCAGCCACTTGGTGAATTTTTGGATGAAGCCATTAAATTAATAGCTTGCCATCATGAGCAGAAGCAAGCGTGACAACAATTTTTATAGTGTAGAGATTGGAGATTCTACGTTCACAGTCCTGAAACGATACCAGAATTTAAAACCTATAGGCTCAGGAGCTCAAGGAATAGTATGGTAAGTTTTTACTTCTAAACTTAGGCAAAGATCGATTAACTACTGCCTCTTTTCATCTCATAATATAGATACATTGGTAAATAATTAACTTGCCTCAAAAAAATTAAAACTATAAAAATTAAATTTCTTCAGGAATTAGTGGTCTTTTATTATTATTCATAAAGCATAACTTTATAAACCAACACTGCTATCTTTAAGTATAAACTATGATTAAACATTCGGTCATATGCCATACAGAGACATCTGTAGCAGGAAATAATAACTGACATGCTTGTTAATTCCATGTATACATCTAATCCCATAGCTAATTATTTAATAAGAAGCTTCACTTAATCATCACTTTCACACTATAATGAAACTCTGGAATTTCAGAAATCTTATTTTACACTGGAGAATGAAGTCAGTTAATATCACCTCACTGTATGTGTTTCAAAACTCATATATATCTTTAAAATTAATTTACAAGCTAATTGCTACAGAATGTCCAGGCTTTTATAGATCAGCATAATTCCTTATAAACTGAAATGCAGAACGCTCCTTGGGATAGTTGTACTAATGATTCAGAATCACTAAGTTGCATAATAAGCTAGTGTTTGGGGGAATTCTAAACCACACTCAAGCGTAATTATATCTTTATTACCTCTTCTTGAACCAAATTTGTTTTGAAATCTATTTAAAATACAGGTGCTGTTTATGATCCAGCACTTATGCCAGATTCTAGAGAAGCTCTGATACATGTACACAGAGAGACACCCATAGGGCTCTTCTTTGCACCTTTATGTATGGTAGCAAAAATCAGAAACAGAATGAAGTCTATCAACTAGAGAATAAAAAATTATGGTACAGTCATATAGTAAAATACTGTACAGCACCCAAATGACCTAGAGCTATCTGTATCAACAATGGACAGTATCAGAAATGTTGAATTGAGTTTAAAAACAGAATACACATGTCATTGTACCATTTATCTGTAGTTTAAAATATGCAAAACAATACCACATATTTATGGGTGAATCCATACATAAAAAAGATGAAAACATACATAAACACCAAACTGAGGGTTTTACTTACCTCTGAGAATGGAGAAGAGGGAGGAGCTTTATTTGTAACACATTTCTAGTAGTTGGGGTCATTTTATACACTGCACTCTCTGGTTGTAATTTTACGCTGTCATGTATAATCAATTAGTCAGGCACAAATTAAGGAAAACATTACTATATGCTCAATGTTAGGATTCTGGAAGCCCACTCTTGGTTCAGATTCTACATCTGTGATTTACTAGCTTTGTGGTTCTTGACAGATTAACATTTCAAAGCCCGTTTTCTTACCTAGTTTACAGAGTAGTTATGAGAATTATGTTACACTGTTTATAAACACTTACATTTAAAAAATACTAATGTTTCTGTTCATTTATTCTCACAGAAGTGCATTTTGAAGTTCACGTACCAGATTTAAGAACAAAACATTGCTTTGGAAAGAACCTTAAATCCTCTTAACCAGTACCTGTCCTAAGGAATAAATGTCTTCAAATTTTCACTTAATAATTCTCCCAAAAGATTACTTTAAAATAGACAAATATTAAATGTAAAACTTTCAAAACTCATTGTTACCTTATTGACGAATTTAGTTTGGGGGCAAAAAAGGATTATTTTGGACCTTAACCATAGATACAAAATTCAGTTGACTTGGACTAGGGCCCCTGAATCCCCAGTTGTTTCTGATTTGTGCACATGTAAGAGTCAACAATTACAAGCCTATTTTCCTTGGATATAAAATAGTGAAATCCACTCAGGTGCTTTGAACTTTATAGTTTGAAATAGTGCTTTTATTTGGCAGATAAACTACTAATAGGAATGAATTTAATAATTGAAAATAAAACTTGTGTTTTCTGAAGACAGAATTTCTAGTAATTTTTCATGACCCCCAATGTAGTGTTGTTTTGTTTTTCATTTGGACAGGACATACCTGTAAATACAGCATTTAAAAGACGATTATAATATTTATATACATTTTGGTGTGTATATATATGTCTGTATGCAATAGTTACATTATGTGTAAAGTATATAGATACATCCATTTATATAGTACCAGTTTCTTAATCCATATAGTTTTATGCTTTATTTGATATAAGGTAGTTACAAAACAAATTCAGATTTTTAGTCGGATAAGGAAAACACATTAATCAGTAGTGAGCTGGCTTTTCAGATATCACAGAAATAGCAGTCATCTCCTATAGCATGTTGGGTGGTCTGATACGAACAGCAGCACAGTCTCGGGTTTTAGTCTTCCTTTAACTCAGCTTTCCTTTAACTTTCTGGCTAATCTTGTGCAAATTACTTAACTGCAGGCTCTATATTAGGCAGTGGTGAATCCAAATGGTTTTATAGTCTATCAATGATAAAATTTTATAATTTAAAGACAAGTTAGGGGCCGGTGAGATGGCTCAGCGGCGTAAGTGCCTGCCTTGCAAGCGCGAGAGCCCGAGTTCGACTCCCGGATCCCACATACAAAAAAGGGGCCGGTGATATCGCTCAGCGGCACGGGTGCCTGTTGGCGCGCGAGGTCCTGAGGTCGACCCCCCGGTACCCACAAAAAAAAAAAAAAAAAGACAAGTTACCTTATTTGGGCTTGAGTTTCTCTGACCTGTCATGGTGAAAGTCCTGCCATGTGGTGGTGAGTGTCATGGGATAGAGGAAGACACGAGGAGTAAGATGATAGGTGAGTATGATGCTCTGTGTCCCATTTAGGAAACAGCTAGTGACATCCTCAAATCTGGCATTCATGTTTATCAACACCTTGATTTGTTTAGTTTCTCTTTCAAAGCAAATTTTAAGGGCTTCGCTCTTTTTTAATTACAACAAAATCTTTCATTCACATACTTTTATATGTACCTCCCCTCTTCTGTATTCATTTTGTGTCCAAAAGGATGGAAGTAGCATATTTATGTAGAATTCTTGGGCAAGTATTTTGAGTAGAATTCCTGGCCACATGTTCTTGTGCCTTTCTTTGGTTTAGGGATAGGAGGAATAGTTCCTTTAGGCTTTAAGCTGTCTAGTGGACCTGCACACGTGTGAAGCATTTGTACATTCAGTGCCCACCATGTACCACCATGTACCACCATGTACGAGGTGGGCCTAGAAGATGCACAGCGAATGAGCAGGTATCCGTCTTCGCAGCCTGTTGTCTCTGTGTCCATTAGTATTTCAGAGGACAGTTGCCCCACACATATGAGCGAGCTGTGCTAGAAGACAGGTATCAAACATCAGAGGTCGGAAAGTGACCTAATTGTGTTTGCCTTTGGAGGAAGTGAGGAGTCTGTGTTAGTGTTTCATAACTGTTTTATAGATTTTTGCTTAAGTTTTCTGTTTTCTTTTTTAATTTCTTATTGCAGTGCAGCTTATGATGCCATTCTGGAAAGAAATGTTGCAATCAAGAAGCTAAGCCGGCCATTTCAAAATCAAACTCACGCCAAGAGGGCCTACAGAGAGCTAGTTCTTATGAAATGTGTTAATCACAAGAATGTAAGTGAATGGTTTAAATTCCTTTATTTTAAAATTTCTTAAGTATCAAATCAACTTTTAATCATTGAATACATAAATAGCAAAGACATTTTAAATATTAGGAGCTTTAAATTGTTCTTCCAGATTGAAACATTGTTTAAAAGGCATAAACACACACGTGCACACACACACACACACATCTCCATAGTGCGAATTTTTTCTTAAACTTACTGAATGGTATCAAAAGAAAAATAACTTCTGAAATTTTAGATTGTGTAATTTCCTGACATTTAATTTACAAAAGCAGTTTTAAGGAGATATTAGAATAATTTTATTCAGGATTGGTCTCATCTTTTGCTTTTTGTTCTTTATAAAGGTGACATTTCAGAAAATAGCCTTAGCACAGAGATGAAATTGTTCCCCTTTTACTTTGACACTGGAACTTAAATCATATGGGATATGGAATTAAAATCACGTTTCCCCACCCCACTTCCTTTTCTTTTTTGGAGGCAGAGTCTAAGTCACTAAGTTGCCCAGGCTGGACTCAAACTTGCAAACATCCTTGCATCATCTTCCCAGAGTGCTGGGATTACAAACATGTGCCACTTTGTCTGGTTTATTTTGAGAACAAACAGTTATACTTTTTAAACTTATACTACACATACTGATACTTTTATGATGGTTTTAATGGAATGATCACTCCAAGCTTAAGAGGAAATAAACTAGGAGGGAATTTGTGCAAGGGATAGTTTTATAAAATACTAAAATGAAAGCGTCTGGCTAGAGACATTTGGTGGTGTTTGTCCAAGTGAGTTAATGAAATACACTGAATACTCGATACTTTCTAATGGCAGATAACACAATTGACCACATTTTGAGAGTTAAGAATATAGATCTTCCGTGTGCTGGAGGTACAGGTTCTTTACCCAGAGAAAAATGCGTGGTTGTTAAGGATTAGGTTCCTTAATTGGGAAGCTTACCTTGTTGTTTTGAAGGCAAAACAAATACCAGATATCCCAATCCAGTTGTAGTTTAACTCTGAAATGATAGTGAGTGGACAGTAAGTGCCAAGATCTCTACATAGAGATTTCTTGGTACTTCAGTGAACTGGGAGGATTTTGGGGAAGAGTAGACTTATGCTGACTCTCAAAGATGGGGTAAAACTTAACTTCTTGAAGAAAGAGGACCTCCCAGAGAGGGTGAATGCATAGAAGAGGCCCAGAGACAGAGGTTAAAGTGAGTCATTAACAGTGAAGAAATTGTGTAGCCGTTCTTGTTCCAGGTGGGAGCTAGAGATGTTACTCATCAAGGTTTTGTTGGTTGGTCTCTTGGCCTTGGTAGAGCTGCTAGTGCTCTCATAGCTCAAGACCAGTTTCATGATAAGAGCTCTGTGGTATTGCCTTTGTTTTCTTTTGGGCAAGAGTCCAGTTAACTCCTTCCTTGCAAACCTGTGTGACTGCAAAGAAAGATGACTCCGTTTGTCCTCTAGCGGGAGTGGCACAGTGGAGGGCTCAAGACATATTTTGTTCAGTGAATGAGTATAAAACTAAATGTGGTCAAACCAGAAATGGTAACTGTGCTTTTCCACTCCCTGACAGATAGATGTTTTTGTGTCTTGTCTTTTACACGTTTTCATCTTCCACATAGATCATATGTTGGTTGTTCTAAATATCTCTGGGTCTTCCCACTCTTTTCAAGGACGGTTTCGAGTTTTTCATTTTTAACTTGGTCACTTATTTCTGAAAATACTTTATTAAGGACCCTAGCACACAGTGCTGCATGTCTGATGGAATCCTTTGATAGGAGCTGAGGCCTGTCATCTTCTTTGTACTGCAAACATTAAAATTTTATTTGGAAATCACAGTACCAGTTGACTTGGGTTGTCTAACAAGTAATTTTTTTGTCAAAAGCCTACTGACAAGTCACATCCTGCCCATTTTTGTTTTTTTAAGTAAGTATACCTTCTTTCTTTCCCTTCTAGATTTCAAAGGAGAAATTTGGTTACTCTCCCTAGCATTGGTGGTGAACCTATGGCATGCATGCTGTAGTGGGCTGTTTGTGTCGCTGAGAGTTCACCATCACTGCCCTAGAGTATTAGAGATTGCTTTTTTCTTTGTCTGACTTTTCATTTATTGGCCTCACTTTCTAGTTTTGTTCAGGATGCTTTCATAAGCTAGATTAATTCATAAGGAACCTTTGGACATATTGCAAAAATTGGGTGTCTCTCAGAATTTTCCAGTTCTCCCTAATCCTTCATTTTATTTATATGGATGCTGTTGTTAGAGACATTTTTCACAAGTGCCTTTTTGAAATCTTCCTGTTGTATCTAGTTGAGTTTCTCTCATATGTTGCTGTTGTTGTCATTCTTCTTGTCCACAGAAGGAAACTAAATGTCTTCTCCATGAATTTGTTCCTAATAATTATTACTTCTGTCAACATAGCCGTATGCCACTCACTAAGCAACTCTTGACTTTTGCTTGACTGTCTAATCTCATTGTTATAATTTCCTTTATTTCTCCTTTTGAAAAAGTAGGACAGCTGCTTTAATCTTATTTATTGCAATTTAGTTGATATATAATTCAGTACCATATAGTTGACCCATTTGAGGTATATGGTTCAGTGGTTTTTAGTATACTCACTGATATGTGGGACAGTCTCTACAGTCAGTGCTAGAATATTTTCATCACCTCAGAAAGGAACTTTGTGTCCCAGCTGTCATTCCCCTTCTCCCATACCTGTCTAGCTGAGCAACCAGTAAGCTCATTGCTATCTTTCTGTGCTTCTCCTTTTTAACACATCTCTTCTCTACTTGGATTTCCTAGATGTCAGTGAGAAGAGTTTTACTACTTGTCCAAGTCTCTGCATGTGCAGTTCATCTGGTGGGGAGACTCAGATTAAGTTAGAGCAGTCAACTGCTTTCTTTCTTACTATTTCCCCTGTCTTAAGCAAGTTTGTTTTACTCTTCTGGTCTGCATATTATTTTTCTGAATTTATTCACTGGATAGATATTTAAATGTTTTCTGTAAGCAGAACTTAATGCAGTAGATGAATAACATAGATTCTGTCCTCCTGAAGTTTATGTTTAGAAAAACAAACATTCCCATCTTTAAGTTGTTGGCAGAATTTAAAATGTGTGTCAGGTTCCTTGCTGTAAAAGTGAATAAGCCACAGTTCTTTCCAACAAGGCTCTGTGTGTCAGGTTGAAGCTTATGTGAAGACCAGACTTACAGTACAGGGTGAGTGCTGGAAGATAACTGGGGACAAAATAGAGACAGTAATCAACTGCCAAGGACTAGGGGTTGTCAAACTACAAAAGAGGCTCATCTGGATGATTCAGTAAGTGACAAGTGTAGGGGACAGTGTGTTTAAAACCATCAAGAGCTTTTAAAAATGCCCTCCTTGAAACTAATTTAGTATGGCTGAAATGTCAAGTTTAATACTTAGCAGATAAAATAAATGATGCCATCACAGTGGGTGTCATAGGTACTGCTGAAAAATTAGAACTTATTTGTTGGCTATAAATTTTTTAGGAGAAAAGTAATATGGCCAGATCTTTTCTGGTTTTTCTTTTACCATATTGTAGGCATTAAAATGGTAGCTGGATTTGCAGAAAACCATTGTTTGGAACTTAGTTGTCTTAGTCTGCTCAGGTTGTCATAACAGATACCACGGACTGGGTGGCTTGAACAACAGAGGTGTATTTCTCAGTTCTGGAGGCTGGGAAGTCAAGGTTTAAGGTATTGACTTGCAGTGGCCAACTTCTCAATTTATCTTCACGTGGCCTTTTCTCAGCATGCAGAGCTTCCTCCTCCTCCCGTCCTCCTCGCCAATCCCATTATGAGGACCCTACCCTCATGACATAATCTAACCGTAATTATCTCCCAAAGATCCCATCTTCACATACCGTCACATTTGGGGATGGGGCTTCAGCATACGAATCTTGAAGGAATAGACATTAAGCCTGTGACATTAGCATTTGAATTAATTATAGCATGAACACACTAGAGGAGAGTTTAGAGTCTTCAATCTGTACAGTAGCACAGGATGAAAAAAGAGGTCAAGGTGCAAACAGACAATAGAGTGAATACCATTCTTTCAGATATTTTTTATGGTAAGGGTACTGGAAGAGGAGACAGAAATCACTCAAGACAGAAATCACTCTGAACCTTCTATTGTAAAGTGTGTGCACACAGTGGAAGATTAACAAATTTGGATAGGAATAAAAATGAGTTCAATTTTATACTATTTGTGAGACATCTGTGTAAGTGGCAATGTATGTCTGAAACTCCTAAGCTAAGCTAAGACTTTTTAGTGCATATTGGGAATTAGCCACCTAGCGATGTTTGAAGAAAACAACATAGGTAATATACAGGGAAAGGGTAAGCATGGGAAAAGAAGAGACTTAAATTTAAAGATAGTAGTGGGAGGGCCAGTAAGATGGCTCAGCGGCATAAGCGCCTGCCTGGCAAGCGCAAGGGCCCGAGTTCTACTCCCAGAACCCACATACGAAAAAAGGACCAGTGATATCGCTCAGCGGCACAGGCTCCTGCTGGCGCGTGAGGTCCTGAGGTCGACTGCCAGTACCCACAAAAAAAAAAAAAAAATAGTAATGGGAGAGAGGGTATGCCTGTTGATAAATCATTGGAATTGACTGGGAATAAAGAAAGCTGGGAAATTGGGGTTGTATTAAAATATGGAACCAGTGGAAGGAAAGGGCTGAGATTATAGAAAAACATTGAGTTAGATGAGCTAGTAGAAGGTATTTACATTTGCTGACAAATTATGTAGAGCTTTTTGTGATATAAGTACTTTCAAATAGAGTATTCATGAGAGGAGAGGGTTATGTAAAACTTCTGTTAATAAGGTTTTTTGTTAGTTTTAAGACTTTATTAATTAGTTTTAGGTTCACAGCAAAATTGGGAAGAAGGTACTGGGAGTTAATTCTCTTATACCTTGTGCCCCTACAGATGTCCAGTATCCTCCAAAATCAACATCCCCTACCAAAGTGATACACTTGTTATAATTGATAAACCTACATTAATACATAATTCTCACTCAAAGTCTGTAGTTTACATTAGATTTCTCTGTTTCTGTCTCTCTGTCTCTCTGTGTGTGTCGGTCTCTCCCTTTCCCCTTCTTCCCCCCCCCCACTCCTTTTCCTTGTGGTCCTTTTCCTTGTGTGTGCTGCACAAGCATTCTACAGCTGAGCTATACCCCAGCCTCCCAGGTTCACTCTTAGTGTGATATATTCTACCTTCATATTTTCATATACAGTAGTTTCACTGCCCTAAAGATCTTATATGCTTCCTAATCATTCCTTCCTTTTCCCTAATTCCTGGCTGTAAAGCTTTAATGTATTAAAATGATTACTTGAGTTTAAAACATAAAATTTGAAGGATTAAACTGACAGTGAATTTTTAAAACACGTTCCTGCCAGTTTGAACCACCAGTGGCACATGCATGACTGTCCCATTGTGGCTTGTACCACTGGTGGTACAAACAGATCTAATCACTTTTACTGGTCTTTTTACTAATAAAATTAATAAAAAGCCACCCGATGGAATAGTCTTGCATGTACCACTAGTCATTCAAGCTGCCCCAGCAGTAAGACATACAGATTACAGCCCTGTTTTGACATGTTAAGCCATGTATTTGCAGTTCCCAAATGAAGTATTAAGCTATTTCTAATTTCTGTCTTTTTGCTTTACCGCAGATAATTGGCCTTTTGAATGTTTTCACGCCACAGAAATCCCTAGAAGAATTTCAAGATGTGTAAGTGCGGTAATTAGTATATTGTTAGCACAAAATGCTGTCGGTACATTATTCTTAGATTGTTGCTGTCCCTTTCTACCCATGAAGTTACATAGTCATGGAGCTCATGGATGCCAACCTCTGCCAGGTGATTCAGATGGAACTAGATCATGAAAGAATGTCCTACCTTCTCTATCAGATGCTGTGTGGAATCAAGCACCTTCACTCTGCTGGAATTATTCATCGGGTTAGTAGATAAACTACCACCACGTGCTTTTTATCATGGAGGTGAAATTCAAATAACACATTAACCATTTTAAGGTATACAGTTCAGTAGTGTTTAGTCCATTCACACTTACACAGCTCCTGTCTGTATCAAATCCTAAAATATTTTCATCACCTCCCAACTCCCATATTCCTTAAGCAATCACTGCTCACTCTTCTCACACCTGATCGTCCCACTCTCTGCGCTCTCTGTCTGTGGACTCACCTGTTGTGGATATTCCATATGAATGGAATCATATGATACATGACCTTTTGTGTCCAGCTTCTTTCATTTAGCATAATTGTTTTCAAGGTTGTCCATGTTGTATCATGTATTGGTACTGTTTCTTTTTATGACTGAATAATATTCTGTGTATCATATTTCACTTACCCATCAATTTATAGCCATTTGGGTTATTTCTGTCTTTTAGGTATTATACCTAGTGCTGCTATGAAAATTCATGCGCAAGTATTTGAAGCCAGGTGTGGTGGCACATGTGTATAATCTCAACACTTGGAAGGCTGAGGCAGGAGGATTGCCACAAGTTTGAGGCCATCCTGGGCTAGCTACATAGCAAGACCCTGTCTCAAAAAAAGTATTTGTTTGAATATTGATTTTCATTTCCTCTTGGTATATACCTTACAAGTGGAATTGCTGAGCCATGTGGTAATTATGTGGTTCACTTTTTGAGTAGCCAGAGAACTTTCCTGAAGCAGCTGCACCATTTTACACCTCCAGTAGCAACATACAAATGTTCTGGTTTCTCCACAGCCTTGCTGATACTGCTGTCTATCTGGCTTTGAATCTAGCCGTCCTAGGGTGTGAAGTGGTGTTTCGCTGTGGGTTGAATTTGCATTTCCCTAACAACTAATGATCTCAAGCATTTTTTCATGTGCTTGTTGGCAATTTGTATGTCATCTTTGGAAAAGTGTATATTTAAGTCTTTTGTTTATTTTTTAATTTGTTGTTTGTCTTTTTGTTATGGTCATTATAATTATTTTATATTCCATATAGTAGATCACTCCTTTGTCAATGCACATCTTTCCTCCCTTTCCATAAGTTGTCTTTCGACTTTTTTATGGTATCTGTTAATATGTAAAAGTTTTTAATTTTCATGAAATCCAATTTTTCTTATTGCGTGTGCTTTTGCTGTCATATGTAAGAATGCATTGTCAAATTCAAGGTCATGAACTTCTGTTTTCTTGTAAGAGTTTTATAGTTTTACATATAAGTCTTTCATCCATTTGAGTTCTGTTTTCTCTATGGTATAAGGTAAGGGACCAACTTCGTTCTTCGTATGTAGAAATCCACTGGTCCCAGCTCTGTTTGTCAGAGACTGTTCTTTCCCTCAAAGAATGGTCTTGTTAAAAACCACCCAGCCATAGACACATAGTTTATCTTTGGCCTCTCACTTCATTGGTCTTCGTGTCTGTCCATATAACAGTACCACATTATTTTGATCACTGTAGTTTTTATAGTAAGTTTTGCAATGGGGAAGTAGTATGAATCCTCCAACTTGGTTCTTTTTCAATATTGCTTTGACTATTTGGGGCTCCTTGTGATTGAATATGAATTTGAGGATCAGCTTTCCTGTTTCTGCAGAAAAGGCCATTGGAATTTTAATAAGAATTCCATTGAATCTATACATCACTTGATAGTTTTGTCATCTTAACAATATTTAGTATTCCAATTTGTGAACATAGGCTGTCTTTCTATTTTCTTAATTTTTTTAGTCTACTCGGACTGCCATAATAAAATGATACAGGTTGTGTAGCTTAAACAACAGAAATTTATTCTCTCATATTCTAGAATTCTATGGTCAAGGTGCCAAAATATTTTTGTTTCTCTTAAGGCCTCTCTTTCTGGTTTGTGACAGCTGCCATCTTGCTGTGTCTTCACCTGGCCTTTCCTCTGTACCTATGTGGGTAAAGAGTACTCTGGTGTCTCACTTATGAGGACACCAGTCAGTTGGACAGGGGCCTCACTCTTATGGCCTCATTTTAACCTTAATTATCTCTATAAGGACCCTATGTCCAAATACATTCAACATTGGCACTTAGAGCTTCAAGGTAAGAATTTTGAGGGGACACAGTTCAGTCCTTGATGTGATCTTATTAATTTCTTTTGGCAGTGTTTCATAGTTGTGTTTGCAGTAGTGGGGGTTGAATCCAGGGCCTGTGCACTGAACTACATCCCCAGGTTTTTTTTTGTTGTTGTTGTTGTTGTTGTTTTTTTTAAAGACATCTCACTAAGTTGCCCAGGTTGGGCTCAAACTTGTGAGCCATCTGTTTCAGCTTCCCACAGTACTGGGATTACAGTCGTGCATCACCATCCTGGCTGTTTTATAGTTTTCAGTGTACAAACCTTTCACCTTAGTTTATTTCTCAGCATTTTATTCCTTCGGCAATTATTATAAATGGAATTGTATCCTTATTTCCTTTCAGATTCATTGCTAGCTTGTAGACGCACAATTGATTTTACTGTGTTGAGGTTGTCTCACAACTTTGCAAAATTTATGAGCTCTGTTTTTTAATGAATTTAAATGATTTGCTATATATGATTTTGGGTCATATCATCTGTACCTTAATTTTTACCTCTTTTCATTTCAATTTGGATGCCTTTTTTAGCCTGGCTGCTTTGGCTGGAACTTCCAGTAAAATGTTAACTGAAAGTAGTGGAAATGGACATCTCTGTCTGTCTGTCTGTCTGTCTGTTTGACGTCTCTTATTTTTTAATCTTAAGGGGAAGGCTTTCAGTCTTTACCATTATAGTAGTCTGTTTTCTGGTTCTATAACCAAATACCCAAACCTGCATACTTATAAAGAGGTTTATTTAGCTTACAATTTTGAAGGATGAAAATCCAAGATTGGTCAATCTCATCTGTTTTGCCTCTGATGAGGGCCACTAGCTGTGTCATAACATGGCGGAGACAGAAAGGGAGCTGACCATACACAGAAGGGGCTGCGCATGTGGGGTGGCCTTGCTTTGTAGCAACCTACTCCCAGGAGAACTAACTCACTCCAGACCACCCTTGGTTCCTTCTAGGGCTGTGCCCCACTGACCTGACTACCTTGCACTACCTTGCACCATCTCAGCAGTGCCGTGCTAGCAATGAAGCTTTAGCACCTGACCCGTGGGGTTCACGCTCAAACCATAACCAGGCTATAGCAACCATAAAGTATGACATTCACTGTGGGGTTTTCATAAATGTGCTTTTTCAGGCTGCAAAAATTCCCCTTTTCAGTGGAGTTAGTCACATTGTATAGCCAGAGTATGCAGATCCCATAGGTCTGCCCCTGGTAATACATCAGCCACAAGGCCCTGCGTCCCCAGGACCACCCTCACTCATGACAGCTGGCTACGTGTTTAGCAGTCCCGACCAGCTCCTCAAGGCGCAGTCTTTAATTAGAATGAACCACAGGATTCCCAGAAGCACCATACTTTATCATTTTACAGTGAAAGGGTACAAATTAGAACTAGCAGAAGAAAAGAACTCACAGGGCAAAATCTGGGAGAAGTCCAAACATGGAGTTTTCTGTAGTCCCCTCAGCCACAGAGCACGGACCAGATGCAAGAGTCCTCTCAGCCATGGACCATGACAACACGCAGAGCACACACAGCCACAGAGTACAACACTTAAGAGTACTGCCAGCCACAGAGCACGACAACATGCAGAGTACTCCCAGCCACAACGCAGGACAGGATGCAAACTGTTCCTTACCAGGAAAGCTCACCAGAGCTTTCTTGTCCAGAGTTTTTAATTTGGTCTCAGTCACACTGCTTTCCTGGTTGATCTTTAGTTTCCAGTCTTTCTTAAGGCTCATGCTAATACTTTAGTCTCCATTTTCTGCTGAGGTTGAATTGATGAGTCCCAAAACCCCACCATAAATCACGCTGTCAGCCTATCCCATGGCCAAAGCCCCCATGCAGAGATGGTCTACCAAGCAGGATATTTAGGGGCATAGCACCTGTACGTGAGGGCAAAGGTCAGACCTTCCTTTACATAAGGTCGTTCTTCACTGCATGTTTTCTGTTCCTAGTTGAAATATTTTTATCATGAGAGAGTTTTTTTCTTTTTTTTCTTTTTTCCAATACTGTTGATTGAACCCTGAGAGTTCGCACTGAGCTATATCCCCATCATTTTTTATTTTTTCTTTTGAGACACTGTCTTGCTGAGTTGTGAAGCTGCCCAGTCTGGGCTTCAATTTGTAATCTTCCTACCTCAGCCTTCTGAATTTCTGGCATTACACGTATGTGCTATTACACCTGGCTGGACTTTCTCAAATGCATTCTATACCAACCGAAATGTTGTATATGTTTTCCCTTTGGTCATTATTAAATGTGGTATATTACGTTGTTTGATGGGGTGATTTTTTTTTTTTTTTTTTTTTGGTCTTTTTGAGACAGGGTCTCGCTATGCAGTTCAGGCTGGCCTTCAACTCATTTTGTAGTCCACACTGGCCTCAAACTTGCAGCAATCCTCCTGCCTCAGCCTGCCAAGTGCTGGGATTACAGGCGTGCACCACCACGCCCGGCTTTTTATACATATATATGCGGGTACTGGGAGTCGAGCTCAGGACCTCACACTTGCCAGGCAGGCGCTTACGGCGCTGAGCTATATCACTGGCCCTGTTTTGTTTTCTGAGACAGGATTTTGCTATGTAGTTCAGGCTGGCCTTGAACTCACTACGTAGCCCAGGCAGGCCTCAAACTCATGGCGATCCTCCTGCCTCAGCCTCCCAAATGCTGGGATTACAGGCATAAGACACCATGCCTGGGTGAATTTTGTATGTTAAACTTACCCTTGCATTTCTGGGATAAATCTTGTGTGGTCATGGTATATAATCCTCTTAATATGTGATTGAAATTGCTTCACCAGTGTTTCAAGAGAATTTTGACCTCTGTGTTTGGTGGTGATACTGGTCTGTTGTTTTGTGATGTCAAAGTAATGCTGGCTTCGGAATGAGTTAGCAAGTATTACCTTCTCTATTTTTTGGAATACATTAACAAAAATAAAGTACAACTATAGAAAATTTCTTAATGTAATAAAGTTGAGTTAGTAAGAGACATACTAGGATCCGTTACTTGTGATGACCTTTGTCTTAGGGTTGGATGGTGTGGGAAAATCCAGGATGGAGACACGAAGGTAAGGAGTTTATCGGGGAGTATTCTGGTCTCCTTTCCTGGATCAGCTCTGAAGAAGTTTAAGGTGATAAACTAAAGCCTCTGCTCTTGCAGTAGGTCTTGAGGGCACATTGGTTGTGATATCTCTGTTCTACTCGTTCTAGATTCACCTCACCCTCTGCCATTCTGGAATTACTTTCTTAGTAAAATAACCTGGTCTTTCATCCCTTAGGGGTTCAGTGCAAGTCAGGATTAGGGGTGGATAGTCACCAAAGGCTCCACCTGAACGAGGCTCTTTACACACACAGACAGGCAGGCCTTAATTCGCTGGCCAGTGTTCTAGAGCCTCAGGTTCATTATGCATGTGCTGTGCAGGTGGCAGCTTCGTGAAATGTTTTTTGCCGCTGGTACTTTGGATCACTCTTCCACCTTTGATATTAGTCTTCCCTCTGTGCAACTGCTAAGCCGTGATATCTGGAATGCTTGGGACCAGATGTGATTCAGATTTTCTGGTCCCAAATGTTTTCTTATTTGAAAATACTTGCATGGACTTTACTGGTTGGGCACTCCTAATCTGAAAATCTAAAATGGTCCAAAATCCAAAACTTTTTGTGTATCATGTCAGCACTCAAAAGGTTTTGGATTATAGAGCATTTCAGACTTCAGATTTTCAGATTAAGGCTGTTCGGCATGTAGTAAGACCTTATTTCTAATACCAGTCTTAGAGTTAGAATGGACTGGTCTTGGCTGAAATCTTGAATTCTTGGTGGTTGTACATGAGGAAGGTTTATTTCCCTTGCTACATGCTCAGTGCAGGTCATCGTGGGGGAAGAGACTGCTTACAAAGATGCTTTACAACCCAGGCTGCCGACATGTCACTGTCTGGGCTCTCCTAGTCCCCAGAGCAGGGGACAAGACCACAGGGGCTGTGCACTGGTTCTTCTTTTCTGTGCCGCATTCCCCTACTCTTGTTATTTTGCTTAACTGAGAAGACTAGAAAAATGTGGGGGAGAAGATGGAATGTTAGTTTGTGCCCTTTACAGATTCATGGAAATTCCAAATTACATTTTCGTATATAGCTAGCAGTGTTACCTAGCTCAGTAGAAAATATATTGATGTACTTAGCTCAGTAGAAAATACATTGCTTATGTACGATACACATAATTTCAGATGTTTGAGGCATTTTTTGGTAATTTTTTTTTTATTAGCAAAGGAAATTTATTTCTGTAAAAAGTTATATTGGCTCTTAATTTTCCAAAATAAAATGCTTAAAGTTGGAACCTTATTTCCAGATTAGAATGCACTAATATGAAAAGCCAGTGATCTGCAGTCATCACAAGTAGATGTTAAAGTAGTATCAAGGCTTATGATGTTTATTCTTGAACATGCAGTGTTACTTTGCTGAGATACTGTATTGGAAATATTAGTGGAATATTATGTTCCACAATATTATGTTTACAGAATAGGAATAATGAAAATTTTTATTGTCTCGTTCACTGTGCTTGTTGGTGTTGAAAATTTCATAAAACTGTTAGATTATATATATCTTCTAAATTTATCCATGGTTGGGCCGGTGAGATGGCTCAGCGGCTTAAGCGCCTGCCTTGCAAGCGCAAGGGCCCGAGTTCGACTCCCGGATCCCACATACGAAAAAGGGGCCGGTGATATTGCTCAGTGGCACGGGCGCCTGCTGGCACACGAGGTCCTGAGGTCGACCCCACGGTACCCACAAAAACAAAAAAAAAACAAAAAAAACAAAACAAAACAAAACAAAACAAAAATTTATCCATGGTTGCCTATCAAAATATGTTAAGGTGTCACACATGGTTTTCTGGATGTAGACATTACAAAACTAATCTTCGTTTTTCAGGCCGGCTTTTTTCTCTTTTGTGTTAATATACGTACTGCTCAGCAGCACAGCTAATGGCAGTGTACGTGTGTTACGGATATATGCTTTCTCTCTCCTTCGTTCACAGTAGAGTTCATCAGAGCTAACAGGCACGATCATGAAGCCATGAATGTTTACACGCCTGCCTTCCTATTAATGAGCATAGCATAGATTTCCTTCCCTTTGGGGTCAGGTGGTCAGTTCTTCATAAAGACATTATTTAGGAGTGTCAACAGCAAGTAATTATATGGACCAGTGGAACCAAGGTGACAGTGTTGTACCTCTACAGGCAGACGAAAAGTTCATGAGCAATTTTTTTTTTTTTTTTTTTTTTTTTTTGTGGGTACCGGGGGGTCGACCTCAGTACCTCATGCGCCAGCAGGTGCCCATGCCACTGAGCGATATCACCGGCCCCTTTTTCATATGTGAGTTCTGGGAGTTGAACTCAGGACCTCACGCTTGCCAGGCAGGCGCTTACTCTGCTGAGCCATCTCACTGGCCCTATGAACAATTTTTTGAGATTTCATGTGGGAAGTCAGGGACTGATAATGACTCTTCTGGTCCTTTGGAGCTGAATATCTGCCAGTCTGAAAGGTCAACTAATATATGCCATGATGGGTAGGATGGTGTGTTTTTCATTTGTAATGTGTGTATAAAGCTCATTGTGAATTTAAAACCAATTTTTTTAATACTGGTCATTTGGTATGCAAATGAAAATAAATGTTAACTTATGACTCTTTGTTTTATCATAGTGATTCTTATTTGAGCTTAAGATGCCTTTCCAAGTCTCTTTTACTCTATTTGATCAAAAATTCTAGCTAATAGTAGTTTCTAGGAAATAAAACATTACTAACTTTTCTTTTTTTTTTTGAGACAGGGTCTCATTGTGTAGTTTAGGCTAGCTTTGAATTCACTAGGTAGCCCAGACTGGCCTTGAACTTGGGGTGATCCTCCTGCCTCAGCCTCCTGAGTATTGGGATTATAGGCGTGTGCCACCACGCCCGGCTACTAACTTTCCCGATAACTATATATGTCCATGTATTTTTAGAATGACATTTCTCAGGCTTGCCTGTTTACAGTGAATCTGTGCCCTGATATTATAGTGAAAATGTGACAGGATAATTTGTGAGCTGCAAAATATATATCTTAGCAATCTTTTATTTTTATTTTTTGAAGGATTTAAAGCCCAGTAATATAGTAGTCAAATCAGACTGCACTTTGAAGATTCTCGACTTTGGGCTGGCGAGGACTGCAGGAACAAGCTTCATGATGACGCCTTACGTAGTGACTCGCTACTACCGGGCACCTGAGGTCATCCTGGGCATGGGCTACAAGGAAAACGGTCAGCATGTGATTTTTACTTGAAATACTCCAATCAAATAAGTACTTTAAACATTGGCTATCACTCTTTTATTCTTAAGTAAGCATGCTATTCTGTTTTCTTACTCTCTACCTAAAATTTGAAGGTTTGTTGAGTGTTGATACAAGTGACCAGCATGAAGATTGCTTTTTCATTTCTGGTGATGGTGATATTGTATAAAGGATCACTGTCCCATAAATGAGATCTGGGGAGAGCTCCCTACCACAAATTAGCACCAAGAAAAATTGTCACATACAGAGTTGGCATTTTGTCCCGTCTTCGATAAGAATTATGTAATCCTGCTGCTTCCTGCCCCTCCCCCAGGACACTGAATCAGTTGTCATTGTTGTTCATGAATAACACATTAGCCAGCAGGGTTACATGTAAACACTTTCCCATTTTAGTGACACCCTCACACCTGTTACAACAGATTTGTTTTATGTTTTTTATGACAGGCTACTTCTGATCATTTTGAAAAATGTGGGATGAATTGAATATATTTTAAGCCACCAATTAGTAAGCTCTTTTAAAGCTAGGTTTGTGTATGAATCAAACTTATGGTCCAAGGAAGTCTTGCCTGATCCAGATCATATCTCTTCTCGTACTTGTAGCTTTCAAGATTTTCTTGTTTAAAACTGTGTTTTCCTTGAGATTTCCAGCATAAGTCATGTCCTGGCTATTTAGTCTGCCATTTTCTGTGCGATTTATAAAAAACAAAAACAAACTTATTCTAATAGATGTTTACCAAAAAGGAAAACTGAAAGAGGTTATTCTCTGGTAAACTGATTTATGAATGTTAACTTTCCCTCTAAAATTGTATCGTTGAAAGTTGAATCATACTATAAATATAAAAAGGTTTACAACATGTATTTTAGTATGAAATTTTAAGGAAACGTCAATTCCTCAGGATTTCCAAAAGTCACACCCAGTTTACAGTGAGCTGGTGTTCTCCTTACAGGAAGGAGTGTACTAGGAAGTACAGGCTTAAATTTCCTAAATCCTCCAACGTGGGTAAAGGGCGTATCTCTTTAACATCTGACCCTGCCCTTTTGTCGTCTTCCTCTGAAGAAACTTCAAGACCCAAATCCAAGTTTCTAACTCTTTTCCTTTTAAATCACCATATTCCCCTCTTTATTGTTAAACTCCTCCTCTCCTAAGTCTTCATAAGTTAGCTCTTCATTCTCAATGCACTTGTGGCTTTTGGGATATGGGAGTGAATGTAGAATGATGTCGTCAAGAAAATAATTGATTTCAGAACAGATAAGTAGCTTTATGAAATCCAGTTTGAAATTACTGAAGAAATTAACTTTTTATGGTAACTGCTCTTAGAGATATTGTTCCTCTTAAGTATTTTAGTATGCTGAACGATTTCTACTCATGCTTTTTTCTTTTATTTAACTTAGTGAGTATAATGCACAGTTGAACTTTAAAACAGTGTATTTTGTTTTTATAATTTTACTACCATACACACACTTTTATCTTTATTTATAAAGTTTGTGTTTGGTTCTAGTTCATATTTTATAAATTCTCACTTGTGAAATGTTTTTTATTTTGTGCAGTTTCTGTGCATAGCTCTCACTTTAAAATTAGATATGTAGTTAAATGCCACACTTTACATTTTCCTTTATGAACAAGCGCTTTTAGAAAAACATTTTGTTTTAAATTATTCTATTAGCAGAAATTAAAATCACTTTTTTCTTTTTGTGATGTTTTGCAGTTTTTATATAATGCAGTCATATTATGCTTCTTTGATTTTAATGATCTTTTGCTTTGCTTTTCCTTCTTTTGTGCTGCAAACATATAGTGGATTTATGGTCTGTGGGGTGCATTATGGGAGAAATGGTTTGCCACAAAATCCTCTTTCCAGGAAGGGACTGTATCCTTGTGCTGTTGCAGCAGATCAATTAGTGAGGTGATGATGAACTCCTTCTGTTCTCCAATGAAAATGAATATGCTACATTCATACATACAGGTTTTTAAACAGATGTAAAGTTTGTGGCTGTTATAGTTCAAAAATTGAGATAAGTTGAAATATTTGTAGGCTGCATCTGGCAGCAGGACATACAGTCTCTGCTGGTAGTCAGAGCACATTCACTGTCATTCATTTTTATTTTGTACTGCTTTTTATGATTTTAAAATATACATCGTGTGTGTGATTTTTTTTTTAATGTTTATATATATATATTTTTTATTTTAACCAAAATCTTTTATGTTAATGTCATTGCATTTTGTTTTCAGTTGACATTTGGTCAGTTGGGTGCATCATGGGAGAAATGATCAAAGGTGGTGTTTTGTTCCCAGGTACAGATCGTATCCTTATCTTTGGCCTAAAATGTAGTTTCTAAAGGTCAAAATGTATGGCAGCACTTCAGCTTGGTCAGGTGTAATGTATTTTGTCTCTCCCTAATATAAAGTATTGTTAAATTACGCCTTTCAAAATACCACCTACAATTTGACATAGACTTTCCTTTCTGTTTCATATGTGAAAAGTGCTCAAGTGTAACTATCCACATTTTTTTTTTTGCTAGCTTTGAGTTGATTTATTTAACCTAAATAAAAAATCATGGCTTGCATTAAAAATTTCTAATAATTATACACTTGAGTATACTGAGGACTTAATGTGAGTTTTGGAATTGCCTGTTGCTGCTGGCCATTCTTTTGTTTTATCCTTCCACCTCCTTTTTGTTAATGTTCTGTGTGTTTTGTGTCTTGATTGTTGTCTCATTACTCATCATAACATAACTGATTCTTTAATGTGAGAATTTCAGCAGTAGTAGCTTGAAATGGTAATGGTTAGATTTGGATTAGTGCCTTTTGTTCATCTGACTACTTTTAATATTTATATTAACGGTGATATGTTTATCAACAAGTAACATTTAGAATTGCTGTAGGAGGAGGAATGTGAGTATGCACTAGGTTATAGTAAGACTTTAGGCCTAAGTCTTCAAGGGCTTGGAATGCAAAGATTAGGAGGAATGAGACCAGGAGTCCTAACCTTACACCTTACCAAAATATTGAATATTTTTATAAGTTTGAGTTTTAAAAATTTTTTATTAACATAAGGTAAACAAAAAAATGGCAAAAGAAAATGCCATTTTATCAAAGTCATGTTTTTTATTACTAGTTATGTTAGTGTTGAAAACTTAAAAAAGCAACACAGATTATAGAAATATTTCCCATTCTGTAGGACATATATTCACATTTTTACTTACTAATAAGCTGGAGAAAAGGCAAGTTTTGTATATTGGAATTATGTACTGTTTGCACTTAGAGTCTCTGTGGGAAGTAATGATAATTTGACTTTTGAGTTATTTATAATTTACATTCAGAATTTGTGAGGTTAGGATTCCATTTGATGGTAAAATTAGTGCTCGTATACACACAGTATGCACACAGTAAGGTTTACAAAGCTTATTTGTTGATCATTTCTGTCCACCTAAAAGTCACTGCCTTTTATAAGTTAGCTGTGAAATATAAAATTTATAACTGCCACATTCTTTCTTAGGGTTCTTTAAATTTCCATGTTTTTGTATTTTAATATGGATATGACTAATGTGTGGAACATTAGATACAGAGTGTTTTTCTTAGCTACTTGATATTAGATATTGACCAGTGGAATAAAGTTATTGAACAGCTTGGAACACCATGTCCTGAATTCATGAAGAAACTACAACCAACAGTAAGGACTTATGTTGAAAACAGACCTAAATATGCTGGATATAGCTTTGAGAAACTCTTCCCAGATGTACTTTTCCCAGCTGACTCGGAGCATAACAAACTTAAAGGTAATTTTTACATGTGTATATATTAAATTCCTGTGTGTGTGTGTGTGTTCATGTGGGATATTAACCCAAGATTATTTCTGGGTGGTTGAACAAAGTGAAGTTTTAGCCTTAAAAGTGAATTTACCTTTAACTATATTTTTAATCATATATGTGACCTGGGTTTATAATTTAAAAACTGTTCTTTCTAAAACATAAGAATGAATACATAAAACAGAAATAAAAGATAATTTTGAGTTTCTTAAATATTACTGATTATTTTTTGGAACCTTTATGAATACATGTCCTTTAACATCATTATTTTTGCAGCCAGTCAGGCAAGGGATTTGTTATCCAAAATGCTGGTAATAGATGCATCTAAAAGGATCTCTGTGGATGAAGCCCTGCAGCACCCATATATCAATGTCTGGTATGATCCCTCCGAAGCAGAAGCTGTGAGTCCTTTTCTTAATGTTAGAAGAATTATTCTTAGGGTTAGAATTAAATTTGGAGGAGACCTTTTTATTTTAAATAAGAACATAGACTCACGATAATGGTACCTTTCTCTTTTTGCATGAAGGATACTTTAGCCACCTAGGCAAGGAAGCCACCTTGCACTGTTCTCCCTCTCTTGCCTTGACACCTGGGTAGAGGGGCTGGGATGGAAAGACCTCTGCGGGATGTCCTATCTTAGCTGTAAAACAAATTGTTGGACCCAAAGCATAGCAAAATTCTATGAAATAAATAAAATATGATAATTTAACAAGTTGGAAGAAAAGAAAAATGTAAACATCTTTTTTTGAGCAATAAAAGGAGTCTTACAGAACTAGACTATGTAAGGAGCTTGTTGACAGTTGATCAGTCGTGGCTTAATGATGCATTTTTACAAGTCTTCCAGTAGCTATTAAGATTTTATATACTTCCAGGAAACTGAATTATCATCCCCTCGTGTTTTTCAGCCACCACCGAAGATCCCTGACAAGCAGTTAGATGAAAGGGAACACACAATAGAGGAGTGGAAAGGTAACACCTACTAGCTCTCTTAGAAAACTGAAAGAGTTTCTGGCTTTTTGTGATAATTTGTTCCTTGTTCTTCATGTTAGGGAAATTAATGATATTTTCTGTTTTATTTTATTTTATTTTATTTCATTTCTTTTTAATTTAATTTTATTCATTAATTTTTTTTTTTGTTCCTAGAGATTAAACCTACTTGCATGTCAGACAAGAGCTCTAACGCTGCGCAACACCCAGCCTTTTTTTAAGATTTTATTTTGCGACAGAGTCTTGCTCTGTTGCCCAGGCTAGCCTCCATCTTTTGATATTCCTGCCTTGGCCTCCGGAGCAGCTAGGATTACAGGTGTGTGCCACCACATCTAGCATATTTTCTGTTTTCATAATTAATATTTGTGCCTGCTGTAGTGGCACACACCTGTCATCCTGTTAATTTGGAGACTGAGATGGGAGGGTCATGAATTTGAGCCCAGCCCAGGCAACGTAGTAGGACACCATCTCAAACACCAAAGCAGACATAGCTGATATTTGGTAGTAATGATAACTTTTACAAAAGTGGAAAGTGGATCTCTTTTCCCTGGCTTCTTAATTTCCCAAGTTATCCACCCTAAACACAGACACATCAGAGCTTTCCCTATTTTTCCACAGTCTGTGTTTATACAAGTGTGTTTGTGTAGCCCCAAGTCCTTGCATGCCACGTCTACTGTTCACGTTGGCTGTGTTGATACAGTCGTGTACCTTGAAGATGGCCTCTCTTGGACCGCTTAGAGGCCTCACTTGGTGTAATCGTGGTGTGTGTTGTGCTGTGTGCATGTGTCACAGTCTTTGTCCAGCTCCCTCTTGGAGTGCCTTTCAGGCAGGCCCAGGCTGTTGCTGTCACAGCTCTGTGGCGTTCACGTGCACATGTGAGAACATGGCTGTGAGAACAGTTGCAGGAGATGTGCTGCGCCAGACGCTGTCTTTAAAAGTTTCCACTTGCATCAGTATTGTACAGGAATGTCTGTTGACCTTCATCCTCGCCAGCAGAAGGGCTGAATTTTTAGTCTTTGCACATCTAATATAGTAGTTTTATTCTGTGAATGTAGCTGAACATTAATAATGCTTTAATAGTCTTGGAAACGTTAAAATACGTATATTTTAAGATCTCTTGGGACATTCTGGCTGGGTAACTTTTAGACCTGTTTACCTCCATCTGTGTAATTGTCATTTTAGTGTTCGGACCAGTTTTTTAGCTATCTGACTTTGGGCAAAACACCTGGCCCCTTTTTATATCACCTTAAAGTGGAGGCAGGGCCGGTGAGATGGCTCAGCGGCTTAAGCACCTGCCCGGCAAGTGCGAGGGCCCGAGTTTGACTCCCGGAGCCCACATACGAAAAAGGGGCCGGTGATATCGCTCAGTGGCACGGGCGCCTGCTGGCGTGTGAGGTCCTGAGGTCGACCCCCGGTACCCACAAAAAAAAAAAAAAAAAAAAGTGGAGGCAGAAGACCTGTTATGAAGAGCTGAGTTCCTCGGTACTGAGAGGTGAAAACCTGAACAGGGAACCAAACCCATTGATGAACTGATTTGGCAAAAGATGAATTTGATTCTTTCTTAGGAATAACCAGATATTAATTTTCTCAGTTGACTTTGGAAGACTCATGGTTGATAGGGCCCAGCAGAGTGAAAGACTTGGGTAGAGCCTAGTGTGTCTGCATATGTACTGAGTGGTCTACAAGGGCTGTAGCTCAGGACCAGAGTAGTGTTAAAATATTCACCCCACAGTTTCATATCCCATGGTTTACAGTAGACATTTATGGTATTTCACAGATTCATTGTATCATTGCAGGAAGGAAAATCTACTGTCAAAGCCTGAAACTACAGATCGTTTGCCTAGCTGGCACTCCTATTAGCTTCAGTTCTTCTGTCTTCATCTCCTTTCACAAAGGGATTTTTTTTTTTTAATCCTCTTATCTGGAATATTTATCATTTTTTTTTTGTTTCTTTGAAAACATAAAAAGCATCTCCTCTTTCATCTGCTTAACTTTCTGTTTCTGTCCTTCAAAGGCCAAGTTTATCATAGCAAGCAAACTGTGCTCATTCCAAGATAGCATCCATTTCCACCTTATGACCAACATAAATGTTATCAGACCCTGTAATCCGGAATTCTTTATAAGAAGTTAAATTTCCAGAATTGTGCAGACTTACTGAAATTTTATGCAGTGCTTTTGGTTCATACACTTTTTTCAAAGTTCACTGCTTTTATACAATTCTCAAAAGACTCCGTGACCCAGAGATGATGAATAATGAGGTAGCATTCACCAGCAGGTTATTCTGAGGGTGATGTGAGAATCACAAGGCACACCATACTTGGTGTCTCCTAGAAGACTCTGGCTGGGGGCAGCACTGTTCCCTGTGCAGTTGGAGCTGTCCTCAGCATGGTCCACAATGATCCTCAAGCCTCAGAGAACAAAATCCAAATGTTGGCAATGACAGCAGGTGGTGCCGGGCTACTTGGGCAGATTTGAACAGAGCCACCTGCTGCTCCTCCTTTCACAAATTTTGTTCCTATTGCACTTTGATGCAAGAATCTTCCACGTGCTCTGATTTAAATCTCTGTGACAGATATCTGGTTGAGCATCTCCAGTGTGCCAGGGCTCAGGCCGTGGACGTGAACAAGACAGCCACAGGTCCAGGCCTGACTGAGACAGGATGAAATAAACATCCATGGTGCACAGTGCTCTGTGATGCACGTTTCTGACAGCGTAAACAGATGAAGCTTCCTCAACTTCTAGGGCCCAGTGCTGGCCCTAAACCAACTTCAGAAACATTTACTTTCTTTCAGTATAATTTGTGGTTGAGGATCAAGGAATTGTTATTAACACCCATGAATCTCAGGTTGACACATAGGGACCACCAGGCATTGGAAGGCAGTATCTGAAGTACTTAGTGTGTTTAATAAAAGTTTTGATTTAAGGGGTCTCTTGCAAGATTGGCTGTCAGACTTTGCAAAGTTCATTTTTGCCCATCTCTTTTACAGAGTTGATATACAAGGAAGTGATGGACTTGGAGGAGAGAACCAAGAATGGAGTTATCCGGGGGCAGCCCTCTCCTTTAGGTTGGTTACAATATAAGCGTGGTTGAGGTTGCAGTTTACTTCTTGTATTGTGATCTTTAGTGGCCTAAAACCCGCAGTGCTTTCCATACTTACTACCACTGTTACTCAAGTTACAGTCTGGGTGGTCAAATCTGAAAGCCTCGATACACTATTGGCCTAATGCTTGGCAGCAGTATGTTGGCAGCTAACTTCATAAAATGTGTATCTTTCTTGCTGATACTGACATTCCACTGAAGGATAGAAATTTAAAACCTTTTTCCACTGGCACTGTTGCCTTGTCTTTAAAAAAGAAATTTCTCAAAATTCAATATACAGAGTCTGCAAAAAAGTATGCATCAGGAAAAGGAAAAGTTATATAAATATTTTAATACTAAATTTATTGAGACATGATGAGATTAATACAGGTTACCTTTAGCGTCTACAATTACAAGAGGTGCTCAAAGTGGTGGCCATTAGCTCCCAGACATTTGTTAGTACAGCAAACTGCTGAAGTGTGTATACATTTTTTTGACAGCCTCTGTACTTAGCTTTCTATGATTTTAGCCGTTTTTATTTTGGACCAGTAAAAGTTTCACTGCAAAATTTGGTACATATGATACAAGTTACTTACTGTCTTTCTCATTTTGGTTTGTGGCAGTGACATTAAAACCACCACTAGAAAGTGTTTATTCCCTAAGAAGAAAACTAGTTTGCAGGAGTGAAACATTTTCTTGTATCATAAGCTCATCTTAATTTAATCTTGGGGCCTGTAAAAGCATGAAGAAGGGAGGGGAAAAAGTGAAATGGCAGGTGACATGTATATATCAAGGACAGACCACATGACAGACACTGGTAGTTTTGTACTTTATTTCATTTTCCCCCTCAGACCCCAAAGTAGGGATTGCTGTGCACATTTTAGAGATGAGGATACTGAAGTTCAGGAAAGGTAATGTAAGATGATCTGTCATTTAGGAGAACCAATAAAACAACGTCGTATGTACGATTTCCTTGGCTTTCCATATTCCCTCTGGCTGGCGGCAGAGACGTCTGTGGCTCTAGAGCAGTGGTGGGAACCTGTGGCACATGTGCCACAGTGAGCTGTTTGTATTACAGAAGGCTCTAAAAGGCTCGCATCACTGCTCTAGAGGTTAGAATGGTTTTATGGAAAAAGTGAAATTTGAGCAGAGCTTTGAAGGTGGAGTAGGATTTTAAGAGCTAGGTCATGATTTTGGGCAAAACTATGCCATTTTATTCCTCTAAAATTCATCTATATTTTAAGAAAAAAATGGACATCATATCTAGCACTTTATTTATGGGTAGGCTTCTTAACTGTAGTTTCACATGCCCATTTTTTCCTGTTAAAAACATACTTGTTTAAACAATTTTGGTGGCCTCCTTTTGCATTTTTGATTATATTTTATTAGAGTTTTGTATTTTAAATCCTTGAATACAATCTTCAGAATCTATAATACAAGTTCTGTTGAAAATATAAATTGGTTTTGACAGCTTTTACTGTTTTGGAAATGGTCTTTTCCCTACAGTTCACTTATAACAAAAGGCTGTACTGTAAGTGGTTTAGTAATACAGTTAATTAGCTTTGTACTGCTGCATAGTAGTGGTATAAATGAGTTGTTTTAATGGAGGCTCAGGTGGGACTCGGGACAATTTCTTACTCTGGCATGCCATCCTAGTGAGTGGTACATACATGCTAAGTGTGTCACCTGTTCGAGGAAATGTAATGATGTCATGGCATCAATAGAGTAGTTGCATTTCTTCTTACTTTGGAAGTGAATAATTTGAATCCTAGATAGTACTTATGGTCACAAAATAAGTCAGTGGATAGAGCTTGAGTTTTCTAGACATTGTGGATTTTGTCTTAGGTTGCAAAGAAGAGTTTCAGTTAAAATACTATAAAAATATTCAATTCTCGATTACATACAGAACTGGAAAGAACAGTCTGTTAAATAAAAGTATCAGATAATCACAGTATCATCTCCACTTGATTTTAAAAAATGACAGTTATTTTTCCCAGTGGATTGCCCACCTACCTATCTTGGGTTTGGTTTGGCAGTTAAATGAGTTGGCCTGTCAGGCATGTGAAGACTCACCCGAGGAGGAAATGACCCAGATGCCTGAGATGAAAAACGTTCCACACTATTACTTTTTATGTATTTAAGAATTTATTGTATTGCTTTAAAGTTTAGCAAAAACAGTTATTTTTCTTAGGTAGTTGATTTTCAGATTAAAAAGTTAACTCATTATAATGTATTAAAAAAATTTTACCAGATTAAAATTTTTGGATAGAATGAACAGGTCTTGAAGTAGAGGTCTATATAAAAAGCATGTGTAGTAGAATTCTTTTCTGTGATTTGAATGTTTTGGTACAGTTCTCAGGAGTTAGCCGTGGTACACGTGTATGGTGTGCAGTACAGTGTGTGCTGCACTGTTCAGCCAGCAGAGGCCGCATTAACAGCGTCGTATTGCTGGAACTACAGAGAGTACAAGCTCCATGTGCCCCTGCTGGGAACCTTGTGGGCCTTTCTCAAGGCCAAGAGTCTTCCCCATTCTCCTTTTCCTTATTGGGCTGCTTTCCTTTCCTCTTTCAGCTCCCAGCATCCACTCTGTGCCTTGTAATTCCATTCCTCTCTGCTGCCGCGTGCCCTCCCCCTTGCCACGGGGATGTGCCTGTTTCCGAGTTGCGTCTGAAGACAGGCTCGCAGGGGGCCTTCATAGTTAAGTGCTTTGTTGCTCTTCGTGCTTAGACAGAATGAGGGATGCGTGCAGGAGCAGTGATTTTCAGCCCATTTGGCTGCGGGAGCATTGGGTGCCTAATGCTCACCCCTAGAAATTCTGCTCAGTGTTGGTTGGATAGCCATTGTTTTTGTGCCATAAATGTGTTCTTGAGAACTTTTGTATGACTTATTCAAGTTTGTAATGACCCTTATTGAGTTGATTGTTCGGTTCATTGGTCCTTACGTAGTATGTGGGTTGCCTTTTACAGGTCCCCCACCACAGTGTCAGACCTCCCCGCCCCCCAACCCTTTCCAGCTCAGCACCTTGAAAGGATCTCTCTCTAGGTCAGGTGTTCCTTTTATTTTTTATAATCTGGGAAATGATTGCTTGGTACTCATTTGCCCCACTCTTTGTTTAATAAATCCATATTTGTATTTATCAGGTATTTTTTAGACTCAAAATAAGTAGATCTGAGTTTACCTAACTAGGCTACTTGCGTTACCCTGGCAAGTCACATAAGCTCATGTAAACCGGGGCAATTGAACTCGGGTCCTTCCCACTGAAAATGATTTTATTCTTTGTGTTGGCTTCTACTTTACAACAAGATGTACTAGAAGTGTTGTCTGAACTTGTCCTTTTTCATGAGAAGATACAATAAGTAATTTTCTGTAGGTCAGTAGTTTTAAATTTTTTTAGTCACCAAGTTCTGTGAAAGCCTCTCTCCAAGAAGATGCAGTGTTCACCCTGAAGCCTAGTCATGGATCATGCTGGTGGACCAGTTATTCTAAGTGTGAACAGGACTTCAAGCTCTTGTTTTAAGTTCAGAAATAAGTTAGTGGAAAGGACGGAACTCCAGGGGTCTAGACGTGATCAAGAACAATGTTTGTAAGTTAGTGTTATGTCCCCTATCACTTTTGGTTGTCTACTTTGACTGCTGGAGTACACAGAACAGTGCAGATAGCTTGGCCTGCAACTCTCTGCAACTGATTTGCTGTTTTGTTTCTCATAGCACAGGTGCAGCAGTGATCAATGGCTCTCAGCATCCATCGTCATCGTCGTCTGTCGATGTGTCTTCGATGTCCACAGATCCGACTTTGGCCTCGGATACTGACAGCAGTCTAGAAGCATCAGCTGGGCCTCTGGGCTGCTGTAGATGACTACTTGGGCCTTGGGGGGTGGGAGGGGTGGGGAGTCGGTTAGTCATTGATAGAACTACTTTGAAAACAATTCAGTGGTCTTATTTTTGAGTGATTTTTCAGAAACAGTAGAATTCATTTTGTAGTAAAGTAGTTTATTTTTTTTAATTTTAAGTGATGTAATTTAAAACCTAAGTTGTGTTTTACAACAGCAACAAAACTGTATTGTATTTTTTGCTGTAATTAACTGTATAATGTAAACCTAATTATTTTATCATGGTTTAAATTTTTTTGCATATTTGCTTTATCTTATGCTGCTGATTTTTTTTTACTGAATTTGTAAGATTTTGTTTATCAAAGCAACTATTATGTGGTGACTTGCCTATATCATGAATTATTTAAGATTTTTATAGTTTTTTTATTAGAGTTTATTTCAGATGTTTTGTTCATGATGCTATCCTTCAGGGTTATGTGCTTATCAATGAAATAACCCCAGAGGAGTGAGGGAAAATAACCTGTAGCCAGTTATATTCAGGAATAACTACTGTAAATGATGAACGTGTCAAGAGACCTCCAATATTTGCTATTTGCCAATCCCAGTTCAGTTACAGTAATCGGTAGGTAGGCGATCCTACCTGAATTTCAGCAGAGCCCCATCATCTCAACAGCAGAATAACTAAGAGCGTGTCTTTGGAGATGCTGGGCGTGTACCAACCACCACCTTCTTAGTCTCCCACCCCACCCAGCAAAAGTCAAGTCACGGGTTTTACTATATTTTGCAATTTGTGGCATGCTCAAAGTTTATTATTACATAAAAGTCAAGAGGATACTTCATGAATAATACATTTCAATGCAAATAAACAGACGGTTCACTTACTAGCTATGAGCCTGTTTTTGTACACACTGAGCTAATCTCAGGCTGTAGGTCTTAGCAGTGGTCTAGAGTATGGTCTTTCCCTTTCCTGCAGCCTCCAGCCCTTGGACCTTTCTGGTTTCCTCTTCCTTGGAGGTTACTCAGTTGAGCACCAGTTCTCGTGGTGTTTCTGGCCATTTGATTCTACCTATAGCATAATCACTTACACATATTAGCTGTCAGGAGGTTCCAGAGCCTACTTAGATTTACGTAGGTAACGTATCAAATGAGCAATATACCGTTCATCTGAAAATAGTAGCACACAGCCATATATAGGATATCATTTTCTAAGGACTGTTTATTCACATTGAGCAGAGCAGGCATAAATGGTGGTTATTTAGTCTGAGTCTTTGATTTGTTATACCCGATTGCCAATATAACCCGCAGTGTGGACATTGAGTAGTGTAAGAATGGTGCTGCTCCTGACAAGTGTGTGTTAACTGTTTACATTTTATATCTGCAGAATTATTTCTCTGTAACTGAATTTTTCCTAAGTAAAGTGTCATTAATGTCTCATTATTTCTGAAACACATTGTAGTGGCCCCAGGCACCGTTTGTTACATCTGGAACAAAAGAGATTTCATGTAGTGAACTGGGAGTGCATTCTGACAGAAGCGGCAAGGTTCTAGGCAGAAAGCCCATTGGGAGTTATACCAGCAGGAGCAAGAGCAGTTCAACAAATGTCTGAAAGTTCTCTTGGCATTTTATTTGTATATTTAATGCAAAATTCCTTTTGAGTAAGATATTTAGGTCATTGTTAATGTGCAATATTTAAGATTAAAATACATTAGCGTTTTTTTATATACTTTGAAATAGGTATGTTTTTGATGGTTTGAAGTTGTGATTTCTAGCCTCCCAGCCTTTGTATCAATCCCTTTTCTACTCATACAACATGGTGCATTAATTTTACTAGGTAAATTAGTAGCACCTCTTGAGTTGTATAAACGGGATTGGACTCATGGTTTTAACAGAACTTTTAGCATGAGTGTGGTCTTAGTTCCTATTAGTTTTACAGTGAATTAGCTTTATTTTCTCTAGGATAGATTGTGTCACTATTGCACTTTAACAGCTGACATGCTTTCAGAAGATTTTTGTATTTGGTTACTAATAAGCCATCTCTGCTGATACAGATTTTGGTTAAGCAAAGAAAACCAGGTGTGTTGACTGTAAATGCCAGCTCCCCTTGCCAACTATCATGTCTCAGTTGAATTTAAAGAAAACACTAGTAGTACTTACTGTAAACTAAAATACCTAACAGATTATATCCTAAAAGCTAAGTCTGTTTGTTAAATGTTGCTTGCTCTAGATTTTTAAAATACTTTGTCTAAATGCAGCTTCCCCTCTTTACTTGTCTGTTAAGCTCAGTATGTATTAGTACTTTTTGGTATAGAGTTTTAAAGCATCTTAAACATTTTTTTTTAATTGCAGATATTTATGTCAGGAAATAACTTGTGTTGAGCCACTTTTTCCATGATTTTGGCTTTTCAGTTCTGTACACTCAAACTAATATACCCTTGTCTTACTAGCAGCAGGTTACTTTAACTGAGATTGGCCATTCGGTGTTGTCGGTTAGGAAAGAGACCCTGAGCCTCCATGTTACCTGATGACAGTTGTCTGACCTGCTCGGAACACGGTGGTGTTGTCAGGATCGCTTGATTGTAGTACACAGAAGTAGAGCACCTGGGCTCTTTCCTGTTTGCTGAACCACACCCATTAGGTCCCTCACCTTCAGCTGCAGACACCCAGCCGGTGTGGGTGTGTACTCTCCCCAATTGTAGGCACAGTGCATTCACACCAGACTGTAAGAAAAGTACAGATTTTTCAGGAGAAAGCTGCTGCGCACCCACGGGCCAGTGCAGAGATGCTCGATGGTGTGCAAAACAGCAGTCTGCCATAAGCCTTTTTGTTGCTCCGTTCCCACTAATCTTGCTGTGTTGTCCAAAAAGGTGAAGGCAAAGAGGATACCAGCGTCCGATAGGGAATCTGCAGCAGGCACACAAAGCTGCTTCCTGGGTCCCAAGCTTGCCTTGGTTGGCACTGTCAACCAGTATCTGCCACCCGAGGGAAGACTTAGCTATTCAGTGTTGCCTGGGCACTGGCCTGCACAACATTATGGGGTAAAAACAGTCTCTCTTCGAGTGTACTGTTACAGTTTATTTGTGAGTGTTGTCCATTAGTCGCACGTTAGCTGTAGAGTGGATGCATGATGCCCCGTGACCCCAGTGAAGTTCTCTTACCAGTAAGTAGGAAATCCAGCACCACCTTCCATCATTAGCAGCCCTTGTGGACGTAGCCACTCCGCAGCCTGTTGCATTTCAGTGTGCATTGTGTTTCTACTGATGTCTCTCGGCTTCCTCCTGAGTCAGAGGAAACTCATCTGTTCTTAATAAGTATCGAGAAAAATGGAGAGCTAAAGGGCATTGAAGCGGAAATGTATAGTTTGGGGTAAGATTGGAAAACAAAGGTTCTAATTAATTTCAAAGTGACTGCTCTAGGCTGGGCGTGGTGGTGCACGCCTGTAATCCCAGCACCCGGGAGGCTGAGGCAGGAGGATTGCTGTGAGTTCAAGGCCAGCCTGGGCTACATAGTTTAAGGGCAGCCTGAATTACAGAGCAAGACCCTGTCTCAAAAAAAAAAAAAAAAAAAAAAAATGACTGCTCTTAGCGAAGTGCTCTTCAGGAGAGTGTAGTAAGAGTCACCTTCTGGCCATTTCTGGTTTAGATTCTCTGCGTTACTGAAACTTTCGAGAAATATTACCTGTGGATTAGCTTTGCACAATGTTCTATTCTCACAGTGACTTAAAATTAAACTAGGTTTTTATTGAACTACCTCACACTAATTTTCTATGCTTTCCCAAGTAAGCTGTCGCCCTTACTGTTAGATCTTTACTTATAAATGTGCGTTGAGTACTCTATAGCCAATGTTGATAAAATACCAGTAAGTGTGTAAAATATATACCTTGCATCAGTAAGAGACACATGTAAAATCTTTCACTGTGTATCTTGGAAAATTGTGTTAGATGTGCTTGTTGACATTATTACTGTCTGTTTTTGTAAGTAGAAACCTGCTCGTGATATCAGTCCCTTTACATTTTACAAAAGGAATAAATCTTAGTAAATTTTACGAAGAAATAAATTACTTTTGTAGGCCCAATATTTGGTATATTTTTGAGAAGCTGTTACTCTTTTAGCCGAATGATGAAGTTAAATTGAAGTAGCTGTCTACCTGGACTGTGACATCTATTTTCTCATTACAGTCTATCCTGTTCAGTAGGTTTTGAACCTGGAAGCCTAAGTATGATTGACATTCGCCTTTCCTCCCCTCCATCATCCCTCCACCCCTCTCCTTCCCCTCCCATCCCCTCCCCCCTCCTCTAGACACAACGAAACGGGGCACTTTGTCGGGAATGCTGAGGTATTGTGGTTTCTAATCGTTCTTGCCCTGTCATCCAACACGCACACTGGGATGTAAACAGTGTTATCTAGTATGTCAATTGGTTATGATATTTTAAATAAAAAAGAGAAAAGTGGTATGAAAATAATGAAATTAGAGTTTTTTTCATTGAAAAGAAAACTAAGTTTTTCTTGATTTAGGATTTCCTGTGAATTGGCATAAACAATATTGACAGGTATTATAGATTGGGAGTTTGACACACATTGTAGAGAGTCTCAGTCATCGCCCTGGTTTCCTGGTTGATTTTGCTTTCTGGCGTTTGAAATCACTGGAGAAACTTTCGGAATTTGGCTTTAATGTCACCACTTGTTCTTGGTGACTGTGTGAGAGAGTAGTCATTGTGGCCACTTGGCAGAAATAAGTGTTTAAACCTGGGGTCTGCTTCCAGACAAGCAGGGGATTTAAGCTTGGAGTGCATTTCCAGCTGTCTGTGTGTCACTTGTCTCCCTGTTCAGGGTGGGCAGAGTGGGAGGCTACCAGCCTCAGGGTGATGACTTCCTGCCACCCACAGAGCAGGGAGGACAGCTTCTCCCCAAGTGCTGCCGCTGGCTCAGCCATGGGGATGCTGCCTGGTGCTGTTTCCTCACAGTCCTTGGAGAGGCCTCCACTGACTAGCCGAGTGACACAAGCAGACATCACAGTGTTGTTTAAACCTGTTTTTATTTGATTTTTTCAGATTTCCACCCAGTCATAAGGTGGAACAACTCATGCTTGTTAACTCAGATACTTTTAAAGTATTGTTCCTAAAAAGGACCGGTAACTTTAAATGAAGGTTGAGTTGTACTGATTTTGTGGCTTAAAATTTTTTAGCTGTTAGAGGTTATATTTCAGTAACACTTTGAACTTTACTTGAAACTAAAAGATAACTTGAAATATGCTTTGAGGTGTTAGGTTTCTAACACGTGCGTCATTGAATTGTCAGTTAGTGAAAGTATACATGGCTGACTGCTGGGAGCTGGGAGGGAGGACAGACAGGCGGCTGAGAGGCCAGCAGGCCAGATTGCTGTAGTGCTGTTTGGGGGACCAGGGACTGGGGACCTTGCTGAGGGGCACAGGAGGGATGGGGGGAGAACATGGGGGTGCACTAAAGATGAAGAGGGGTGGGTGTTCCTGAAAGGGAGGCTTGAAAGCCCATGGGCCAGGCATGGGGTGGCTGGACGTGGCTCAGGCACGTGAAGAGATTGTGGGGGATGAGGCTGAAGAGTTGAGGTTCAGGATCACAGTTGAGCTCAGGGCGGGAACTGGGAAATTGAGTATGTGCATGTGTGTGATCCAGATTTTCTTTCACGCGCTTGTGTGTGTGTGTGCATGTGAGTGTACACGTGTGCGTGCTTATTCACTGAGTCCATCGTGACCACTCAGATGCCAAGACGGGGTGTGTTGCCCTCCCCATGTGGGGTTTGGTGGCATCCTGTGTGCCTACCTGCTGATGCCCCACCTGGAATGCCCCCGAAGAAGAGCCTATTTGCTAGGGCAGGGCCGTCGGCGTTCCGCGTGTCGGGCTGGGGAGGCGAATGCCCAGGACCATTCTCTGTGCTGTTTCTGTCCTACGGAGAGTGCAGTGTCCGCGGCCGTCAGAACGCGGGCCAGGGCGTGCGTGTCCTGCTGTGGAATCACTGTGGCTGTGTGTCAGCCTCGTGCCACAGACGCACAGTAGGACGATGGCCTTGCTCTAGTCACAGCAAGTGGCTTTGCTTTCGTGGATCTGTTTGTCACCAAAGAATAGGAAGCCTGACAGGATGTCGGGTTGCTCTAAGCATCAGCACTGGCCAAAGTCCAGTGGGTCTGCAGCTGTCACGATGCACCACTGTCCTTAACTGTACCTGTGACCACGGAGTTCTCTTAATCTTCCAGCTGTTATTCTCTGCCTTGTCACTGAAGGGCAGCTGTGTCCTTAGGCACTTCATGGGAACCAAATACCATTTTCCCCTGATTGGATATGTTGGAAAGGAAAAATGTGCTAACATCTGGAATCCTTGCCATCCCCAAAGAGCAGCAAAGCCAGAAGACCCTGTCCCCAGCCCTACATGGCCCAGACCCTGCCCTTGTTTCCTTTTAACACTGGACAGATGCTGAAAGCAAGAGGAACAGGTGAGAAAACGCTTTTCTGCCAGGCACTCTGGGCCAGCTGCTGTTGACCATGGAGGTCCCTGGGCTGGCGGCTCAGGATCCGGGGGAGTGTGCTTGTGACTCAGTACTTCAGGGGCCGGAGGGGCCGGGTGTGACCTCTCAGACTCAGCTCCAAAGCAGAGCTCGTGGGTCGCCTTAAGACACAGACACCCGGACATCACCGTAGAGACTGGCCTGGGCTGGCACACCTTGCTGAGCATGCTGGGGCTGGGCCTACAGCCAGGCAGCCTGGTTCTAGGGTTTCCACTTCCATGCCCAGCCTCCTCCAGGGCCTGATTGATGCTCCCTCCAGCTAGCATCTTTGCAGGGGGACTAACGGAGCACACAGCTCTGTGGTCAGCCCCCTTGGGCCGCAGTTGCTCTCCTGCCTCACACCTGGTCCTGGGCCAGCTCCTTCATGCTTCTGGTCTCAGCTGTGAGGTACAGCAAATAATGTCGCTGGTACATCCAAGGAGCCAGTCAGGCATATGTACAAGCTCTGGGGACTGCTGGCAGGACAGAGCTGGAGAGCACCTTCCTGAGACCCCATGGCCTCCCCATTGCAAGACAAACCTAGGGAGCTATCGTGGTTTATCGCAGACCACAACACCCCTGAGACTCCAAGGGTCCAGTGTCCCTGGGCTTGGGAGATGCAAGGAGCAGCAGTGTGCTTTGGGAGAAAGACCGTGACCCTGTGCAGGGGGTGGGTCTCAGTGGACATCGGTACAGGAGCAATGGCAGTAGGGGCAGTGCCCTGCTGGTTGACAGTGAGCTCACAGGAGATACATACGTGTCCCTCCAACAGAATTTGGGACATAGAGGGGTTAGCAGGGGCAGGGCCCTAATGCTAAAGCAGAGGGAGAGCCCTAGAAACACGCTGCTATTTTTGACTCCACTCATTCCCTCAGGCTGGAGAGCCATGGGTTACAGGGGTTGCGTCCCGAAACCCTTTGCCCTTTTACTGTACAGAACAAATGGCTCATTCCTGGGCCATCATTCAAAAGCCATCTCTTCTCCCCCCGCTTCCTCCTCCTCTTTCTCCTGCTCTTCCTCTTCCTTTCTCTCTCTCTCGCTGTCATCCTTAAAATTGTATTACAATTTTTTTTTAAGTACATTCATCAGACTTCTTTCCCGATACTGGGGTTGAACCTAGGGCCTCACACATGCAAGGCAAATGCTCTGCCACTGAGCCACACCCAGCCCTTTTTATTTGACTTTGAGCTAGGGTCCCACTAAGTTGCCCAGGCTGGCTTTGAACTTGTGACCCCTTCCTCAGCCTTCCAGGTAACTGGGATTACAGCTAAAACACTTTGGAAGAAGTTCGTGAACAGACTCTTTTGCCAGTTTCCCATGATTGCACAGTTGACTTACCTACACTTAATTTGACAATAGTTTGTAGCAACTTGCCTTGCTGAGTCTTTCTAAAGCATCCCATTAGGTTTTCAAAGAATTAATCTATCTGTTCAGTCATAATTCTTTGGTTTACTTAATATGCTGCCATCACAGTAACAGGTACAACTGGAGCCCACAGTGGGCACAGGATTGGTAAATCTAACCCTGTTGGGGAGCACAGAAGTGAATGGGGGTGGGCTTCCAGCCACAGGCTTCCAGTGTGCTTTGCACCCAGAGGCCAGATGCGTTATAGACCGAGGGGAGTGAGCTGGCTGCAGAGATGGGACAACAGAACCAATACTGCCAATTACTCTTTAGATAAAAGCTGCACTTGCAGGCCCTAACCTGGCCAGCAGGTGGCACATGAGGCTCACAAGCCTCCGTTCTGTGTCAGGGACTTGGCAGGAAGTGGGGGCTCTGCCAGTGTTAGACAAGCTCCCTTTCAACCTGTGAAACCCACAGGAGACACTGGTTTTCACTGCTTTGTTGACAGCCTGGTGGCATTTTTCTCTCCAGGTGAAAGCAAAATCCAGTATTGTGATGAGGAAACTCAGGATCCCAAAACTACACTGGTGTGCCCACCTAGCTCCGAGTTTCAGTTTCCCCTCGGAAAAGGAAGGGCGGGCCGATTCCTGTCCTGTTGAGTTGTACTGAGCAATCAGAGTTGCCTCTTTCTCCTCAAATGGGGGTGGGCAGAGCCACAGTCCCAAGACAGCACCCAGAGCACAGGCAGATGTCTCTCCAAACCGCAAAGCTCCCCCGCCTGCCCAGGCCACTGTGGCTATGGAGGCCCGTGCTGGCTGCCTGGGTTTGTCAGCGGCTGCCCTTCATGGTGGGCAGTGGGGGAGCACAGGGCCCCTGCCACTTACAGCAGATCCTGTGCTAACAGTCTGTGTTGTCATCCGTCAGACCTGACTCCAGGGAGATGGCTGGCTGTGTCTGAATGATGCCTCCAGGGACAGCGGTCAGAAACTGGGATGCTTTGGTGCCTGCCACTCCCAAAAATCACACTAGGCTACTGCTCAGGAGCTAAAGAGAGGCCATGTGTAAGTACACGGGCTAGGCACAGGGAAGGACAGTGGCCCTCTCCCTGCACCCCAGGACAGCCCCTCCTGCACAGCCTGAGCTGTGTTGAGGGGGTCCTTAAGGCAGAGGCTTGAGGTCTGCAGAGGACCTAGGGTACTAGGAGTGGGCAAGGGAGGAGCGGCACCCCGCTCTCCTGCCTGCACATGCCACATCCCTGGGCACACAGGCAATGGCCCTGGAGCAGAGCTGCCTCTGCAGAGAGGACTGTGAGAACTGCACTGCAGAGGCTGATAGGGAGCAAGGGGTAGAGGACAGGGCGGCTTGGGGGATGGGGTGTCAGAGTCCCACACACAGCTTCCCCAACAGTGGCGCTGGAGCTCCTCATGGAGCTCTGTGTCCCCACCCCAGGACCCCCAGCCCTCTTAGACACTGCTTGGTGAACCCCACTTGGCACAGCAAAGAACAAGGCATGAGGATGCACCATGCTGTCAGAGTGCATTTAATAAAGAGCGTGATGGCTCCTGGTGGCTTGCAGCTCTGGGCACCATGGGGCAGGCAGCCCTGGGACTCTCCTGGGTGAGAGGCTAAAAGCCACTCTAGTCACCATACTCTTTGATGCCCACTAGACCCTGTGCAATCGAAGGGAACAGCAGCAGATCCTGCCTGGGTGTGGGGGGCCCCGCAGTCCCACGGGTGGCAGGATCTGTCTTCGAGCACCTGTCCTGCCGTGGGCCCATGCAAGGCTTCTGGCTTGGCCTGTGGAGTGCACCCTTCTGGTCCTTTCACTTTGGGGCTCTGGTGCCTTGGGCCCCGACAGTCAGGCTCCCCAGCGTGGAAAAGAACTCCTCCATCTCCTTCTGCAGCAGCTGGTTCCGGCGCTCTGCATCCTCCCGCGCCCGCTCTGAGTTCCGCAGCTTGATCTCCAGCATGGAGTGCTTCTTCCGTTCCTGGTCCAGCTCCTCCTCCAGCCGAGACAGCTGTCCCCGCAGCTCCACACTGCCTTCTTCGATGCTTAAACACCAAGAAGAGACAGTTTCAGAGCCCGAGAAGCACCACCCTGGCAGGGGGAGCTCTGGGCATTTGCTGGGGCAGGGAGGGACCTGCCAGCACTACATGAGCCCATGAGCCAGTGGCCACCCCACCCTGTCACCCGGAAATGCCACCTGAGGGCCCACACCCTCAGTGCTGGGGACTGGAGACCTCTCAGAGTCTTCAGTGAAATAAAAGAGCCTTGCCTGGCCAGCCCTGTTACTTGCCCAGTCACTTGCCCCACTGAGGATTGATGGGGGACTGTCCCCTGGCCTTCACTCCTGTGCCTTGAGGTTTATGCCATGCTGTGCAGAGGTTGGCACGTCTGTCCTCCTGCCTGTCCCCTGGGACCACACACTAGCTGGCGCTTGGGACCCAGCTGGCTGCAACAAACTCCATGGCGGTGACAAGACAGACTCCAGTGACCAGTACAGGCTCCATCCCAGCAGTGAGCACAAGCCTGGGAAGGAGGCCTCCTTTCGCTTAGGCAAGGGTGTGCCATCAGAAAAAGGGACCACCTGCTTCTTCCCAGTGCTCTACTGCCACTGGCCGGGGTCCCAGTCCTCCTGCTTCCTCTGTGCCACCCCTGGGTGACCATGTCCAGGCTCTTGACCCCCAGCCCCTCTACATGACACTTGGCCTGTTCAAAGAGCATAGTCAGCACTGAACACTTTGTCTCCAGCTACCCTGTGTCCTGTGGGGTGTTGCCTGCAGGCTACACCATGGTCCCTGTTGCAGCCAGTTCCCTTTTGCACCCCCACAGTCCACAGAACCCACTTGGCTCCCTCTTCAGACACACTGAGTCTGGCTGCTTCTCCCACCTTCACAGCTGTCTTCATGGCCCATTCCAACTACCCATGGGCTTAGTCCCTGCGGCCTCCTGTCTGTGCCACCCTGGGCCCCGGTGAGCTCTCTGTACAGCGGTCAGGCACGCCATCAAAGGGGCCAAAGTGCTCACGATAGTCCACAGGCTTCTCATTCACGCCCGCCTCCCTCCCGATAGGCCAGCGCATCACCAGGCTGCAAGGCTCCGCCTGCTGCCACTGCTGGGTGCTGGTGTGGCCCTGGGGTCCTCTCCCCCACCCCCTTTTACTGCCCTCCTCCCTCACCGACCCCCAGACACCGCACATTTAGGAAACCTGTTTGGGACATGGCCTTTCTGTCCTGTCCTCCCAAATAAGGAGGGCAGAGATTTGGTCACAGCTGTGTCCCCAGCACAGTATCTGCTCTAGGCAGACAGCAGGTTCTTTGGGGAAGGCTGAAGGAAGACTCCTCATGGGGACAACAGGAGGCAGGGCGGCAAGCACGCCCGTCGCCACCACCCACACCCGGTGACTCCACATGAGCAGAGATCGGTCATGTCTCCTCTAACTGCCCCACCTGCCTGTGTTCAGACTCTCCTCACAGGGACCCCCTGGGGCCAGGACAGCTGGCCACCCACCGGTGAGGACACCACGGGCCTTTGGGAGTCTCATCTTCCTCCAGCCACCAAGCTGCGATGACCCAGGCAGTCCAGGCTCAGACAATGTGCAGCACTGGGCTGAGCTCAGGACAGTGACCATGGGAACACTCGGCTGGCACCTGTCAGGCTGGGGTCACAGCCAGGCAGCCTGAGGCAGAACTCCCACCAAACAGCACCTCCCCTCTGCTGGGGAGCTCTTGAGGTGGCCCCACAGCAGCCCAGTGTGAGAGGCTCGCCACCTCCAGCAACCCTGGCTTTGGTCACTCTTCCTGTGCCCCTGTGACCTGTGAGCCAGCCTGTAGCAGCCCGCAGCCTCCACGGCCACCGCTGAATAGGCCTTAAGGTGCAGACCCCATTTACATCCTGGGCTTGGCTCTCTCTTCTCCTTTCTCCTCTGCACAGCCCCAGCCCACCTACCGGCCCTTCAAGCCCTGGCTGGGCACAGCCTGCCCTGACCCCGCCTGACCCTAGGTGCCCAGGAGATACTTCCAGCAGAGCAAAGGGGCCACACGGTGCCCTCCCTAAGGAGTCCAGCTCAGACAGAGAAGCAGGCATGCCTTCTGCGTCCACGCCTTCTGTGTCCACTGCCACGGATGGGGTACGGAGCCTGCAGGCCCTGCTGGGTGCATGCCTGTCTTGGTTACACAGCTGGCAGGGGCCTGGGCAGGACACTGGAGGATGCCTGTGCCTGCTGTCCAGTGTGGCTGCCCTAGAGCTGGGGGAAATCTCAGTGTCTCAGCTAGAGCTTCTTCTCTGCAAAGGGCAGGACCCTCGTCATGGGCAGGCTGGAGGAAGAACAGGGACTCATGTGCAAGTGACCCAACATCACAACTGTGCCTGTGGGCGGGAGGGAAGTGAGGGCTGACCCTGTGCCTGGAAGGAGTCCCACTGCCTGGCAGGCTGGCCCGGGGCCCTATGGCCTGGACTGCAGGATCTATAGCGCAGTGGGGACCCCAGGCCAGGCTGCCTCACCTTGAGAGTGTGGCCTTGCCCAAGGCTTTAGCGGGCCTGCCAGTCACCAGCTCGAACAGACATGCCCATCCCCACCTAGCAGTCTGGGCTGCTCCCAGGGCAGCCACGAGGCGGGGCTGGCCTGACACTGCAGCCGGCCCTTTACCTTCTCAGGCTCGCTTCGTACTCGGTCCGCTGGCGGCACAGTTCCGCCCTAAGCTCGGCCACCAGTCCCTGGAGCACCCGGCAGCGGTGTGCAGGGTCCTGGCCAGGGCTGCTGGGGTTGCTGGGTTCCTGGCTGCTGCTGTCGCCCACCCCTGCCTCGTCCAAGGCACGGACCGGGTCGGGGCACCTGTGGTCCTCGCCACTGCTGCTGGGGAGCAGGGACGGCTCAAGGGCCCACTCGGTGTGCAGGGAGCTGCTGGCTGATGAGTCGCTGGCCCTGCAGGCTGTACAGCTGCTGATGGAGGCATCATGGGGTGATGAGGCCAGGGACCACGCTGTGCTGGCCACACTGGCCGTGCTGGGAAAGAGGCTGGGTGGGGGCACGTTGTCGTAGGTGGACAGTCTCTGTGTGGAGCCACAGTCCTTGAGCCAGTCCTCTGATGAGGCCCGGTGGTGGCCACGCAGAGACGATAGCCCATTCATGAGCCAGTTGCCCCGGCTGCCGCTGCTGGAGGCCACAGGCACCTCCAGGGACACACTGCCCCCCTGTGGGCTTGCTAACCCAGGTCCCCGCTGGTGGAAGGATGATTTCCAGCCTGGCAGGGTCTGCACCCTCTTCCTGGGGCTGCCCTGGCCCGGGGTAGATGTCCTAGAGAGCATGGCGGCGGCCGGCCCATCCAGGGATGAGGTCCTGTGCGTCGGCAGGCTGGGGTCTCCAGGCTCGTCCTTGCTGTCCTTGTTGGCCTCCTCAGAGCCCCAGCCCACAGTGCATGGTGACCCCCCATGCGGCGATGTGGGAGGCCCTTCTGGGGTGGGCACTGTGAAGAGCTGGCCGTGTTTGCGAATGAGGACAGTCATTAGGTGCTGGACCAGGGAGGTGCCTGAAGGAGAGAGGAGAAAGGCTTTGCTGTGCATGGCCAGAAGTGGCCAGGTTTGCTACAGCCTGGACATGGGGTGGGCACCTGTATAGCTGTCCACTCTCTGGTGGCCCAGGGCTGTCTTATATGTGTGGGTACACACACCCAAACATACACACACACACACACAGTGCCTCCTGCCCAATCCCTGAGCACGCACGGCCCCCACCCTGTTCTGGGGCCTCAGCTCCCGTGGCTTTGTGGGGGCAGCAGTGAAGGTGGGCATGCAGGATTGGCCTTGGTATCTGCCCAGCAGCCTCACCACCAAAGACCAGAGACGGGAGGCTTGTCAAGAAATCAGGACAGCTAAGCACTCGGTGGACCCTGGCACAGAAGGTAGCCAAGAACCCAGGAATTATGCAAGGATTTCTCTGCCAGACAACAAGGTGGGGCACAGTTCAGTGACTGGGTGGCCACCCTGGCATCTGGCAGGTGAGGGCTTGGGCTTCCTGGCCTCAGAGGGCCTAAGCACTACCCCTCTCAGGTCCAGTTCAGCTCCACGACACCCCACACCACCATGTGGTCCCATGGCCAAGCCCTGCAAGGAGCTGGGTGCTCAGCTGGCCACGGCCGGGCAGCGTGGCTCCAGCCTCTGAGCCCTAGCTCCTCTGTAAAACGAGCGATCATCAGAGCACAGGCTGGCGGTGAGTACTGAAATGGACACAAATTAAGCACTACCCATGCAGAAGACTGGGCCTAGACCCTCTCTCACCATGCACTAAACTAAAATCAAAATGAAGCAGAGATCTGAATGTTAAAACAGAAACACTTAATTTGCTGGAAGATAAAAACAGGTAAAACTCTTGAAGTCAGGAGTAGGCAAGGGCTTTTTCAACAACTGCAAAAGAACCTCAACAAGCAAGAAATGGGATCATATCAAATTAAAAAGCTTCTGCACAGCAAAGGAAACAATCAAAAGAGTGAAGAGACAACCTATAGAATGGGACAAAATTTTTGCCAGCTACACCTCAGACAGAGGACTAACATCTAGAATATATAAAGAACTTAAGAAATTAGACCCCCCCAAATAAAAGACCCAATCAAAAAATGGGCAACTGAAATAGACACTTCTCAGAAGTGCAAATGGTCAATAAAAATGTTCAACATCTTGCCATTAGAGAAATGCAAAGTAAAACAATGCTGAGATTCCATCTCACTCCAGAAAGAATGGCCATCATCAAGAAATCAGATAACAACAAATGCTGGTGAGGCTGCAGGGGTGGGGGGCTTCTCCATTGTTGGTGGGAATGTAAACTAGTACAACCCCTACAGAAGTCAGTGTGGAGTTTCCTCAAAAAACTAAAACTAGAAATTTGACCCAGCCATTCCCCTTCTAGGTATCTTCCTGAAAGAGCTAACGGCATCATATTACAGTGACACATGGTTACCCGTGTTTATAGCAGCACAACTCATAATAGCTAAATCTTGGAAGCAGCCTATATGTCCACCAACAGATGAATGGATAAGGAAAATGTGGTATTTACACACCATGGAGTATTACTTTGCCATAAATAAGGATAAATTTGAGTCATTTCTAGGAAAATGGATGTATCTTGAGATAATAACATTAAGTGAAATAAATCAAACACACAAGCTTAAATATCACATGATTTCCCCTATATGAGAAACCCAAAGTATAAATAACTTAAAGAGCAAATTAAAAGATGGATGATAGAAAACAAGGAGATCTTTTGCAATGGGAAGGGGACCAAGAGGTGGAAGGAGGGAAGAAGGAGGGGAGGGGAAGGGGAAGTAAAAAGAAAATGCATTATGTACATGTATCAACTTCCCACAATGAATGTAATTATGTGTTGTGGACATGTACTAAAATAAATAAAAAGCACTAAGAGGCATATTAAAAGGAGCTGCCACTGCTGCTTTTTTTCTTTTTTAAGACCTGGTCTTGTTACATTGCCCAGGCTCCTGGGATCAAGCAATCCTCCTGCCTCAGCCTCACTATGTTGCTTTTAAAAAATGTTATTATTTATCATAGAAAAGCAACAGGGTCTGGAAAACTGTGACATCCAAGAACCTTGGCTAATTAGTTGTGAAAGTAAAGCAAAACCTGTGTGTGTGCAAGGCCAAGAGCCCTGCCTTCTCCCACTGCCCAGCCCCTCCCTCCACAGGGACCAGGAGCTGCTCTCCTCTGCTCCAGCAACCTCAGACCAGTGCCAGCTTCCATTTCCTTTTACATTTCCTTTTACCCCAAGGGCGCCAGGAGAGGTCTGAGGAGGTAGGGACCTGAGCCACTGTTCGCTGGCCTGAGGCTGCGCCCTGGACCAATGAGCCCCGACGCCCAACGTGCCTCCCTCCCTGGCACCTTCCATGATGGTCACTGGGTCCTCCATCTGCGGCCGCAGGATGTTAGGTCCAAACACAGTCGCCAGGTTCTGCACGCTCATCTTGTTGACAGCTGAGTGGGACTGCACTTCATCCAGAAACCTGCCCAGGAAGGAAAAGAAATAAGCAAACTATGATCATCAATCTGCCCCAAGCTGCCAGGGCCCTACCTGAGTTTGGACCCTCCTCGGCCACACCCATTCCCACCCTGGCCACGCCTTGTCCCACCTAGCCATGCCCCCAGGTTTCCCCCTGCTGCCCCTGCCAAGCTCTATCACAGCCATCCAGTGGGCCATCAGAAACAAAGGCCAGGGCCCAGGGGCCCACCATCCTTGGCACGGAAGGAGAAGGACACAGGACTTTACAGCCTGCAGTGGGGCACAGGCCCTGAAAAGCAGACATCCATGGGCATGAGCCCTGCCAGTGCACTGGAAGACACTGAAGGGCTGTGATCACCACAGATGCTCAGGGGCACAGGATGGCAGGAGGGGCCCCTTATGGAGTGACCCACTCCCACAGGACCGCAAGCCCCTGAGCTCAGGGCCGTGTCCTCTTACACTCCCCACTGCACAGACACTGGCCTCGGCCCCTCTGTGGGGGAAGGAGAGCTGAGCCAGAGCAGGGAGGGACCCTGCCGGGGCCACTTACTTGCAGATATATTTGAGCAGGTTGTAATTGGCCTGAGGAAGGTTGCGCACTTGCTTGGCCAGCTCCAGAGTCCCCTTGGGAAAGGAGAAAACAGCCTCACACACCGCCATGAGGCCCTGCTGTCACTGAGGTTGGGCTGGACATGGGGTAAGGTCACAGCCAGAGCCCTGACCACCTCTGTCCCCTGCAGGGAGTGGCAGCCATGCTGTGACCTCTGGGGGAGACTGACTTCCTTTCTGGGTGCCGGCACAGGGTGAACCTCTGCGGGGACATGCACGAATGTCTCAGCTCACTAGCAAGGCACAAATATTTGCCAGGTAACAGCCCTCCTCTCCCACAGGCCACAGGGAGGTCACACTGCTTCCCCTGCCCCAGTGCCCAGGGCGGTGGACTGCATCTGCCCCCCTCCGTCCTTAGGACCCTCAAATTCTTTCCAGAGGGGGCAGGACAGAAATATGTAGACGGTGTCTTTATTTCTGAGCCCCAGGCCTGGGTGGCCTGAGCCAACCATGGGAGAAGGCGGTGAGAGGAGCATCCACTGTGACATGGCCACAGCTGGGCACCCTGGACCAATGTGGCATTTAGGGGGCACCTGGCCCTTTCAGACACCGAGGTCTAGACACAGGGTAGGGTGGGGGGCACAGAGAGGGCAGGATGTTCCAGCCACCTCCCTCAAAACAGAGAGGAATGCCCCCATCCACCAAAGACAGAGCAGGATGCACCAACTCACCCCCCAAACATACACGTGCGCGCACACACACACACACGGGAAGGATGCTCCCAGCCCCTCTCCTCCCACAAACACCAGGCTTCTGGTCAGCATACGTATGGCACTGAAAGCTAAGGAGCTTGCATCCTTACTCCACATGCCTGTGCCCAGCCAGCCCCCTCCCGGGATGGGTCCCTGGGGCACTGACCTCCGCTTCATCCTTGGTGAGCAGCTGGGCGCAGCTGAGGAAGTCCTCGTACCTAGCGAAGGGGATCACGGGCTCGGGCAGCTCCCGCAGGTACAGCTTCAGCAGGGAAGCCACAGTGTGCACATCTGTCGTGCTGGAGGTGGGGCACAGTATGAGGCCTGGGACGCCGGGGGCTGTGGCAGTGATACACATACCACACCCTACAGTGGCCTCTGGCCTCAAGTCTGCAGTGAACCTCCTGGTGGCCATCCCCAGGTCCCTTGCAGGGCAGTGCAGAGGTGCCCGCTCCCTTAGGTGGGGACAGCTCTCCTGCGGCCCTTGCCAGGTGCTGCCAGCCCCAGCCTGTGCTTGCTCAGCGCCTGGGCTGGCTGTTGGCCTTGCCGTGAAGTCATAGGTAGGACCCTGGCCTCTTGCTGCTGTCCACATGCAGGTGTCTGTGCTTGTCACCCTGTCTCTGGAGCCCCGTGAACCCACTGCCTGGCCTCAGTCCACTGCATGTGGCCTGCAGCAGACCAGGCTAGAGTGGTCCCAGGCCCGGCGTTGTTCCCTCCTTGGGTTCTGTTGGGCCCTGCGGCACAGTCCCTGGTCCACAGCTGGCCTCTCCTCCAAGCTGCACCTCAGTTTGTGCCTGGGCCCCCAGAAGTTCATCTGCTTCCCCAAGGCCTGTTTTAAACTCATGCCTGCCTCTCCCTTGGGGAAACCCTCAGCAAAGACAGGCTGGGGCCAGGAGGCTATGGCCAATAAAGTGCCATCAGCCCTGGCCATGTCCCATGTCAGCCTCATTGAGATAAGCTCTGGGTCCCTTTGGCCCTGACATCTGGGATTCTGGGGCTCCATATGCCAACATGCACCCCAAAGCCATACATGCAGGGCCCCTCCCTGCCCTGCCCTGACCTCCCCACTCCACACAGGTGTGCTGTTTTCCGCCCACCACTGCCTTCGCCTGGCCACTCCTGGGGTGCAGGGCTGAGGTCAGGGTTCCCTGTCCTCTGTGGCCCCAATGGATTCAGTGGCAGCAGCCAACAGAGAAGGATGATGGGGGGACAGAGGCAGGATGGCCATTGGATGCCCTGCCGAAACACATGTACCACAAAAAGCAAGTGGTAGGGAGGTTCCTCAAGCCACTTTTGTCCTGGGCCCAGTGGCCCCTCTATTCTGTAGTCCTCCTTCCAACCCCAGACACCACTGGTCAGCCTCATCACCTCCTCCTTTCCCTCACCTGCAGAGGTCTTTCCTCCAACAGCTGGCCCAATTTTTCCTGAATTCCCCTCCCTCCCACCAGCACAAGGGGGCACCTGCCAACCAGGGGGCCTCATAGCCAGCGCTGCCCAAGGGGGCCAGGTCAGGGCAGTGGGCACAGTGATCAGCAGTCTGGCACAGTGATCACCAGCTGCCCTCGCTGTCCACGTGCCCCACAGAAGGCAGATCAGCTGGCAGCCAGGGTCCCCCATCTGCAGCGTTCTCATCCTCCAGTTTTGAGGACCCACGAGGGCCTCACACCCAAGGGACCCACTGCAGCTCCCAGAGCAATGTGGGCAGTGGCAGGGGGCTCCACAGGGGACAGTTATGAGACAGATTGGCTCCCAGTGGCTTCCAGCCTGGTGGGGCTCCTGATGCAGGAGGAGCAGGAAGTGACTTCATGGTGGACAGCGGCCACAGACAGACACCCTGGCAAGTGGACAAGCTGCCGCACACAGCAAGCCTGTACCCTGGGAGGGGCTCTGTCCTTCTGGTCACTAAAGAACACTAGGGCCGAGAGTCCCATCCTGGGGAACTTCTGAAAGCCCAGGTCCCTGGGGCCTACCCAGGCATTTGTTTGGAGCCATCCCCAATCCTACAGCAGACCCACAGGCACAGGACAGGAGAAGCCTGGCTGGCAGCCTTTTGGCATGCACCACAGCTCCCTGAGAGCCAGCGTTAGGACGGAGCTTCCTGAGCCTCCAGGGAAAAGAGAACCCCAAACAGCTGAGGCTCCCCCAGCCTCTGCCCTGGGCTGTAAATGCAGTGGCCTTCATGAGGGGGTGGCACCTGGGATGTGGGTAAGCCCCAGGGATGGTTAGGGTGGAGAGGGGAGCCAGCAGCTGTTCCATCTTGCCACTTAGGAAGCCACTGATTGCCCAGGGGAGGCAGGGCTGAAGACTTCAGCATGCCTCTGGTCTTGGATGCAGCCATGCCTGAACTCGTCTAGCCTGGTGGTCAGCAGATGCCCTCTTCTCTCCTGCCTGGACTGGGCCTCGCTATAGCTGGCATCATCCCTGAGGGGACCCATGGCTCTGTGCCCCAGGAGGGCTGGCATGCCCACCAGTGCCCATATGGGCAAGCAGCTGGCCTCCATGCAGTGGGCTTCCTGGGCACCGCTCTCCCAGCCCCAGCGCTCACCTGTCGAAGAGCGGCTTCTCACCACAGTCGAAGGAGTCCTGCAAGCCTCGCACCAGGTCAGCCTGGCCAGGCAGGCGGAAAAGCCCCTCCTCAGCAAGCCCTCGCTCCCGGATGAAGTCCACGCATTGCTCCACCAGCATTGGGGCCAGCCGGGGGCCGTACTTCCGCTCATGGTAGACTGTGTCCTCCAGCCGCTGCCCAAAGATGCCTGGTACAGAGAGGGGCGGGTCACGCCTTCTACCACCTAGCCAGTGGCAGGAGGCGGGCAGCAGGGACAACGCAGGGCTGCCAGGGCTGGAGGAGGTTCTTCCTGGGGAAACACATTAGACACTGGGGGACACATACTGGGGGGCAGCCCCAGGACCCTGGACCACAGCAGACAGGCACAGTAGCCTGCAGATCCCATCCAAGCTGGAAGCAAACAGGCCCGGGAAGCATGCATCATACACAGTGGTGACTAAGTGACAGGTCTGCAGTCACCCCACACAGGAGCACCCAACAACCCCAACCGCAGCCAGGCCCGTAGCCTCTGAGAGCACACTGCGCAATAAGGACATGGGTGCGTGGCTCGTGGGCAACACGGATGGTGCACAAATGCAGAAAACACCATCATGACGCAGCATCCCTGGTCACTAGGAATCCAATCAGAACCAACTGCCCCTGCTGAAAACACAGAAAAAAAATAGCGCAGCATCTGCGGAGTCCAGCATGGCGATGCCTCAAAACAACTAAGAATAGTGTTACTGTATCAGATATGCTAGCAGTGCCACTTTGAGGATAAGAACTGAATGCAGGGTCCCAAGAGGTCCCTGCACCCTGTGTGTGCAGCAGCACTGATCACAACAGTGACTAGGCACCCATCATGGCAGATGGGTAGCAATGTCAGGTCCACAAACAGGACACAAGCAGGTTTAAAAGTCAAGAGATTCTGATCGATGCCACGATGCCACTGAAACCTCAGGACCTGAGAACATTACACAAAGACAGCCACTGGCATTCACAAAAGGGCAAATACACCCCCACATGATCCCACCAGACTGGTGAAAATCAGAGCCACTGGAGATGAGGAATAGGGAGTTAGGGGTTAATAGGGACCAAGTTTCAGTTGTGTAAAATGAAAATATTCTGGAGATGGGTAGGCAGGCACAGTGGTGCATTCCTGGAATCCCAGCATTTATGGAGGCATAGGCAGGAGGATCCCAAGTTCGAGCCCCACTTAGGCAACTCAGTGAGACCCTGTGTCAAAAAAATAAAAAAATACATTAAAAAGGGCTAGGGATGCAGCTCAGTGGTAACCCCTGGGTTCAATCCCTAGTACCACCCTCCCCCCATAATTCTAGAGGTGGATGGTGGTGATGGTGGTCAATGGATTGAATGCCACTGAACTGCCCACTTTCAAAGGGGTTCCTGAAATGGTTGAGTATACGCTTGGTGTATCCATTTACATGAAGTTAAAATAACAAAACTGATTGGTGCCATCAGGCCAGGACATGGCTGTGGGTGGGGGTTAGGGGACTGGAGGGCACCCGAGGGCTTCTGGGGTGCTGGTAATGCCATTTCCAGACCAAAATCACAACAGGAAGAAAAGCTCTGCAACATCTAACACAGGACATGGCAGCAAATGAGCGACAGAAGACAGAGAGAGAGGAAGAAGGCTGAGGAAGTCTGGCTGAGAAAACACATACTAATCATGTGACTGGCTCCAAAGGCTCCTCGCAGCCCAGGCAGAGGGGAAGGAGCTGAGACTGGCAAGGCTCTGTACCCCACCACTGTGCAGCAGGAGAAAGGGAACCCCTTGTCCTGAGCTCTGTGAGGTCTCTGGGATGCAAGGCATGGCTCAGATGCCCAATGCTGAGACCTTCTTGCAGGGTGGCTTTGGGGTGTGCCAAGGGCACGATGCCCAAGCTTGACACTGTCCATGTGGCTTCCGAGGGTGCAATTGGTTAGGGGCTCCTCTAGCGGCTATGTCACTCCTCCACAAGGGCTGTTGTGAGTTAGGTTACATCAGTCCCGGTCCTGGAGTGCAGCTCAGAGGTAGACACCTGACGAGCATGTGTAAGGCCCTGGGTTCCGTTCCCAGCAACCCCCAAAAAGGATCAGTCCCTAATACAAAGCCTGGGACACAGCAGGACTAATCAGGCTCCTGCCACTGCTGACCCAAAAACAAAGGCCACAGATTTGTGGGAGGGAAACTCCCTTCCTAGAAGGACACCCATGTCATCAGGGTGAACACTAGCAGATGTCATCAGGGCTTTCGTGTGCACTGTGCACACATATGTTCATGAGCTTTGCACTTGGGCTGTGTGTACAAGCACTGCACTTGGGTTGTGTTCACATGTGCACCTGTGTGTTCACAGTGTGTGTGTGGGCTTGTGTGTGCACGTCCACATACGTGTGAGAAGGTGTGCTGAAGTCACTGGCACACACACACACCCACATCGAATCCCAGGCAGCACGGTGACTCTGGGACTATGACCATCACCAACACTACCTTGGCTGTTCAGGGGAGCAAATGGAGGCAGCAGGGTGGGAGACGGTGCCCATGTCCACCTCGTGTGTGGCAGGGTCAAGGTTTGGGCCCAGGTGCTCTGGCTGCAGGTGCAGAGAATGTCCCAGGTCACCTTGCTGCCCACACTGGTGTGCAGACCCCTAGGCGAGCCCATGTGTCCCCATCCTTTCTCAGAGCAAGTCCCCAGGACCGGGGTCAGCTATACCACCTGCACAAGTAGCAGAGGTGGCAGCACCGGCCAGAAGGGGAAGCTGCTGTGCCCTGGACTTGGTGGGTAAGTCCAGCCACCCTGCCCCAGAGCCTATGGCACAGGGTTGGCACTGCCATGAGGCCAGCACTCTAGCTGCTTGGGCTGCAGGGAGAACCCCTCACAGTGGAGCTCCCCTAGCCCTCCTGCTAACACCTGGCCTGGCAGGTCTGCTGGATCAGGTCGCTGGCAACACCACTAGGCTGCAGTTCTTCCAGGATCCAGCCCACACTACACAAAGTGCCTGAAGGAAACTGGCAGGGCTGCCCCTCTGGGGATAAACCTACATGTGGGCTCAGAGCTTCTGCCCAACAGCCGTGCCCTGCTGGCTCCCCTCTCCGGGAAGTTGGAGCAGGCTCAGGGAGCCACAGGCCTGGTTGTCATCTGCATCCCAGGTGATCTGAGCCTCGGCCTTTGCCACTGTACAGGGCTGCACACCAGCTCCACACAGCGACCCTCCAGGACCGCCTGGGACGGCGGCCCAGGGCCAGCAGGAAAGGGAGGTGCTGGGATTCCCTTTGGAGTGAATCCGGGGCAGTGTAGGCTGGGCTGGGTCGGGCCATCGCCTGCCTGCGCTCTCTGCGGGGGTGTTGGGGAGCCTGCAGATGCCCATACTCTCCAGGGAGCCACAAAGCTGGGTAATTCTGGTTTCCCTCCTGACCCCAGTCCTCCCTGCCCTGGGTCAGAACGCCTGGCATCCACCCCACCTTTGTCCACCCTTGAACGGAGGTACTGTCCCATAGCTGTCCCTGTCACTCCACAGGCCCCGCCCTGGATACCGCACAGCCTGAGCCTTGCGGGCTGGGAGCATAAATCCCACCTGTATCCCTCCCTGCTTCCTCACCCTCCCCAGGAGAAACAGAAGGGGTGGGGTGGGGGATATGGACGGCCAGGCCCCAGGCAGAAGGGATCCTCTCCCCTGGTGGTGGCTTTCTGAGACCCAAGGAGTGGCTCCAGGCTCGGGGTCACAGTCCGGGCTCCCCTCCTGCGCCGCCCTCGATGGCGGGGGATGGGGACAGACCCCTCGCGGGTCCGTGCCTCTCGCCACGCAGCCCGTCCGCCCCGGCGGGAGACTGGAGGGGACCCGCTCGCCTTGGCCTCCGCCCAGACACCCCGCGCCCCAGCCCTCGCCCCCAGGCCCTACCTGGGGCGGCGGGCGCGCAGCAGGCCGGCAGGCGGCAGGGCGGCCGCGGGCAGGCGCGGGCCCGGGAGGAGCCCCGCGCGGCCGGCATCAAGCCCATGGCGCGGGCGGGCGCGCGGGCGCGCGCGCGGGAGGCGGCGCTGGAATGCTCGGCACGCGGCAGGTAGCGTCTTGCCCGCAGCGCGGCGGCCGGGGCTGGGGGGCGTGGGGGGCTCCCTTCCAAGCCACGGCCGGAAGCAGGCGCTGCGCTCTCCCTGCATCCGCAGCTGTTGCCTTCCTGCTCCCGGGCCCCGCGCAGCCAGGGATCCTGGATCCTGCTCGCCAAGCTTCAGCTCAGCCTCGCCCCCGGGCAGGTGTACCAGGTGTGCCAGGGGCCGCCCGGAGGTTAGGCAACCGGCGCTGAGTCAGCCGGCCAGGGGGCGCCTGGCCCAGACGGTCCACAGCTCTGCCTGCCTGGGGCCAGCACCCTAGGGCCAGGGACAGTGGGTGCAGCTTGACCTCATCACCTCCCTGGGCACCCCTGAGAGGCACCCGTGGACATCCCCATTTCACAGAGAAGGCAGCTCAGGCCAAGAGGTCACACAGCAGGTAAGTGGCGGATCTTCGGTCACACCCCGACTGTCCTTCAGCGAGGACCGTGTTCTTCTCAAGGTGGATTCTGAGAAGAGTCCAGCAGCTCATTTCCAGAGTGGTGTGAGAACCAGGGTAGAGGGGACTAGGCCTGAACCAAGGCTCTGCAAGGGCTGGGCTGGGGGAGCCCGGAGCCTGCGAGGGTTGGGGTGGCCTCAGCTGGGTGTGCAAGGTGGGGCATGCTTCTTGCTCATGTGCAGCAGGGCCTGGCCCAGGGAGAGGTGAGGGAGGTGCTCCCTGCAGGCAAAATTTAAGAGGTGCCCCAAACCCCAGTAACCGAGATGGATAACTTAGCGCAATGTTTTTAAGAATAAAAAACCCTCATGGTGGACAAAATATCAAAATGTTAGATGAAGCCAGGATCGGCCGGGCACAGAGTACACCCTGGGGCTCTCCCTCTCGCCAGCCTCAGCCCACCTAGATATCCAGTCCTCATTGCAGACCTGGGTGTTTTGTGTGTCATGACGTGAGCAGTGGCCCAGATGTCCACATCCTAATGCCTGGCACAGTAAGAGGAACTTGGAGCTGTGGCAAGGCTCGGGATGGACAGCTAATCCTGCACTACTGGGTGGCCAGTGTGCTCACAGGTCCTGAGAAGGAGCCAGAGGGACACAAACTACAGGGGTGAGGAGGCCAGGTGAGGACAGCATGGCGGAGAGGGGAGGAACACAGCCCTGCAGAAGGCAGAGCAGGCAGGGCAGGACCTCTGGGTCAGAGGAGCCCAGGCCGGTTGACCCGGGATCCGAGCTCAGAGGACACTGATCTGACCTCTGACCTCCACATCTGGAAGGGTGATTCCACATCTGGAAGGGTAAGCTTGCTGATTCAAGCTGCTCAGTAGTTAGAGCAGCAATAGAACCTAATCCTGTGGATATTTTTACATTAATTTTCATTTGTAAAAATATTGCAATGAGATATGTGTCTTGATTCCTGGGCTTTTTGGTCCCCCTTGAAATTCTGTGCCCCAGGACAGTGACGCCTGAAGTCCAGGCTCTGATGCTGAGTGTGGGGTGGGGAAGAGTTCAGGGAAGTGGAAGGGAGGACAGTTCGAGGTCGAGGGGCACTAGCTGAGGAGTGTCCTGCCTCATCCACCAGCAAAGCCTCAGCCAGTCCTGGCCATGTTGAAGGGCTCAGTAGGGCACTGGGCAGGTGGCCCTCCTCAGCAGGCAGGCAGGCTCTGGTGCTGACTTGTCTTTGTCTCTCTAAGCCTCAGTTTTCCCTCCTGTGTGATCACTGAGCAAAGCCTGCCCATCTCTGGGTACCCCCAGACAGATAGGGGTCTGCAGCTGGCAGCCACTCTGAAGGCTCTGTTGAGCCCCAGGAGAAAGAAGCTCGGGCCCTGCCCAGCTCAGGTGACTTGCAGCTGGGGGCACAGGAGGGCAGCGGAACAGCCTGGGGACTACCCAGCGTGGCCACCTCTGAGTTGCGTGTGCAGCAGCCCAGGGCTGGGACTAGGGCTGGGGACCTCGGGGACAGCCTCTGCCCTGGGCCTTGACGCCCCCACCCATACAGTTCCCGTCTGGGGGCTGTGGCGCTGAGGTCTGCCTGGCAGCAGCACCCAGGACAGTGCACCCAGAGGTGGCCACCCCTGCTCCCGGCCCTGCCGTGGGCTGTCAGGCAACTCATCGCCCACCTCTGGGCCTGGCTGCCCCCCGCCCCGGGTCACCCCAGAGCGCTGAAGTCCTCTGATGTGGCTGCACCAGCTGAGAGCCAATGGCCCCAGGCCTGGGACACCAAGGCCACCCTGCATCATGCTGCACATCCACCACTGTCCCTTACTAGGCCCTGGGCTCCCACAGACCTGGACGCAGCATCAGCACCCCACTCACTATGACGGGGCAAGTTCCTGGGGTATCCCGATGCTGTTTGCTCTCTAAGGGGATCCAAGGGGACTGGCTGCACAGGGCTGCTGTTGGCCCAGGGGGATACAGAGCCTGGTCCTTCAGAGCTGGGTGCAGGTGCTGGCGTATGCCTCCACTGGCAAGGAGGGACCCAGGGCATCCTTGGTGCTCTGCCCGCCCGCCCACAGCTCAGCAATGACAGGACCAAGTCTCTTCCAGTCCTGGGACCTGGGCTATGCAGCACAGAGGGCAGCCAGGTAGCTACATGGCCATGCACCACCCCATAGCAGAGGGCAGAGACCTGAGGAAGCAGCAAGGGGTGCTGGGTGAGCAGTCGTGCCCTGAGCCTGCACCACCGTGAGCTGCTCTTGGGATAAGGAGCTGCTCTGGCCCCTGGCCTCCTGGCTACCAGCTCTGGCTCTGGCTGTGCTGCCTGTGGGGCAGTGGCCCAAAGCCCAGCATTAGGCCCGCTGTTCCAGCAGGCTGCTGTTCACAGGATCTGGAGCTGCCCTGCAGTGCTGAGATGAGGAGCAAACGACAGTGAAGGAGTGGTCCCCTGGGTGCTAGGCTCCCCAGAGCCACCATCCACAATGAGTTGAGCGAGTGTGGCACCAAGGCTTCCTCTGGAGATGTCACTCTAGGACTGACGCCTGCCTGAACAGTGCTACCTTGGGCCCCTCCCAGGGCTGGGGCTGGGCTTGTCCTGCTCTGTGACCTCAGGGAGCCTCCCTCCCCCTACTATGTCAGCAACCTGGGGTCTGAGGAAAGTGAGGAGGCCAGGGAAGCTGGGCAGACTGAGGCAGCTCGGCTCTGGGGATCCCTGTGGGCCTGCTGCCTGGCTTTTCTCGTTCCTAGGCACAGAGCCATCACTCTGGGCCCCTGGCCCTGGGCTGTCCCACTCTGTGCTGTCCCTGAAGGTGGCAGGCTGTGCTCCACAATGCCAGCTCTCGGAGCCAGTCTCCTGCCTCTGCTGGCTTAAAGACCCACAGCATGGCAAACCCAAACACATCCAGCCTGCCAGAGGTCCCCCGCTCCTGCAGAGCCAAATCCAGTGGGATGTGAGCACTTTCACCACCCACGATGGCGAGGAGAGCGTGCACCTCCTGCCTGGGTCCCTGCCAATCCAGCTCCGGCTCCCAGCACCTCATAGGCAGGTGGCAGTCTTCGGAAGCCGCACATAGGATCCCTGTACACCACATTCATTGCCTGTCTCCAGCCCCATCAGGTGTCCGCCTGCCACGCTCCTGGCACAGTGTCACCCATCCAACACTGTCTGAACAGTGGCACCAGTTCATACCCCAAGGATGCTGTTATCAAAACAAAAACAGAAAGCAGAGGTGCTGGCTGGGCAGGGGTGAGGAAGCCAGAGCCTGGGCATGGGTGGGAGTGTAAGGCGGCCCAGCCACAGGGAAAAGGTTGTGTGTGTCCTCAAGACAATGACACAAGCAGCAACCCCCCTGCTAAGACGCACCCCCAAAGAAGTGAAAGCAGGGACTCTGCCACTCATGTGCACAGGGCATTGCACACAATAGTCCAAAGGCGGGGGCCACCCAAGTGTCCCTCAAGGGATGAATAGGCAAATGCTTATGGGTACTGTGGATGGAATATTATTCAGCCTTTAAAAAGGAAGGAAATCCTGGGCCAGTGAGATGGCTCAGCGGCTTAAGCACCTGCCCGGCAAGCGCGAGGGCCCGAGTTCGACTCCCGGAACCCACATACGAAAAAGGGGCCGGTGATATCGCTCAGCGGCACGGGCGCCTGCTGGCACGCGAGGTCCTGAGGTTGACCCCCCCCGGTACCCACAAAAAAAAAAAAAAAAAAAAAGGAAGGAAATCCTGATACCCACTACAAGGAGGATGGGCCTGGAAGGCATTAGGCCAAGAGACATAAGCCAGGCACTGAAAGACACATGCTGCATGATTCCACTTCCGCGCAGTCCCTGGAGCAGCCAGGTTCAGGGAGACAGAGCAGGAAGCAGTTGCCAGTGGCGGCGGGAGGAAGTGTGTGTGTATGACTGCACAATGCCGGGAATGCTCTGAACCCCCTGGGCTGCATATTTAGAAAGTGTTAACACCCAACATTTGCAGGAATGTGTATTTTACCACGATAAAAAAAATAATGAAATCGAAAATGCTCAAATTAAAAAAAACCTTGAGAGTCTGAATGTCACCCTCATTAGGCTCACTCTCCCCACCGTGCTTCTCTGGACAAAAACCTCCTAAACCCAGTGATGCCCAGAATGTGCCCCCAGGCCAGCCCCGCCCCACTGGGTCAGTCACTATCCTGGCTGGGGGCCAGCATTTGGCTTTTTTGCCGGGAGGCTGGTACTAGGAGCTGCACCCAGAGCCTTCACACCAAGCTATACCCCCAGCCCTCCTTTTTAAAAATTATTTGAGATAGATTCTTGCTAAATTGCCTAGGCTGGTCTTGAACTCAAAGTGATCCTCCTGCCTCAGCCTCCCAGGGTGCTAGGATTACAGGCGTGCACCACCAGACCCAAGTGGCATTTGGCTTTTCCAGGCCTTTCTGTGGGTGACTCTGAGGCTCCTGCACTGTCCAGAACAGCTGCTTGAGCTTCCGCTGTGCCCTCCCTTCCTGTGACTGTCTGTCCTGGGAGGAGAACAGAAGCTCTGTGTGTCCTCTTCCCGGCTGTGCCCTGCTGCACCTGGCGGTGCCCATGTGTGTCTGAATGGGCATTTAGTATCCAGGGAAGGCCGGGCACTTGGCACCCTTTTTTTGGTCCCTCCCCGCCAGGATGAGCCTCAGAGCAGACACTATTCACATCTTGCTGACAAGGCCCTGCAGGCACAGAGAGGGGAAGTGGTGTGCCCAGGGTCACACAGCGAGTGAGTGGCAGTGCCAGACCACAATCAGACCAAAGCTTGTGCCAGCCCCGCACCTGGCAAGGCAAGCAGCAAGGCACAAGGCTGATGAGGCTCGCAGCCTTCTCTGGACCACACACAGATCACCATCAGATGCTGAAACAGCCCGGGGACCCGTGACTGTCAGAGCTGGCATGAAGCGCTGCCCGACGCACCCTCCCACGGCTGCACTCCTTGAACCGGGCACAGCAGTCTGCAGATCAGACCGGAAGTGCTGCTCTCTTAATAGCAACTCCTTTTTTTTTTTTTTTTTTTTTTTAATACTACTGGGGATGGAACCCAGGACCTTCCCACTGATCTATATGCCCAGCTCCTTTTTATTTTTTAATTTGCAGAAAAGGTCTCCCTAAGTCTCTAAATTTCACAGGTTGGGCTGGAACTTGTGATTCTCCTGCCTCAGCCTCCCAGAGTGCTGGGATTTACAGGCATGCACCCCCGCCTGGCTAACGTCAGGTCTTCTGACTCACAGACGTAGATTGTCTTTCCACCTCTTTAGGTCTCTTTTAGTTTCAACAGTGCTTTGTCATTTTAGGTGTAAATCTGGCACTTCCTGTGTTAAGTTTGTCCCTCCATATCTTATTCTTTTGGATGCTGTTGTAAATGAAATTTTCTTGATTTCATTTTTATTTTGCTCATTGCTGCTATACAAATACAATTGATTTGTGCACATTGGTCTTTTATGGCCTTGTCAAGATTTTTTGTATTAGTTCTAATTGTTTTTAGTGGATTTCTGGAGATTTTTAATATATATATATAAGATCATGTCAACTGCAAACAGGGAAATTTTACTTCTCCCTCTCCAAACTGGGTGTACTATGTTTCACCATCCTTCCTAACTGCCCTGCTAGAACCTCCAGCGAATCACTGACAGGAAGTAGTGAGGGTGAGAGTCCTTGTCTTTGTCCTGGTCCAGGAGGGAAATCTGCCATTCTTCTCCATTAAGTGTCTGTGGGATTTCTGTTTTCTTCTGGTTTTTTGAGACAGGGTCTTGCTATGTAGTCCAGGCTAGCCTCAAACTCACTGCGATCCTCCTGCCTCAGCCTCCCTGAGTGCTGGGATTACAGGTGTGCACCACCACACCCAGCTTGGGTATCTGTGGGATTTTGTAGGTGCTCTTTATCGGGTTAAATTCTCTTCTATTCCAAGAGTGCTGGATTTTATCAGAGGCTTTTTGGAGTCTACCGAGATAATCATATGATTTTTGTCCTTTATCCTATTGGTGGATTACATTCATTGATTTTCAGGTTTTAAATCACCACTGGGTTCCTGGGATGAATTTCATTTGATCATGGTACAAAATCTGCGTGTGTGTGCGTGTGCACATGAGTGTGTGCATGTGTGTGCGTGTGTGCAAGTGTGTGCATGTGCGCATGTGTGCGTGTGTGCGCCTGTGTGTGTGTTGCGTGTGTGAGTGTGCGTGCATGTGCACAGGTGTGCGTGCATGTGCGTGTGTGTGTACTCCTGGGGATGAACCCAGGGCTTCACAGGTTGGGCAAGCGCTCTACCACTGAGCTCCACCCCAGCCCTATACTCTTTCCTATACAGCTGGATTCCCTGCATTAGTGATTTGCCGATTACTGCATCTGTACCCAGCACCCTCCAGCTACTGCCACATTTCTCCTTCCCTTTACAATGAACTTTCTGGAAGAGTCGGCCACGCTCGCAGTCCCTTTCCCCATGATTGTTGTGCAGGACCACTATTAGCAGGCTGCATCCCCAACACCCACAAACCACCTGTTTAGTCACCCAAAAGCACGCTTCATGCCCTTTTCTGGGTGGCTGCTGGTCGCTGTCCTTGGTCCCTAGTGCACCCTCTGCTCTTTGCTCTGGGACCCCACTGGCTCCTGGCCCCTCCCTCTCTGGCTACTCCTTTGCTTCCTGATTTCCAGCCCCAGCAGCTCAGGGATCAGCTCTGTCCTCTGCTGTCCCTGCCCTTGCTCCCTGTGGCCTTATCCAGCCTCATGGCTTCAAACACTATCTATATGCTAGGACTCCCAAATTCTCCCTCCACCCTAGTCCTTTTAAGTATCTACCTGCCTGCATGACACCCAAACTGAGGCATCTCAAAGGTGCCAGCAACTAAGCCACGGCCTTCTTTCTAAACAACTGCACTTCCTGGGCTTCCTACTTCCTTCCACAGCCAAGGTCCCTTCCAGGGGCTTTGGTCAGGACACCTGGGACTGCCCATGACGTCTCCCAATCATTCTCCACATCCATCCCGGCCAGGAAATACTCTCAGTTCTTCCTTGGAAATAAATCAAGAATTCACTTCTAGGCTCCATGGAAATTGTTCCAGATTCCCCCACAGACACCAAAACCAGCAGGTGTGCAAGCCCCTTCTACACAATGCACAGGTGTGCAAAGATGACTGAGAAGTCCTAACAGAAGTCCTAACGCCCACCTTGTGAAAACAGCTGTCACACTGTGGCATTTAAGGAGCCATACATGTCCGGAACTGACGTACTTCTTTATGGTCCACGGTGAATCACACCTGTGGCTGTCCTGACAACCTCCCCATCACAGCAACCATGCCAGGCAAGCACCCCAGGGCCACCATGCCAGGCAGCAGCCAGAGGGAGCCGGGCAGAGCCCAAGTCAGGGTCTGCCCCTCCTCTGGCCGAAGCCCCAGGTGCCCTCCACCACCATGGCCACAAGACCCCTTTCCGCCCTGGGCAGCTTCTCCTCTTCCTCCTCCATCTCCTCCTCCTCCCCTTACCCACCCTGCCCGGCCTCCTCACTGCTCCTCAGTCTGACACCTGGCTTCCACCCACATGTTCCTCTCCTGCCATCTCCTCACCCAGAGGTCACCAAGCTCCAGTCCCAATCCCCACACCCTGGGCCTCCTCTGCTAGGCTGTGACCCTTGAGGCCAGTCCCAGGCCTGGAACACATCCGCGGGTATCGACTGCCCAGGGGCTGAGAGGTGAATGAGCAGGTGCACACCAGGAGGGGCCCTCCATGCTACTGTCCTCTCTATCAGGACAGCAGGCTCAGATGCGGTGACAGGGGCTGCTCACTGCTAGGATCACCCACTCAGAGGCCCCTGGGCAGGGCTGGCACATTTGATCTGCTCCTGGGGACCCAGGAAACCATGGGGCTGGCTGAGCCTCCGCCAGTGTCCAGCTTGTCCCAACTCGCCTGGCCTCCTCCCACCTGGCGCCCTGCGGTCCCTCCAGCTGCTGGCGCCTGTGGGAACCATGCTGTGTCTCACCCACGAGTCTCTCAGGCACAGCACGTGGCCCGGGAGGGGTGAGGCTGGGTCTCCTGGGACTGTGCAGCAGTCCCCATTCTGAGCCAGCAGAGGAGAGATGGATGTGTGGCTGGGGACTGAGGCCAGCCACTGGTCACCATTTCAGGCCTGTGAGCGAGTCCCCTGCTGGTGCTGCCCAGGACCTCCTGCAGGGGCTGGTGCCAGGCCTGGCTGGGAGTCAGAGCCTCCCTGCCCCCTGTGCTCAGAGTGGAGAACTTGACTTCTTTGATGCTTGGATTCTCTTTTCTTCTTTCCTTCCTTCCTTCCTTTTCTTCCTTCCCTTCCTTTCCTCCTTTTTCCCTTCCCTTCTTTCTCTTCCCCTCCCTCCTTCCTGCCTCCCTCTCTTTCCTTCCCTCCTTTTTCTTTTGATCTTTTACATAGTGAAATGTGCACACATCCAGAAAAGCGCTAACAGCATATATGTGCAGATTGACCCGTTACTGTCAAACGCACACCTTTGTGACTGCTACCCAGGTCACAAGGAGAGCATTCCAGAAACCTGTGCCCTTCCCCGCTCCTTCCTAGACTCTGCCCTCCTGAGTTTTACTGCATTCATTCCTTTGCCTTTCCTTATATTTCTGCTGCCTATCTATCCATAAATACCAAAGTTTACTTCTTCCATTTACTTTATATAAATGGAACCATATAGCATGTCAGTTTTTGTTTGGATTTTAGTTCTGCATTGTTTTAAAATTTCATGCATGCTGCTGATGGAGACATAATAGAATCCTTGGGGTTGCTGTAGAGTCTCCTGTTGTATTTTTTCTATTATCTCTCTCTTTTTTTTTTTTTTTTTTGCTTTTTAAATTATTTATCCTTTAGGTTTCTTGTGTAAGAGAAACCATGCAATATCATCATCACATATTCATTGCCTTGTTGCTCCCAGGCAAGCACCAGGCTAACACACACAAGGCTGCTGTGGACATTGAGATGTCCAGGTCCCCCACACAGCCGTGCACAGGGCTCCACTGGGACACGTCCCCTGCAGGATCACTGGACCCCGGTGTGGGCAGCACCAATGGTGCCACACACTGCTGCACTCTCCCTGCACGGCTCTGCTGCTCGCGGGCCTCGGCTCACTTGCAACTGCTTGTCTTTTTCCTAGAGTCACCCAGGTGGGGGAGAAGATACATCCAATCGTGGCTGAATTTGCACTTCCCTGGTGGTGATGAGGCTGAGCCGTGACCCATCGGTCAGACGATGGCTTCTTTGGCACGGCGCCTGTGCAGAGACTTGCCCCAGTTTCTCTGGGCTTGTGTATCTTTGCTGTATTGATTTGTATGACTTGGAGGACGGAGTCACTTGATGGGCTTGTGTCGCAACCACCTCTCCCAAACCGTATCTCCTCTTCTCTTCCTTTTGGGTTTCATCGATCTTTTCCTAAAAGATTAGCACTTCCTTATAGTCATTTTAAAAAGTCTTTCTCTGCCCCATGATCAGGATGATGCTGTGTGCCCCAGAGCCTCCTGTCCTCCTGTCCTGAATCAAAGTCTGGCCGCGGGGAGGCTGCAGGAATCTCCGGTCCTCCCAGGCCACTATGCCAGGGCTGTGGGCCAACGTGTGATTGTCAGGGCTCAGGGAGGCTGTGCTTGCCATGTGATACCCGTTCCGAAGCCCAGGAGAACAGCCTGAAGCTGTCACAGCTGCGCTGAGTTATGCTCAAGGGGCAAGGAGCTGGATGAAGGTGGTAGGGATGAAGAGGACTGCCCAGGTGACAGGCAAAGGAAGGGCCAGCTGTGAGCCTGTCCCCAGCACAGTGACCCCATCATGAAGCTCCTTCATGATGACTTCCCAGGAACAGCAAACTGTCCTGGGAATTCACCTGCAGCTGACTATGCATTGTCTCCTCCATTCCCACCTGCCATGTCCCCATTGCCACTTGACTCAAGACTGTCCTGGCCTGCCAAGGCCACTTGTGACTCTTTGTGGCCACTCTGCACATGGTGGCCTGAGGGTTTTGTATAAATGAGATCAGGTCCCTTCTGTGTCCTGCTTGGCACCCCTGAAATCCTACAGGGCCTGAGCCCCAGCCACCGTACTCTCCACAGCTCAATTCCTACCTCAGGACCTTTACACCTGCGGTCCCTGTGCTGCTGCTCTTCCCCATTGTGCCCTGGGTCCCCTTGGCACTTCCTTAAGCTAGCGTCATCCTCCTGCCTCCCACTGAGCTTTCACTGGCTTCCCAGTGTTTTCACCCCTGGCTGTCACCAGGCACAGTACATGTCTACATGTGTCATCCATGGAAAAGGGAGGAGAGGGGAAAGGCATGGGCTGCCTTGTTCACCACTGAATTTCTACTGCCTGAAACAGAGCCCAGCACCTTTTAGGCATCAAAAAATAAAAAACAAAAACCCCACTTTCGAATAAAGGAAGAACCAACTAAAGAGCATGGTTTTCAGGTCAGAGACAGGGAGTGAGTATGGGGGCAGGGCAGGGTCCCCGCGCGGCTACAGGGGTCCGGACCCGGGGCAGCAAGGTCGCAAAAGCCACAGGACTCTGCCGGGGGAGGGCCTGCATCCACACAGTGGACCTGACGTCCCCTGCTGGGCCTGCTTGCTACAGGGTGAGAGGCGCGAGGCAAGGGCTGCAGCTGAGGGAGGAGAGGGCGAGATTACCTTCACGCAAGGGTTCTAGAGGGTGGGCACGCGAGCTATGGGCAGTACCTCTGCCCCGCGGGGCCCAGATGACCCGGCGGATGGCCTGTACCCAGTCCTCCATGTCCCTCCGGGAGCTGGCCATGAGCAGGAGCGCCTCGGGGCCAGCCGGCGCCTTCTCCCGCTCCCCAGCACCACCTGCAAGACAGGGAGACAAGGCTTTAGCTCAGGCCGTGCGTGGGGGACAGCGGGTCCCCACGCACCGCAGCTTTCGGTCACCTCCAGCCTCTTGCGACCTCGTGCACCCTTCTCTCCGTTTTCTCTTTTCTGCTTTAGTCTCACTTCGCTGTATTTCATATCAAAACAGAAATGATTAAAAGCATCCTAGAACACTATTACAAAAAGAGTCCGGATTTCAGGCTGGCTCACCAAAGTTGGGTCCCCACATAGTAGCCTCGATACTGGCTTTGGTGTAGATAAACGTCGCCCACCTCAAACGCACAGTTCAACAATTCCCCCGTACCCCATCCTGAAGACAAAACCAGATTCCCCACAGATAGGAGGATTATGGAGCCTGGACATTAAACCTGTCAGGAGCCCCGCAACTAGCATTGCCCCCTGTGCCCACGTACGGCTGGGCACTGGGGCCAAGGCAGCGGACACCGCCCAGAGCCATCTCCCCACCAGCAGCAGTGGGGCTCTGCAGTCTGCAAGCATCTTTGAGACGTGTGTGCACCGTTTCTGCTGAACTCGACGTGCAGCTGGAGGGCTTGGTAGGAAGGTGCCTGTCTCTCTGCAGCCACCCTCAATGCAGTCCCCTAATCTGCAACTCACTATTCCCTCTAAGGTGCCATCGCGGCAGATCCCAACTAGGACCATCCGCTGGTGGGTTGAGCTCCCAAGGGGGAGTTAAGGGGCAGCCCGAGACCCAGGCTGGTCCCTGCAGGAACTTGAGCCCAGGGATGGAGCCCAGACGTGAACCTGTGCTTCCCGGGCACTGCCGCATGCCTGGGACCCCCCAGCAGATTCCACACCATTTGTGCCTCTACCATTGGGCTCCACCCCCAGCCCACCACCTGCAGTTTACTGACCAGGAAACTGAGGCACAGAGTAATGCAGTACTTGCTGGAGAGACCAGGGCTTCTAGGTCCTGGCTCTGGGCTCTCAGCCACTCACCCGCCAAAGGGATGGAAGCCAGCTGAGGTGGGGCCAGGCTGCGCAGGACTGGAGACACCTGGGAGCTTCCTGTGGGGGGCGGGGTGCAGCGTGGCCACAGGTGCCCTGAGTGAGGTGGGGGGCTGGGAGCCACGGTGGGAGTGAGGCGAAGCTGCTGCTGGCCTCACAGAATTAGTGAAGGTTTCCATTTTTTCAGAGTTGCATAGGGTTTCTATTATTTCTTTCTTAAACATTTGGTAGAATTTACCAGTGTAGCTACTTAGGCCCGGAGTTTTCTTGGTGGTGGCGGTAGGGTCAGTCATGTTGGATGTTTATCATTTTTATTGATCGAAAAACAAGCTTTTTGTTTTCCTCACTTTGTCTGTTGTTAGTAAACGTATTACAAAGGCCACATGGTAAATATCTTAGGTTTTTAGGCCAGGTTATCTCTATCACAATTTTTCTACTCTGCCAAAAAAAGTGCTAAAGCAGCCTCAGACCATTTGTCAAAGAAAGGGCCTGGTTTTGTTGTAAATTTCATTTACAAAACAGGTAGCCAAAAAAAAAAACCAAAAACCAAAAACAAAAACAAAAATACAAACAACAGCTAGCCAGCCTGCAGTCTGTAGTTGGCCATCCTGTGTTTTATTTCATGGATTTCCACTCTGATCCTTATTACTTATTTTCTTTATTTTTTTTAAGTAATTTTTTAAATTAATTAATTTTTTTTAAAGACAACAAGTAAACATTCTCATGTATTAACAAACTCAAGAATTAGAGAATGTACAAATACCTTTTGGAGAAAAACATTACTCAGTATATTATTACTTATTTTCTTCTGCTTTGGGTTAATCTGGAGCTCTACTTCTTGTTTATCATGGGGTTTAGTGCTATAGTCAGCCGCCCAAATACCACCTTAGGGGTAGCCTCAAAATTTTGGTATGGTGTGCTTTCATTTCAATTCAGTTCAAAGTATCTTCTCATTTCCCTCTGAATTTTTTCTTTGACCTATAGGTTATTCACAAATATGTAATTTCCAGGTCTGGGGGGACTTTTCAGAAATTTTCCTGTTACTGGTTTCTTATTTAATTCCATTGTGGTAAGAGAACACAAGGCTTGAATCCTTTTTAAAACTTGGTCCAGTGTGTGGTCTATCTTCACAGCTGCTCTGTGCACACTGGGAAGTCACACTGCTGTGGTCGTGTGGAGGCCCTGTAAGTGTCACTTAGGTCTAGTCGGATAATCTTGTTCAAGTCTTCAATACCCTTATTGATTTTCTGCCTACTCATTCTAAGCAGAGGATATTAAAATCTCCAATTAAAATTTTGGGTTCATCTGTGTCTTCTTGCATTTCTGTCAGTTTTTGCCTCATGTAGTTGGAAACTGCCATTAGGAGCATAAATATGTAGAACTGTTGTGTTGGTAAAACCCCTTTATGCTTACAAATTGGCCTTTTTATCTGGAGTAACATCCTTTGTTCAGAAATCTTTGCTACAGAGTCACTCCAGCCTTCTGATTAGTGTCAGTATGGTATGTCTTTCCCCATCCTTTTTCTTTTAACATATTTATGTCTTTATATTGTAAGTGCATTTCTTGCCAGGCATAAGGTTGGGCTTGCTTTTTGATCCAATTTGATAAGCTTTATTTATAATGTGATTATTGGCATGCCTTGGTTTAGGTCTGTCTTGTATTTGCCACTGATCCCTATCCTTTTCTTCTTTTCCTTGAGTTATTTTATTTTGTGATTCCATTTGACCTCCTTTGTTGGCTTATTAGTAAAAATCTCTCTCTCTCTCTCTCTCTCTCTCTCTCTCTGTCTGTCTGTCTCTCTCTCGCCATGCTGTAGTAACTGCTTTAGGGTTTGCAGTATGCATCTTTCCTTAGTACGGTCTACTTTGGGGACTATCGCCCTGTTTCTGTGTGCTGTTATACACCCCTATGTGTCCCTAATACACTGGAATTACTTTTAATTAAATGGTCCATATTCTGCTGGCCTGAGCAACTTAGCAACACCTGGTTTCAACTTAAAAAATAAAAAGTGTTAGGGATGCAGCTCATTGCAAAGCCCTTGTGTTCAATTCCCAGTACCACACCAAAAAAAAAAAAAAAAAAAAAAAGTGAAAGAGGGAGGCAGGAGAGGAATCCCAGAGAAATGGTTGTGGAAGGGGAGAGCGACACAGTGTGACAAGCGCGTAACCTGTCACTTTTGTCCTTGAAGGGGAGGAGGCAGGTGGGGAAGAGCTGGGGCAGGGGGCAGCTTCTAGAAGCTGCAGAACTGGAGAAAAAAGATTCTCCTGAGAGCCTCCAGGAAGGAACCCAGCCTTGTGGCACCCAGAGAACCCGTGTCAGACCTCACTGCAGAATCATGAGATGAACTTGTGTTAAGCCACTAAATTTGTGGTAATTTGTCCTGCCAGTAGGAGGCAAATACAAGTTGTCTCTATTCCTCTATCTTCCAGTTCACCAGTCTTCTCATCTTTCTGTCTAATCTGACATTAACCCCATAAAAAGTATTTTTCACATCATACATGGCAGGTTTGATCTCTAGAAGTTGGATTTGGGTCTAAAATGTATGTGTGTGCATGTATGTGTATCTGTATCTTTCATGTATCTACTTCTTGAACATACAAAGTATAATTATAGAAACTATTTTAATGACTTCATCTGCCCATTCTAAAATCTGTGTCATTTCTGTGTTGATTTCAGTCACTCTGTTGCTTCCTTTTTCTCCTCATTAGGAGCCATACTTTCCTGTTTCTTTGCATTCCTGATATTTTTTGATTAGGTGCCAGACATTGTGGTTTTTAAATGGCTGGGTGCTGGATATTTTTGTATTACTATAAATATTCTCAATCTTTTTTTCCTGAGTGAAGTTAAGTTCTTGGAAACAGTGTTGCTCCTGACAGATGTTTCTTATAAGACACATTAGGGGAACCTGAGTGCTCAGATAGGGCTAATTATTCCCACTCCTGAGGGAGAATCCCCATGAACCATACCATCTTCCAGCCTGGTAGGCAGGAGCAAGTACTATTCCCTGCCCTGTGTTGGGGAGGGCTCTGTTTAGTCCTTTCTAGTGGTTCTTTCTCTAGCCAGAATTTCTCTCTGGCACCTCTTTCCTCTTGAGTATCCTGCCCTACAAACTCTAGGGCTCTGGTCTCCCCAGACTCAGTTCTGTGTCCTCGACCTGAGTCCAGTGTGCTCCACCTGGGGCTCCCCTTCCTGCACTCCACACGAGCCTCTTCTTGTCTGCCGTCTCCTGGGGGCCACAGCCTCCACTTTCACATGTCCAGTATCTTGAAAGCATTTTGTCCTTTTTTCCCTTTTCTTTCTTTCTTTTTCTTCATTGTTTCAGGTGGGAATGTAAAGTCCCTTTTTGGTCATCCTGTCCACAGGTGAAAGTCATATTCCCACATCTCAGGGCCCCTATGCCTGAAACACTACATGAGGTGCTCAACACACAGTCATAGTGAGTCTTCATAAACCCTGAAGGACCATTACTGACCCCACTTCGCAGATGCAGAAACTGAGGCTCGGAGAAGTTAAACAGCTACAAACCAGCAAGTGAAGGAGTTGGAATGCAAACCCAGGTTCACTGTAAACTCATTATCTTTTCTCAACAGAAAACCATCTTTGCAACAACAGAGGGCAAGGGAAGTGAATCAGATTATCAAACCTGGGATTATTTACAGCCTTCGACTGTCTATGCTCACCTTTTCCTCTACTCCTTAGGAAAGACTGGGATTAGCAATTTGTTAAAGAAAACAGATATGACAGCAAGTATTTCTGAAAGAAATTCATCATGAAAGACAGGCCTGTGGTTGTGGTTCCTCATCTCTCTTTTCTTTTTTAAGCAGTCTGTATGGCCACTGTGTAGCCTCCCTGCCCAACTATACACCCTGGACACCAGTGCCCTCTCAGGCAGTGCCCAGAGCCCAGCTGGGGGTCAACCTGAGCTCCACCATGGGGGCACAGATGCCTGCCCTCCTGGGTATCAGAGTCAGGTACCTGCAGGAGGAAGACGATGAAGATACCTGTCATGATGGGGAGTGAAGGGGATGTGGCCTTAGCTCCCGACCCCTAAGTGTCCACTTTTATCCTCATCCTCAGTTTAAATACAGTATGAGCAGGGTCTCTCAGCTTGGCACCTTTGCCATTTTGGGCGGTGGGCCTGCCCTGTTCATAACACAATGGTCAGCTCCATCCCAACCTTGACCTGTTAGGAGCAGTAGCAGCCTCTCCTCCCTCCCAGGCTGTAATGACCGGAAGCGCCGCCACACATTGCCAAGCGTTCCTGTGGAGCAAAGCTGCCTCAGGTTCGCTACAGTCATGTGACATCTCACAGGCACTGCATGGCCCCAAACTGATCCCTGCCTCTTCTATCAAGCTCGCTCCTGCCTGTGTCCCATCTTGGTGTGGGCAACCAGGTGCCGAGGCGGACAGCAGGGGGCACCTGATCCACACTCTCCTCTAAATCAGCATCACTGTGCTGATGGCTTCCGCGTTCCCTGCTCCCTGCCCCCTGCCCTGCAGACTGTGGGAGGCCCACGTGTGTGGCCCCTACACCCGCCCTCCTGACCCAGGGCAGCCCTATCTGCCAGTGACTCCGGTCAAACCCAGGCTGCTCTCTGTGCCACTCTCTCCCGTCATCTCCACATGCAGTGGCAAATTCTTTCAAAATATATTCAAAATCAGATCATTTTCTTCCAGTCTAGGCTGCTGTCATTTCTCAGCTGGAGGACCAGCATGGGCTCAGGCTCCCTCCTTTCCTCCTAAGATCTACGCTCCCTACAGCAGCCGCAGTGACACGGTTAAGACCCAAACCAGCTTCCACGCCTCTCAACGATCCCCGGAGTCCTCAAGTCCCGAGGCTGGCTCACCTGTCTGCCGAGCTCTTACCCCTGGTTGCCCTTGCTTTGCGGTTTGCCATTTTCTGAGTACACCCAGCTCGCTTCTGGTCTCTACATCTGCTCCCCACTTGCTGTGTCCTCTCCTCCTCAGATCTTTCCTCTGTGTCACCTTCTTGGGGAGCCTTCCCTGACCACCCTGCTATAAACCTTACCACACCCCACCCACCACACCCCAGACTCCTCTCCAGCAGCACTTTCTGTTGTCAAACACACACACGTCATGATTATTTATGCTGTTCACAATCGACCCCATCACCTGGCCTGCCGTGACACCAGCAGTAGACCTGAAGTGCCTGCACAGCGCCCAGGCACGGTATTGGCCAACAGAGGGCATCATAAGGCTGAGCGCTCGCTCACAGAACCTGGAAGGAAGAGGCGTCTTCACCCCATTCCAGAGGAAAGGAACCCGAAGCCCAGGGATGCTTTGAAACATGTCCAAGCTACAGCTGAATGGTGGCCTTAGGTGACAATGAACCATGACCCAAGCAGGCTGGCCCTGCCCCCACGCCAGCTGCATCCATTGCTTCCACCTGTGGCTTCTGATGGAGACCAGCCCAGGACCCCAGCCCAGCCCGTGCTTCCCCTCCCATAACTGCCTTTTGTGCCCATTTCCTCTCTCTACCTAAGGGAGGAGCTTTGGGGGGACAGAAGGTGGCTCTGAGATGCAGCAGGTCCCCAAGGGGCCCAGGAAGAGAACTGGCTTTCAACTTCTCCATGTGAATAATAAGAAAAAAGGAGCACATGATATGCGTGGAAGCCTTCCATAAACCACGGCTCCATGAGGGTCAGACGAGAGAGCTGTCACTCTGATGGAGCTGTGCAGAAGGTTTATCTGACTCAGCCTTACTCTACCAGCCTTTATGGCAAATGTTAAAAAAAAAAAAAAAAAAAAAAAAGACCATCTAAAAGTGGCAGCAGCAACAGCCTACGATTAGACTGGGTGCCCAGACTTTCTGTAGTCTGCCCAGGGGGCAGGGAGCTCACTGCAGGACCTCGGGGTTCTGGCCAAGAGTCAGGACCCTGCTTCCTACAGCATGGTGGTCAAGTGGAAGCAGGTGGACTAGCTGTGCAATCTTAACATGACAAAAAGGAAAATGAAGCCAGGAGTGAAGGCGCATCCCAGCAATCCTGGCACTCTGGGAGGCTGAGGCAGGAGGACTGAAAGGGGGAGGCCAACTTGGGCAACTTATTGACTTACTGAGACTCTTACACACACACACACACACACACACACACACACACAGGCTGGGGATGTAGTCAGTGCAAAGGCTTTGGGTTCAATTCCCAGCATCACCAACAAATCCAAAAATGGTAAAATGAAACAGGTGTTATTATGTCATTGTCAACACCATCACCATTATTGTTATTGGTGCTGCGGTTTGAACCCACGGCCTTACACATGCTAAGCAGGTGCTCTACCACTGAGCTACACAGCCCAGCCCCAGCTGTAATTATTTTTAATAACATTTTTGTTTATGCCAATATTTTCAAAATAGTATAATTAACTTCCACATGGGATCAATTGAAGGTTATTGAACATGTTTGGTATTTGTACCGAGTCATCTGGTATATATGCAGCACTAGACGCGTATCGCGGGCAGGACCAGCCACGTTCCGTGTCTCAGGAGCCGTCTGCTGGTGACCGCAGTAGTGGACAGCTTGCAGACAGTGTGGGACTGGGAGGGGTGTGTTATCTCTGGGGGCCACCGTTCTGCCTACCATTCCCCCAGCGGATCTGTGTGTGGCCAGCTTTGGATAGCCAAGCTGCTGGAGTCTGCACAGAATCCTGGGGACACCTCCCTGCTGGGGACACCTCCCTGCCCGTCCCTGCCTATCCCCCGGGGCTGCAGACCCCTCCTTCTCTCACAGGATCCTCTCACTGGGAGTGAGCAAGTGCCACTCACTGGTCAAGAGCCACTTCCCCTGTCCAGCACCCCTACTCCTCATCCCTGCATCTCCACAGCTCACCTGGGACCCCGACTGCCCACTTACCCCCAGGCGGACGCATGATCCTCCTCAGGTGCTTGGCAGGGCAGAAGGGCATGGTGCATGCAGGAGGAGGGTGGCCTGAGGGACTGGCCTGGGGACGGTGTCCGGCGCAGGCAGGTGGCAAGGACTCCACCAGTGTGATCTGCACTCGGCCCTGTGCCAGGCCTTTTGTCTGTCCTGGGACTTCCGCATTTCTCTGCCTGCTGAAGGCCGGGAATGTCCAGGGTGGGGCACGGAGGGCCTGGGGGCTCCCCTGGGTTTTTCAGACGTTGGAAGAAGTGGGAGGGAGAGCTACAGAAATCTCCATACAGGGCAGTTCCCAGCCTCCTGCACAATCCCTGCCCTGTACCCCAACCCTGAGTGTGGGGTGCATCCACCCATTCTGGTTCCCCAACACCAGGGCAGCTTTCCCTTCTGGGCTGGCGGAGGTGCATGAATACACACGGCAGCCAGGTAACTGTAAGTGCCGGGGACACAGGGTGAGTGAGAGCTGCCTCTTTACACTTGTTTCCTCACCAGCAAAGGAGCCCCTGGTGGACCTGACCCCCAGTTCTGGTGAAGGTGGGAGACACAAAGGAGCCAGGGCCGGGCAGGACATCTGTGTGGGGTGCCTGGAGGTACCCTCCTCCCACCTAAGGTTGGCATCACCTCTGTGTCACAGATGGACGGGATAGCAAGTCTCCAGGAAGGTCATCCTGCTGGGAAGTGGCACCATGAGGACTTTCTCCCTTGTGATGCTGGGCTGGAACCCAAGACTAGGCAGGTCCTCTGCCATGGAGCAGCACCCCAGCCCTGGGACAGAAACTGAACTGTTTTGGACAGCAGCTGCCACCCTGACCAAGTTTCTCCACTCCAAGGACAAATGCAGGCAAGAGGGAGTCACCTCCCTTGCCCAGCCTGGCCCCTGTCCTCCCATGACAGTGTCAGGAGCAGCCTGAGGACACTTCCTGAAGCCTATGGAACCAGGCTTTGCCCAGAGCATGGGCCATGCTTGTTTGATGCTCCCATTTCTGTGTCCATCTCCATCTGTCTGTCCATCCATCCATCTATCCATCCATCTCTTCCAAGGAAAAGCAGCCATCGAAGAGCAAAGCAAACCCACTTACATGGCTCCACAACCTCTGGCTCTTGGAATAAAACCCAGCTCTGATGTGACCTGGGCCTCGGTCCCATAGGCCACATCTCCTTCATATGCTCACATGCTACCATGGGCCACTCTTCTCCCTCCTCTCCCTTGGCTCCTCTTTCCCTCTGGAGCCTCTGCACCCTCCCAGGGGCTCCAAAGCTACCCTCTCTCACCTCCAGGCCAAAGCTCAATATCACACAGAGGAAGCCCCCAAGCCAGGAGGGAAAAGCTGTCCTGGAGCCACCTCCAGAACTTTCCAGGACTTTCCTGGCTGGGAGGCAGCTGTTGGTTTGTGTCTCTGCTGAGGAAAGCAGCTCTGTCCCTATGCTCCCTGGTATCCCTGGGGACTTGTCTGGTGGGGCCCTTTGAGGAGTCCGGAGTGGAGGACAATCTGTGGTAGCTAAAATGCCAGCTTCCCCTGAGCGTCTCTCACCACATGCTGTGCGCCTGTTCACTGCACACACGATGGCTCTACCTGTGGTACAGTGAGGGCACCATTTCACAGCTGAGAATGCACAGGCTAAGGGAGGCTGAAGTTCAAGGTCACCTGACTGGGTAGATGGACCTTCCCAACAGGCCTCCGTCAGCAAGGGGACATGGCTTGCTAGCTGGTCTCCTAACGTGCTGCCTGCTCACACCCGCTCTGGGGATGGAACCCAGGGTCTTCACACTAAGTTACATTTTCAGGCCTTTTTTTTTCAATTTTTGGGACAGGGTCTCAAACTTGTGATCCTCCTGCCTCAGCCTCTCAAGACTGCTGGGATTACAGAAGCAATGCCTAGTTTCACACCCACTGTTGAGGACTGAGAATCTGCACCCCCTGGGATGGCGGGTACCCTGGCTCCATGCCATGTAGGTAGTCCCTAGGACAGCTCCAGCAAATGCTGCTTCTTGGGCTCCCCACCCCCTTGGGTCTGGGCTGGGCAGAGTAGCTTGTACCTAGTGAATGGAACGTGGCAGAGTGACAGGATGTCACTTCTGAGGAACAGAGAAGTTACCAGTCACCAGCCAGCCAGGGTCTGTGGCGCTCAGTTCCAATGCCCTAGAAACTGTCCCTTACCTACAGCCATGTGGCTTGAAGGGCGCCAGCCCTCAGTTGGCCTGGGGATGAGACCTCAGCTGCAGCTATCACCTTGGTGGGCTGTGGGTGCCACCCAATTCCTGACCCACAGAAGCCGAGGTGGTCAACGCCGGTGCTCTGAGCCCCTGGTTTTGGGGTGAGCTGTGCTGCTCGGGTGCAGAAGGGGTCCTGAGTGCTGGCTGCTTTGTGAACAGAGCAGGACCCTGCCCGTCCTGCCCAGGTACCCAGGCAGGTCCAGCGCTGTGACCCTCCCCTGTCACTACCAATGACGAAGAGGAAGATAATGACACCGAGCACAACCCCTGCTGAGCACCAGCTCTGTGCCAGGCGACAGACACACTGTGGCATTTCAGCTCCTCCAGAACACAGGAGACAGATGTTACGATTTAAGGAACCGAGGCTTGGAGAGACAGGTCACCTTGCCCACAGCCACGAGAAGGCCAGAATTCCCAGCCCAGAGCCGCTACCTTTGCAACCGCTCTCTCCACCATCGTTGTGGGGCCTGACCTTCTCCACAGCCTTACCTGCCCCCTGGCCACGGTGCCCACTGGACTCTGACCTGGTGCCCACTGGAATCTTTGCAGGAAATAGGAGCACTAAGGAAGGTGACCAGCACGGAGCACAGGCTGCAACTGGGCGGATTCGCTCTTAGTCTGGTGTGGCGGCTGGGGGGCTCCTACCTGTGCCCTGCACCAAGGAGTTTACAAACCTGGCTCTGTAGGCCCTTGAACGGGGACCTGGTGGGGGAACAGTGGAGATCCCCTCAACTGCCTGGGCCTGGCCAGGAGAAGTAGCCTACCAGGGACTTCCGAGGTACTGACAGCTCCTGCCCACCACTGGGGCAGTCACAGGGTCAGTTTCCCTGGAGAAATTAACAAAAAGGCAGGAGGTACTTGCTCAGTACTTCCTGAGGGCAGCAGGATGCTGACCAGTGTTCACCGTGCAGGCCTGGGGCCACCGATAGGTGTGGCTCCCTATTACGGCTCTGCCTCTCCCGATGGCTCAACAGCAGGCTGGTTTCTGGGAGACGACTGGGATTCCTGCCTCTGCCTCAGCCAGGGATTGCAGGAGACTGCCGCTCAGCTCTGCGCAGCTAGACCTGTGTCATAGAGAGACATGGGAGGCCAAGGCGGGGTGAAGAAGGTGTTGGGAGCCCAACAGAGTGGGACAGAGAGCCAGCTGATACCAGGCCAGGCTGTCCTGTGGCCTCAACTCGTGCCATCAAATAAGTCTGTCTGGGAGGGAAGGATGGAGCCCTTTGGGAAGTGGATCTGAAAGGCAGGGTCTGAAGTTCGGGAACTTGGGATAAAGCAAAGGAAGTCCCGGTCTTGCACCCATCCTCGCCTTGGCCAGTTCTCTACATGGCACAGTTTCTGCCACTTGGCATCGAAGGGCCTAGGGTCACAGCAAACACACCCTTCACCACTCGGCCACACCCCTCACTGCTCGGGGTCGCACACCAAGCAGCTGTGTCCTTGGCTGTCCTTCTGGAAATGACGCTGACCCTTCAGGGGGAGGGGGAGGGAAAGCAAAGATGTCAGCAGGGAAGGCCTCAGGCAGCTTGCAATAGAAATACCAGGTCCCTGAGCTTCCCTTGGGCTCAGCTTGCGTCTGCGCTGGGGGTTGCTGTCTGTGTACCCCAAGGAAAGCAGATGCAACCTGAGGGCTAGCCCCCAGCTCTCACAAAGCTCCCTGCAGGGAATATCAGTTGCCCCCATAAATCCAGAGTCCCTGTGCTCTGTATCCTGAGAAGGAAGCCAGGATCCTGGGCAGAAAGGACAAGGATGGCCCAGCAGGTCGGGGACCATCAGAGTCCCCCTGGCACCTGCCACCTGCCTATAGTGACCACTCTGCTGGGGCCACACCAGCATCACGGAGCAGTGTCTGTGCGCATGGAGACCTTGCTGGCTGCCACCTCCCCCTTGGAATGTGCAGATAAGATCCCCTTTATCTCTAGGCAAACAGAGAAGGCCCTGGGCAGAGGTCGCTGTCTGGGCCGATACCCCCAGCCAGGACTCAGGACAGCTCATGTGGAGGAAGCATGGCTCCGAGCCACCTGTGCAGCCTGGGCAGAGACAAGCACGTACTCACGGGGCCTGGCAGCCCACCCCCGCCCCGCCCCCCATTCTTGGGGCAGCCTCACATCTGCTTGGGACAAGCAGGGTCCCAGTGTGACACTCTTGTTGGGCCAAGAAGGGCGGTGGCCAAGCAGGGCACAGTGCGTGTGGCAGAACTCAGCAAGTGCACAAATGCAGGGGGCTGGCAGAAGCAGCAACATGGCCACAGCAGGACCCAGATGGCCCACGGGGGCGCATGTGTGAAATGGAGGACTAGCGAGCCATGAAAGGAGATGAAAGCCTGCTGCACATTAAGGAAGATTTTGAAAGAAATGAAAAGTAGTTTCCCTACGACTAGTGACACCACCATTGAGCCAAGGGGCTCTGGAGGGATACCTGGGAGGGTCCCCCAGGTCTAAGAAGGCCCCCTCCAAGCTGTAGGACAGTCATAGTCATCTCATGACCATGCAGCGAGCCAGCAGGGCAGAGGGGGATACGGGGGCGGGGGGAGCCCCATGCCCTCACCCACAGCACTGGTCCCTGATGTGGCCCTGCAGCTGCTCCTCGGTCTCCCAGGCTGCTTGGAAGTCAGCAGTGAGCTGGGCTCCTCTGCTTCTCGCACCTGGAGCAGCTGCACAGGGACACAAGGGCTTTGGGGCAGCCTGCGTGGGCCCGGCTTCCCCACCACACCACACCAGGGAGCGGCCCTCTGCATGGGGGGCTCACTGCATCCTGGAGGAACCACAGCCTGGGGCAACTGGGCAACCATAAAGGCACCTGGTGAAATCCACACTTGTCTGGCTAAGAATTATGAGTCATCACAGAATAGGAGGACCCTTTCCTACACAAAGGCTCCCAGTTAGTGAGAGGCCAGGCCATCTGAGGGTGTCCACCACGGCCCCTGATGCTGACATATCCCGGAAGTGCTCACCAGTGCAGATGAATGAGAGAAAAAATGCAGAAGTACAACAGCAGGAAGGGAGGATGCAGCAGTGGTACTATTACCGTTATTATTTTTCAGGTTGCCTGTTCGTATATGCAGAAAACCTAAGCCAATGAACTAAGAAACCGCTAGAAGCAATAAGAATCCAGTCACTTAGCAGATGTAAAATGAAATCGCAACCTAGTGATAAACTAGAGGAAACAGAATCACAGGCCATGGAAGCAGGAACACGAAACTCAAGAGATGCTAGTTCCTAGGGGTGTGGTGGTGTATGCCTGTAATCCCAGCACTCAGGAGGCTGAGGCAGGAGGACTGCTGGTAGTTTGAGACCAGTCTAGGCTATATAGTAAGTTCAAGGCCAGCCCGAACTGCATAGCAAGACCCTGTCTCAAAACAAAACAAAATGGTAAAGGAAAAATAATCTGCTATTGTCTTTGCCAAAGGAGGGAGAGAAGGAGGAAGAATGGAAGATATAGTTGTAATATCTGCAAAATGTTTCTGGAAGGTGACAGGAGGCACAGGGAGTGGTGGTTTCTCAGGGGAAGAAAGTAGGAGGAAGGGTGTTTTGCCTTTTGATATTTTGCACTGTGTTGTCGCCTATTTTAAAAAGTAAATGAGGGCCGGTGAGATGGCTCAGCGGCATAAGCGCCTGCCTGGCAAGCGCAAGGTCCTGAGTTTGACTCCCGGTACCCACAAAAAAAAAGTAAATGAAGGTGGGATTTAATAAAAAGGAACCGGGAAGCAGCAGCTCACCACATGTGCTCCAGGTGGCTGGGGCAGGCAGGGCGGGGGTGGCTGCTCTGGGTGAAGGCATGGGCTTGGGAAGGGGACAAGGAAAGTGTGCAGAACCTCACCCTGCTGGTAGAGGTAGGTTCTGGCACAACCTGTGTGGGGAATAATTTGACAGGGTCTATCAACATTTTAAATGACCCCGCAATCCATTCCTAGGAAATTATTCCAGCTAAATTTGCACATATGCATAAGGAGATAGTAAGAATAAACGGAACAAATTAACCATCCATCAAGTTAATAAATAATAGTACAGTTGTCCCTGAGGGTCTTCGGGCACTGCTTTCAGTGAGATAGGAGATTGGGGTGTGGCAAAGCTGGCTGGGGAAGTGGGCTTGACCTGTTGATTGCAGGATCCTGGACCCTTGCACAGAGCATTTCACAAAGCCCTGCACATGGACTTCCAGCAGGTTTTCAGTAGGATGGGCTGGACCTGACGACAGCCTGAGGTGGGATCCCAGCACTGCCTCTCAGGACCCGTGTGTAGACATTCTCGTGGGATTCCTCCAGATTTGGACAGCACAAAAGGAGAGGCTCTGCGAGAACTGGGTTTCTTGGGTTTTCCTTGCAATAGCCTGCCCTGCTTTCTCCAGGGTGATCTTTTATCTTGCTTTTTCCTTTTTTTGGCCCAAGCTCGATCAGCAGAGCCAGTTTCTCCCTCACTCTTTACTTTTACTTTCTTGAATAAACTTGGCTACTGCGTTTTGCTCCTTTTGTTCAATTTTTTGTTTGTTTGTTTGAGATGAGGAGAACCTGGAATCTAACTCCAGAGAGGCAGGCAACCCAGAACCTGGTAACGTTTGTTTGGCGAGCCACTTTCAGAAGAAGCTACATGAAAATATTTGGTGTAGCTGGGAGATTCCAATAACATCAGGAACCCCACCCCTACTATGGATATGAAACAGTCAAGTCCCTTACATAAAATGGCACAGTATTTGCATATAATCAACACGCATTTCCCACACACTTTAAATCATCTTTAGGTTATGTATTACACCTGCTACAATGTAAGTGCCGTGTAAACAGCTGTTATACTGTCTTGGTTAGGGAATCGTAACAAGAAAAATGTCCTTGCGTGTTCTAGACAGACGCAGTTTTTTCTGGGAGTCTCTTCAGTCCGCATTGGGGTGAGCCCACAGGTGGGGAGCCTGTGGATACTGAGGGCTGATGGTGCTGGATAAGTCAATTACATATCTGCATCCCAAACGTGGGAGGTGTGAGACTATGTGATGTAGCAAGGGACAGTACATGGGCACATGGGTGTGAAAAGCAGGCCACCACACATTAAGAAGGCAGGAGCTGGTGGTGGCCCAAGCTCCTAAATGGAAATTTCCATTTAGAAAAACGCCCCAAATGCCCCCAAGGTTTTCAATCCCAGTTCCCTTTTCTCTGCCATTCTCCCAGCGAAGTTTCATTTCTTAAATTGATGCTGCCGGGAAATCTTCCTCAGCAGCCCTGGGCTTACAGGGCTTCAGGGAATGTGTGTGGGATCAGGGACAACTGCAGAAGTGACAGGAGTGTGGGGCAGACTGGGGAACGTCCAGGCTAGGCGAGCCCCCCTCCACCAAGCATTTTTGTCCCCGTGAGACTCCCACCCTCTGACCTTCAGGACATGTCCTCCAAGGCCCCTCCAGCTGCTCCTGCCTCAGGGACACTGCAAGCAGCCCTCCCTACTTATCCAGACAGCCTCTCCCTCCCGCCTCAGGTCAATTCCTACTCATTCTTCAAGACCACAGCTCAAATACCTGCACTTCTCCTTCAGCACCCTCCCAATCCCTCCTTGTTTTCCTTCTCCCATTCTCCCTCCCTCAAGGATTTACTGGAGTCTGAATCTGCCACACTGTGCCATGTGCTGGGGACACACACCCATGTCAACTTCAGAGAGATTCACAAGGACCCCTGGCTACTGCTGCCCCGTGAGCACCGCAGCCCACCACCAGGCCAGCACCGCCACACTGCTCAGCGACTCTAAAGGACACACTGTGAGGGCCAATCAAAAGACACTGTGAATGTTTCAATAAAAAACAATTTATTACAGTAAAAGATACATTGCTAAGAGTGTTCAAAGCAAAGGGAAGATTTCAAGGGGATTAATGGCAATGTGTCTTTTACTGTAATATAATTTTTTTTACTGTAATATAATTTTTAACATAAACATTCACCATATTTTATGATCAGCCCTCATTGGTCAATGGCAATTTCTGTCAAATAAAATCACGACACTGGGCTGGTGATATAGCTCAGCAGCATAAGTGCCTGACTGGCAAGCACGAGGTCCTGAGTTCGACTCCTGGTACCCACATAAAAAAAACATGATGCTGTGATCTCATCTATCTTATACTTGGGATCAGGCTCCATGTGACTTCCAGCTTTTCCCCAAAGTCAAAATGACCACGAAAGGCAAGTTTTGAATGGATTCAGGACATTAAAGCAGCCACAACTGTGCCACTAATGACAGTCATGAAAGTGGACTTCCGGTGCTGCTTCAGAAAGTGGCAAGAACGATGGGATCAGTGTGTTGGAAGTGAGGGTGAGAATTCTGACGGGAATGTATGGCAATGTATCTTCTACCTCAATAAATTTTTTAAAAGTAAACACTATATTTTGACCACCTCGCTGTGAGCTCAGGAACAAGAGAGGGGTAAGTTCCCAAGGCCCAGGAGTAGTAGGGCTTGGAGCTGCAATCTGCATCTTCAGTCCATGCCCAGTGCAGGCCCTCCTGGGTCCCCTTCTGGGCTCCTGGGGCCTGAGGAGATCCTGCACCTCTCCTGGACCCCTGAGTGCTTTGCCCTGGGTGAACAGGAGGAGCCTTGTGGTCCCATGAGAGCCGCTGTGGCCACAGATAACCTGAGCCTGTCCACCTTGGTCACTACTGGGACCCTGTTCCCAGTCCCAAGAACCCCACCTGTCTCAGCCTAAGTCCTCCTAACTCAGAGCCCTAGATCAAGGCTGGCGTGCATGAAGCTATCCTAGGAACAGTGCAGGAGAGAGCCCCCCATGGGTAATGGACCAACCCGGCCAGTGCTTTGGGGCCCGGGGACTCTGTCCTGCCTTTTGAGCTGTGTAGCCCTGGGGATGAAGGAGATGCAGGATGTGATGGCTCTGCATCCCCTGCTGGAGGTGGTCCTGGGCTTCAACTCCCCCTTCCAGGGGGCTGACCAGGCAAGAGGTGGCAGGTGAATGGCGTATGTCCGGTCAGGAGCACTGGGCCAGCGGGGCCTCCATAGGCAGGGAGGGAGGTGAATTCCTCAGCAAAGCCACAGTTGCTTCCTGAGACCCCACTGTGTGCTGGGCACTATACCTGGCACTGGTGCTGTCAGGGCCCCTCCTGAGCTTATGCCTGGGGTACAGGGACTGAGGACAGGGAGCACAGGCAGGCAGGGGTGAGCTCAGACAGGAGAGGCAGGCCTGAGGGTCCTAGAGCTGAGAATCAAGGGACCAGAGGGCTGGCTCTTTTCCTGCACAGCCTGGGTAAAGGCCCAGGGATGGGGACAGGATGGGCTGGAGGACCAGAAATGCCCTGAGCCGGGAGGGGTCCTGCATATGGCTCAGTGACCACGGCGTGAGGTACCGGGAGGTGGCCAGGAGGTCCCCACCAGAGTCCTGGACTTGCTCATACAGGGGGGTTAGGAAGGCTCAGGTGTGGTGGGGGAGGACCCAGAGCAAGGTCCAGGCCTGTGGGGGTGGGGGGGGCCAAGTAGGCCCAGGCCCCCAGAAACTGTACATTTTAGGCTAAATAAACTAAAACCACTGTAATTGTAAGCACTGATGTTTTAGATGCTGGTGGTGACCCCCAACCCTAGGAACTCACCCAGCGGCTGGAAAGGACAAGCCCAACCCCACCCCATGCTCCACGGTGTTCCAGACTTCGGATTCCTGCACCTGGAACCTGAGGAGTTCTCTTTGTCCCCAAGAGGTGGATACAGCCCCTCAGGAGACACTGTCCGAGGACTCACTGACCCTGAGTCCTGTCGGATGCTACCCTAGGATCTTGGGGATAAAAACGTGACACAGAGGTGCCTTAGGCCCTCAGCGATCAACGACAAGTGGGGCAGGTGGAGGCCAAGAAACCACCCCAGAAGCCAAAGTAACCAGCAGGGCCAGGAGGCTGGAGGCTCTCTGGGCCTCGCAGTCCTTTATTATGGAGATGGCCCAGGCCCAGAGGTCGCCTCTCCCCTGTCTGCATCATGAGACTTCCTGGCGCTGCCGGTAGCTCCGGGACTCCTCCAGAACACCTTGAAGTAGTGGAGGCAGAATTCTAGGGTAAAGGGTCTCAGCCTCCCGCAGGCCAGGGCGGCCCCTCCCCCGGCCCCAGGTGGAGGGGTGGACTGTGGAGAAGGGGTGCAGGGCGGACCTCCAGCTCTGCCAGCTCTCCAACTGGGCACACAGCCAAGGACATTTGCTGAGCCTCAGAAACTCTAATGGGCACAGGAGGAACCCCTAACATGACAGTGACAGGGCAACGCGCATCTGTCACTGGCACTTGGTCCCTTTGAAATTGGTTCTGCTAAGATCAGCCAGATATGGGGGCCTCCCTCAGGTGTGGGGAGCACAGAGCTGCAGCTGATGCACTCCCCACACTTTTGTTCACCCAAGTTGTTCAGGTTCTTGACAAACAGCATAAGCTAGGTGCAGAAGAGCAACCCTATAACCCTCAGCTACTCCAGAGGCTGAAGCAGGGGGATTGCAATTTTGATACTAGCTGGGCAACTTAGCAATAATCTATCTCAAAAGTTTAAAGAACAATATGGAAAAAAAGGTTAGAGATATCACTTAGTGGTAGAGCACTTCCCTAGCATGCATGAGGCCCTGAGTTCAATCCCCAGCACCACAAACACACAAACAAACACAAACAAGTATTCTTACCAGCTGTGTCCTGTAAGTTAACGTAGTATGTCCACTGATACCCAGCACCACTCCTTAGCACAACTCAAGGAAGCAACCACTCACACTGTAGCCTAAATGAATATGGCACTGTCTGGAGGGAGCCATTTATATTACGGCTTAAATGAATGAGGCTCCCTAGAGTCATAGGACCAGAGGGCCTAGATGGTCTGACATTGAAGCCTTAAAGACAACCCTGGGGGAGTCTTATCGTCCCATTCGCTATACAAGGAAACAGCCCCAGGCCTCCCAGAAAGGCCAGAGCTGAGACTGTCTGTGTCCCTCAGCTCAGCGCTGTCCCGGGGCTCACAGGGCCTGCTAGGCAGGGCTTGGCACTGACCTCGGGGAAATTCCCTGAAAACTGAGGTAGGATAGAAGAAAGAAAGGAGTCAAGGAAATCCTAATTAAAAATTGTACTTTTAAGAAGCCCACAACTTTGGGGCTTCTGCCAAAGCCACCCAAGGCAATGCGGATCAGCATTCTTTACATTCTTTACATTTAGGACCCTTCCCAACTAGGACCATCACCCCCTAAATTCCTCAGGAAAACTGTGAGTCAATAAATTGGCTTCATTGAGAAAGGAAAGAGCAGGAGCCTGATCCTCAGATAAAGATGAGGTTGAGAGAATCCAAAAAATGTTTAAACTACTTCATTTAAAAAAACCCAGGGCCCGTGAGATGGCTCAGTGGCGTAAGCACCTGCCTGGCAAGCGCAAGGTCCTGAGTTCGACTCCCGGTACCCACATACGAAAAAAGGGCCGGTGATATCGCTCAGCGCCATGGGCGCCTGCTGGCGTGCAAGGTCCTGAGGTCGACCCCCAGTACCCACAAAAAAAAAAAACCCAAACTGCCCATACCTGTAGAATGGGTTGGCACCCCTCTGAGGGGTGGGCCACCTTCTCCTGGCCTTTCCAACCCTTCAAGAGAAGTGTAAAGGTGCCAGTGCCCCTCATTTCTCTGAGTACCCACACCCCACTCTTGAGTGCTTCCCAAATCTGTCTCATAAACCCTTCCTGCACCTCTTACTGACACGTCCTGAAATTTTTTTTCTGAGATGGAGGTCAATGAATCTGCAAACTTATTCTACCAAAGGGTGGGTTAGTGCCCATATTTCAGCTTTGGGGACCTCTCAGACCCAGCCTGGGGACAGAATGACCTATTCCCAAGACCCTCCGCCAACACCGGCATCCTCGTTGGAAGATCGTGATTCACTGAGCCGGAAGAGCTGCCAGCCTCCAGGGACTGTCCCTCTGAAGTGTGGACGTCACAGCACCACCTCGCTTATCCAGAGCCTGTGTGTCTGGTAGCCTCTCCTGTCCAGAGACGGGGCAGGTAGGGAGCCAAGCAAAGCAGGTTCAGCGGACCCCCACAGGTGGCTCGGGTGGCTGACTTGGGTGCAGAGGTTCCTAACGACTGGGTCACAGCTCCCGGGCATAGTGGCCCAGCAGATCAGGTGATGAAGGATGGGGAGTGCTGACTTTGGCCACAGCAGGAGGAGACCCAGGGGACTCCAGGACTCAGAAACTTGAGCCTGGGGAGCAACGCGTGACCCCAAGAACAACAGTCACCAGCTCAAGCCCACATAGAGCCCGCATAGAGCACACAGTCTCCTCCTGCCCGGGCCTGGGTGGGCTAGATCGTGGCCCACAAGGCCACTGCTGTGACACTGCTGGCAACCTCACCAAGCTAGGAGTGAAAGACTGTCTTTTCTTGGGTCCCTGTCCACCCTGGGCTGTCACTGAATGGGATGTGAGGGAGGGGGGCCAGCAGCTGGGGCCACATCTGGGGCAGCCTGGGGGCCACAGTGTATGCGGGGGACGAGCGGGGCCAGCACTGTGGCAGCAGGCAAGGGGATGCCCTGCGACAGAGGCCAGCATGACTACCACACAGCGATGCTTTGTTCCGCCTGCGCCCCACCAGCTGGCAGCCGCTCTGTGAATGGCGCTGCTGTGATATTTTCAGAAGACCTACAAATAGCGCTCGCTCCCTGGGACCTCTGCCCCAGGCCCATGAGGGCTGCCAGGCAAGAAGGACATAGCTGGGGAGCCCAGCCGGGACAATGGAGCCTCACAGGGACCAGGGCAGGATGCTGGGGACCCAGGCCCTTCCGGGGCTCCCTGTGGCATGGCCCATCCTGCAGGGATTTATGGGATGGGGCTCGCCTGGATGAATGGAGGGAGGCGCCTGTGGCTCCGGGTTTCAGGATTTACAGGCTCTGAGGATGTCCTGAGGCTCAAGGACAGGGACGAGGGGGTGCAGGAAGGAAGGATGTTCCCGATTCTCATCATTATTAAGTAGCCAGAGAGCCTCAAAGGCCTCCTGTCCCAGAAGCTCAGGGCCGGGACCTGGAGCCTTCCCAGATAGGTTGACACTGAGACTTGGAGAAGCTGGGGGAAGAGAAAGGAACAGGGCTTGGGAGTTGGCCTGCATGAGGGTCAAAGGTGGCCTCCTTGGGGACGCCAGGCTGGTGGGTTGAGGTATTTACTTCCTGGAGCTGCTGTGTCTTACACAGGCACCAGAAGTGCTCAGTGACTGGGAGGTCATGCATTTAATCAGGAGCACATTCCTCACACAAAATGTGTCCGAACTACAGCTAAAGAGCGCAGCAGGTGTCAAAGGGACCCTCTGGACACTGTGACTGTGCGGACACCAGGGCTGTGGAGTTTTAAGGCCAAAAGAGCAGGGCACAGGAAACCTGGGGAGAGAACAGAGAGGGCTGAGGCCTGGGGCACAGTGCAGAGGCTTGACTCTGAGAGCTGGTTTGTCCCTTGTGGTACTCAGGAAATACCTGAGGCAACAGAGAAAGAATCATGTAGGACAGAGGTGTCCTGCTGCTGTGTGGTGGCCACATCTGTAATCCTAGCACTCTGGAAGTCTGGGAGGCTGAAGCAGGAGGGTTGAAAGTTCATGTGTAGCCTGGATGGCTTAGTAAGATCCTGTCTCAAAATAAAAAATAAAACAGAACAAGGGACATAGCTCAGTGCAAAGGCCCTGGCTTCAATCCCAGTACAGACTGAAGAAAGGAAGGGAGGGAGAGAGGGAAGGACGGAGGGAAAATAAAAGAGAAAAAAAGAAAAGAAAAGAGGCATCTTGAACACCTGTGCACTTTGAGCAGAGACCACAGCCAGGGCTCTGTATGTCATCAGCTGTCCTAGAGGTGGCACGGAAGGCAGTCCCCAAACTGTGGCCTCCCTGCCACCCCCTCAAGTTGGCCTTGAGTCTCACACTCAGGAACAAGAACAGGGAGACCCTGGTTCTGTAAGTGGCCTGAGGCTCTGAGTGCAGAGCCGACTAAACCCGGAAAGAGGCAGGTGGCTTTGATCAGGGCCCAGGGGACTCGGGGGCCAAGAGGCCCACAGACTCAAGGGCTGCGAACAGATCCCGGCCTAGCCCCTGACGTGCTCCGTGGCCTTAGACCACTCATTTCTTTCCGAATCAGAGTTAAGTGCACGCTAGGCAAATGCTGTTCCACTGAGCTATGCCCCAGTCTCCTCCAGGATTTTCAAAAATCTCACCCCGCCAAAAAAAAGACCCAGGCTCAGTGCTCTCCAAGGACCCCGTCTCACCCCTCTGAGCTAACTCTGTCCTTAGAGGACAGGGTACCCGGCTGGAGAATCACCCAGCTCTCCCCTGGGAAAGACCTCACTTGCTCCTCCGTCTGGACCTGGCCTGCTGTAGGCGGGTGACTCTGGATGTGGCACTGGGGCCTCACTGCATTAGAAGGTGCAGTATCTCCGGAGGCCCCCTGGCCTGGCTCCCACCTGGACCCCATCCCACGTAAGTCCTTTGTCCCCTGCCCTTGCTGCATGGCCACAGCCCCCTGCGGCCGCATTCAGCAGCCCAGGTGAGACCCAGGTCATATGAGTTCAGGTCCCACTGAGGCCTGACAGGCCTGACACAGGAGATTAGAGCACGGCAAAACTGGCTGGGGAAGTGGGTGTGACCTGTTAATTCCAAGATCCTGGACACATGTCCAGAACATTTCCCAAAGCCCTGCACATGGACTTATGACGAGAACTCCAGCAGGTTTTCAATAGGATGGCCTAGACCTGATGTCAACATGCACTGCCTCTCAGGACCCGTGTGTACAAGCTCTTGCGGGTTTCCTCAAGATTTGGACAACATAAAGGACACACCGATGCCATGAAGAGCTTGCTATTGGTGGCTTTCCTCATGACAGCCCAATCTGCATCCTCCAGGGCGTTTTTTATCTTGCATTTTCCTCTTTTACTCGGCCTAAGCTTTCCCCGCAGAGCGAGTTTCTCCCTCACTCTTCACTTTTTACTTTTTCAAATAAACTTTGCCACTGCTTTTTGCTTGTTTTGCTCAGTTCTTTGTTTGAGACAAGGAGAACCTGGAATCCAACTCTAGAAGGAGAGGAGAGCAATCCAGGACCCGGTAAGGATTATGTGGCAAGCCACTTCCAGGAGCTCGCCAACAACAGGCTGCTGGAAAGCTGGGTTTACACCCCGACTCCGAGGCTGTGTGTGAGGCCCACACCTTAACCTCTACTCCCAAGGAGCTCTATCCACACAAGTGTGGCCCTGGGACAGTGACAAGGGCCTCTCTCAACCTGACTGCTGCCATCAGTCACCGAGGAAGCACAAACCACCCAGTCCCAACCTCTCTCCCAGCACCACATTCATCCAGAAGCGATCCATGCAGTTGCTCTGCAGGGTCAGGTTCCTAGGAACAGAGGTGGCATTAAGCCCCCAGCTCACCTGAGGTGCCCTGCAGGGTTAGGTGAGAACAATACAGGTGCCACAGTGGGATGCAGAGATGGCCCTTGGGAAGGCTGGGGAGGTGACAGCTGACTAACTGTACAGGGTCATATCTCCACCTGTCCTGACCTCCTTGCTGTCCTGGTGAGCACCATTTGAATCCTGGCCATGCTTCAGAGCTCTGGGCTGGAAGGGGTCTGGGCTTCAAGGGGCGCAGGGCCCCTGTGGGGGTGGCAAGATGGCTCAAGATGGGGGGAATTGGGCCCATGCAGCCCTTGCACTCTGCACCCACTGGGACAGTCCCACATGGCAGAGGCCACTGTAACATTGCTGATGGTGACCAAGCCATTGTTGATGGGACCAAGCCCAGCAGGGTGCAGCTATTGAAGGGCCTGGCATGTCACCCAGTGGTGGGACGTCCCCTCCCTCTGTCCCATGACAGCTGATGGGAGACATAGCAGCCCTGGGCTCCCTCTATACCAGCCTGTGGCTGAGCAGCAGCCCGAGCCTGCATGAGCTCAGAGAGGAGCCAGCCGCCAAGCCACACAGCAGAAGCCTCCATCTGGCTCCTCCCAGCTAGCTGTGGCTGGGGTGCCCCATCCTGCACCCCAGTTTCAGCAGTGACAAGCAAAGCTCTCTTCTTGCCACTTTGGAGTCCTCCTTGCTGTTTGCCAATGAGAGCATCTGCAAGTCACTGGGCAGCTCTACCAGGAATGCAACCAGACTGCAGATGCGGCTCGAAGAGATAGCTTGGTAGTTGTCCTATCTCTGAGTGTCCCTGGGTGGGAAACTCTGTGCCTCTGCTTCTTTGTCTCTAAAGTGAGAGTGATAGAAGGATGTGTTCGAGGGTTGCAGTGAAGGTTAAGCGGATTCAGATTACAGGCAAACATGTCCCTCCTTGGCTCAGAGTAGAAACTGTCCCCCAGGCTATGTGACCAGTAAGTGGCACGGCCAGAACTCAGAACCAGGTCTGTCCAACACAAGCTCGAGATTCCCGAATTTCTCATGGCCCCTTAGCATCCAAGGGAAGCTGAATGTGACAAAGCCACCCTCCCCTCTCCATGCAGAGCAGACTGGAGCACCTGCTCCTGTGCCTTGCAGGCATCAGCTTCTTGAAAAACCCCATCCCCGAGCACTGTCATCTGCAGCTCCCTGAAAAGCCCCCATTTACAAAGCATGGTCATTATTTTACCCGACTCCTAGCTCCCTCTGTGGGGAAAACCCCATTTCCAGGGGATTTGTCAAAAGGAATCAAGCAGCAACTCATTCAAGTAGAGCTGTGATACCACTTGGGGCACACAAGAGCTGGCCAGAACACAAAAGAAGAGCTGGGGAAGGAGATCACCCCTGGGAATTCTGAAACGCTCTGACATCGTCCTGGAGATCTTGAAAACCATGCATGTGCCCCTGTGCAGAAAGACCCAAGAGGTCCCAGTCTCTCATCTCCAGCTGACTCTGAGTCCCTGCACAAAGAGGAAGTGAAGACGAAAGCACAGCCACAAACTACCCAAGACACACATGCGCACACACTCACACACACTTGTGGCAAAAGGAAGAAGACTTTTTGGTTAGGCATTTAAGGATCTCGGGCAGATCTTGAGCTGACCCTACACTCCTTGGTGGTGGCGCACTTCAGGGATAGATTGGGTATAGTTAGCCCAGAAAAGTCACCAAACAGCTACAACCGCCAGGGGAGGGGAAGGTGAATCTGATTTGCTGAGTTGCCATTCTATTATCTACGATGTCCAGTTTTCAACCAAAGATGATAAGACACACAAAGAATCAGGAAAGTACCAACTAATCACAAGGAAAAACCAGTTACCCAAAACTTTCTTGCTCTGCTAAGACTTACTGAAGACTTCAAAGCAACTATTATAAACATGCTCCAAGAACTAATGGAAACCACATGTAAAGAATTAAAGTATGACAGTGACAGCTTACTCTTTAGAGGATATCAATAAATAGGTGTAAATTATAACAGGAACCAAATAGAAATTCCAGAGTTCAAAAACACAATAATGAGCTCAGAGACACAGCTTAGTGGTAGAGTACTTGTCTAGTATGTGAGGCCCTAGGTTTCATCCTGAGCACCATAAAAATTTTTACAAATTATGATAGCTGAAATAAATAATTCATTTTAGGTACTCAAAGGTAGATTTAGCTGGCAGGTAAACCTGCGCACAGGTTGAAAATATCCAGTCTAAGGAAAATTTTTAAAAAGATATGAACAGAGGGCTGGTGAGAAAGCTCAGTGGCATAAGCACCTGCCTGGCAAGTGCGAGGTCCTGAGTTCAACTCCCAGTACCCACATAAAGTAAAACAAAAAGGGCCGGTGCTATGGCTCAGCAGCACAAGCACCTACTGGCAAGTGCAAGGTCCTGAGTCGACTGCTGGTACCCACATTAAAAAAAAATTATATGAACAGAGCCTCAGAAACTGATGGGACATCACCAACTGCACCAACATACACATAATATGAGTCCCAGAAGGACAGGGGAGAAAGAGTGGAAGGATCTTTAACCAAAGGATGGTTGTAAACTTCCCAAATTCGTTGAAAAACGTTATATACCCACAAATCTCAATGAACTCCAAGAATGATAAACTCAGAGATTCACCTCTAGATATCACAGTCAAGCTGTCCAAAGATAAGAATCTTGAAAGAAGCAAAAGAAGATACTCTACCACATACAAGGGATTCTCAATAAAATTAACAATTCACTTCTCATTGGAAACCATGGCAGCAGGATCATGTTTCAAAATACTGACAGGAAGAATAAAAGGCTATCAACCAAGAATTCTTTTTTTTTTGGTACTGGGAATTGAACTCATGACCTTGCACTTGCCAGGCAGGCACTGTGCCACTGAGCTATATCCCCGGCCCCAACCAAGAATTCTAGCAAAACCATCCTTCAAAAGGGAGGAGAAATGAAGACCTTCCCAGATAAACACAATCTAAGAGTATTCAGTTCTCCATCCTAGCAGATCTGTCCTACAAGAAATCCTAAAAGGAGTCTCTCAGGTGAAATAAAAAGAACTGTAGATGACCACTCAAATCCACACGAAGAAATAAAGAACATATACATAGTTAGATATAAAAAAAATACAAATGTACTGTTGTAGCTTTTTCCCTCGACAACAGGCAACTTCGTAAAGCAATACTTAGAAAGTTATATGGTGATACATAAAGATATATTTAATAGAATAATAATAGCACAAAGGAAAGGGAAGCCATACTGGAGCCATATTGGAGCAAAATTTCTGCATACTACTGAAGTTAAGATAGTATTAAATTAAACTATATTATTTTAATTTTGGGGGTACTGGCAATTGAACTCAGGACTTTGTGCTTGCCAGGCAGGCACTGTGTCACTAAGTTGTATCTCTGACCCTATTATTTTAAATTAAAGGGACAACTGTAACCCCCGGACCAATCACCAGGAAAATAAAATAAAATACCATAAAGAAATAGTAAGACAATTTAAATGATACACTAAAAAAAAAAATGCTACTTTACACAAAAAAGGAAGTAATGAAAAAAATAGAACAAAACTGATATAAACATATAGAAAACAAAGCACAAATCCATCTTATCGGGGCCGGTGAGATGGCTCAGTGGCATAAGCGCCTGCCTCGCAAGCGCGAGGGCCCGAGTTCGACTCCCAGAACCCACATATGAAGAAAAAGGGCCGGTGATATCGCTCAGTGGCACGGGTGCCTGCTGGCGCGTGAGGTCCTGAGGTCGATCCCCGGTACCCACAAAAAAAAAAAAAAAATCCATCTTATCAGTAATCACATTAAATATAAATGGATTACATACTCTAACAAAAAGGCAAAGGACAGATGGAATTTGTTTAAATGATCAAATGATATGCCATCTATGAGAGACACATTTTACTCAAGTAGGTTGAAAGTGAAATGATGCAAAAAAATATAGTAAGCAAACAGTACCCAAAAGAGAACTAGAGTGGCTATGCAAATAGACAAATTACTACCTTAGGAATGAGAGAGGAGACATCACTACCAACTTTCTAGAATAGAAAAGATTATAAGAGAATAATATGAACAAACTGTCAACTAGTCAACTAGTTTGTTGACTAGACAATTTAGATGAAATAGATAAATTCCTAGAAAAGATACAAACTACCAAAACCAAATGAAGAGAAACAAAATCTAAACAAACCTTTAACAAGAACAGAGATTTAATTAATAATTTATGCATTTCTAAAAAGAAAAGCACAGCCAGGCATGGTGGCTCACGCCTGTAATCCCAGCACTCAGGAAGCTGAGGCAGGAGGATCTGCAAGTTTGAGACTAGCCTGGGCTACATAGCGAGTTCAAGGCCTGCCTAAACTGCATAGTGAGACCCCATCTTGAAAAAACAAAAAAACAGAAAGAAAGAAGAAAGAAAGAAAGAAAGAAAGAAAGAAAGAAAGAAAGAAAGAAAGAAAGAAAGAAAGAAAGAAGAGAAAGAAAAAGCATAGGACTGTGTAGCTTAACTGGTGAATTCCACCAAGTATGTAAAGAAGCATCAATGCCAGTTATTCACAAACACTTCCAAAAACCACGAGAGGGGGCAGTTCCCAGTTCAATTCCTTCTATTGTCAATACTTCCATCATACCAAACACAAAAGTGTTGCAAGAAAATGACAGACCAAATTCTTATGAATACAGACACAAAAATCCTTAAAAAAAAAAAAAAACACTAGTAAAATACAATCCACATCGGCTGATGAATGGATAGAAAAAATGTGGTATAGTTGCACTATGGAATATTATTCTGCCATAAAAAGGAATGAAGTAGCCATGCGTGAATGAACCTTGAAAACATGATGCTCAGTGAAAGAAGTGACTCCCAGAAGCCCACATGGAAGTAGTTTAGCTACAGGTAGGGAGTGGGGTTGGGGAAGAGACAGGAATTTCAAGAAGGAGAAGTGATAGCTAATGGGTAAGCGGTTTCTTTTGGGGGTTAGGAAAAAGTTTAAAGTTCGATTGTGGCGAAGGTTGCACAATCCTTGCACATAGAAAACAACTGCAGAGTTGTGCACTCCTGATGGGTGAATTCTACAGTATGTGAAATATATCTCAATAAAGTTGTTTAAATAATTAAGTGATGGAGAATTTGGGGAAAGAGCTCAGTAAAAAATATAAGTTCATGCAGAACATGGACTGCTACATAGAACTGGGGGGATATGGAGAGCTGTTTCAAGGATTCAGTTCATCGGAATGCTCCCTATTTTGGCCACAGGGCTCCCAAAGGAGGGGCCGCTAAGGTGCTGGACCGGAGACTAACAAGAAGAGTTAGTGCCTCCTGGCACTTTGTGTCCCCTCCTCAGGAGCTCAGCTGGGAGGCCCACTGGGAGGTTTTCCATCCTAATCACCCCAGTCTTTCCCAGCCCCGGCTCCTCTCGGGGCCATGAGCCACCCCTCCCAGCCCTGAAGGCCAGCAGTGCCAATGTTGGCCGTGGGCTGGATAAACACAGCCCGGAGGGCGCGCTGACCTGGCCTGGCTATCTCCCTACCACCGCCTGAGCTGGTGGCTCAGACTCAGGTCCAGGCAGGCAGGGCCAGCACGTGTCCGCAGCGAGGAGCCCAGAGTGGTGCTGAGAGCACTTCAGGGACCATCCAGTCTTGCCCGCTTCCCTCTTCCATGCGGAGGAACTGAGGTTCCAGGCAAGGCAGAGCTAGGGCCACCGCTGGGCTTTCTGAAAACCCTCAGGCTCGCAAGCTTGTCCCTGCTTGTAGGTGGGGAAGCCGAGGAGCAGAGAGGTAAAGGTTGGCCAGGCCAGGAAGTGATCCAAAGCTCGGCCGAGGCTGGTTCCTGTTTTGAAAACCCACAGGGGGCTGCCCAGGACTCTTGAATGAGGAAGAGGTAACAGAAGGATGCTTCTCAGAAGCAGAGTGAGCTCCGTGCCCCAGCGCAGTCCCCGGAACCATGAGGCTAGGACACATACTCATGTCATACCCAGTGTCACTTGTGTCCACAGTGGGTCCCACTGCCTTGGCAGGGAAGGCAGATGCAAGGCGACGTCCACAGAGCAGGCCAAGTGTGCAGGAGGGAAGGGAGTGCAGGGAGGCAGGAGACCACCCTGAGTCCTGTGTGGCGTTGGGGGTTGACTGTCAATGTCACTGGGCAGGGACCCTGGCAGGCAGCCTGCACAGCTCACTTCAGCCGCTGTGGGAGAACTCACCCAAAGGTCCACAGGGTCACCCAAAGGTCAGCAGGTCACCACAGCAGTGGGTCTGAGCGGGATGCTGGTGACCGAGACCAGAGTGCCCTCAGGGCATGGAGACTTGCAGAGGACTATGGGAAGATTTTGGAAAAGGAACTGGCAAAACTTAGTGATGGAAAATGGGAGAAGGGTGAGATCAAGGGTTCCAATTTGGCCTGTCTGCTTTGTGCTGGCCTTGCCCGAAGAGCCCATCAGACAACCAGGGGGACAGGGAGTGGCCAGAGTGGGGCTGAACAGGGACAGACCTGGACATGGAGCTGTGGAGCTGGAGGCAAGTTCAAGAAGCATCCCTGAGCACAGGCCCCAGGCAGGAGCAGAGGAGGAGAGGTGGGAGGGGCAGCCAGGCACAGGCCTGAGGTTGCAACTCCCTGCACGTAGGGCTCTGGCACAGCTCTGCAGGCCTGGAAGCCTCATTCTGGGGTGGCACCTCGTCCTGTAAGATCCTCCTTATACTCTCTGAACCCCCATCACCCTGTCCTCGCAGAGCACCCCAGCTTCCTGCTTACTCTGTTTCCTCTTGGCCCGATTTCACATCTGCTACCTCTTAGCTAGGCTCTGAGCATGTTGGGGACAGACTGTCCCCGTTTTCTCCCTACACGTTTTTCTCCCTGGTGTGAGTGGTGCATAACGAACAATAGCTAATGCACAAACAGAAGCAGGATGGTAGCTGCTCGGTGGCCCTCTTGGAAGATGTTGTGAGAGACAGAATCTTCTGGAGAGGGGCACAGGGACAGTACAGGTGTTTACACCTCCGAACTAGTCCTGTGTCCCCAGCCCAGCGATGTCCACACCTTCCTCTATGTCACCTCCATCTGCCATCTTGCTATGGACTCCTGCTGGGCCCACCAGCCTCTGCGCCTTGGCTGGACGTCCTCACAAGCCTGGGCCTGCCGGGGCCTGCACTCTATTCATCATAAAGGTGCCCCAGGGTAGCAGGAGCCCTGCACTCTCTCTGCTGCAGTAGTGTGGGCTGGACCAAGCCAGCTGGCCTCTTCCCAGCAAGCTGTCCCTGGGATCCAGAGTGTCAGCAACACCAACAGACAGGGCCAGCCAGCAGGTGAGCAGGTGGCTTGTAACAGCAAGCATATCACACACACACACACACACACACGCACACTACTGCTCTAACAACTGAGTTGATGTCTAAAACAGCAGTTCTGGACTTGTTCCCAAAGGTCAGTGTGCCGTAGGCTCTGGGAAAAGCAGATTCCTAGGGCAGAGGTCTGGAACCCACGTACCCAGCAATCCACCTAACACACAGTTGCGCCAACATGCCAAACACTCATGATGTCCAAGGTTGTTTGACTGAACAAGTGCTGCCCCTGTTCATTGCAGGACTCACTGTGAATGCTGTGCCAAATGGTTCCCCTATCGCCAGACAGGGGCGTGGGTTCAAATGTGGCAGTGAGGGCCGGGGGTTTTGCTCAGCAGCACAAGCACCTGCCTGGCAAGCGCAAGGTCCTGAGTTCAATTCCCAGACCCAAAAAAAAAAAAAAAAAAAAGTGGCATTGAGTTGACAGCACTTGAACATTTAGAAATTTCACATTAAAAAAAGCAAAATGTGCTTTCCATGAGCCGTGGATACCCTATCCACATGGGTCTTCTCTCCCCCTGGGGACAACACTGGCTGCCCCTGCTGTCACCCCAGTGAGTCCCCCAGAGTGGCCGGCTCTGCCCATTTCTATGACTGCAGAACCTTTTGGGGGCCCCTCAGGCTGGTCCCTGACCTCAGGCTGCTGGGCGAGCTGTCCCCAGGGGTGGAGGCTGGCTGGGGAACACAGCCAAACCAGGTGCTCCTCACCTGGATGGGTGGAGCCAGTGGGGGGTTCTGTTGGGTGGATCAGAGCACCCTAGGAGGCAATGCCTGGCTTCTCCTGGGGATGCTGATTGAATACCTTTCACCCCCCCACACACACACAGGCACTGCAGATCCTTCCCGCCCTTGGGCCAGGTTCACCCTGAGGAGGGTGGGAAGAGACCAAGGGGGCTTCCCCAAGAACCCTTCCCCATTGGGCTCTGACCTGTCCCAGGCCCCCCTGGTGCCCCGGCTCCTGTGCCAGTGAGGACCACAGGCTGGCTCCAGTACCGCCCTCAAAGCAGAGGCCTCACAAGCAAAATGCTTTTTTCCCCCTTCTTTTTAAAATCAAACACTAAGAGAACTGTGGCAAGGGGACGATGAGGGCCACTGGACTTCCAACTTGGTTTTGGCTGCAAAGAGGCTGACCACAGATGACACTGTCTCCCTTGGGCTCCGGACGCCCTCTCTACAGGTCTTCTGTATGTAACATTATCCATGCTAGACGCTGCTGCCTCAAACCCTTTGTGGGACCAACCTCGCCACATGTGGCCTCACCATCACCCAGACAGGAGTCCCGCAGGCACCTGGCACTTCCGTGCCCTTCTTCATCTGGATCCAGATGCCCTCTTCAGAGGTGGCACTTGTCCTGTCTTAGGACCGCAGGCCAGGCTTCTGGGGCTGGGCTCTCGGGAGCCTCCTGGTCACTCCCAAGTACACTGCTGGCCCTCCCTGGCCTCCCCGGCAGTCAGGGCACACTGCATGCGCTCAAACTGGCGGGTGTGTGGAGTAACAGGCGGCGTCCCCGATCAGCTGGGCAAGGGTTAAGTTGCTGGCCGGCCGGGAGGCGGACCTTGCCGCCAACGTCCCCTCGCTCCTGGGCTCTGGGCCCGCTCCAAGCCGCTGCATTCCACGCAGCCCGCGCGCAGCTCCACGCGACTTTGCAGAACTCCGAGCCGGGGCCCCTAGTCCACGCGGTGACCCCGGCGGACGAGTGGGCGGGGAAGGCGCATGGCCTCTCGCGGGCGGCCCAGCCCCAGCGCAGTCCGGGACCTAGAGCCCACGTCCCCCGCCCGCCCACCCCGAGTCAAGGGGGGGACCTGAGTCACGGAGGACTCTGGAGCTGCACTTGCGCCCCGAAAAGCTGTGCGGTGCTGGGCCCGGGAGGGGAGGCGGGCGGGGCCCGGGGGCGCAGGGCGCGCGTCCCCAGTACATGCGCCCCAGTTACCTTTGGGCGCTCGCAGGTGTCCCCGCCAGTCCTTGCAGCAGCACAGCCCCATGGCAGCCTCGGCCAGCGTCCCTCTTCGGCCGGCGCCCCAGACCCTCGGCCGGCGCCCCAGACTCTCGCCCCGCGTCCAGCCGGCTCGGGCGCCCCGGAGTCCGCTCGAGGAGGGCGCAGCGTAGCGCCGGCGCTTTTATCTGAGCTCGCGGGGCGGCCCCCCGGCTCCGGCTGCGGCGCCCTCCCCGCGGCCCGTTACTCTCGGGGCGCCTGCCCGCGCTCCCAGCCACGGCCAGGGGGCGCCCCGGCGCAAGGCTGAGCTGTCGCCGGCTCCCCCCGCCCCCGGAGGACCCATGGGCGCTGAGGCCAGGCCGGCCTTTCACCTCAGACAGACCCTAGGAAGAGGGGCCCTCGCTGTGTCACTCTGAGCAGTCACCTCCCTGGGGACTTGGGGTGAGGGTGTCCAGGACCCCCGATCTCGGGACTCAGCTCGCCCAACTGTTCACGGTGGCAGGAGGAGCATTTTTACGACTGCGGGCACGTCACTACCCCTCCCTGAAAAGTCGCCTAACACAAATTAAATTCAGTGAAAGTCTGGGTAGCATTAAACTCTGCTCGTGTCCCCATCTACAAAACGGAGGGAATACAGAAACGGCTTCCCTGGGCCCTGGCGAAATGAGTTGATGCATGTAGACGTGCATGTGCACAAAATAATTGACACAACTGACAAGTTGCTATGCACGTGACAGCAGTGAACCGCATCATAGGTGCAGGCGAGGATCCGGGGAAACAGGAGCTTCTATCATGAGGGTGTGGTTGTTGTGTGGGTAACATCTGCACTGCTCTATTAAAACTAAGATTGCTATAAACCAGAACTGAAGAAAGGCTGGCCCTTAGCCAGGGAACCTACACCAAGCTCTTCCCTGCAGCCTTGCTCGTAACTGCAGAAAAGAGGATGGAAAGGGACTGTCAAGTACACTTTTCATAAAAGGCAGCACGGTGCTTTGGGATGTGTGAGCGCACAGCGCTTGTGCAAAATGTACACCAACAGCACACGGCCACAGTGTTGGGCCTGTGTCCAGTTCTGGTCACTGGGGCCTGACATCCCGGAGGAGACCAGGACCTGGGAGTGGATCCTGGGAGGAATGGAGGGAAGAGAGTGGCAGGAGATGCTGTCTCATTTTGTCAAAGAAGGGCACAGGTGCTTTTTTTTTTTTTTTTGTGGTTACCGGGGGTCGAACTCAGGACCTTGCGTGCCAGCAGGTGCTTATGCCACTGAGCTATCTCACCGGCCCTTTTTTCATATGTGGGTACCGGGAGTCGAACTCAGGACCTTGTGCTTGCCAGGCAAGCGCTTATGCCACTGAGCTATCTCACCGGCACCAGTTACTTATTATTGTGTAAACAAATGAGAGAAATCATAGTTTCTCATGTTGCATTTGCAGAGTTCTTCACCTATTTTTTTGAGGTGTTGCAAGTGGAACCCTGGGCCTTGAGCCTGCCTCATCACTTAGTTCCACCCCCCAGCACCCTCCAGCAGGATCTGGAATTCCAGGTTCTCTCTCACACCTCCACTCCCCAGGACCTGTTCCTGGCCTCAGGTGGGGTGGGCCTTGGCTTCTGGGGGACTTTCTCCCTACCTCCCCACCCCCATGCCTTCTGGAGGGCAGAGGTGGCCTGAGTGGGGGGGACACGCACTGTTGTCCCTTGACCAGGGGCAGGCAAAGGAGCAGAAGAGGCTGAAGCCGAAGAGTTAACAGGGAGGGGGTGCCCTCTGACAACTTAGAGTGGGAAGAGGTTTTCCCAGGAGCGAAGTCTTCATTCAAAGAAGAGATTAACAACAGCGGGACAGATTTCTGCTCCCTCACCTTTAACCCCCCAGAAAGACCTGGGTGGGATTGGAGAGAGACAGGGCCGCCCTGCAGCAGATCCGGAAAGAAAGATGTTTTCCCTTCGAGACTTGTAGATGGGGTCATGGAGCGAGAGTAACAGAGAAAAAGCAGGGAGACCTGATTTCTGGAGGCTGCCAAGTCCTTCTAAACAGTTTCGGCAAGGGTAAGATCACTTAGTCACAGTGGGCTTAATGAGGCCCCGGGAATTCCAGGCGGAAGCCCTGCGTTCAGGGAGCGCATCTGCAGGGAGCCAGCCCCTGGTGATTGTCCAACGGCCAAGTCCTACATTTGGAAAGCAAGATTTAAAAGAAAACATCACAGCGGCCATTGTGGGCTGCTTGTTTATCTTTCTAAGAGGAAGTAGCAAGGCAGGATCTTTCGAATGAGCCTATTATAAAGGGTCAACGTCCCCATTGAACCGTTCAAATATATTTTGGGACTCTCGACTTTTCAAAGTGGCTTTAAATATCAACTCCCAGAGCTGCTCAGCAGACAAATAGGAGGGCAAGAGCTTCTAGTGTTTTTTGCCTTTGGTTTCACACACTTTAATTCCTGATCGCCCATTGCCCTTTTTATAGTTGTCTAGTTGTGTCTCTTCCCCAAGGGGCAAGGAAAATCACATTCCATCTGTGCTTCCCACCCTGTGCCAGGCAATTCACAAATGTTACTCTCTCCAGCCACCATGGGACAGCCCTGCCAGGCAGGCACCATGAGATTCAATTTGCAGAGGAAAAAAACAAAGGTTAGGGAAGTGAAGAGACTTTGCTGGAGGCCGATGAGGTGGTCATGGCAGAGACAGAGAGATGGTGGATGTGTGGACAGGTGAACGGATGCATGGATAGGTGGATGAGTGGATGGTGGACACATGGGTAGATAGTTGGAGGGATAGATGGATGTATGGGTAGATGAATTCATGGCTTGGTGGTTGGGTGGATAATTGGATGGTTGAATGGATGTATAGTGATTAAATGGATGAGTAGATAGGGGGTAGATGGGTGGACAGATGGGTAGACAGATGGATAGGTAGGTGGATGGATGGACAGATGAACTGATGGATGAGTGGTTGGGTGGATAACTGGATTATTGGATGGATGTGTGGATAGGTGAGTAGATGGATAGATGATTGGTGTTCAAATGGTAGATAGATAGATGAGTAGATGGTATTTCCTAAATTTGGCCCAGAGTCTGGTGCTACCACTGGAAATCCACATACTGAGCACGGAATTTGTTTGAAAAATCACATTTCTTGAACAAAGCTCTGCTCTCCCAAATTGATCACGACCCTAGACTGTCTTGAACGGAGCCCACACATTAGGATCATTCAGGGCTGCAAGATCCCAGCTAAGCTCAAGCTGCCTGCTCAGAAGGGAAGACAGAAGCTCCTGCAGTACCCAAGCCTCAGCAGACCACAGGGCGCAGGGAGCTGAGCTGGAAGGCATGGGAACCCACGGAGCACGGTGGCTCAGGGAGGACAGCTGGACCTGTTCTGTGCAGCAGGGCTGCCTTATCTGCCCAGAGGGCCCTCTGCTGTTCCATGCTGCATCCCTGGAGACCGGAGGTTGGGGAGTGAGCATGCTCACACCTACCATTGAGTCTGGGCCAGCCTGGGAGTTGCTGCAACCAACAGAAACTGGCAAAGGTGACTCTGGGTCAGTTTGGACACAAGTCCTAAGAAGGCTTGGCGGCTTCTCCTTTGTCTTTAGGGAATGCCACCCACCCACTCCCGACTAGTGGGACTGTCTGGAGACTGTTGTGATGCAGGGAGCCTAATCTAGTGACGTGGAGAGGCCATGTAGAGGGCTTAGGTCCCTGTCAGCAACACCAGCAAATGCACTGACTTTCAGCCTTGTGCATGAGGCCTCCCTGGAAGTAGATCCTCTGGTGGTGAATAAATAAATGTCCAGGCTTTGGGATGGTTAGAAGGTAACAGAATTAAACCACAGGGAGTACTACACAGCCCTGCTCATGGCTGATGCTGCCCGGCCCTGACAAACGTCCAGGCTGAGAAGCTGAGCTCTTAGAGCTCAGAGTAGCTCTGGGCATTTGTCATTATTTCTATATAAAGAAGACATGAGAGGGAAGTAACCTGCATGTGGTCACACAGCTAATTAGTGGCTGAGCTCAGACTGGAACCCAGCCCATCTTGGGTTTTTAAAGATTCTGTGATAAATCTTTTGGAGGGAAAAGAACAGTACTTGGTTGTGCTAACGAGATGGCCCTTGATTGTAAGGCTCCTAGATCTATAGTGGGACTTTGGATTAAAAAGACAACTCTGAGCCGGATATGGTGGCACACACCTGTAATCCCAGCACTTGGGAGGCAGAAGCAGGAGGATCACTGCGATTTCAAGGCCAGCCTGAATTACATAGTGAGACCCTGTCTCAAAAAAACAATAACAATAACAAAGGCAACTCCTATGGAGTGCTGGGTGGATAGGCACACCTGCCTCCTTGTTCTTAGCTTTTCATAGTCCTGCCTGCGTTCTCCCTCGACTCCCCGCACCTGGCCAAGGCAGCTCCCAGAAGATGGGAGAGATGAAGATGTTCTGCAGACAGTTACTATGAACCACTTCTCCTATGGGACCAGCGCCTCCGGGCATTGTCGTCTTGTTAAATCTTCCTGCCAGCACACCGCCCCCCCCCCCCCCCGTGATAGTTATCACACCCTCTCTATAAGTGAGGACAGGACCCCTTTCCAGCCACAGGCTATCTTCCCGAGGACCAGCGACAGCATCCTGCCTCTGCCGGGGTGCGTCTGCCTGGCTTTCCCTCCGCCTCTGCTCCACTGTGGTCCGCATCGTGCCAAGGGTTCGGCTCCGTGCGGTGCGCATGCGCAGGTAAACATTGCAGACGCAGAAGCTCTGGAGCCGGAAGGGACTCTGCCTTAACATCACCTGCTTGTTTTTCCTGAGACGCCCAGTCCACCCCACATCAAGCACTGCTTGGGAGCCTGTTCTGTGAGAGGCACTGGAAGGGTGGGGGTGGGGGGTGTCAGTGACGAGCTGAGGTGTCCACGGCCGGCTCCTGGTTTCGCTCTGGAACGAGCAGATTTACAGGACCTAAACGGAGAGAGACCCCTACACCCTGTCTCTCAAGGGCCCTGTGCACCTACCTCTGCCACAGTGCACGGCAGCCCCGAGCTTTGCATTTAGACATCTGGCCAGATGTTGGGTTAAGCGTGCTAAACAGACCCCCTCTCCCCCCATCAGCACTCCGCAAGGGCGGGCAGCCCTCATTCACCTTACAGACTCGTTGTTGTTTCTTTTTTGCTTGTAATTAAGTATGACTCCGGAGAAGGTAGATATCACTCTGTTGGATGCAAGCCCCACGCAGCTTTACGCTGGGGAAAGCTGTGGATCCTATAAAGACGGTACGCTTTTTCCTTTCCCCTAATGAGAATTAATTCTCATTTTTCTTTTTCTTTGGGTTTCCAAGAAGTTCAGGGAAAACTTAAAGTTTGCTTTTGGCAAGTATAAAGGTCCTAATTTTTCATATTTGTGTTTTGGCTTCTGGTTTTCCTTTTCAACTTTTACTTGCCTTTGGTTAGGCTCTTTTTTTTTTTTTTTTTTTTTTTTTTTTTTTTACTATTGTGTTATAATTATTTTATTCTGACTGTTCTCATAGAAACCATTTCAAATCCTTTGAGGAATATTGGGAGTAAAAGTGAATAAGTAAATTAATACATTTTTTAGTCTTGCTTAACTTTACAAATTTTTTTATTTTATTTTTTTGAGACAGGGTTTCACTATGCAGTGCAGGCTGGTCTTGAACTTACTTTGTAGCCCAGGCTGGCCTTGAACTCGCAGCAATCCCCCTGCCTCAGCCTCCTGAGTGCTGGGGTTATAGGCGTGCACCACCACGCCTAGTTTTACAGTTATTTTAACTGATACATTAAAACATGAAAATTATTAATGGAGTACCATGCAATATCTCAATACTTGTGTACATTGGGTAATGTTTAAATCAAGTTGAACAGCTGTCTCCCTAAAACTTTATCATTTTTTATGGAGACAACTTTCAAAATCCTTCCAGCTTTTTTTTTTTTTTTTTAAATTTTGAGATGGGGGCAGGTGAGATAGCTCAGCGGCATAAACGCCTGCCTGGGAAGCACAAGGTCCTGAGTTCGACTCCCGGTACCCACATATGAAAAAAGGGCCGGTGATATTGCTCAGCAGCACGGGAGCTTGCTGGCGCGCGAGGTCCTGAGTTCGATCCCCAGTACCCACAAAAAAAAAAAAAAAAAAATTTTTTTTTGAGACAGGGACTTGCTATGTAGTTCAAGCTGGACTTTAACTCACTGTGTTGCCCAGACTGGCCTCAAATTTATGGTAATTCTCCTGCCTCAGCCTCCTGAGTACTAGGAGAACAGGGGTGTGGCACCCTGTTTACAAAGTACTGTTTACAGTACTTTGTTATCTATAGTGGAACAGTAACACACCACAACTACATTTTTGGCTTTTTTTGGGCAGTGAACTCTTCCCCCAGCTCACACCAGGACTTCCTGCCCCTGTCTATCAACTTAGTACCCAAATGTGCCACCTTTTTTTTAGACTAGGAGTTGATAAACTTCTAAGGGGCAAACTGGAAGCACGACTAAATTTTACAGCCACCGTCTCTGCCCACTCAGCCCTGCCCTGCAGCAGGAGACCCGCCAGAGATGATGCCCATACGAGTGGGCACGGCTGTGTTCCAATACTACTCTATGGACAAAAGCAGCTGGCAAGCCAGACCTGGCCCGGGCACCGTTGTTCACAGTGACTTTAAAGAATTCTGGAGCATTTGGGAAATTGCTTCCTCTTACGTTGGGAAGTACTTGGCTTGGAAAAAGAAGTGACTTCACAACTCCAGGGTGATGAGGAGTCTGTCCAAGATGTCTGGAACCCACAGCTGGGTGACATAGCTGCTGGGGAAGCAGCCATGAAAACTGTCTGGGCAGTTTGGCTCTGGACACGACCGCGTGCCCGGGGTTGGGGGGTTGGCCCGCAAAGCAGCCTGGGAGCTCTGCCAGGGAGAGCCGGTTCCCTGGCACACTCGAAATGCCCACTCCCGGCTGGGCAGCAATCGGCTTCAGCTGCGTGGATGCTGCCTGTGGAAGGAATGTGTCTGTGCCACAAATTCCCACAGAGAAGACAGGGCCATCGTTGGAGAGAAATTCCTGGGCTACATTTTTCCTGCTGTTCATGTGGCCTGAAGCCATTGAACTTGGCCAGACTGCCCAGGGAGGGATTTTACAAAGCTCATTGTCCTGGTCTGAGCCTTCAGTACCCGGCCCCTGCCCCCACCTGCTCTTTCTGCCTTTCTTTCCTTCCTCCCCCACCCCAGGAGAAATGCAGCTGAGAAAGCAGGCAGCAGCCGCTATGGATGAACGGACAGATGCAGACAACTCCAGATCAGGCAGGGCACTTCTGGGGGCTCTGGAGACATCGTGGGACCACCCAGTCGCACACGGGTTCAGTAATAAAGGTAGCATCTACTAAGCGCCTACTGTATCCCAGCCGCATCTCAGCAGTCTCTGTATACAAATGCATTAATACCCACAAGAGCCGTCTTGCAATCCCCATTCTACAGATGGGGAAATTGAGGCACAAAGTGCTTATCTGTCTTACTTGGGGTCCCGCAGCTAGGAGATGGAAGAGATGTTTGAACTGAGCTGTCTGGCTCCAGGGTGGCTTTCCTCTCTCACCTTCAGTTCTATGTACAGACAATGGTGCATCTCTGCAGTCACAGCAAAAATTCACTCTGCAGAGCTCTTGCAATAGGCAGGGCCTGCACACCAGTCAGGGTCCTGCACCCCATGCCACAGAAGATGAGGCCCTTAACCATGCACCAGGCCAGCAGGTACTATGCAGGGACCCCATCCTGCAAACTGGGGGCTACCCAGTGCCCCTCTGTGTCTATACCACATGTCTATCACCCCAACTCATAGGTGAGGCAGCCGGGGTAACTGATGCCTGCACTGCAGCAAACAACTCCAAGTTCTCCTGGCTTCATCCTATGACGACTCTTTCTTCTCAGGTCTCTGCCTCCAACACGGAAGGGAAAGGGGCTGTCTGTATAGTCACTTGGGATCCTAGGCTTCTAAGACCTCAGCATCCTCCTCTGAGCCTCCACCTCTGCTGTCACACGAGGGAAGGTCAGGAGGATGTTAGGGGATGTTGGGAGGTAGTACTCACCCAGGATTGACTCCAGCTTGGTCTTTGACACCCATCTGAGTGGCGGGGCTGGGAGGAGAGGCCACCCGCAGGAGGAAGAGGAGAAGAGGAGGGGAAGAAGAGGAGGGCTGGCTCCTCCTGGGGTCAGAGCTGCAGAGGTGTCAGGACAGTGGGGGCTACCGGACACCCTGGTGCTCAGACACCCTGCCGGACCATCACCAGCCTGGACCTATGCCAAAGCCACCTGGCCGACATCCGGGCCTCAGCATCTTGAAAGGCCTCAGTCTCCCACCTGGATGATGATAGGGGCTGAAGGCTGGCACAGAGCAGTGCCCAGTGACCTCTCTGCCTTAGCGGAACTTAGCAGGCCTGCCGGGAGACTGGGGAGCCTGGGCTGGGGGAGTCTCTAACCTGAAGACAGCCCCAGGGGACTCCTAAGGGATTAGTCCTGGACACTCCCAGAAGCCACCTCGCTGTGTAGGGAAAAGGGCACAGGGCAGCCTGGCTTCGGTTCTGGTTCCAGGGAGTTTGTGTCCAGGCTACTTCCATCCCCTCCCAAAGCCCGGCAAGCTGCCGAGCAGAACCTGTCCTTGGCTGTATGTACGAAGCACAGATGCAGGGATGAGTGGCCCCCCGACCCTCAGCTGCTCAGCACCATGTCGGCCTGAGCAACCCCCAAGGCCATGAGTCCCCAGCCTGCAGCCGCTACCCCTCTTCTGGACTCCTGCACATCGTACCCCAAGAGGCACCTTCCGGACTCTGCACTCCCAAACCCCGGGGGTCATGAAATCAGGTCTGTGAGTCCTGGCCAGAATTCTACAGAACGAATTAGAGCAGGAGGTGCAGCTTTGGGGCAGAGCACTTGCCTAGCATGTGTGAGGCCCTGGGTTTGATCCCCAATCCAGCAGAAAAAAAAGCACAGAGACTAGAATCTGCCGGAAACCGCTGCACATAAGAATAAAATATAGAATAGTGCCATTCAGTGTGTGTCTGGGCCCAGGGTGCAGGGAGTGTTTATTTCTTAAAAAAAAAAAAAAAAAGCATGAAAACACTGTGTTGGTGAATCTCATTCCTTCCAGGAAACTTGTGGTTTTTGTGTGTGTGCTCATCAGTCCACAAATCCCCCCTCTCCAGCTCCCCAAGGGCACAATCTTTGCCAACCCACTCAAAAATAAAAAATAAAAAATAAAACCTACCACCTGCGGCCACAAAAGATCCTGTTGTTCCACACAAAGCTCAGGAGCCCGGGTTTGACTAGCCTGGCATTTGCATATCCAAGAGGGCCACTTAAGTGACCCTTCACAGGACAAAGAAGATCAGCTTCTCCAGCTGGAGAGGAGGGAAAAGAAAAGAACTTTCCACATTCCTCTGGCTGAGCCTCCCAGGTGGGGGCCGGATCCTACAGCGATGCACTTTCGGGGCTGCTGTCGTCTTTCCCTGCTTTCTGTGGAGAGCGCTCTGTGCCTGACAAGGGAACTGCAGACCAGAACCCCCAACCCTCGTCAGCCCGGGCTGCAGACGTGTGGTAAGGAGCCCTGCCCCCACCGCCTCCCCAGCCTCACTGTGATGTCTCCCTGGACCCCACAGAGTTCAGCTGGCCAGGGCCCAGTGGAAAAGAGGTTCCTCAGCCTGCTGAGATTCTCTGCTCTCCTACACTAGGGCAAGGGTTGTTATGGTTTGCATGTGTGCCCCAAAATTCATGTGCTGGAAAGTGGATCCCCAAATCCACATAAGGGCGTTTGGGGGATGGGGGGTTAGGTGGGGTCAGGAGGGTGGGGCTCCCAGCATGGCACTGGTGACACTAAGAACAGGAGAGGGAGCTGAGCGGGCACACCTGCTGTGTCTCGCCAAGAGATGCGCCTGCCGTGTCATGGTGCAGCAGGAAGCCCTGACCAGATGCCTTGGACTTTCAGCCTCCGGAACCAGAAGCCAAATGAACCCTGTTCTTTATAAATCGCTCAGTCTGTGCTGTCCAGTTACAGCAGCAGAAAGTGGACCAAAACAAGAGGTTTCTGAGCATCTGCTATGTGCCAGGCCCTGCTGCGTCTGCAGTTCCTGCCAGGGACCTTCAAAGGTCATTGTTGTCACCATCCAGTGGGCTCAGGGAGGTGACTCGACCTTCCAAGGCAGTGCATGCAGCGGGGAAGCAGCCGGTCTTCCCTGGGCCCTTTAGGATCCTGGTTCTGTTCTTCCCAGCTGGCCATGGCCCCAGGAGCAGCACTGGAGGTCACGGTGGTGCTGAGGCTGAGCAGATGGTCCAGTGTAGAGGGCAGTGACAGAGGATGGTGGCTGAAGGAGAAGGAGCCAGTCTCTCAGCTTCAGCTCCTGAATGTGTGCAGGGGGTCGGGGTGCCCCCAATGTCAGTGCAAAGGGCAGGGTCATCCCAACTCCACCCACCTGCATTCAGGCTGCTGTGCGAACAGCCACAATGCAGGGCCCTTAGCAACAGAGGCTCATTCTCCCTAAGGGCGAGGGGCCGGAAGTGTGAAATCAGGAGCACCGGCAGGGCCCCCTCTGAAGGTCTGGGCAGGATCCTTCCTGCCTCTGGCCTCTGCCCAAGCCTGGCATTTCTAAGCATTCCTGGGCTGGTAGAGCCATCCCTCTGGCCTCTGCTCCTGTTCAATGGCCTTTGTCCCCCTGCATGTCTCTCTGTCCCCTCCTCCTCTTCTAAGGACACCAGGCATTGGATGGGGTGATCTCATCCTAGACAACTGTGCCTACAAACACCTACTTCCAAATGGGGCCACATGGAGGGTCCTGGTGGGCGCGGGCCTTGGGCACAGCATCCTCCCTCCCCGGTGCTGGCCGCCCAGACTCCTTCCCCGGGTTCTCAAGGGAGCACGAGAACATCAAGGAGGCTTGTGTTGGACCCCAGAAAGCTCAGTGACCTGGGGTTTTTCTGGAATGTAGCCTCCATTGCTGACATTCTGATATTTCAGAATAATGTGTGTTTTTTCTAAATGCTGAATTACTACTATTTTTGAGGTATATTTTTTGAAAAGCAGAATCATTTACCACTGAGGATGCACCCCGGTGGAAGTATGAAGCCAACTTGTCTAGGATGCGGCTGTCTGTTCCTCCACCATCCTGAGGGGACAGTTTGAGTCCCTCACGGGCTCACGGGTGCTAGAGGGCTAGACCTCAGCATGGCCACGCTGAGGCGCCACTGCCCTCAGAAGGAATTCGTGCAGTTCCCTTGGGACCCAGCCAGTTCCCTCGAGAGCCATCTGTTGTAAAGGAGGAAGCTGGGTGCCTGAGTCTCTCCATCTCCTTGTCTTGCCATGTGATCGCTCCCTCTTGCACATGGTCCCAGCTTGGTGCCATCCACTGTGTTGTGACAGAACCAAGGGGCCTCATCAGAATCCAGATAGGGCCCCTCAGGTATGGACTCTCAATCTCCAAAACTGTGGGTTCAATAAACCCTTTTTCTTTATAAGTTACTTGGCATCAAGAATATCATTATAGCAACATGGAACAGACTGATACAGGGAGGAAGAGAACCCCGGTGCCTGTATTACAGCATAAAATATTTGTTCAGCTTCAAAGACTTCAAAGCTGTGACATTGGAAAAACAGCCCAAAAATTGCCCTGACAACTCCCTGAAGTCTCCACCTACCCACAACAACACTGGAGAATTTGCAAAGATGAACACTGCCTTCAAAATAAGAAGATGTAGCTCATGATCAATACGAAGATGTCGTCTCTGCCAGCAACAAAGAAAGGAGGTAAAGAGGAAAAAACTCCAAATGCCCTCCATAGTAGCAAAGAAGAAATGGGACTATTTAATTACTTCATCTACTCATAATTTTTATTAAGATAATATTTTTAATGTTTCTATGTCATAGGTTTATCTCTTCACTTAATGCTTCTTTTATACATTTTTACATTTTCAGCTTCCTTGAATTTTAAAATCTTATATATTCTGAGTACATTTTAATGGAAAATATTAATAACTAATAACGATATTTTGGAAAGGTAGGGAACAAACACCTCCACTTCTGCTGGTTATTTTGCATTGCACCTGTGATACTAATGCCATAATAATTAGCGCTCCATAAATGGCTATAAATTAGTAACTAGTAATTTACAGCTACTTAACAATAGCTAGTATGTGCCATTACTGTACTTAACACCACACATGGCTACGCTGGTTGTGATTTCAGGACGATTACCCTGAACTTGGAGGGCTTATGTGACTTATTCTGGACTCCAGGCCTGGGCAGAGGCTGAGCTAGGACTGCAGTTCAGACAGCGTGACTGACGGAGCGCGCTGTCAACCACGACCCTACATGATCGGTAACTGAAGATGTCAAATGATTTGCCCAGCCCACAACAACCACCATTTCCTGGCCATCTTTAGAGTTTTAAATGATCTATTCCGGGGCTCACGGCCTCAAACCCCCACAGAGATCAGCAGGTAAGAGGAACTGACAGAGGAAGGGGTGGGCGATTGGGAGTGGTGGGGACTCCAGCCAACTGGAGAGCCCTCGGGTTCTATCTAAAGTGGGGGGCCGCTGTTATTTAGCTCCTGCCAGTTGTTTATATGGAGAAAGCAGATCCAAACCTACCCTATAGAAATCTGTATGTTTTTATGGGCAACTTTGTGTTTTTTTTTTTTTTTTTTTTTTTTTTGTGGGTACCGGGGGGTCGACCTCAGGACCTCGCGCACCAGCAGGCGCCCGTGCCGCTGAGCGATATCACCGGCCCCTTTTTCGTATGTGGGATCCGGGAGTCGAACTCGGGCCCTCGCGCTTGCAAGGCAGGCGCTTATGCCGCTGAGCCATCTCACCGGCCCGCAACTTTGTGTTTTAAAAAATTTCATGAGCCAAAAATATATATCTGCAGGCCAGAATCAGCGCGTGAGCCATGAACCCTGCTTTGCAGCCTGAGAACGAGTCTCCGGCTCTCAGCACTCCCTGCCTCTCCCTACCTTCATTTCCAGCATGCACCCTGTTTTTGAATTATTGCTCCTGTGTTGGTTTCATTTATCAAAGCACATTTTACCGGCCAGCACTGGGCTCAGAGTACGCGGTCTGATCCTCTCTCCCTGGAGCTCACAGACTGGCGCTGGAGAGCCTTAAGGTTGTTTTCCTCCTAGGCACTGCTTTTCAAACTTTATATGCACACAGATCCCCGAGACCTATTGCTGCAACCCAGACTGTGTTTCCGCTGGTCCAGCTGCAGAGTCGGTATTTCCCAGCCAGCTCCCAGGAGATGCTGATGGGCTGAAACGCGGACCACAATTGTAGCAGCTGACCAAAGAGCAGCCTTGTGTCTTTGTGTGCCTGAGCTGGAGGCTCCTGGGAGAGGAGCCTCAGGGCCCAGGCTTGGTTCTCCAGAGTGATCTGGGTTGTCCAACCCCCACCCGCTAATCCCTTGCCACATTCCTCCCCACGTCCTAATTTATCTAGGGATTTAGTCTAGCTGAGATCACTTGTGAAGAATTTTATCTACATCTTTGTTCTGCACTGGCACTGAGCTGGCCTCCTCCTGCACATCATCCACTCAGTCCAGCACACCGTCACCCTTGCCTCTGTCTGCTCCCCATTGTGCGACTGAGTCCTGGTGCCTAGCACTGGCTGGGGCTTCTGTTGGCCACCTGCTGAGGGTGATATCCTGGAGTGCAATCTGGACTCTATCTGTACCAATCATGGGACTTTGGGCAAGGGACCATTTTGTGTCTCAGTTTCTCCATCTAGAGAAGGCAAATGCAAGGTCTACTACTACGGTTTCAGGAAATTGTTGAGCCAATACATAGCAGGGTAAAGTGTAAGTCAGCTTTCCGTTCCTGTGGCAAATTACCTGTGATAATTGACACATAAGGAAGAAAGGTTTACTGTGTGTGGCTCATGGTTTCAGAGGTCACAGTCTGTGGTGGCTTTGTCCCATCGCTTGGGGCTTGTGGCAGCACAGTGCATCATGGCAGGGGTATGTACCCCACAGTGGCCAGAAAGCAAGGGAGGGAGAGGAAGAGACGAGGGTCCTAGTACTTCCTTCAAGGGCTCAACCCCAGTGAACTAAGTTCCTTCCACTCAGCCCTACCTTCTAAAGTTTCTACCACCTCCCATCAGCTGGGGACCAAGCCCTGCACACACGAGCCCAGCGGGGAACTGAAGATCCAAACTGTAACAGGTGTCTGGCACGTGGCAGTTTTTGATCACAGTGCATGTATCATTTCTTTGTGTTGGGAACATTCAAAACCTCTCTACCAGCTATTTTGAAAAAGTCCAGTAATTGCTGGTGATCACAGTTACCCTGCTGTGTACAGAACATTAGATGTGATTCTGCCTGTCACCTGCACCCGCTCACCTCCCCACCCTTGCCCAGACCCCAGCCTCTGGGCACCTCGAGTCCCTCTATGTCTTTGAGACAAACTTTTTAGCTTCCACCTAGGAGACAGAACATATGGAACTTGTCCTTTCGGCCTGGCTGATTTCATCTAACATTATGATCTCCAGATCCATCCGTGTCGCTGTGTATGATGGGATCCAATTCCTTCACAAGTGCTTTCAGATTGGCCTCATTCCAGGGAAGTGGCTGCAGGTTCATCACCTGATGGGGACCGTGACCTTGATCTCAAGGATGAAGGCCAAGGCCACCCACCAACGTACAGGCCACCCGCTCCCCGAGGCCCTCTGGAGGGGCGTCCAGATGAAGGATCCTCTGCCCATGGGAGCAGGATTTGGCGGAAGTGGTGGTCCAGAGCTGAGCCCTCAGGGCAGGGCGTGCACCAGGAGCAAGGCCATCAGCAGTGGCCCACAGAAGAGGGAAGTCACTGGTCCCTGCCTCCAGTCAGCGAGTGGCTGCCCTGTCCCCGGAGGTTGGAGCCCAAACCAAGCCCCTGCCCTTCTTGTTCTTCCTTCTTCCCTCCTTCCTATCTTCGTCCCTCCCCCCCCCTCACCTCAGGGGCTCTTGGTGAGCACCTGTCCTACTCTGGCAGTGCCCTGTGTCCCTCCATCCCACTCTGAGCTGTCACGCCAGACAAGGGGTTCTTGGCCAGCCCCCAGACGTGGTGAGTGTAACAGAGAAACTGTGTGGCTCATCCAATTTTAGTTCATTTCCTTTTATATTCAGAAACCGACATCCCACTCCATCACTGAAAAAGCTTCAGTGGGTGTGGAATAATGTGGGTGGGTCTACTTTTTCAACCACATATTTTAGGAAATCTAAATACAGAGCAAGTATTTCCAATGAAAATTTAGTGCCTGAATGGAGAAGTACTCGTAGCATAAAATACTCATTGCATTTAGAATAATTTTTTAAAAAGAGTGTAAAATATCTCACTGGGGGCAGAGGGTGTAGCTCAGGATGCATGAGGTCCTGGGTTTGATCCCCAGCACCTTCTCTCAAATCTCACCAATGTTGATGTTGATCACAGGTTGAATGAGGTAGTGGATTAAATACAATTTGTTATTAAAATTAATTTCACCTGTTTTTTAGTTTCTCCTTTTTCAAAAAAATATGTAGTCAGAGCCGGGGGTGGTGGTGCAAGCCTGTAATCCCAGCACTCGGGAGGCTGAGGCAGGAGGATCATTGCAAGTTCGAGACCAGCCTGGGCTACAAAGTGAGCTCAAAGCCAGCCTGAACTGCATAGCGAGACCCTGTTTCAAAAAGACAAAAAAAAAAAAAAAAAATGTAGTCACTCACTAGGAAATCTAGAATGGCAAAGGTGCCCTGCTTTTGTTTCTCTTGAAGGACGCCATGCTAGAACATGATTTTGGGCAAAGGAATCCATGGCAGCTCCTGCTCCAGGGTTCCTTTTTCCAGGAACCCTGTGGAGCTCCCCACACTTTGTCCTGTGTTTAGCTGAAGACAGGAGGAGGCCAGACTGCGAGCGGGCTGGGAGCATGGGCAGCCCCTTCGGATTTGTTGATCCTCCCGTTCTTGGCAGTGGGAACAGCTGGAGATCACGGCTCATTTCACTTCTAGTCATTCCCGCGATCTGGGATGCTGCAGCCAAACTCCTGAGACGCAGGCTGGCCAGTACCAGGTGGCGAGGTGGGAGATAGGACCGTATCAGCATCCCTCCCGCTCGGCGGCGGCTAACGAGATCAGGGATGCTCCGGGCACGTCCGGAACAGGGTATCAGTCCTCTTCTCCACAGTAATCTGAACGCTGGCTCTCTTTCAAGGTCAGCCCTTAGCGATAGCAGGCAGCAGTGGGATAAGGACAGGCAGCGGGAAGCTGGGGGCTGGTGCCCGAGGGCGAGACTGGAGACTCAGCGGGAGTCAGCCTTCCCAGCCCACAGCACAAACCCCAACATCCCAACATTGCTTGCCCCAAACACGCAGCTTCCCAGCTTCCTTCTGGCTCCGTGTGGCCCCCGTAGCCCTCTACTCAGTCCTTACTTGGCTGGAGTTAGCTGGAGCTGGCTTCTGCCACTCGCCCTCAGGATGCTTCGGAGACACACCCAGCCAGTAACTTGCCAGAAAGCTTTAGGGCTCTGGTCTGAGTACTGCAGTTTGCCCACCTGCCTCCCATTGGTAGCATTATGCTAATACTGGAAGAAGGAGACCAGCAACAAGTTATGATGCTTTATTGATTATTTAATTTGGGACATCTCAGGGGGCCTGGCCTGCCTCTGGTCTTGCCCAGAATGTGAAAGCAGCATCTTCACTGGGTGGTCCCTCCTTGCGGGGGTCGGGGGGTGCCTCAACTTGGCCTGGGGCCCAATGCCTACACTACCACGGAGCCTGCAATCTGGGAGGTCATGAGATCAAGACACAGGGGACAGACCCGTTCAAAGGGCCAGGAGGGTTAGGGCTTGTCCTTGGAGGGCAGAACACACAGGGTCCTTGATGGGGAGCAAGGCTCAAGGCTCAGGGTTCCGGGGGCAGAGCTGGCTTAGGCTGCAGCCCCACCCTCCATAGCTCCATTCCCACCCCTAGCTGTGGGATCCTAGCAGTGGCTCACCTGGTAAATGGGTTGGGCAGGTCATTCCCAGGAGTGCAGGAAGAATTAATGCGGCAGGGTCAGCCTCCGTCCTTAGGAATAGCACCACGAAGGCTTAGACTCTGGCAACCACACGAGGCTGGGTCCACAACCTCAAGAACACAGCCATCTCACGCGTGGTATGAAGGAACTGTGCTAATTCTATCTCGAGGCTCTATTCCAGGACACTGTCAGGAGGGGGAGAGGGGACCCTTGGCTGTGGTCAGGCTTGGGTGGGCCCGGAAGAGGTGATGCTCTTGGACCCTGACAGTCATCCGACACCTCTGCCTGCAGCTACAAGGGGCTGTCACTATTCTGGTGTGCTTGACCACAGAGGTCGCCTGGGGCCAGCTTCTCTGGTGGCACCACATGGTCTGTGCCCCAGGATTGCCACCTTCCTGGGGTGTTGCCAAGGGATAGGGTGACCAACTAGGGGAAATGCATCTCTCCCTTCCCCCTCCATATCACAATTAGCTGGAAGCAGGGAAGGAGGGAGGGGTGCAGGGGAGTCAGCCTCCCCTAAAGTAAAGCAGCCCATGGCCTAGCCTCCTGCTGGAGATCAAAGCCCAAACCAACATCTCCAGTCATTAGCCAGCCTGCATCCTCTTCCTTGGAGTAATTATTGCTGTTAGCGATATATGCATACCCATGTTTAATAGCAGTACAATTTATAATAGCTAAACTTGGAAACAGCCCATATGCCCATCAATGGATGAATGGATAAAGAAAATGTGATCTTTATATACAATGGAGTACTACTCTGGCATAAAGAAGGATAAACTTGAGACATTTTTAGGTAAATGGATGCACCTTGAGGCCATAATTTTAAGTAAAATAAATAGGACACACAACTTTAAATATTGCCTTGTTCCTGTTGTGTGAGAAACCCAAAGGGTAAATAAGGAGCAAAATGCAGGGTAGATATTGGGAAGCAGAAAGAACATGTTCAAATGGGAAGGAGAGGAAGGGTGGGGGGAGGGGAAAGGAAAGGAAAGGAAAAGAGATTTTAACAAGAGAATGGAAGGAACAAAATGGGAATAAAACTTTCATAAATGGGGAGGAGAAAGATTGAAGGGAGGGGAGCAGAATGGGAAAAAAAAGAATTAAGATATATTATGTACAGGTACAAATTCCCTATGATGAATCTTTATGTATGGCAAACATGTACTAATAAAAACTAATTATCACTGTTAGTACAGCGTGGTTTTAGCATTGCCCCACTTCCCCTATGAGTTGCTCCTCACCCTGAGGGGCCAAGTGCCCGTGTCTCCACCTCTGCCCCAGTACAGACGCAGCAAACTGAGTCTCCACAAAGATTTGAAACCACTGCCTACTCCTTCCTGTGGCCACGAGGATCGTTTACCATTCTGGCAACCAATGACCTTGACCTCCCGCTGCTTCCAATGCTTACTTCAAATTGAATTACTCGTTTATGGACCACACACTCTAACCCTGATGCTTCTGCCTAAAAACCCCCGTCTCATCTTGTGCGTCCGTGTGTGTCTTCCTGTGTGTCTGCCTAGCCTTGACAATTCTATGAGATGGCAATGTGTCTCTGTGACTCTTTCTCTTAGGTAACAATCCCACTGATCAGTGCGGCAGGACTGCTTGCTGCTCATCAAACCAGCCTTGCCACCTCCTGGGCAGAGCTGGACTACGTTTCCCAGAATCACCTGCTCTTAGCCAGGTCATGTGACTCATTTATGGCCATGGGTTTGGGGGACGATGGGGCATCTTCTAGGCCTGGCTCCCAGTTTGGAGACAGCAAGGTGCTCTTGCAAGTTACAGATTTCAGTTGGAAAAACCACAGGATGGGGAAGCTGCTGCCATCAGGAGCATTTGTGTTTGACTTTATGTACAAGAAATACATTCTACCATGCTAAGATGCTGATATGTGGGATTTTTAGAGCAGCTAACCTGCCCTAGTACAAAGTACAAACAGTGAACTTTCCCCCAGGACTTATTTCCCCAGGACTTTCCCTGATGTCCCCACCTTACCACTCTCTCCCAGGGTCCAGCATGTGCTTGTCCCTCTGGGTTTACTGTTGATCCTGCTCCCACACCTCTGGTTTGAAGCTCTTTCTGGAGCTGGAGAGGTGGTGGGGGGAAATGACGGAGCCTGCTTTTGCCAGTCCTTCTCCTGGGGTGGGAAGGAGGTAAAGGGGAAGCGAATGTTTCTTTGCTCCCCCAGGCAAGGCTACAGCACCCTCCCTGGCTGGTGGCAGTGTGAGCAGAGCTCAGGCTGCTGGGGTCCCCTTCCTACCAGCTCCGCTGGGCGCAGGAGGTCCTCTGAGTCCTGGCCCTAGTACCAGCTGAGTCCTGGCTGGTGTCATCTTTCTCTTTGCCCCAGGAGAATTCGAGCAAGCATGTGGCATCATCTCACCCTTCTCCCTCAGCTCTCAGCCACAGTCCCAGGGAACCCCACATTCTGCTCCACTCCAGAGACGGACCTTTGGGGCCAGGCTTGTGACTGCTCCCACCACTGCCTGGCAGAGCAGGATGGCATGGGTCTTAACTTGACTTTCCCTGCCTGATAACCACAAAAAGCAAATCTTGTGTGTAAGCGACTGTCCATGCAAGACACAAATGCCAGTCACCCCTTCTTTGAGGCTCCCCAACTGTAGAGGCGGCACTCCTTCATGTTCCCATGACATCAGGGAGCGCACCTTGCCTCTGCCCACAGCAACTGATGCATTTGATTGTGGGGTGGAGCCGTGGCCGCAGCTCAGGACGAGAGGAAAAGTCCCTCTAGTACTAGTGGCCCTTGGGACTCAGTCACTTCGGAGGCAGAGGGGGGCGGAGGGCACGGCAGTCAGCAGTGGAATTGGTAGGTCCTTCCACTAGATGGCAGTCACACCATAATTTCAATCATATTTCCAAGCGGTTTTGCGTTTTCCCTCTTTTTCAGGGCACCGGGTGGGGAGTGAGGGACTGTTGTATGCCCTGCCTGGCCTCTGCCTACCGAACCCTGTGTCTAGTGAGAGCAGTCGAGTTCTTCCTCCCTCCTTCTATCCTGGTCGTGATCCAGGCCCTGGGCCCATCCACGGGCTTCACTGCTAGGCTTCTTTTCCTCTTAGATTTCTGTGCCCAGTGCCCACCACTCAGGCACCCTCAGAACTGTGTGGGGAGCCCCACCCATCCCCTAGCTGCATTACCCTCTCCCCAGCCCCAGCCCATGGCTCCTGGGGACTGCATTCAGCATAGAGACCCCCCCCATTTCTGCCCCTAGGCAATCGGTGTCAACCTAACACCTAATCTGGTTACCACGCCTGTGGATCAGGAAAAAACAAAACAAAAAAAAAAAAACGCCTGACTCTTTAAGGGCAGAGAGGGCCGTGCCACCTCAGGGCCCCTTGAGGTTGGCTCTAGCCCAGGGCCACACCAGGGGACCCAGTGGGATATTGCTGTGGTTTAAGGTAGGATTACTCCAATCTTATTATTAATGTTGTCGTTAATTTTCAGCCCCAACAAGGCCTGTAGCTGCAGGCATGGTGGTAACAAAAAGCCCAGCACCAGGGTACAGGCTGGCATGGGAGGGCCGGGCTCCCCTACCTTCCAGCTGTCTAACCTCGGGAGGTCCACTTAACCTCTCTGGGCTGCCACACCTTCATGGGCCGTGAAGAAAGAAGCTTTGCCAGCTGCAGCCAGAACTGGCATGATCCACGGGCACAGTCACCCCAGGTCCCATCACACCAGGCTGATGGGAGGCTCCAGAATCCAGCGCCCTTGGAGGGAAGAAGGAAGAGAGCTCCTCCAAGCATCCCAGCACACTGGTGTGGCGTCTTGCTCAGCAGACAGATACACAGCACTCTGCAGAGGTGATCCATGCCTCTCCCTCCTGCCCCTGCCTCAGTTTCCCTCAGCAGCTCCAGCAGTTGGCTCTGCCCCAGGCCTCTAGGAGTGGCTGAGTGTTCAAAGAAAGCTCTGGGACCCGCATGAGGATGGCATTCAGCCAGGCTGTGATCGCTGTACTTGGAATTGTTGGAACCTTCCTTCTCTGGACCTCAAAGCCAGGTGGGAAGGATGTGGGGTCTGTAGGAGACTTCTGGAGAACCTGCACTGGAGGCAGCCTGGGAACATGGCTCGGGATGCCAGACAGCCCGGGTCCAAGCCTGCTGTGGTTTGCAGGTCCTCGTCAAAACTAATGTTGAAGCTTCATCCGCATCATGAGGTGTAAGAGGCTCTGCCCCAGTAACCGGGTTAACTGGCTCGTGGATTTTGGGGCCCTGTGAGAGCAGGTCTGTTTGAGGAGCCAGTCAGCCTCAGACTCTGGCATGTACCCTTCCACCCTGTGACCTCCTGCACTGCTTTAGGTCTCTGCAGGGTCCCCACCAGCAGGAAGACCCTCAGGGGATGTGGCCCCTCGACCTGGGACCTTCCACCCCAGGACTGTGAGCGGAATAGACTTTATTCTTTATGCATCACCCAGTCTGTGGAATTCAGCTACGGAAACAGAAAAGGGACTCAGCCCCAGCCCCAGCCCCACCCAGCTGTGTGTCACTGGGCAAGGTGCTTTTTCTTTCTCATCCCCAGTGCCTGTTTATGTAAAATAAACACATCCCCTTTCTTTGAGCACTGTGGTTGGCAGAATAATGGCCCATACAGACACCCACCTCCTAGTCCTGGAACCTCGTGAATATCACCTTGTAAGACAAAAGACGCACCCTCTCCCCAGTCAAAAGAATCCTTGTAAACAGCTCTGTCTCAGACTCCAGCATGGCGATGACACAGGTGACATCCCTGTCAGCCACTTGGGCGCACTCTCGCGCTTGTCTGACTTTCTGGTCAGCATGTGGTGACCTCCACCTTTGCCTTTGACCTTGCCCCTCCCTTCCCCTCAGGCCAGGGCTGCACCCCCAGATCCCTGACTCCCCGTTTTTCATTCCTCTCTGTCTTCACTGCAGAAACCTTACTGCTGCACCAGTCACCAAGCCTCCGTCTCCTCCATCCCGGGATCCTGTGTCCGCCTCTAACACGCAGTTTAGCACCAAGATCACTGCAGCAAATCAAAGGAGCCTGTGGGAAGCTGCAGGCACATGGGTGTGACACACCAGGCCTGTGGTTGGGAAGTGTGTTTCAGCACCTTAGCCCAGCCTCCCGGGATTCCTCTTATAGACAGGGAAGGGGCTGCACCTGGCCCTGGGCTTGGCTTCGCTCCCTCCTGCTCTCTATGGCTGCGACTTGCTGGCCCGAGCCAGGCCTTTCCATCAGAGCCCTTGGGGTGGCTGCTGACTGGCTTACGCTCATTTTCCCGGAAGGAAGTGCCCTGCCTGACACTTACTCTTCTGGTCACACTGGTGGCCTCTTCCCTTCGAGACTGTCACCATGGGCCTTCTCAGTTTGCAGGCAGTGTGGTCCATGGGGTGGAGGGGCACTCCAAGAGCAATTAGGGTCAGGGTTAACTCCGCAGGGTGCAGCTCTGGCTGGCTGGGTGTTGGTGGGCATGTCCCTAGCCTCCCCATCCTGGGTGAGACACCCCAGAGGCCGGCTCTGTACCACCACAGATGCTACTAGAGCTGAGCCAGGCCCTACACCAGCCACCTGTCACTAGCACACCTGGCTGGCCTCCTTCCTTTTCCAGCCTCCTTCCCTGCACCCTTGCCTTGCTGCTTGAGGCCAGCTCTGAAATAAACTGCTCAGACCTTTGTCTTGGACTCTGTGTCTAGTGGAGGCCAAACTAAATCAGACCCTGCTAGGCTGCAAAATCCAGCCCCACAGGGAACAGACGAGCTCACCTGGTAGGCACTTTCACTTAGTTCAGTGATGACCACAGTGTAATACGTGGTGCTTTGAAAAACCATTTTGTAACTGCTAAGAGGATAGCACTGTCACCCTCAGATGTCCCCATTGACCGATTTCTTCCCTTGCATTTATCATGAATTTAAAAATCCAGATAATCACTTGGAATTTCTAATTTCTTCCCAGTGTGCAATGCCCTCTAGACTGGTCCCCGCTTCCGAATCACCTATGGAGACCATGCTGGCATTCCCGCAAGGACGAGTGTCCTGGATCTGCCCTACCCAGGCAGGGGTGCAGCGACATCCTCTGACACCCTTTCGGAGCCCCTGAAAAGTGTTCAGTCCTACCTGGGCTGATCTCAAAGAGGTGCTTCCCTGGATCCTCAGGGCCAGGAGGAAGTTCAGTCACCTGGGTCCCTTGTAGAGAAATAAGTCCCTAAAATGGAGACAAACACAAACAGGAAAAATAAGCTGCTAGGGAAAGGGTTTTATCTTCAGCCCCTTGGGGAGAGGATGGCCTGGGTCTTGGGGTTAGAAGCTCAGCCCTCCAGGGCCTGGCAGGGATGTCCAGGTCCCAGGAAGGAGTGTGGCCTCCTCTCCATGGCAGAGGACCAGGAACAGAGGAGACCCCATACCAGTTGGGGAAGGCACTGTGAAGACACCCACAGCTGGAGGAGCTCTGCCCACTGCCGGGCCAGCACTGCCTGGGTGAGGCAAGGGGAGGCAGGCCTGGGGCCCATGTCCCATAACCCCAGGTCAGGCGCCCATCTGCAGTCTTTCTGGGATGGTAGGCTGTTAGCTTTAGACAGCGAGGACAGGAAGGTCTGCACCTTGGGGCGAGGCTCCTGGGTGACTGGGGACAGTGTGGTAGATATGTGAGTCCAATATCACCACATCTTGGCAGGGTGAGCTTTCGTTTCTTGTCTTGATTTTATTTACGTGTTTAAGAAAAGTTTATTTATTTATTTGATGTGGTGCTGGGATAGGATGCAGGGCCTCGTGCGTGCTACATGGGCCTCTACCACTGAGCTACACCCCCAGCCCAAGGTCTGATTTCTTTACCTAAAGAGGGGGGTCAGCTACTGTGCACAAAGCACCCATCTGAGACAGTGCCATCTCCCCAGTACATGTGAGTACTGTCATCCTCAGTATCCTGGGGAGACTAGTTTTAGGATGCCTCACAGACACCCAAATCCAAGAATTTCTTCTGTAAAATGGCATGGTATTTGCATGTAACATGCATATCTTCCTATCATCTTTAAATCGTCCCAGCTGACTTACAATACCTAATGCAATGTAGGTGCTATGTAAACAGTTGACAGATGACATTGTTTAGGAAATGATGACAAATCTGTACAGGTTTGGTGCAGACACGGCTTTCGTTTGGAATATTTTCAACCTGAGCCCGGATAACCCCGCGATGTGGAACCCGAGGATTCTGAGCGCTGGCTGGATCCACTGCAAGACGTGGCGCCACCCTACCCTCCAAGGCTGACGTCTGCAGCCTGAGTGCACGAGGCTGGCAGAGACCTTGGGTGTAGGGGCAGGTTGGTTGGTTGGTTGAGCCCTGCCTCGTATCTCAGGCTGTGTGCCTTCCAGTAAACCACTTAACTTCTCGGAGCCTCAGCTTCTATGTCTGCACAACAGATGGTGACTTTCACTTCAGGAGGGCTCACAGCCCATGCCTGGCCTGGTCAGTCTTGTCACATAGCATGCACGAGGCCTCCTTTGTCCTTCTGCATGTCAGTGACTTCGATCTCTTCTGAGGACTTCATTCCTTTCTTCCAAGATTAGTTTTGCTCAACTCAGACCATGTAAGTCTTTTTGGTCCTCTCCATGGGAACCTGTTGAAAAGCCCATCCCTGCAGTTAGCTGCCTGGCTTGAAGTCCCGGCTCAGCCACAGGTAGGCTACTTAACCTCTCTGGGCCCTGGTTTCCTTTCCTGGAGACAGGAATCAAGGCAGCGCTTTGGTGCTGGCTGTAGTGAGCACTAGGAAGTCCTTAGTCCTTCCAAGCCAGATCCGTGCACAAGTCTGCTAAGTCAATCTCTGCTGTCATTGCACAGGGCTCCATGCCAGGTTGGGGGGACAGCAACCCTATGTCTGCATCTGCCCAGGCCACCCCACCCTGGCCACAGAGCACTCCTCTTCTGGGCAAGCAGTAATCCATGTAAAGCTCCCCACAGCCCCTCAAAGCTCATTACGATTCCAGCTTCATAGGCAAGGAAATGACACAGAGGGGCCACGCTGTGTACCTGCAGCTGAGCCAACCTCCTCGAGGAAGACCCTGGCTGTGATGAGAGCCTCCCTTGTGGCTGCTGGCACCTGAGTTGCAGGGACACCTGGAAATGCCATTTAGGTAACAGAAAGGCAGAATGATGCCTCTACCCACAGATGCTGCGTTAGAGGGGTTACGGCCATAAACCAGAGAACCAGCTGGTAATTGCTGTAACTGAATTAACCATTCTTTGCTCACTGGGGAATCTGGAGCTACCAGGAATAAATGAGGACCCAGCCCTAGGATGCGGGAACCAGCTCCTTGGGAGGCTGGGCGAGAGCCATCACTGGCTGATGGGATGCGTCTCGGCTGTTCACTGTATCAGAAACCGAGTCTCCAAGTAAATTCTGAGCACTTTTTTCTTTTCTGTTTTTCTATGCCTCAATATCTGTCATCCATAAAATAGGAGTAACAATATTGATATGGACATTACTTTCTATTCCAGCTAAGTGGAAAAGCAGAAATAGATTCTTTTTGTGGAACTGGTATGACAGTCCTGGCCTTTAGTTTAAATTACTGGATTGAATCTAGGAGCCCATGGGGGTAGGTCCTACTGGTGCCATCATCCAGGGCTGGCACATATATGCGGGGCAGTAATGCGAGGATGAGGGTGAACTGGGATGCAGACCCTGTCTGAGGCTGGAGGCCTGTGTCCCAAGGTGCTTCCCACATGGGTGACCGCAGCCACCTGCTGACTTGGCTTGCAGGAAGCGGCCATGGAGAGCCAGGTTGTGGTTTTGGGATAAGCTGCTCCCCTTGCCTTCAGGTGAATCCCAATGTCCCCCTCCCAGTGCAAGGGGCCCTTAGCACTGGTCCTTGGCGGCACTGACACTGTACCTCCTACATGTCAAGAGGGACACTTTGGTCCCAGGAACTCTGGCAGTGGTGAGGGTGGAGCCAGGGGGAGTAGGGTAGCACAGCGGGTCTGTTGTTCCATTATGTGCAGGACAGTGGTTAAGACTGTGAATCAAGGACATGTACAGCGTTGGAGTGGAGCACCCAGCTGCAATGCTGGGGGTGGGCCTTAACCTTGAACTTGCTTCCCCAAAACACCAGGCTTATTGGAACACAGAGAGCTGGGCTGGTGTGTAGACTAATTTTGTTATCAAGGCGCAGAAACATGGGTCTGTCAGATCCACGTTTATTCTTTAAAATATTTCTACTGAAGAATTATTAATTTTAATTTTATGAGTTTTATTATATTAAACAATGAGTAGTTAACAGGAAAAACATCACAAAAATAAAGTATTGAGTTTTTAATATTTATTGAGTATTCATAAAAAAGCATCAAAATTTTCAACATTGACTGGTTTTTAGTGTACAAGGTCTAAAAGTAAACATCAGACATAAATTCCTATATGAACAACAATGAAAATACCAATAGCATGCTACAAAAAAATAAACCTTACTTCAATTATCATACCTAAGGCAGTCTGCACACGTGACAACAGCGTGTTCCATACACACATCGCCTACACTGACAGCACATGTGTTTTGCTTTCCTGGCCTTTTTGTAGGGCATACTTGACGTCTCAGTGGTCTTACTGTTTTGTCAGGAGGTTCCTATTATATTGTACAACATGCACTTAGCAGAGAAATAAGATGTCTATAAAATAAAATACCAAATATGTAATGAATGCTTAGAATAGACATCAACATTTTCACATCAGCTGTTTATTTGCTTACTAAACCTAAAAGATAATACCAAAAATAAAAAGCTATGTGAACTATAGTTTAAATACAAACAAAAGTCTACCATAGAAATAAGCTTTGTTTCAACTTTCACATCCAAGGCAGTCTTCACACAACAGCTGTACATTCCATACACAAGTATCACTTATACTGACAGCATGTATGTTTTGTTTTCCTGTCCTTTCCTATAGAGCACAGTTGACATCTTTTTTGTTTTCCTGTCATCATAGTAGGTCTTAGTGATGCTGCACCTGCCTGTCCATCTGTCTGCTCACCAGTGTGCTCTACAATTTTTTTGCATAGTTCCCTGGGCAGAAACATTTTGGTTTTACTCTGCTGTAAATGATCTCTTATGAGCTCCAGTCCCAATCCCCTAAGAAAATTTCTCCGTGATATTTTGCACTTGTTATTTTCTTTGTAAAGTATCAAACTATTTATGCCACACATGTTTAAGATAAAGTAAAACACAACCATTGGCCAATGCTTTGTGCTTCAAGTGACATCATAGTTGCTGTATAACTCATCAACATCTACTCCACCTTCAGTTTTGTTGTAGCAAGTTTCCATCTCAGGCTTCCGTTTTGTCAAAATTTCCCTATCAATATTTCCATCATGGTGCAATGTTGACATCAGCAGGACCAGTTTGTTTTTCTTTGCCATATATGAGGCCAATGTTGTATCTTTCTAAAATCCAAAGATTGTACTATATGATTCTCTGTTTTGAAACTGCAACGTTTCATTTGGAATTTCTGCTTTGTTCCTGTGTTCAGTTCCTGTGCTGCTCAACTTGTGCTCTGTTAGCAAATGTAACATCAATTGGAAACTGGTAAACCAATTGTCAAATGTCACATTCCCATTAGTTTGGGAGACAGGAGCAACAAGTCTGTTCACAACATCATTTGGTTTATTACTGTATGAATAAGGACCTGATGGCTGAGTTCTAGGACAAATGTCTAAATTGAAAGCATAATGTCTTCTCATCTACAAGGGCATAAATTTTTATGCCATATTTTGACCCACCACTTTTCAATAAGTGTTTTACATTCCTGTGATCACCATGAGAAATCCCTGCTAAGTACAGCAGACCTATGAATGCTTTCAGTTCAGCTAGTGAGGTGCCATAATAAATATATTTTTTACTATGGGTATTGGTGCATACAGAATGTTTTACTTGCATTTCAGCCTTTGTGTATTTCACAGCATCTTGTAGCTTTTTATCTGTTACATTTTTAACACTGAATGGCAGTGCTGGCACTCTGTCCAATATCTTTCACTCCTGCCAAGACCTTCAGTACATTTTCTAGTTCACTATATCACTAGTTCTAACATCAGATGGTTCCATTTGGTTGAGTGACCATTTTGCAACATTTTGACTAGTCAAATATGTACTCACATTGCTGTTTTCTTTATCACCCGAATCAAAGGAGGTCTGCATTCCCTGTGTCTGTATCAGTAGATTCTTCATACATTTCACTGTCACAGAACTTTGGTTCACATGGCCAACGTCAAAGTCATCATCATCATCATCATCATCATCCACCCATACCACTCTTCTGTTTTGAAAGCATGTATTTTACCATAATGGATCATCTTCGTCATCCGTGCATGAGTAATCTGATGATTCACTTTTGACCTCCTCCAAAACTTGCAAATCTGGTTTTTCATGTGCCATTGTACTGAATTGGGCTACTTCTACCAGAAAAATCAAAACTTTTTTTTTTTTTTTTCTTTTTTTAATGAATCCTGGAGCAGTGCGGGTCTACTGGATCCTCTGTGATGCTTGGGGAAACATACACAAAACCAGTTGGATGGAGCATGAAGGTGGGTCCAAAGCCTATTTTGCTACTTTTATGCATATGTACACTCCTAGCCATTAGTCATACTAAGTGGGTAAACACATAAATTGCTTCTTGTATCCCTCAGGGAAAGGTACTGAGACACACAGTCAGCTACTATAACATTAAAGTACAAATTTACAGTAGAAAAGTAAGGGATGGGTCCTCTGGACCCAGGCTTATGCCTCTAGGTTAACAATGGTCTCACTGGGGAAAGTAAAACACCCCAATTTGTGGTGTTTGACCAGATTGGCACAGGACCTCACCCAGTATTCCTGATTCTATGTGTCTGCGAAAGTAGGTGAATGTGGGGGACCTGGCCAGGAGTGAATGACTAAACTAAATGATTAGACAGCAGGACAAAAACAAAACAAAACAAAACAAAACATGCTGTGTGAAAATCGAATGGTTAGACAACGAGAAGTTTAGATTAGTGAAGCATGCTGTGTCTGGCCATTGCCCTTCCCCTTCCCCCAAGAAAAGTTGTCTAGCCTTCAGACAGCTCCTAGCCCAAACAATTTTTAGCCTGATTTTTTTCTCTTACTCTGAGATTCTAAATAAAAGCCAGAGAATTCTCAGCTTGGGGGCTTTTGCTTCTCCCAGAGTCTCCCTACTGGCTGGGCACTCTTGGTTGAGAAACAGCCCCTCTGGGCCTCTCAGTGATTGAATTAAGTCTCGTCTCCAGGTAATGTTTTCATTCTCTATACCCGCCATAATCGCCCACTGCAACAAGTGAAACTGCATTTCTCATCAGTTTTTTTGGTGCTGTTAGCCCCAGGGAACACACTTTGGGAATCAGTTGCCTGGGGGTGCTGAGAGAAGGTAGCCAACAGCTGGTGGTTTTTCCATGAGCTTACTCCAAACCTCAGTTTCACCTCTACAATGGGGATAATATTAGTATCTACTTTGTGAGGCTGATGTTGTAGCAAAAAATGCCCCCTAGCCAGTCTGTTGGTTGTCCAGGTGATGGTTCCTGTTACTACTGTCTCCTGGAAATGGCCGATCACTGTGATGCATAGCTGGTCACTATGATGCATATTGCGGGGACCAATCGAAGACAGCCAAGTACTCCACCTCTTGCTTGCAAACCCCATAAAAACCTCCTTCCCTGAGCCTTCAAGCCCTAACATTTTTATAAGGATTGATTCCTTGTCAGTGCCCATCCGATGTTAAATAAATCTGCCTCCAAATCCTGGGTGTCATTTTGGTGTTTCTGTTTGCCATTGCACTGTGAGAATGAAATGATTTGTTAACTGCCCCAGTGCCCAGGAGGCTGGGGTCGGGGCTGGGATTCTGGGCCTTGGACATATGTCCATCACAAGGATGATGAGTGCCTGCTTCTAACCTCTCAGGTGCAGCCCTCAACCCTAGAGTCCTGGGATCCCTGAGGAGGCCACAATGGGAGTCAGTACAAGGAATATTACTGATGATAAAAAAAGATGTTATCATGGCAACAAAAGGGCCTATTCATCATAGAACACAACGATTCTCCACATTTAGGTAACTAATAACAGGCCTTCAAAATACACGAAGCAAAAACTGCTAGAACTTTTAAGGAAAAACAGATAGCATACAATGATAGTGAACATTTTAATATCTCTTTTTCAATCATAGAACAAGCAAATAAAAAATCAGTAAGGCAAGAGATAAGCTGGGAATTCATATCAGTCAACTTGCCCTAATTGCTGCTTCCCTCAATAATATTATACACATTCTTTTCTTTTCTTTTTCTTATTTTAAAGAGAAAAAAATAGAACAAAATTTCAAAACAACATAATAGGAGGGTAACAATGGTTAATATATTGTGTATTGTTATCTTTAAATTAGCTACTCAGGGTACTAGATATCAGCATTCAATTGTCCAAACAATATTAGCACAAACCTTTCTTTTCAATGAACTAAGTGAAATTAGTAGTGTAACTATCTTAACTATCTTGTATATATATATATATTTTTTTTTTTTTTTTTCTTTTCCCTTCCTTCTTTTCTCCATTCCCCTATCCCAGTTTCTCTTTCCTTTTGAACAATTTCTTCCTGTTTTACCATATCTATTGTACATTTTGGATCTTATTTACTCTTTCGGTTTCTCACACTAGGGAGACAATATGATGTTTACACGTGTGCATCCAGTTTATTTCACTTATGAGTATGGTCTCCAGTTGCATCCATTTACCTATAAAAGTCTCCAGTTTATCTTTCTTTATGGCTGAGTAGTACTCCATTTATACACATTCTTTTCAAATGTACACGAGACTTTTACTGAGATGTCCACAAATAAGCTTCAGTAAATAAACAATTCAAATGCAACATATCTTCTCTGATCATATGGAATATATTAGAAATCAGTAACAGAAAGATTTCTGGAAAGTCACCAAATATTTGGAAACTAATTAATGCACTTCTGAATAATTCATGGGCCAAATAAGAAATCAAAAGAAAGTACTTCAAATTGAATAAAAATGAAAACACATATGATAATGTGTAAGTTGTCTCTAAATGTATGCTTGAGGATAAATTATAACACCAAATGTTTACAGAAAAAAATGAAGTCTTGATGCTGGGCGTGGTGGTGCATGCCTGTAATCCCAGCATTTGGGAGGCTAAGGCAGGAGGAGTGACATGAGTTCGAGGTCATCCTGGGCTACATAGTGAGTTCTAGGCCAACCTGAACTGCATAACAAGACATATCTCAAAAATTTAAAAAAAAAAAAAAAAAAAAGGTCTCAAATCAATGTCCTCAACATCCCTCCAGGAGCTAAGCAAAGCAAATAAAATCCAGTGTAAACAGAAGAAAGAAAAATGAAGATCTGCATGGCTGTAAATAAAAAAATAGAAAAATATTAAAGAAAATCAATGAAACCAAAAGCTGGTTCTCTGATGAGATGAATTTTATTGATAAGCCTGTAGCCAGACTAGGGAAAAAGGGAAGGAGATAAGTTATCAGTATCAGGAGCAAGAGAGGTACTGTCACTTCAGCTTCTTCAGTTCTAAAGGGGTAATAAGGCAATATTAAGAACAACATTATGGGGCTCAGAGGTAGAACAAGCACTTAGCATGTGCTTGGCCCTTGGTTCAATCCCCAGCACTGCAAAACCACGCACACGTGTATGTGCACATACACCCCAAAACAGTACGCTAGTAGATCTGGGAACTTAGATGAAATGGAGAAAATCCTTAAAAGAAACAAACTGCCAAGCTCATTCAAGAAGAAATATCTAACCTAAATAGCCCTACAAAAATTAAAATTGTACTTAAAAACCTTCCCACAGAGAAAATCCCAGGCTTAGATGGCCTCATTGGTAAATTCTACCAAATATTTAGGGAAGAAATAATATCAATTTTACACACAAACTCTTCGAGGAAATTGAGAAAGGCAGGCATACTTTTCAATGCATTTATGAGGCCAGCATTACTTTGATGTAAAATCAGCCAAAGACATTACAAGGAAAAAGATTCCACAGACCAATGTTCCCATGAACAAACAGGCAAAAATGCTCAGCAGAATTTTAGTAAACAGAATCCAGCAATATCTAGAAAGGAAAACATACAAGGATTACATGGGGCTCAGCCCAGGAGTTCAGATTTGGTTTAATATTGGATATTAATTAATGCAATTTGCTATATTAATAGAACTAAAAAAGAAAAAGATGTAATCATTTCATAAAGGCAGGAAAAGCATTTGATAAAATTCACCATCCATTCATGATAAAAGTTCTCAACAAACTAGAAATAAAATGGGACTTCTTCAGTTGGATGAGAGCATTTATGAACACCAAAAGCTAATATCATATTTAATGGTGAAAGACAAAGCTTTTCTCCTTAGACCAGGATCAAGATGAGGATGCTCAGCAGATTGGAGAGGAAGAGGTAAAACTGCATCCACAGAAAACATAATGATCTGTGTATGAAATCGGATGAAAGCTACAACTAACAAACGAGTCATCAAGGTTGCAAGAGACGAGATAAACGCAGAAGACGAAATCATATTTCTATACATTAACAATGAACAATTGGAATTGAAGAGTTAAAGCCACTTTAATTGCATCAAAACATGAACTATTTAGGGATAAATACTGCAAATTTGTACAAAAGATGTACAAAACCTGTGTGCTGGAAACTATAAATCATTGCTTGGAGAAATGGAAGATCTGAACAAATGAGGGGGTACTCCATGTTTATTGGTCGGAATACTTCCTATTGTTAATATGTCAGTGCTTTCCAAATTGGTCTACACATTCAGTACAGTTCCAAACAAAATCACAGTAGGTATTTTTGTAGAAACTGACCAATTAATTCTAAAATTCATGTACAAATGTAAAGGACTTAGAATAGCTAGACAACTCTGAAGCAGAACAACAAAACTGAGGCCCAACACTACCTGATTTCAAGACTTACTATAATGTTACAGTAATCAAAACAATGAGACATTGGCATAAAGATAGACAAACAGACTAATGAAACAAAATAGATAGTTCAGAAACACACCCACACATATACCGACAACTGATTTTCCACTGAGGGAGGAAGGAAATTCAACGGAAAAAGGATAATATTTTCAACAAATGGTGGTGGAGCAAATGCATATTCATGCTCCAAAAAGTGAACTTTCACAACATATACAAATATATACACAACATAAACAGTATTCCTAAATGTAAAAGCAAAGACTATCAAATTTCTGGTGGAAAACCTTTACGATTTTGGACTATGCAAAAATTTCAGTGGTACCACCTCAGAGGTACAACTAAAAAAAATCTAGCTGATAAATCTGATTTATTTAAATTAACTATGCTCTTTGATGAATGAAAATAAAAGTTACAGATTGGGAGAAAATATTTGAAAATCATATATCTGAAAATATATAAAGCACTCTCAAAAAAATTTTTTTTTACGTGGGTACGGGGTTGAATTCAGGACCTTGCACTTGCCAGCAGGCACTTGTGCTGCTGAGCGATATCACCAGCCCCTTTTTTCCTTTGTGTGTGTACCGAGAGTCAAACTTAGGACCTTGCACTTGCCAGGCAGTCGCTTATGCCGCTGAGCCATATCACCAGCTCTCAAATTTTAATAAGGAAACAAATAACCCAATTAAAAATGGGCGAAATAATTGAACAGATATTTATGATGGATGATACAGGGATGGCAAATAAGTTCATAAAAACATCTTCAACATCATCAGTCATTAGAGAAATGCAAATTGAAACCACAATACAGTACCACTATGTAGCTATTCAAATTGATGGACTCAAAAAGAACATCTATACCAGTCAGGCACACAGTGTGGGTGTGGCAGGCCTGAAACCCTAGAAGACTTCTACACTGCTGGTGGGAGCGTGAAATGGCAGAGCCACTTTAGAAGTGGTCTAGCAGTTTCTTGAAAAGTTAAAATACACACCCACTGTACAATCCCCTGCTATGAATTTAATCCTCTGCTATGAATTTGCCCAAGAAACATGCTTTCACACATCCAGATGGAGATTTATACACATATGTTCATAGCAATTTTATTTTTAATATCCAAAACAGGATCCAACCCAAATGGCAGTTAAGAGATGAATGGATTGGGGCCGGGAATATAGCTCAGTGGCACAGCGCCTGCCTGGCAAGTGTGAGGTCATGAGTTTGATTCCCGGTACCAAAAAAAAAATAAAAAAATAAAAAAATAAAAAAAAGAAGAGATGACTGGATAGAGAAGCCACAATATATGTCTACAAGAGATACTACTCAATAAGAATGTGTGAACCATTAATGCATGCTCCAACATGGGTGAATCTCTAAACAGTTACCTCAATGAAAGAAGTCATAGAACAAGTGAGAGTACATACTACATGATTTCATTTACATAGAAATCTAGAAAATGCTAACTAAACAGGTCGGTAGTTACTAGGGTCTGATGTCCGGAAGGACAAAGCCAGTCCTTCACACAGGCTTTGGGGAAAGGGAGGGACTACAAAAGGATAGAAGGAAATCTGGATGTAGGGGACAGTTTGTTATCTTGATTGTGGTGACAGTTTCACAGGCGTATACATAGGACAAAACTTAGCAAGCCAAGTGTGTTAATTACTTGCAGTTTATTGAATGCCTATTATACCTCAATAAAGCGGTTAAAAAATGCTGATACTTGATTAAGTCATCAGAAAATTTTTAAGTATATGTGTTACTTTCCTGATAGATTACCGCAAATTTAATGGCTCAAAACAACAAAAATTCATTTTCATACAGTTTGGGGACAGAAGTCTGAAATGGGCCTAAACGGGCCAAGAGTTGTCAGGCACTGTAGGGGAGCCCCTGCTTCCCTACTTTTTGCAACTTCTACAGGCTACCTGCAGCCTTTGGCTCCTGGCCACCGCCTCTTCCATCTTCAACACCAGCAATGCTCTATTTTTAAATCTCTCTCAACTCTGCCCTACTCTTCTGCCTCCTTTTCCACTACAAAGAATGTTGGTGACCATGTCGGGCCACCTGGATGAGCAGGATACTTTCTGTAGGTCTGGGCAGCAGCACAGCAGCCTGATGGCATCTGCAGTCTTACCTTTCCCTTGTCACAGAACGGAACACATCCACATGCTCCAGTGATGAGAACAGGGACGACTTTCTGTGTTTGAGGGGAGGGCATTGTTCGCCAACCGTAGCCTATTTGGAACAACATGGGCTCTGTACAGACAGTTTTTTCTCCCATATTATGGTCTGCATTTGTTTGAGTTTATGGGTGCAGAGTGCATGGATACATAGGGGCAAATGTATTCAGAAAGAGCCCAAAAAGCTTACACTTTGGGAGGGAGGGAGTAGTGAAGCGCTGTAATGTTTGCATCCAAACAAGTAAATCTAATGTTAAAAAAAAGAAAGACGGGAAAGGCAGTAGAAAGGCTGCAGAGTGCTGCTTGGGCCTGTGTGATGGGCTGTTGGCATCTGTCTGCCATCACCCCCTCACCTTGCCCTCCTTTTACTGTGAAGTTGCCAGGCCAGCCTGGTCAGCATTTCTGCACCCCAGAATGTCCCTCCATCATCCAAGCAAGGGAATGACCCTATCCCCGTCCCTTGCATCTACCAACATAGAAGGCCCCAGGTCTCTCAGCTTTCCTTGACTCATAGCAAGTGGCAATTGCTTTCCGAGTTCTCTGGGCCATGTTTGCACCAGCCCCTGACTGCTGGGGGCGCTGCCCACAGGGGAGGCTGCTGTGGCCCGCATTGCAAAGAACACTGGGTCTTGGGAACAGCTCCCAGGGCACTGATGGGTATCCAGAAGACTCAGCCCCATCCAAGGGAGACAGTGAGATTAACAATAGCAACAGCCACAAACATTTCTACTTGCGTGGGTCCAGCGGGATGTCCCACACCCAGAGCTTCCATCGTGGAAAGAAGCAAGGATCACATCTGAAATCGAGGTGATGGGGGACCAGCGTGGAAACCACAGAGGTTTCAGCCTCAGACACATCTGGTTTCAGTCCTGACCTCATTTGCTTATAGATAGTAAGTGTTGGACGAATTTGCTTTGCCCAGCCTCAGTTTCCCTCTCTGTTAAACGAGGTGGTGCCATCTGTCTAGTCCCTGTCCTTGGCCCCTGGTTTTCTGACCAGTCATCATGAAGCTGTTATCCTCTGTCCTTCCCTCCTCATGGGGTTATCTGAGCTGGCACCTCGTAAGCACTCAGGGCCTGTGTGACTGTGAGTACTTGTGCAAATATTACGAAAGCTATTTTGGCCACCATATTGTTAATCTGGTCTGTTTTTAGGGACATCCTCTCCCCTATTATCTCATGTGTGTGCCACAAAACAAGGTAGGGTGTGGACACTAGGGGTCCAGGACAATGATGAGCCCATAGTGGTGGTGATGACAGCCCTGTGTGGGGCACCTGCAGGCCCCAGAGTCTGTGTGTCTCCCCCTGGCCTGTGTTGGGGTTTGCAAGAGTTCTGAGCTCCCTGCAACCCATATTCCAGGCTCCCCATCACCATCAAAGAACAGTGCCCACGGGGACAGCTCCTGAAACGCTTCCTACAAAGCCGCAGCTGCAGTGTGATAACATCCTCTACAGGCAGCACCTTGGAAGATTGCAGACACACTGTAAAAGCAATTGCTCAGGTTCTTTATCTCTGGTGACTCTGATGAGGTCCTTAGATCCATCTTAAAAAGCTTCAGCCATCTGACACACCCCACCAGGAATGGAACCACTCCAAATTTTACATAAATAATAGAAATCAGGAGGAAGTTCAGTGCCAAGTAGGGAGGCCTCCTCCCTGTTCTTATCACCCGAGCCCGTAGCCATGAGCCATTACTGTCAGAATGCAGCTATCAGGAAAGGAAAGGCCACAGAAAGGCTGGAGACAAATGAGTTGGGGGTGAAGCACTTTCCTTCCCGGAGTGCAGCCTTTCTGTGCTGATGACTTCTGTCCTGAAACTTCTCCCAGGAGACTCTGTGGGGATGCTGTCGTGCCATGGGCCTCCTATTTCCCTAGTTCTCAGGCAGTGCACTGGCCTGCTGGGGGACGCTCAGCTTCACCCTGTGCCTTGGGCTACATTTGCCTTCCTGGTGCCCTGAGAGCAGTGTGGTGAGAGCCACTAGATGATCTACAGAAACAAGGGCTATGGGATCTGAGCAGCAGCTCCCTTCACTTTCCAGTGCCTCCCCAGCGAGCCACCTCCTGGCCACCCAGCCTGGCCCTGAGCCCACCAAAAATCTAGCTGGGAACAGGGAGGAAGCTTGAGAGGCAGAGTTCGGGGCCCTGGACAGGTGTGTAGCCTAAGCCTGGGGCCCTAGTAAAGCCCTCAGAACCTCCAGGGCTCCCAGCTAAGAGCCTCTAGCAGCCCCAGGGAGCGCCCTTTTGGGGTGGAGGGCTTGGTTAGCTCCAGTGAGCTGCACAGCAAGCCAGGACCCTGAGCCGGACTCATCCCAGGTCCTGTCCCCTGACTTGTCCCGAGTCATTCCTGGAGCCTCCGTCCAGTGGTCTCACCCCCCTGGCTGTAAAGCTGAGGCTGCCCTGCTGGTCCTGCTATAGCCGCCTTGGGCCCAACCCCCCTTCTCCTGGGCCCTGTCACCAATGTGGGCATTCTGATGCCTATGGCCACATCTGTGGAACCTGGTGCTGCACCACGTGGGAAGTATGTACAGAGGCAGTGCTCCCAGTCCTGGTGTCCTGCCCTAGCCTCAGTGGCAGCCAGGCCAGGGGCTGAGCAAGTCCCAGGGACGCAGGACCCAAGATCAGAATGCTAACCTGGAGAGTTCCTGAATCCCAGATGTTTATCTGGTCCCAGAAGAAAAGAGGACAGGCAAAGGTGCATGTGACTTCATGACAGATTTAGGGCGGGTTATAGGTGTCACCGCATCTCCATGGACTGCTCTCTGCTTCTGAGCGTCCTGAGGTTGGGGCCCGTGGGACTGTGTGGGAGCCATGGCATCACCAACAAACCTGCTCCTTTAAACCTGCCATGACCGGCGTGACCTTCCCTGGTCTCCTGTCCCCTGATGGGTCAACTGGGGAGGCCACAGAGCCAGCTGGCCCCACTTGACCAGAGCTGACTGACCCAGGGGATTGTAATACGGGTAGAAAGAAGGAGGATTTTGGAGGACATTTAAAAGTGTTTACATCAACTAATTAAACGATTTTGGAGAAAATAAATATTAATGTTGCCCTGAACTGCTCACTGGGCCCCACACCCACACACAATTGAAAACCGTAGCACTATTAAATGCTGTGTTTCTGTGCTGGTAAAGCTGTTTAGTGATATGATAGCCCCTCTTATCCTCCAGTTCACTCCCTGCAGTTTCAGTTACTTTTGGCCAATGGCAATCTGAAAATATTAAATGGAGGCATCCAGAAATCAATAATTTTTTTTTCAGGACTGGTGATTGAACCCAGGGTCTTAGTGCTTGGGCTACATCCCCAGCCCTTTTTCTTTCTTTCTTTTTTTTCTTTTTTAATTTTACTTTTTAAAAATTTGAGACAGAGTCTTGCTAAGTTGTCAAGGCTGAGCTCAAATTTGTGATCCAGAGTGCTGGGATTCCAGGCCTGTGCCACCATGTCCCACTCAGAAATAAGCAATTTATAAGTTTAAAGTTGGGTACCACTCTGAGTAGCTTGAGGAAATCTTAAGCCGCCCTGCTGGCTCCACATGGGACATGAATCACCCCTTTTTTCCGTCATATCTTGACTGTGTACCCTGCCCTGCTGTAGTTACTTAGCAGCTGTCTTGGTTATTAGGTTGACTGCTGTGATATTGTAGTGCCTGGGTCCAAGTGACCTTTATTTTATTTAATAAAGGCCCCAAAGTGCAAACTTTTATTACATTATATTGTTTGAATGATCCTATTTTATTGGTTATTGCTGTCAGTCTCTTACAGTGCCTGATTCATGAATTAAACTTTATCATGGGCCACACAGGACTAGGAAAATAACATAGAACGAAGAAGGTTCAGAAGTAAGCCATGGATTCAGGCGTACACTGGGGAACTTGGAACATATCCTCCATGAATAAAAGGGACCATTATAATATTATTCTTTCTCTCTTCTGTTTGGATGTCGGGGAGTAAAAGGAAATGAAAGGCTGGCCCAAATCATCTAGTCACGCCATGCCACTGGGGACAGGGAGTGCCAAGCAGGGCTGGCAGAAGCTTTGGGTTCCGGCCTCCAGCTGCGATGGGCTGTAGCAACCCTCCTGCCTGCCCTTTGGACTGGAGCGTTGGAAAGAGCCCAGCAAGGACCGGCTTAGGTCAGCATCCAGGCATGTCATGTCTATGACTCCTGTCCCTGGCCAAACACCCAGCCCGTGAAGGACCTGCCCAGACAGCATGAGGTCCTGCGAGTGTGACAGTGACCCTCTTCCTTTGCCCTTGGCTCGCTGGCCTTTGCCTCCCTGGAATGCCTGTGTTCCACGGGGAGGTGTTAGGGACAAGATTAGTGAATCTCTCTGGACACTCATGGCTTTTGTGGCACTGCTGTGTTCAGAAGGGAACTGGCCCCTGTGGATATGTGCTCTGAGCCTGGCCACCTGCATCTTCCTGGCATTTCCTCCCATGCAGGACTCAGGTGGACATCTCTCACCATCTTTTAAGAAATAGATTATTCACTTTTTGTACTAGGGACTGAAACCAGGGCCCTCGCACTGAGCCACATACCCAGCTCATCTCCCTTTTTTGGTTTTTATTTTGAGTCTTGCTAAATTGCTAAGATGCCCAGGCTGGGTTCAAACTTGCAATTCTCCTGCCTCAGCCTCCCAGAGTGCTGGGATTACAGGTGTGCACTACCACACCCAGCTCAGCTCACATGTGTTAGTACAGCTGCAGTGCTTGTACCTATTCATGTCATCTTATCTGTTTTTCTCTTTACATTGCTCTCTTGTTTTTTCCTTCTCCCTGTTTTCTTCCCATTTGTTGGGTGGATCACATTTAATTTGTTACATTTTTTGTATCTTATGTTTTAGAGGTTATACTTTCCATTTCGATTCCAAGCCAAGAAACCCACAAAAACTGAGATGATGAAAGTGAGTCTTCAAGGCATGGAATAGGGTCACGCTAATCAGCAGAGCACTTGTTGGGGGGGTTAGTGGGGGTTTCCATGGCTCAAGCAAACATTTGGAGCAAGAGCTAAAGCCACTCAGATGAAAACTCATGGAATCCTTTACTATGAAACTATCTGCTGGAAACACGGGGACACGTTCTGAGGAAGGTGGGGGGGGGCGGGGTCACGCTTTCAGATCTTTTCATCTGAGCTCCTGCCAGTGCTTTTGCGTGTGACTCTGCTCTCTGCCAGGCCTGACCCCGTGACCCCTGCAAAGGGGACAGAGAAGAGCAAAGCTTTAGTGGAGAACAAGGGACATGGGCTGAGTGATGCTTATCGTGACTCTGGAGGTCTGGGCAGCATCATGGGCACTGGCTGTCCCTCTTCCCGACAGTGACAGCAGCTGGTGCGGCTGTCTGATGGGAGGGTGCTGACCGCCGGGCCATGCTGTCACTGGGACAGTGAGCAGGACATATTTTTCCAGGAAGCAGGCACTGAGGATTAGTGTATTATATGGAGTTCATGCAATTAAATAGAGATTTGTGGGGGCACTTGTGCCAGCAGTTCGTAATATACCGTGTCGACCGAATGAGTCCAGTTGGACGCATTGCTGCTTTGAGAATGGGGATCCGTGCATGGGGCTGCGTGGAGTCCGGTTTTGCTGGGGAGGGGGTGCTGGAGGACATAACGTCCCCTGAGGCTTTGGCAGTGCTGGCCAGGCCCAGAGGATCACAAGAGTAGCCTGCTGAGTGAGGCTCCGGCCGTGAATGCCTGGGGTGGCCTGGGTTGGGTCTGAGGACTGAGGCTGTCCTGGAATGGCTCTGAAAGGCTGGGAATCCTGGCAGTTTTGGTCACAGTCATCAGAGTGACTGATCACCAGTTAGCCAGGAAAGCTGAGACATGGTTGAGGGGCAAAGAGGCCACAAGGGAAACAGTGTGGGCTTGGGGGCAAAGGCAGGGCTGGGGGCCACAAGAGCTCAGGTTAAGCACCCAGTGTGCTTGGCCCTTGGTTATGTGCAAGGTATGCAACTTAATTTCCAGCACATAGGCAAGATCGTCTCATTCTACAGATAAAACCTGAAGTAAAAAAATTAAGCGAGCCTCCCAAGTCATGCATACAGCTAGCATGTGAGATGTAATTTTGACATACGCAGATCTGTTGGGTTCCAGAGCTCCTATCTGTCCCACTTACTGGTCTGGGCATGGTTTTCCATCCTCTGGAGGCAGGACTGGACAAGATCAGGGTTTCCCAGTCTTCCTTAGATCCACTTTAATCTTCTTAATTTTACGTTCAATGACATGATTTTTGTCCTGTCAATCTTTCATTTGCACTATTATTTATTTGAAAGTTTTCCTTTATTTATTTATTTTTATTGTGGTAAAATCCATATAACATGAAGTTTAAATCCAGGGCTTATGAACTGAGCTACATCTCCAGCCCTTTTTATTTTAAGACAGGATCTCACTAAAACCTTAAGTTCCCCAGGCTGAGCTTGAACTTTTGATTCTCCAGCCTCAGCCTCCCAGAGTGCTGGGGTGACAGTGTGCACCACTGCGTCCAGCTTACCACACTAACCATTTTTTAAGTGTATAGTTTGGTTCAGTGGCGTTCAGTACACTCACATTGCAATGCAATATTCTTTGTTTTTGAAGCAGATATACTTTAGAAAGGCAAGCTTGAAACTGAATCACTTCCCATAAACAAAGGCAACCACTGGAATAAATACCAGGGAGGCAGAGAGTTATTAACTCACACGATGCCAACTCCATCTGTAGGCTGTGAAATGAGGCCCGCTCTCTCCCTCCAACCCATATTTCTCTTGAAGGGAGGACAGAAAGTATTGGGGAAGAGCAAAGACGTGCTCACCCACAGTGACACTCCGTCCTGGGCACACTCAGAAGAGTGAAACAGGAGCCAGACCCATTTTCTCACCTTGAACTTGCCAGTCCTCTGTCCCATACCCAGACATCTCTGCACACCTTCTCAGCCCCATGCCGTGGGAGTGCTGGGATATGCACAGATGTGACCTTTGACCAGAAGCACCATTTGGGATGTGCCCTTTAACGTCCCTTCCCCATTTCCCCAAGGGATGACAGCAGACATCCCTTGCTGTCTGCAGGAACTGGTCCTAGGACCCCGTGAATACCAAGGTCCATGGGTACTCAAGTCCCTTACATACAATGGCACAGCACTTGGCTTCTAACCTCTGCACCTCCTCCTGGATACTTTAGGTCACCCCAGATTGCTTATAATGCCTGGTGAGTTTATAAGGAGTGTTAGACTATGTTACTTAAGGAAGAATGACAAGAAAACAGTGCCCATGTTCACTTAAACACTTTTGATCCAAAGTGGTTGAATCCATGGATGCTAGACCCTTGCTCCCTGACCCAAGGATGGGTTTGCCCCATTCCCTCAGCCCTTTGGTCTTGGATGGCGGCATGCAGAGCTCTTGGTCACAGGGTCACATGGCCCAAGCGTGGCGGAGGACACAAAGTGGATGAACTCAGCACAGTTAGGTGGAAAGGCGAACTCCTTGGGCCCGAAGTGGGTCCCCAGTGCTGGCAGGAAACAGCGCTGAGAGGTAGAGGCATTGGACACAGGGCTCCATAGTCAGCCCGTGAGGTCAGATTTGTCTGGTATCCAGTTTTGTGAGTGATGGGAGTAAGGAAATGGGCTGGAAAGGACACGGGAAGTGCTGTCCTCAAGCTGAGGGATGCCCTCCATCAACGTCACAGGGAATGGCCTCCTCACGGGAGCTGGGGATGTACTTCCATATAACAAGCTGTGATGCCAGGGTCTTGGGGATAAGAATAAAATGTGGGTGCTGAGGTCCCTGTGCCTCCCCCACCTGGGCATAGCGAACCCCCCCTTGAGCCCTGGCATAGCACCTACAGGACACAGGCCAGGCACTCCTCACCTGGGGCTTGGTCTCATCTTTGTCCTTGTAGTAGAACAGCTGATCCCCACGCAGCACGAACCAGCGCTGTTGCCAGTTCTTCATGATGCCCCGCTGCTTCCGCAGCCAGCCGGTCTTCAGCACGGGGCCTGGTCTGCGGGGGCCCAGCGGCTGCCTGGCGCCCCGGCTCTGCTCTGCCATCACCAGGCTCTTGGAGCGGGCTGGAAACGAGAACACACACCATGAGGCTGGCACGCCTATGGCCAGTCCTTGCCTGGTCTTGGCAACCCAGAAGCCTGGCACCCAGTCTTGGGAATCCAGGCCAGCGGGACGTGAGCACGCTGCACCCCTGAGCAGCAGCAGCCCATGGTTACTGCCTGGAGGCGGTGGACAGCCTGCAGCCTCATGCTTCTGTGGTCCCCAGGATCCTGGAGTCTCTTTCTCCAGGTTTACTCATCCATGCACCCAGGCACGCATGCATCCTTCCACTGAAGCCCCTCTTCTGGAGGAGCCAAACTCTACCGCCTCCCTGCAGCTTCCCTGGCTTCATCCTGCTTTGGCTATTTGGTGTGATTTGCTGGTGGCTCCCTGGGAGAGCCAAAGGGCCTTGCTCCTATCTCAGAGCCTTCTGGGTGCCCGTGAGCCCAGCTGGGTCCCTTCTTTTCCCCGGCTGACTGCACTGCCCGGGTCTCTGCAGGGGAGCACTGCCCATCACAGGTCATGGTAATGACTGAATTCTTGTCCTCTCCTGCCCCACCCCTCCCCACGCATCTGTCTCCTCTGTCCCAAAGGATGTTCTCCTCCTCTCTGCCAGTATCAGGAGGTTGCTGCCATGGTCACTAGGAGAGGCCATCCTGGACTTTGGAGGAACAATTCTGAATCAAAATGCCATCAGACTTGCAGTTCTTAGAGCACGGATCCTGACTGCTGATTGGAACTCAAGGCCCCTTGTGCTGTACCTGTACCTTGTGCAATGCCTGTGCCTGTGCACGCATATGTGTGCGGGAATAAGCTCCTCCCTTTATCAAGCGACTGAAGTTCTCCAAGCTTGGCCTGCATTCCACCCACTCTGTCCTTCTAGATGGACTTTTCTTTCATTCCTTCTCCCATTTGATCCCTGGCTTTGACTGTATGGCAAACTTCTACACATCCTTCAAGATCCAACCCAAAACGATGCCTCCCCCATAGAACCTTCCTCCTGAATCTTCTCCAGAGAGTCATCCCTTTCCCTGCCAGGACAGGTAGCCCATGACATAGTCATCTTTATGGCTGTCTTTCTACCCCTCTAGATGGAGGTGGGATGGGAGGACATGGGAATGTATCCAGTTCTACATGTGTGTGCCAGGAATAGATGAAAGTCATGGTGGTCAGACAGACATCACAGGACACTTTGGGTGACCTTCGTTGTTCGGATGGAATCTTAACACAGCATCAAATATAACCTGATACTCAGCTGTTGTCTGAGGGCACCACCTAGCCTAGGGATTCCTGGCTTTGCCTGAGTCTTTCACCCTCAGGTTTGATCTTGGATTTAGTGGGGCATCCATGGACCCTGCTCTGGAGGGGTGGCACTCTGACCACAGCAGTGTCGATGAGAGCTGTCTCTCTTCTCTCTTGCACCCAGGTAGCTGTGCCAGCTTGGTGGGTGCCACAAGCCAGACATGTGACTCCATCTAGGACCTCTACCACCTGTTGCCATCTGCTGGCAGTTGGTACTGACTGTATCAGCCAGGCCTCAGCTGTTTGGGACCAGAGAAGAAGTGGCTGTCTCTGAAGGGACTTGTTGGTCACTTGGGACTGTGGGTTTTTCCAGAGACCACAAGGAAGGGCGATCAGAGTGGCCCAGGGGCACTGCATGGCCCAGCTCCTGCTGGGAACACAGCTGCTCTGAAGCCACTTGTGGCCTGCACCAGGGCGGAGTCTCACTTCAGACAGCTCCTGGTTCTCCTTCCCACCCCACGCAATGGCATGCAATTAGTGCCTTCTTCCTCCCTTTGCCCTAACCCAGGGCCACCATGTGTTACCAAGAGAGTCTGCCTGCTGAGCATTTGCATTCTTTCCAACCTTAGTGATCTCAGGCAAGAGACTGCGGGGCCCTGGTGGAGAAATACAGGCTTTGGACAGAGGCCTGGGTTTGCATCAAGGCCAGCTCTGTAAACTCTGCATGCCTCTGGCTGCAGATCAGCACACTGGACACATACAAGGTGACAGCACCTGGCCCTCCAGGGCCAGGTCACTTGGAGGAGGGGGACAGCCACACCCAGCAGACTGCTTGGCACACCTGAGGGGCCAGTGATGGTTACTGTGGTGATGACGACTGGGAAAATGGAAACAGTGCAGTGGGCATCTCTGTGCATAATTTGTTTCTAGGAGCTGGGCTGCCTACAGCGAGCTCCCTGGGTGGAAGGGGCGGACCTTTCTACGGTTATTGGTTCTGTAGGTGCTGTTTCATGCTGCCTCCCTAAAACAGCATGTCACCCACACTTTCTCCATCGCCACCAACACAGAATAACATAATTTGAGGCTTTCTATTCTGTAAATTAGCAGATGGCCCAGCTCACCTTGTTTCTAGGTTAATCAGGCGGAACTCTTTGCACAAGCTTCTATTCTGAATGGGTCATCTGTTGGCTCCCTTTGCCCACTTAACAGGTTGCCCTGGGAGAAGTGGTTGGAGATCCGAAGGTCCCTGGGGCTCCCTGAGCTCTCTTCCACTCTCCACAAGCCTTGCCCTCCCCAGAAATCTTTTCATAGCTTTGGAAATACAGCCATTCATGTCCGAGTGTCCAGTGCCTCTGCCCCATGAGCTCTGCAGCCTTGCTGGGGAGGACAAGGATTTAGAGAGAAGCCCTGCCTTCTTGGGTGTGTGTGTGTCTGTGTCCAATGGGACCCAATGGCATGAGCCTTAAGAGGAGTCTTTCTGCCCCTCCCCTGACTCTACATCCTCCTGATCTCCAGCTAGTCAGGGCAGTGCAGGGCTGGATTCCGCACACACTGGCCGATCTTTCTCCAAGGCTGGGGATTATGTCAGGCCCTGGGGATGTGGAGATGCTGTACATGACCAGAAGAGGAAACCATGACTCCTGTATTCTGGTGCAGTGCAACAGAGGGCTGAGGGGAGAGGGGACAGAGGTCTCCATCGGCTTATGGAGTCTTCTTCTCTGGGTGTCCATTTGCTCATCTCTAAAACTCCTTTAGTGCATTTGCAATCAATGGTAAAATTAATTTGCCAGTGTCTGGCTTCTGATTCTTTAACTGCCCATGATTTCCAACTTGAAATTTCTAACCTGGCTGCAGCTGATGGCTTGGAGGGAGGATTCTGTGTGGGTGGGTGAGCTCAGGCCTCTACTGCCTATTCTCAAATTCCTTCCCCTCATCTCAGGCAATCTGCAAGGGCTCCTTAGAACTTCTGTCCCCTACAGATGTTTACCCAGCCCTCTCTGGGCTCTTCACTTGGGACCAAAGCCATGGAACGTTCCAGGCCACATGCATGGCTCTGTCTCTGGTCTTCTGTTGCAGCATGGCTGGAAGCTGGCTCATCCCACCAGCAATGCACTTGCTAGTCCTGCAGCCGTACAGCAACTCAGGGACTCATCAGCGTGGCCAGACTCTCCAGAGAGCTTCTGAGCCATCAGGCGGGGGCTTGTTGGTGTCTGGAGATGCCCTCTGTCCCAGCATGGCTGCCCCAGGAAGGCTGAGCTCTCGGGCACAGGACCAGAGCCTAGCAACTTGTGCAATAACCAGCTGCGTGTCTGTCCACATGACTGGTCTGTAGGTCTCAACATGGTAGACAAAGCCTCAGAGTCTGAGCTGCCCCTCTCCTCCACTGCTGCCCCAAGCTGCAGGAAGCAGGAAGCCAATTCACAGGGAAAGGGGGTGCTGGCCCCCAGTGGGAGCTACAGCTGGTCTGCAGACTGGCAGATACCTGGTCTCTATTTTTGCACCTGTGTGTTCCCACCAGCCCTGCACCCTCTCTCCTGTGCCCCTCTTCTTCAGGCCTCTGGCTAGGTGCACAGACTTCTCCCCAGAAGCTCTGTCACACAGTATTGGAGAATCAGCCTCATTATGACTTATTAATAACCGCCACTCCTGTCCACAGCATTTCCTTTAATCGATTTCTTTGTTTCTGTAAATATGTAACCCAGGTTTTAAGCTGCATGGTCTGACAAGCTAATGCTGCAGTACAGAGTAGGGTTGGGGAGATGTCTGGGGAACAGGCTCAAAGCCAGCCCGCAACCCAGGATGGGAAACGTGCCCTCGCCTTTCCTGTACAACATTCGTTCATTCATTCATTCATTCATTCATTCATTCATTCATTCCAAATCCTCCAGGTGCAGTACACAATCCTGGGCTGATGTCCTCCGAGGAGTGCCCAGGCTGGCAGGGAAATAAATCCCCAACCACAGCCACACAGGGATGAAAGAGCCACAGGCTACATGGCATAGGTGAAGGGTGTGAATGCTGGAATGAAGGTACAGAGCTTTCCTCAGTGGCCTCTGCAGAGCCCCGGAGGAGAGGGGACCCGGCCAGATCCTGAAGGAGACTAGAGGGACCACCTTAGAGCAGGAGGGCACAGGCTGGGGGAGTGAGGAATGAGTGCGGCATCTCCACCCCTCAGCCCACTTCAGCCTGCACCAGGTAGATGCTGCCACCCTCTTGATGGGCTGCACTGACAGGGCAGCTGTGCACCTGCCTTACCCCCAGGGCCACCAAGCCCTTGCCTTTGGAGAGCTGGCTTCTCCTGAGAATGCGCTGATCAAATCCCTCACCTGGCTTGGGCTCAGACACTCGCGGCCACTCTCTCCTTCTAGAATTTCTTTTTCCCTTTGCTCTGTGCAGCCCATCTGCTCACTTCCACACCCATCTCTCACCACCTGCTGCTGGCTTCGACTTCCTGTCCTCCTCCCGAGGTCTGGCTATTGCAGGATGTTCCAGCAGCCCTCGCTTCCATCGTGATCCCAGATGCTGTCCTCTATAGGGAAACCTCTTGCAAGCACACCCTATTGATGTGTCCTGGCTCCTGAGTCTCTCCCAGACCTGCTCTGCCTCCACTCCCATCCAGGGCTCCACTGCATATCAGTACAGACAGATGGATTATAGATGCTTGAACTGTGTCGGTAGATCTTCCCCTGTAAGCTCTCACTCAGTTTCCAAACCTGAAGGCCCTCTGCCCTCTCCTTCCTTTTCATTCCCTATGCTGAGCCAGTGCAAATCCACCCTCCTCGCCTGGGCTGCTTAAGACTCTTACCTCTCACGCTGCACAGGATTATGCCAAGTAGCCATGTCGCTGCCCAGAAAATGCTCTACTTGAACATTTAATCCTGACAGAAGAAGCATTTCCTCTGTTCACAGGCAGCAGGCTGACCCTGCCCAGGCCGCAGCAATTGTCCAAGGGCACGCCACTGGCCACAGGCTTAGCCTGCTCCGGAATCTGAGTTTGCTTTTTTCCAGGAAGGACTTGAGTACTTTACGTTTTCATGACACTGCCACTGTTTCTAAACACAGGCCTAATAAGCTCGCTGGTTTCTCTAAAGTAGTTAGGGTATTTATTACACATAGAGTAAATCCACTCCTCCCCAGCCTGGCAGTCGCCATCTCACAGAGGAGCACCATGCAGTGTAAACATGTGGCGACATTACATGCACCTGGGACACAGAGACGCCTGCTAACCACGTGGGCACAGACACCCCATCTCCACACCTGCACACGCACCTGGGATGGAGAGACGCCCCATCTCCACACCTGCACGTACACCTGGGATGGAGAGAGGCCCCATCTCCACACCTCCACACGCACCTGGGATGGAGAGAGGCCCCATCTCCAAACCTGCACACGCACCTGGGATGGAGAGACGCCCCATCTCCACACCTGCACACGCACCTGGGATGGAGAGAGGCCCCATCTCCACACCTGCACACGCACCTGGGATGGAGAGACTCCCCATCTCCACACCTGCACGTACACCTGGGATGGAGAGACGCCCCATCTCCACACCTGCACACGCACCTGGGATGGAGAGACGCCCCATCTCCACACCCGCATGTACACCTGGGATGGACAGACGCCCCATCTCCACACCTGCACACACACCTGGGATGGAGAGAGGCCCCATCTCCACACCTGCACACACACTTGGGATGGAGAGAGGCCCCATCTCCACACCCGCACGTACACCTGGGATGGAGAGAGGCCCCATCTCCACACCTGCACACGCACCTGGGATGGAGAGAGGCCCCATCTCCACACCTGCACATACATCTGGGATGGAGAGACGCCCCATCTCCACACCTGCACACACACCTGGGATGGAGAGATGCCCCATCTCCACACCTGCACGTAGACCTGGGATGGAGAGACACCCCATCTCCACACCTGCACATGCACCTGGGATGGAGAGACGCCCCATCTCCACACCTGCACGTACACCTGGGATGGAGAGACTCCCCATCTCCACACCTGCACGTACACCTGGGATGGAGAGATGCTCCATCTCCACACCTGCACACGCACCTGGGATGGAGAGACGCCTCATTTCCACACCTGCACACACACCTGGGATGGAGAGACGCCCCATCTCCACACCTGCACACGCACGTGGGCTGCAGAGGCCCCATCTCCACATCTGTCCATTCTAGTCCCTGTCCCTCCCCAGGTTTTAGTAGGGATAATCCTATCCCTAACCCTCATCCCTTTACTGTCCTCAAATGGCATTTCCCAGCGTCCCTGTCCTCAGTGGGCATTCTGAGGACAATGCATCCCTCACCCCTCCTACACCCCCTTTCCTGCTTTAACACTTGTAATTACATCTAGGCTTGTCTAGGACCCCTTTCAAGTACCATAATCCATGAATGCCCAAGTCCCTTACATAAAGGGGCATAGTATTTGTGCATAACCTATGCACACCCTCACAATACTTTAATCATCTCCAGATTGTTTACAATATCTAATTCAGTGCCAATCCTATCTAAGTAGTTGTTATATTGCATCACTTAGGAAATAATGATAAGAAAAATGTCTGTACCTGTTCCGGACAGATGCGACAGTTTTTTAAAAAATATTTTCCATCTGTAGTTGGTTCAATGTCAGAATGTGGATTGCACAAGTACAAGAGACAGCTCTACTTACCACAGAAGTAGAAGACATACCCTGCAGAATACACACAATATAAAACCATAGAAAGGGGAAGAGAAACACCTACACTACAGCGAAGACATCATGATGTGTATTTGACAGGTGCAGGTGATAGTATAGAGCAGTGGCAGGAGCCTATGTCCTGCATGCCACCACCAGCTGTTATCACTGGAAGCTCTAAAAGGTTTGCCATCACCGGTACAGAGTAAGGCCTGCCAAAAACATGCCCCACCCGTGACAGAGGATGCGCTGGTGAAGAGAGGTTGCATTCAGGAAGGGGATGAACTTTGCTTCTGTAAATTACAATGAAATATTATATGTAAAAGAGCTCTTTTGGAATGGAGCTGGCTCCTCTTAGGAGATCTAAGATAGCAATTAAGAGACCACTGATTTGGCAAATGTTTAGGAATCTTTGTCTGGGACAAGCACCAGGCAAAATACTAGACCACAACAAGGAGCAAGAAAGACCTCTGCCCACCTGTCACTCCCAGGCTGTGGGAGCGGCTACCATCACACCTATCACCACACAGGAGCAGCCGTACTGGGGTGGAAGCCTGGCCTTGGCCCATGTGGCTGCAAGCAAGGGACTGCAAGTGAGCCCACAGGTGCCTCTGCAGCTGCGCACCCCTGGTGCCCCTGGTCCCCTCCAGCCTATTAAGGGGCTCCAGGTTGCCCAGGGGTCACTCATGTGGGGCAGCAAGAGGAGCATCTGGTCATTACTGTGCTTTGAGACTTCTCAGGGAACCCATGGCAGACATCTCCCAAGCTCAGCCCAGATTCTCTGGATCCTTTCTGGTCTGCGGGCCTCGCACCTCACACTGGGCTTTGCTTGAGACTCAGTGCCCACTAGCAGGTCTGAGGATGGCCTGCTGTTCTCTTGGAAGACCACCCTGGGGCACTGGAGCCTGTTTTGCCACCTCAGCCCCTCCTGGGAGGACTGGGCACACCTAAGAGTTTATGTCATCTCTGCTGTAACCCTTGGCTGAGCAGAGTTTCTCGGGGGTGCAGAATGGACCTCCCTGGACTGGGGTTTGTACCTGGCTTGGGCAGGGCTCTCCTGTCCCCAGTGGGGTCCCCCATGGGCACCGCCGTACTAAACCACTGCACGTGAATCCTCACCTCAGGGTCTGCACATGTGGTCATTTTCAGGACCTTTTGACTGAGCTCCAGGAGCTGGGCCCTCCAGCAGCTGCCCTGGGCCAGGCTCCCTGGGGCCAGCGCCCTGCAGGGTGTTTGTCTGCGGCAGCCCCAGCCCAGAGCACAGAGAAGAGACTGTCAGAGAGCTGCACGCAACTGATTTATAAACATCGATAGGATTTTAAAGTGGGCCAGGGAAATAGGAAGACGGATCTCAGGGCTGAATTGATTTAAAGGCTAAGTACCGAGGCCAAAAGATTGATTGAGAAGAGAGGCTGAGGTAATGGAAAGGGCGCTCCAGAAGGGCTGGTCGAGATGGCTTCATACAGTTAATGCGACCTGCAGCCAAGGCCAGGGGGCCCTGTTGGGGTCCCACCTGTCCTAGGAATACAGCCCGAGCGTCTGGTGATTCACGACGCGATGGCTCCTGAGAGCTGCCTGCTATTGGTTTCTTAAATTTTTTTGACTTGTTCCTTAGCATCCGTCCTGGGCTGCGTTTGGCCTTCGGTTCTTCTTGAGGTTCCCCAGTTCCATCTGAGGGGTATCTAGGTGCAGCAGCCTCCTGAGGGAGGAGGCTCCCTCCAGCACCAGGAGGGCCTCGAACAGGAACCACATGGTCTTCTTGGTTTGGAAGAAATCGGCTCATGGTTTCTCCTGCCCACAGCCTGTTCCCTACCATCTGCCCATCAACAAAAATATAAATTTTTAAATAGCAGTGAGTTAGCCTAGAAAGTTTGAAAACTTTTCATAATGATTATTTTAATGATTTAAAGAATCAATATGCAAGCTCTCATTCTTAAAAGTTGGTCTCATTGGTTTTCTCTGGCTCCGGGCTCAGCTGGCTGGTCCTTGCAAGGGACTGAGGAGGCCCGTGACAACCGATGCTTGTTCCTTACTTCTGAGCTAGTGCACCTCGCATGCAACTGTTTCTTGTGCTCCTTCATCCCGTCTTGGGGTGTACGGGCTTCCCATGCGCCCAGCCCTGGGCACCCTGGGCATGGCTGAAAGGCCGAGTCTCCCACAGAAAGGAAGACGGGTGTGTGGGGGCAGCAGCAAGGAGGCTGGGGCAGAGGAGGGGTCACTGGAGGAGGCAGGGAGGCCAATGCGGAGGCCCAGGCTGAAGAAGGAAAGGCTGGGAGGAGAGGGCAAGCCTAGCAAGGGAACAAGAAGACCCCGAGGGAGCGAGTGGTGCTCAGCTCCACCTCCCTCTCACCTACACCCCCAACCCACCCACGTTTCTCCAAAGCCACCCATTTCCCATGCGGGCCAGATGGGCTGCCACTGAGTCTGCCTTTCTCTCTCCCAGGACCACCATGCTGGCCTGACTCGTTCTGGAAGCTCAGCTGCAGTTGCTTCTTGTGGTGGGAAGACCCTTCTGGAAGGTTCTCAGAGCACAGTGATTGCCTTCTGTTCCTCGCCTACTCTAGGGCCCTGGTGGGACGTGGACTCCTGTGCAGTACTGACTGTGAGCTTCGTGGGGCCCGGAGGGTGCTTGTCTCGTGTTCTAATCCTGAAAACATTGCCCAGTGCCTCTCCATGAATGCTTGAGAGTGAATGAATGAACACAAGACAGAACAGATCAAATCCAAGATCCACGCACCTCTGTAAATGGTCTTCTTGGTTTGGAAGAAATCAGTTCACAGGGTTTCTCCTGCCCGCAGCCTGTTCCTGCCAATGGCAAAGTCAAGGACAGGAGATCATGGATTCTGTGCCTGTGACCAAAGGAGCGGCCACAAGGAACCAGAAACATGGGACTGTTTGCACTCTTCCCAGCTTGGCAGTTGGTGTGGAGAGAACATGCGGGGCTCAGGGGAGGAGCACTGGATTCAGCTCCCTGAGGCCCCTTAGCCTCATGGTTCCCACCCACAAAGGGGCCAAATACCAGTCCTGCGCATTTCCTGGACTGGAGAAGAGGGATGAGTGCACCATGCACAGGTAAATGGGGAGCACGTGGCAGCTTCTGGCCCTGCGTGCTTTCTGGCTGGCCACACCCCGAAGCCTCTCCCTCATCTGGACCTGTCTGCCAGCTGCTGACCTGGGACCCCTCGGTGCCTGCCGCTTCCACGCCTGCTCCGACCTGCAGGCCATTCACCAAAAGTCTGGAATCAGTGAGTCAGTGCAATTCAATATCGGTTAGAAATTTCCCTTTCTGCCCACCAACAAGCCATTAGCTTGGATCAATACGGCCTCCACCCCTGGTTGGGAAACTGCTGAGGCTGCTGAAGACCTAGTGGTCAGGCAGGGGCCTGGGCTACCTCGGGCAGCGGGGCCACACGGCCTCGGGCCCAGGGCTGACCCAGATCAGGTCAGTTCTGCAAACCAATTGTCTGCTCCTGCCACCATGGGGTACGGTCAAGGCCAATTCACCAGCTGCCTGGGCCCCCAGGCCAGGCTGGAGCTCCCCTAGCCCCCCATCTGGCGGTGTCTCTTCCCCGATATCCAGGATGCTCTGGACACTGCGATCCTCCAAGGGGAGAGGACTCGGCTCCCATGAGCTGTTAGAGAGCAGGAGGAGGGAGGGGCTTGAGCCTGCAGTGACGCCCTCACCCCCTCTGTGGACAGCAGAGGGGGACACCCTTGCTCTCAGGAGCACTTGCTGAGGGCCGCTCCCCACAGCCTGTGTCACTGCCTACTCTCCAGGCAGCCTTCACGCTACCTGTTTAAACCCTGTCAGGGTGTGGGACAGCCCATTCTGCTCCACAGCACCTCGTGCACCTGCTGCTCTCTGCACTGTGGCCACCACGCCTGGCAGCTCACGGGTTTGTGCCTCTGGCCTTGTCACGGGTGGCTCTCTCTGCCTGGATCCCTGCCCAGCGTGTAAAGGTGTCAGTCTTCAGGGTCTGGATTCCAGCACTCCCACTTCCCTGCCAGCTGCCAAGTTCTTTAACCTCTCTGTGACTCAGTTTCATCTGAAAAGTGGGGTGGCAGTGATTTCTTTGCATTGCTTTGCATCCCCAGCCATTTTTTTATTTTTTTTTAATTGGAGAGAGAGTCTCATTTGGTTGTCCAGATTACATTTGACCTTGTGATCTTCCTGCCCCAGCCTTCCAGAGTGCTGGGATCACAGGGGCGCACCACCGTGCTTGGCTATAACAGGGGTCGCTCATGGACTAAAGATTACACATGTATCTGCACATAGGAAGTGTAACAGGACTTCAGGATGTAAGTTGCGACAGGGCACCAACACCTGAGACATGGAATCTGGAAGTGGGGGCCAGACCAGGAGGCATGGTTTCAAAGAAGTAGGTCACAGACCAGCACGCGGCCCTGGGGTCGATGTGGAAATACTGCCTGCTCTCGTGTGCTGCAAACTAAAGTGATTCTCAGACATCCTAATATCCAGGAGTGCCCAGAGTTGACACGGGGTCTGCTGGCCAGGACAGGGAAGACCCGGCCCGGGGACAGTGGGCACACCTGATGGGGCTCCGGCGTGTGCCTGCTCCGCAGCACGGGCAGTGAATTCAACAGCGTGAGCACGGTCGCTGCTGCCAGCGGGAGCTTGGCAGGTGCACGAATGCTTAAATATGTGTCTGATGTCTGAGGCAAGCAGCGTTGTGAAGGGGTCGGAGGCTGCAGCATTTGAATTAGCTAATGTTTTTCTTGGAAACATAGAGAGTTACAACACAATTGCAGCCAAAGTCGAGATTTCTCACCATCACCAGGTCGATAGAGGCAGCCCAGGCACCTTTGCTGGGATCCCTGGGATGCCGCCTCCCCAGGACACCTGTCTCTCCACATCCGGTCTCATCCTGACTCCCCTTCCCTTCCCACTGGCCTGCTCTTGGCCAGTGCCTTTCAGGCCCACACACCTGAGGCGTCCAGGATGGACCAGGGGCGCTGATATCGCCTTTCCTTTGGACCTGCACCTGGTTGGGAGCGTTGTGATACCTGCTGTGGACACAGGTGTGTGGGGGCTGCACACAACTGGATGCCTTGGTGTCCTTCTGGCAGCTGCTCAGCACACTGTCAGCCTCCACTGGCCTCTGCCCAGGGCTGTCCTTGAAGGCGGGTTTCTGGGCCCTCAGAGTCCTGTGTTTCAGCGGTCACTGATAGTATCAGTGTTCTTTGTGAGCATTTCACTTTAACTATTCCTCCTCCATTTTCTGTCTTGCCTTATAGGGCTGGTGACAAGATTAACATGAGATTTTTGCACATAACTGGAAAGTCTGCACACATACAGTGTGTTCTAATACTCGGTGGAGATAGTCTCACTTTCCCTCCTTCCTTGAGGAGGAAGTGGAAGGATCCAGTGTGGACGTAATGTGTGAATAGCGGGGGAGTCACCCTAAGGTTCCATTTATATGAGATTCAAGAATAGGCAAAACCACTCAGTTGATGGAACTCAGAAGAGGTTTGTCCTGGGAAGATACAGGAGGGAACTTCTGCAGATAAGGGAAATGCTCAAGACGTTGGTCTTAGTGGTGGTCATTTAGGATTTGTGTATTTTACTGTGTCTGAGACTGAGTCTCCCAAGACCCCCGTAGATGGCTGAAACTATCAGTTGCCCTGAGCCCTGTAAAAACTGGTTTTTCTCATACATATATACCTATGATAAAGTCAAGAACTTTCACCTTTTCACCTAAAGGAACCACTTCATAGCTTCTCTTTGGCAGATCTGAATTGATCAGCAGCATTGCCTTTGCATTTTGGGGCCATTAATAAGAAAAATAAGAGTTGCTTAACCTAAACCCAGACCCTGGGATACCATGACTGGCTCTCTGCTAATCAAAGTGGCTGCTGAGTACAGAAGGGGTTGGTAGCAGATACCACATGGACACCCTGGGCAAAGGGGTGGTTCACGTCCTGGGTGGGACAGATTGAGATGTCTTGAGACTGTACCATGCTACTCAGCAAGGTGCACAATTTAAAACTTATGAGTTCTACATTTTTGGAATTTTTCATTTAATATTTTTGAACCATAGTTGACGGAAACCACAGATAAAGGGAGACTATCTATGTGAATTATGCCTCAATAAAAACAAATAAAAATTTTAGAAATAAACAATGAAAACTCTACAATAAACAGTATTTAAAAATCAATTTGCCAGGTGCTTTGAGGCCTCTGTCATTCAAAGATCTCCAAATTCAATCAGGTTCCCAGACTTGTCCTGGACCGTATGCTGCTTGGAGGCCTCTGAAATTTCATTTCAGTTCTAAGCATACTTCTTAGAACTATCCTTAGTGTTATGAACTGTACTTAGTGTTATATAAAGGGACAATCAGGTGACAGGGAGGTCACGGCCACAATGGAGGATGTCCAGAACTGAGCACCTCTGCCATCTGAGTAGGTGCCAGCCTCAAGCAGCAGGGCCTGGCGGGACTATCTTGGACTAGACCTCCAGTCTCTTTTTGGCTCTGGCTCCTTGGCTGAGCTCTTTAACCCCTAGGTTGCCCTTACTTTGCTCTCTGAACCTTGGGCAAAATGAGATGCCGAGTCACCTAATTATTGGGTTATGAGCCTTCGTGGCTCCACTCTCAGGACCATGAATGGAGTCTGTCTTAGGGAGAGGAACTGGGCAGAGGGCAACATGGCATCACCACAAGCAGTCCCCCAAAGCCACACCATTCACAGCTGGATGACCAGAGGGCCTGTGAACCCCAAAGACTGTCCCTTACACCAGAAAGTTCTGAGCCATCCTGTCAGCTTGATGAGGCAGGTGGCCTCCTGGCTCTGCTTCCTCAACCTCATCTGTGGCATCCTACAAGCCCTGGTGCCAAACCGTTATCTCCAGCCCTTTGCTTCCAACCCCACCCAGAGGCAGCCACATCTTACAGCCATGTGACGCATGACCATGTTTTGGCCAGTGAGGGACTCGTAGAGACAGTGGTCCTACAGGATTACAACAGAACTGGAGAATTCCATCACCAAGTGACATCATAACTGTCACGTGACTGTGGTACAGTGCTTTGCTCACCTGCTTTGGCTGATGCTGGCGTGAACAAACTGTTCTGCCACTGTTGCATTAAAGCACAGGACATCATACTTGATGATGAGAGCAAACGACTGTCACTGGTTTATGGATTTAACAAAATGTATTTTTAATCATTATTTTACAGTGTCTCCAATTTATTAAAAAAGGAGTCTTAACTGTAAATCAAGCTCCTGTAGGCCCCTCAGGAGAGATTCCTGAAGTGGGCACTGATGTCACTGGATGTGACAGATCCATGGTGTCATTGTCTTGAGGACCTTCCAGTGGGGACACTGTGGAGGTGGAGGACAGCGCTGGTGACAGTTGGGACCCTGAGTAAGTCCGGGCTCATGCACATGTTTGTGTCTTACTTTGCAACAAAAACCTCAAAGAGTAAGTAAATAAATAAATAAATAAAAATAGAAAAATGTTATAGGATAAGGATATAAAGAAAAAAATACTTTTACATACCTGGACAATGTATTTATATTTTAAACTAAGTGGTCTAATGGAAGAGTCAAAGAGTTATGAACATTGAAATGTTTGCAAAGTAAAAAAAATTACAGAAAGAAATATTTCTCCTAAACATAGTGTGCAGTGTTACGAAGTCTGTGGCAGGGCACGGTCATGTGCAAGACCTGCACACCGGCTCGCTGCTCAGCCGCGGACCGCTTGGGGCAGGTTCCAGCCCGCAGTCTTCTTTATTCTGCATTTCCGTTATCTTCTCCCGTGTTTAGACAAATGCTCACGAGTGTGCCGCAGCGCCACTGCATTCCCTGGTGGCCAGGGAAGAACACGCTGCACCACATGGCCTGGGAGTGTGGTCCCCTACTCTAGCTAGGCTTGTGACATCAGAACAATGACAAAATCACCTAACGACACAGTGAGAGCAAGGCTTTTTTTTTTTTTTTTTTTTTACCTCCACATTTCTAAATAGTATTCACTCATTGCCACTTTTTGATTTTTCCCTTTTAGCTGTTATCCAGTGATTTCTTACTATGAAAAAACATTTTGGTTTTTACTCCCCTACTCCTACCACACATAAACTCTCACTCCACCCTCCAATATAGTTATATTGTATTTGTGGTTATATTGATATGAAGAATTCCCATCATTAGTACAGTGTAATTGCAAGTCCCACTTGAGCCGTGCATATACAATAATAATTTTCCCTTTCATGTATCAACCTTTGTTTTTCTTGGAGTTCTCCTTGCTTTTATATTTGCTTAGTTTTCTAGTAGATACCAATTACACAACTTTAAACACTCTATCAGTTGTCTACATCAAATCTCCAAGTATTAATAAGCCCATGGGCATCATCTTATAAATATCATTTCATTTCATCATTCCAAGGGTCCACGGCTCATCTGAGTGTAGCCACAAGAACTACGTAAGTACAATGAAAATGCTTGCAGCACTCACGGAACACAACAAGTGGTTTTCTTTCTTGTGGGAAAATCACAAGAAGTCCACCAAAAGCACTCTACTCCTCTCAGAACTCTCCCCACTCACAGCAAGGACCCAGCCTACGTACTCCTTGGGCTCCCACAACAATGACACTGGGGCCAGGTCTACCACAACTGGGCTCATCAGTCTGCCCACCTCCTCTGAGAGAAGGACCCCGTTCAACAGCCACAGTGAGTTTGTCTCATACATTGCAAACAAAGCAAACACTTGAAACACAAATACTGATAGACTGATGACATAAAAATTAAAAACTTATATACACCCAGAGAAAGAACACTCATACAAAAGTAAAGAAGCAACAGACTGTGGAAATATTTGCAGCATACAAGTTTATCAAAGGAGGAGCACAATTTGGTAAAGATATGGACCAGTTAGAGCAGAGATAGTGCTCCATCCTCTCCAGGCTAATGCTTTTCCCTATTTTCAACCATCCATCCATCCATCCATCATTCATCCATCCACACACCATTCATCCAACATCCACCATCTATCCATTCATCCATCCATCATCCATCCATCATCCATCCATTCATCCAACATCCATCCGTCCATCCATTTTTCCATTTAAAAAATGTGCCAAATGTCCACTAGGTGCCTGGCATTGGGAATATAATGATGTTCAAAACCAGAAATTGTCCCAGCCCTCATGGAGTTCACAGTCCACTTGTATTAGAGACCTTTCCTTTGGTGGGACAAAATATCCGACATACACAAGTTAAAGCAGAAAAGGCTTATTTTGGCTCACAGTTTCAGAGGTTCAGTCAGTGACTGGCTGGTTCCAAGGTAGAAAGAGCATGGCAGAGGAAAGCTGCTCACCTCATGGCAGCCAGGAAGCAGAGAGAGGGGGGAAAAGCTGAAGAGAGATAAATCCTCCAGAAGCAGGTCCCAGTGACCTACTTCCTCAAACTAAGCCCTACTTCCTACCTCCTAATGGTCCTCCAACAGTTAGCACCCTCAATACTATAGTTTTTGGGGAACACTTAATATTTAAACCATTACATAAATGCACGTGACAGATATTTTAGAAATCAGCTCAGAAGTGTACATCTACAATCTGAGAGAAATGGTACACAGGAAAGGTCAGTGTGGGGCCGGGAACCCAGCTTGGAGTAGGGTGTGTGGGAACCCTGGCCTGGCTGTGACCTTTGAGCTGAGGGCTGCAAGGGAAGTGGGGGTTATGGAGTGCATGGGTGTGAGCTCAAGAGGAGTCTCAGAGGGAAGCAAGATGTGCACAAGCCCTGTGGGAGGAGGCTCATGAAACTCCAAGGAACAGGAAGAAGACCAGTGTGGCATGGCTTGGAGAGTGGTAGGACAGGGAGGTTCCAAAGGAGCTGCACTATGAGTGAGGCCTATGGGCAGGATAAGTCTTAGATTTTAACCCAAAGAGCAATGGGGAAGCCACTGAAGAATCCTAGCTGGGCTGGAGGTGGGCATGTGATCGGGCTTACATGTGAAAAATGGTCGTGGATTTGGGGTAGAGAATGGCGGGGGGGAAGGTGGTACCACCGTCCAGGTTCCAGCTGATGATGGCCTGGGCAGGATGCAACATGTGGAGGCATGGGTTGGGCAGACCCTTTGGCTGACACCTCTCACACCTGTGGGATGGGGCAAGGCCACAGCTGCACACCTGGGTGTTGGCCCCGAGAAAGCCTCCAGAAGGACTGAGGAAGTAATCAGATCTGTAAGAAACAAGCCCTGTGATGGGGGATACGAGAGGAAGCAACCCCAGGGGGACAGGGTAGCACCAGGGTCAAGAACTGGGGGCTCTGTTTCTGGCCTGGAGACATGGGAATGACCCACACCCAGTTCTGTCCCTTAGCAGTGCCTGGTCCTAGCACTATGAGGAACCAAGGGCCTCAGGGGCTAACGGGGCAAGTGAGGTGAGGATGGCAGGTGGATGTCGAGGTGGGAGGCAGGAGCTCAGGGTCTGGGCCAAGCCTACCCTGCAAATCTGCCAGTCACTCCCAGGATTGGGTTGGTATTTTCTGTCTTGGAAAAGAAATAGCTATTCTCATGGTGTTGTGGAGTCCATAGACTTGTGACTTGCTCCGCTGTATACGTAATTACTTGATGGAGATTTAATCAATGCATCCTATTTTCCTCTGGGAATACTGGCAGGAACAGACTGAGCTGCCTCTTCTGTTCCCACCCTGAGACTATGGCAGTGGCAGGAATGTGGGTCAGCTGAGGACGAGCCTGGAGGACACGGCAGGGATAAAGCTCCCTGGGGTGGGGGCTGAGCGGGGCAGGGTCACCAGGCCATGCCTAGCTGGCTCTTGGGCACTACAGCTTGAGCTGGTGTGAACTCTGAACTCACATGTGCTGGTGTGAACCAATTTCCTGAACACAGCTGGAATTGCACGGTGCTCTGGAAACTAAGCCACCACACGGTTCAGGTGACTGGCCTGTGTGGAGCCACTTAAAGTTGGGTAGGGCACTTTCCTACTGTTCTGAGTCACCGCTGTCCTGCGCTGTGTGTGCGTCTGCGCACGTATGTGTATGTGTATATGCGTGCATAGGCACATGCGGGTGTGCTGACATCTGCCCCATCTGGCCCGCTCTGAACTCAGCCTGAGCAGGACAGCTGACCCAGCTGTGGTCTGGACGGAATCTGTCCCCAAGCAAAGCTCAGGTTGAATCTCAATGCATCTGTGCTGAGGGGTGGCGGGGCCTTTCAGATGGAATGAGGTCTCTGGCTCTTCCTTCAAGCAGGGATGGACACAGTTCCCGAGAGAGAGTGGGTTGGTTAGGGCAAGAGTGGGTCAGGAAGTGAGCCCCCATCTCTGCTCATTGTCTTCCACACACACTCCTTCCACACATGACACATCTCTCTTCCACTTTTACCAGCATCTGAAGACATCAGCACCATCCTCTTGGGGTCCCAGAACTGGGAGCCAAATAAACCTCTTTTCTTTATAAATCACCCAGTCTCCAGTGTTCTGTTGTGGCAACAGAAGGCAGAGCCAGAGTATCGTAGGCAGGTCACTGGTGCTAAGGTTTTCCCCGGGAGGTTTCTGAGTCCTGACATCTCCCTACTCTGGGAAGGGACAAGGATGTCTTTCAAGGAGATGGCGGCCTCTGTCCACTCACTCAGGGCTCGCCTGGATGAGGACCAGGCAGGAACGTATGGCTGATGTGCCTGGAGAGTGGTACTTGGGAAGCCCTGGGAAAGCAGCCTTAGGGCTGGACCCCAGAGGCTTCTGAGCCTGCGGGCCAGGCCTGCTTTGGTTGCCTGTCCTAGAACACGCCCTGTCTTTCCCATGCAGCCCACACAGTTGCACAAAGATGAGTCCACACCAGGTGTGGTATACAACAGTCCGTACCAGACAGGGGCTGGGTACCAGGGGCTGGATTTGCATAGCTGTCACTTGCTTGTCATGTTGCTAACAGGTGCCCTGCTGGATTCTTGGAAGGTTTGGACAGGGATGAATTCCGATGAGATTTCTTCTTTCTACCAGAGCCAATTTCTCTTGGTCCCCATTTCTCCAGAAATGTCCCTAGGAAGACAGTTAGTCCTTCCTTAGGAAGCCACAATCCTAGGCTAGCTCCTGGCTTGGTTTCAGCCTCATGCTGTGCACATGGCTGCTTCCTGCCTCCAGTTCTCCTGGATCCTACGAGGCCCCTGTCCCCTTGCATCTGCCCACACTGCTCACCCTCCTGAAGCATGCTCCCTCCTGCAGCCATCCCATCATTCCTCAGCCTGCAGCTCAGGAGCCACTCTGTTCCCCTGGATGCCTCCCCACACACTGTGGTGGCAGCTGCATTTGTAACATGTGCTCTTAGGATGCCTCTGCCCATGGCTTAGCATCACACATTTTTGTGGGCAAGAAATTATTTTATTAATGTCTGAAAAGCAGCCCCATAAATTTCATCTTGTTACATGCCCAACCAGATAATGTTATCCGGTGGAGGTTTTCTTCACCTTGGCACTAGGCGCTATTGATATTAGGACCATGTAACTGCGATGGGGCTGTCCTGTGCATTGTGGCAAGTTCAGCAGTGGCCCTAACCCATACCAGACAAATGTCAGTAGCACTCTCAAGGGAAAAGCCAAGAGGGTCTCCACACATTGCCAAACATCCCTGGGACTGGGCACGGGGGAAACAATTCCTGGTTTCGAACCATGGACTTGAAATCAGTGTTTGTAAGATGTTTATGATGCCACCAGGCAGTTCCCTTTTCTGAAGCGCTGATTTCTTTCTAGACCAGCACCGTCCAATAAAAAAAATGCAAGGTATAATACGAGCCCCATAATACTTGTAAATGTTCTTAGTAGCAACATTAAAAGCCAGTAAGAGGAAAAAAGGATGAAATTAAATTTAAAAATATATTTTATTTGGCCCAATAGATCTAAAATCTGTCATTTCAGCATGTAATCAATATAAAATAGTTACTAAGGAGGTCTTTTATACTCAACATTTTTGTACTCTATCATCAAATCTGGTGTGAATTTTTATCAGCTTGGACTAGCCCCATGTGGCCAGTGGCTGTCACCTTAGCACGGGCATAGCCCAGGCAAAGTTCTCTGCCCACTGGCTGGCAGGTTCCAATACAACCCAAGGCATGCTGAGGGTCAGTGAACAGGCAGTAAGGCTGGTCCCACCCAGGAAAGTCATGAAAGTGCTGGCTGTGGCGTGCTGAGCAGACGGGGTGCTCCCTGCACGACTGCAGGAGGCAGAAGGGTCCCAGCTACACACACAGGGTAACGCTCTGTTTCCAAACACCTGCCAGCCCCAAATGCCCCTCCTGTCTCCAAAGTCCCATCTCTGTGTGCACCGCTCACAGGGAGATCTTCTAAAACACTGGCCACATTCTATTCTCTTAAAAAGACACGCTCTCATCTGAACTTGCCCTAGCCAGGAAGTTGCTGTCCAGGGAGATGTGGTGTCCAGTCTATCCATGCGCGACTCCCCAGCCACTGTGCTGGCCCAGTCCTGGACTCTCCAGAACCCATCTCTCCCTTGTCTTCAAATCTGCACGCCACCCATCCCTACTCCAGGCTCAGCTGCAGTTTCCTGGGCTTTATCCTGGCAGACAGGCCGGCCAGCCCTGCGGCCTCAGGCTCCTGAGCAAACCCCTAGGCTGCTATGGGAGCCTCTCACTGGGGCCACGGTCTGGAGGAGCCAGGGTATCGCCCTCCTTGATAAGGGCCATTTCTGTCTCTGCTGTGGGCGAATCCTGGGCATTTCCCTTTCAGTAAAGAAGCAAAGTTTCCCCAAAGTCTTTCCCTGGTCACCTAGAGCAATGGAAAGACGCTGGACAACGCGGAATGTCGGGGACATCACCAACCCCACAGCCCAGGCGTCGCAGTCGGTCACCAGCGTGCTGGCCAGTGGTGGCAGTGGCCCCGGGACGCCCAGCGGAGCGGAAAGTTGGACTCACCCCTGCGGGCCTGCCTGATCTTCGGGCTCAGCATGCTCCTGCAGCCGCGGGGCCGGGCGCGCGGGCCCGAGCCCGTCATCCACGTCGCTCTTCTCGCGCTCTCGCCGGGTCGCCCTTCACGCCCCGCTCGTCGCCCCCGGCCGGCGCTGGCGTCGCCCTCGCGGCCCCTTGGCTCCCTCTCCTGGCTCCGGACTGACGGCTCGCCTCGGACTACGTAAACCTCGATGCATTATTTATCCATCCCAGAATTAATTCCCATCCAAGCGGACCATTAAAGCCACGGAGATCTTTGGTGATCAATCACCGGGCCAGGGCGGGGTCGCCGTGGCAGTCCCTGAACGCAGCCCCGGTGTGCTGTGCTGTCCACTGGGGGCGGGGCGCGGAGCGCAGGGGCGGAGCTTGGGAGGGTGGGGCGCAGGGAAGCAGGGACAGCCCGGAGCAGAGAGACACTGAGACGGGCGTGGCCATGGGGCGTGGCCAAACCGGGAAAGCGGGGGGCGGGGCGGGGCCACCCAGCCCACCCGGATCTTCCCCACTATTGGGCGGGTTACGGGGGTCGCGGTGGCCCACGCAGGGATCCCCGTCCTGTTGTGAGCCAGCCTGTGGGTGGCCACCGAGGAGCCGCCGGAACTGCACAGGACTGGCTGCCCACCCCGTTCAGAGCGCAATTTTGGTGCGAAAGGCCGAGATTCCTGCAGGCCCAGCCCTGGGTAAGGGGACAGCTTGGGTCAGGATTTGAACACAGTGGCATCTCAGAGCATTCACTGGGCTGAAAGGCGAATCTCTGCTAATCCGTGTTTCTGTTGAGTACTATCATAACTAAATGGCGTGTATTGGAGCTTTTGCAAGGGGGTCTGGCCTCAAGACCCTAAAACTTGTCCCACAAACGCAATCATAATAACAGCAGCCCCTATCTCTGGAGTGCCCTGGCCCACATTCATCCAGCTACTCCAGCTCGCTCTGCTTTGGACACTTGCCCTGTGAAACTCCCCTGATTCCAGAGGCAGATGGAGCCACGAAGCCTCCCCCTGGCCCTGTCTGTGTCCCCTGCCAGGCCCTCTTCCCCTCCCAGCCCTGAACCCTATAAGAAGCACTGGTTGTATGAGCAGACCAAGAAGCATGCATGCATGTGATCCCTTCCTTGAGGGCCAGGTTCCCATGGGGTCAGGCTAGGACAGAGGCTACCCAGGAGCAGTGGGGAGGCCACAGAGCTGGAACACCTCATGTCGACACTAGGGTCACAGGGCGAGCCCCGTGGCCTGTGACAACGTCTTGAGCAATCAGGAAGCATGTGTGAGTAATGCAACCTGCCTGCTGCTCCAAGTCCCAGGCAAGAAAATACCCCAGGACTGGAGTGTGGCCGCTCACCCTTGTTTAGGTTGAGAAACCACCTCCGGGCCCTTTTCCTGTGCAGCTGTTTCCCCCGGTGACATTAAGTCACTACGCTCACCGCCTGCTCTTCTGGGGACCGGAGTTTGGAATGGACCAAACCACAGGCTCTGGGCTCACACCCAGCAGTCAAGCTGGGAAAGGGCTGGAGCCTGTGGAAGGGGGATCTGGAGGCAGGGGCCACAGCGGCTCCCCCTTCCTCGCTGCCCTCAGGCCCTGCACCCTGTTGCTCCCCCTGCAGTATCCGAGGGTCCATCTGGAAGGGACGTGGGAGCTTCAGAAGGAGGAACAGAAGCAGGGCCGAGGGAGGAATCTGTCGGGCATGGTGACTTCCTGCAGAAACTTTTCCTGGAAGGAAAAGCTCTTTCCCCAAGCCTATAAGTGGTTCGGGCGGAGAAGGAGGGAGACAGTGGTCTCTTCAGGGGCAGGGGCAGAGCTGGCCCTACCCTTTGTTCCCATGCAGGCTGTCCTCCCAGCTGTGGCCCTGGGTCCACCCTCCCTGCTCTGCCCAGAATCCCTGGGCATTTTCCAGGGGCTGCTCTGGGGCAAGCGCTGAGGGGGTGTGGTGAGCACTGGAGGGCGGCACTGTCCAGAGGGTGCCTGTCGGGTTGCACATCTGTTGCTGGACTGCCACCCAGCAAGTGTGGCTGGCCCACAGCCAGGTGCCTTCACAACAGTGGCTCTTTCCAGGCATGATGGTGCACACCTGTCACTCCAGTACTCTGGGAGGCTGAGGCAAGAGAATCACAAAACACAACAAATCAAAACAAAATAACAACAGAGGCTGTCCACCCTGGCAGCACAGAGCTCTGATAACCAGTCCCTGTGTCTCGCCCTGCAGCTCTGATGGACCAGTCTGGCATGTATGGTGGTCCTGGGGGTCTGAAAAGCTCCTCCGGAGACCCTTCATGCAACCAGGGTGAGAGCACTGCTTTTGAAGACAGCTGCACATCCCTGGGCCCAGGGCCACTGGAGGGAGCCTTTGCCTGCTGCCACCCCAAGGGAGGTTTCTCGTGAAGAGGCACATCTGCCAATTAGTCTCCCGGTCAGGAACAGAAGAGCGGCACGGACTCCGAAGCGCAAAGGTCGACAACTTCATTCCGTGCAGAGCCACAGCACTGTCTAGACTGTGCACTGCTCAAAAGTGTCCAGTAGAGGGAGCGAGGGGGCTGGGTTTGGGCTCTACAGGCAAAGACGGGGTTCTAGCCTTGGGTGGGGGGCAGGCTGCAGCCGTGTAGGAAGCAGAGCCCTGCTTCCCTGTTCCAGAGCCTGCTGGAGGATCAGAGCTAGCCCTTCTGGTGCAGAGCTGGGAACAGTGCTTCCTTGACTCTTCAATGCCTGTCCAGCACCAGTGTCCCCTGCCTGTCTCTGCTCCCTAGCATGTCACCAAAGGTCTTCTGGCAGCTCCCAGCCTCTCTCCAGTTCTTCCTGTCCATCCTGGGGGTGCGCTGGACCAGCCAGCAGGCACCTATGGGCCAGAAGCCTGATCTTTGTTTCCAGGAATTTTGCAAGCCGGATATTTAAAGAAGACATCACTAGGAAAATAAATTATGTCAATTTACAGTTAAATAAATTGTGTTTCAAACACAGCCAACAAATTCTCAACTCATCACTACCTAATCATTCAACTCTACCTGGAGAATACTGTGTATTGGGCAGATCTGCAACTCTTCCCAGTTCTGCATCTGGTGACAACATGCTGGAAGTTTGTAATCGGCCATGCTGGGAGGATCTACACCAAGGAAATCAGCCAGGGCTACAAACCAGGCTGAGAACATGGGTTTTCTTCCCAAAGGCCACCTTGGAAGTTCCATATAGGGAGAGGTCAAAGTCACCAAAGCAAGGCTCGTAGCTGTCATCTTTCCATCTCCCTCGTCGCCATGCCCAAGACCACAGAGATCTGCTACATGCACTAGGATACCTGGGAGCTGGCATCTGTCCCTTAAGCATTGTGGGCAGGAGGAAGGGAAGGGCACCACCAGCACAGCTGCCCATGCACCACTGGCCACCCTTGCCCTTACTTGGCTCCGACAAGGAAGTGGGTCTGCAGTGACTTCCCCTCCCTGAAACGTAGGGAAGGAGTTAGATTTTAGGAGCTGATGAATCACCAATCTAGTCAGTTTTGCATTGCTGAAAACCAAGCCTTCTCCCTGGTGAAAACAGCTGCTGCTGTGGAAAGGCTGGGATGGAACAGATGGAAAGAACGGGAATTTCCCAGGCACCTTTGCGCTCCCTCACATCTCTCCTGTGGTGGTCACGTTCCTGGTCACATCTCTCTGGGCGAACACTGCTCACCCTGGGCACCTCTGCCCCCTTCCCCCTCAACCTTCCTTCTTTTGCATCTGCAACACTCCCTGCTTCCTTTCTCCGAGGCAGTGGACTCAGTCTCCCTGCTCTCAGGACCTCCTTCCACGGAGGAGTGGAATTCAGTTTTGGCTGTGCAATACCCACTCCTTCCCTGATTTGCAGCAACGCCCCATGTCTCTCTGTGAGGCCATAAGGAACCGATCTGCTCTGTCCCTGGCAGGCAGGCAGGCAGATGTGGCCATGTGACTAAGGCTTGGCCGATCACATGCCCCTGCCCGGGTTTTGAATCTCCTAGGTAGATGGACTTCACAGCTGGGACAGGGACACTATCCTAACGTGACACGGCATCCTCCGGCATAAGAGGTGTCCTGCCCACATGCTGCCTGCTAGAAGACGACTGCTAGCTTTTAGGCCCTCTGCAGCCACTGTCATTTCTGTCCCTGAGCCTGGCTCTCCAGCCCCTGAGGGTGTTGTAAACTTCCAGTCAATTCCTGTCCTGGCTTTAGCTGGTTCAGGTTGCCTTTCTGTGACTTGCAACCCCAGGATTCAAAGGGAGGTCCAGATTCTCATATTCCTCTTCTCTCTCACTTTTTATCACCCTGAAGCGGCACTGAGGGCACCCTCTCCCACTTCCCCCTTTTCCTGCTGAAGTCACTTCCTTCCCTGTCTGCAAATTCTGTCTTCACGTGATCAGCGCACACCTTCCTACCAGGCCTGGCCCTGGCCTTTCCGGCCTAGCATGGATTTGGGTGTTGGTCAGGACTGATGGCGATCTCAGCTGCCCCACCCCAGGGTGCCGCTGGATGAGCCCCTCTCTCTGACTGAAACTCCTTCCTCCTCTTTCTTTTACATTTCATGTCAGCTGTTCCAAAGCCCACTCTTGCTTGGCTGTCCACCTGTGGCCTGCATAGACCACCTTACCTGTCCTGTCTCCAGTGCTCTGCTCCTAGGGCCCCACCTAACACAGTGGGGCTTCTCGGGGGAGCAGTTTATCCTCATGGTCAGGATGTGGTTACTGTGATGTCACCACTGTCTTGGGACTGAAACTGTTTTCCTGCAGTCAGCAATGAGCATCTCTCTGCCAAGTTCCATGACCCTCAAACTCACCCATACTACTCACAGAATGGATGCCCATGGACTTCACCATCTCCTAGGCAGCCAGCGACTTCATTAATCATAGCCCCAGCTCCTGACACACAGCAGCCCACCTCTGCAGGGACTGTCCCTGCTCACTGTCCCAGTCACTCTCCTTAGTTTCTGGGTCACTGGTGGAGCCCAAGGCAAGGCCACTTAAGCCAAACCTAAGTGGCCACTCTTGCTAGTCCTCAGAGCAGATCTCACGTTGGCCTAGCCTCCTGGTCTGATCCTGCCCTCCAAGGACACCCAAGCGGGGATGGTAGGAGAGATCTGGATGTAAGTGTATGTTGTTCATAAACTTTGACAGACCACTAAGAAGGATGTAAAAAAAGAAAAAGAGAAGCTAAGACCAAACTGAGAACCTTCAGCACTCAGGGCTTGCTGGGAGGAGAGAGAGGACTTACTAAGGAGAGCTAACTTGGCCAGGCAGGTGGAAGAAGACCCTGGAGATACCATGCTGTGGAAGCCAGGACAGTGAGTGAAGGGTCACTCTGCATGGCGCCCATGAGAGGATCAGATGACAGAGCAGAGGACGGTGGTCAGTGGGCATGGCCAAGGAGAGATGTTCTGGAACTAACAAGAGTAGATGGACACTGCCAGTTGCAGTGGGCTGGGAAATTCTTGGTGAAGCCTAATTCCAGCAGTATCATGGACTACACATTCCCTGCATCCCTCCATAAACAAAACAAAACAACTCCCCAAACTAAAAATGCTGAATAGGATATTCAAGATCCATGTTTTAAAATAAATAGGTGAGGCATGAAATCAGTGAAATGGCAGAGTAAGTAATTTTAAATGTCTGTCCCTCCATCCCGTGCCAACAACAAAAAATGCCCCAAACTGGCAAATCAGCATTTTAGGACTTCAGATGTTAACCAAAAGCCTGGATCAACCAGGGGAATCTTTAATAAGAAAAACTCAGTGGATGGATCACCTTAATGATTTTTGCCTTTATGGCAATGTGAAAATAATATACGTTCAATAGAAACTGTACTTTGAATTGTGGTCTTTTTCCAGGCTAATGACGTGCTGTGTGAACTCTCTGGTGACACCAGCTGAAGGCAGCGAGCTGCAGCTCCTGGCCAGCCACAGCATCGCCAGGGGAAGACACGGAGGCTCTACTGTGGGTGCTGTGTTGTTACGCTAAACTCGGTGCTGGGGCAGTCAGGTGTGTCTGATGCAGTTTGGACCTCTGCTGCCTTCAGCTTATGACAGCTTATGGAGACGTAACTCACTGCCAGCGGAAGAGCATCTGTGTGTCGGACTGCACCCCACCCTAGAGTGGGTGTGTGGCCAATAACCTCCTGCCTTTTGCAAACACCACTTCCCCATTCACAGCCTTGCACGGCTCACGGGCAGGATCTAGGTGTGAATGCAATGGAGTGGAGCAGGAAGGGGAGGCAACTTCAGAGGAAGTGAGACCAGGGACACACTCCTGTGCCCCATGCCCAGAAAGGGCAGCGTTTACAGTTTAGGGTACACCAAGTGCCAGTGCCAAGGGGACCTGGTCCCCATCACTCTGCAAATGCAAGTGATCTCAGCCTCTGCCATCTGACTAAAGCTTTCCTGGTTTCTATTTTGTCACAGGACACAGTGTGCTATCACTGTGACAGTTCCTGGGCTTTGGAATCAGACAGTCCTGGGTCAAAACCTGGCACCATCATGTCCTGGACACACCGTTTCATCTCTTGGTGGCTCTGTTATCTCAGCTGCCTCAATGGTCCCCTCCTAGGGCTGTACTGGAGATCAAGGGAGATCAATAATTTAAAGTATGTAACACTACGCTTAGTACATATTTAGCCCTCCAAAAAACACAGGCACATGGCTTCCTTCACACTGGTACTCCTGAGACAGCTGGAAGAGCAGGTCCCGCATTCCTGAGAGCCCTAAGGTAGGGAGAAAGGGGCTGGAATTGTAGCTCAGTGGTGTAGAGTACTTGCCTAGCATGCATGAGGCCCTGAGTTCAATCCCCAGCACTGCAAAAAAACTTACAATTAAAATAGTGAGAGGGGAGGGGGATGCAGGCACGAGCTGGGCTTCTATCATCCTCTGGGGAGATGCAGTCCCCGCTCTGCCCTTTTGCAGTGCTTAGTCTCAGAATACTTTACACAATAATAAGAATACTTTACGCAGTAATAAAGTCAAATCAATGCAACGCCCACTTCTTTAAACAACAAAACTCTCTGGGCCTAGGGCAGCTGCTGGTCAACTGTGCGTGGCCTTCCTGGGGGATGCACACCTGGTTTGACCATGTTGCACCTGGCAACCTTGGCGGGTCTCACATCTGACCCCATTTTCCTTCCCTGTGCATGGGGAGCTGTGTAATACAGGAGGATGTGGCAGAGGCTGCTGACCACACCTGTCCCTGACCACTCACCCTTGTGGTCATCCCAGGGTGCAAATTGTCCTAGGGTGGCGATTTGCAGAAGAGTCATGGAGAATACTTCAGTGTCACAGCCCAGGAAACCTGAGTTCAAAGCCTTCACCTGGCCATGCTGGCTCTGGCAATGTGGGCCAGCCGTTGTCTTCTTGGACCTTTGGCTTCCTCACACATAAAGAGGGGCCACCTTATGGGGTCCTGAGGTCATGCAGAAGGCCTCCATGTCCCTTCACTCACCCTTCACAGCAGGGACGGGTATTTATGTCATTAAATCCCATTTGTGGCCCAGGTTGTGTGTGCTGGGGACTCTCAAGTACCTTACTCTTATAGGTACCTAGCTGGCAGACCTTGCCCGGTCCCCTCTGGGGGCTGCCTGGCCTGTCTGGTTCTCTGAGCATGAGCCTGGTGTTCAGAAGTGTTGCTGCCTCTCTGCTGTCCCCTGGTGGCCAGCACAGATTAGGGACTGGAATGGCAATGAGGGATGCTGGCCCATAGCAGCTTTGGTTCCAGCTCTGCTGTCTTCACTCTCCTACTGGATCCTTAAGAAAAGATGTCACCCTTGCCCACTCTGTGTCTCCAGGCACCTTAGGACCATGTTAAGTCGATGCCTGAGTCATACCCGATGGACTTGCAATGGTCCTTTGGTTGGAGGTTGGAATTGGTGGTAGATGCAGACTGAATGACAGAGCCACCTGGGGGTCCAGGCAGGGGACACTCTTCACCTTCAGAGCCCTTGTAAGGAAAGGGGTGACCTACATGCTAAGACCACCAGGGCCCCTCCCCACGCACCTGGTCTCAGGGTGGGCCTGGGGTTGACACCGAAACTGCCCCAGCGAGAGTGTCCTCTCTCAAGAGGAACCAAAAGAGGAACCCAGCACACAGCGTCCTGTGACTCACTGGCTATCACACTTCTGCAGGGGCAGTCAAATCGGTCCCAAAATATCACTTCCTGAAATGACTGATGGTTAGAATGGGTTTTTTCCTTCATGCAAAATACTGGGTATGTATATATTTTCTGTGATTTGGCTTGACTCATACCTTGTGGTCACACATGGCTTCTACCTCAACCATGGCCACTCGGCCTTGTCCAGGCCTCTGTCCCCTCTTCTTTAGAATGGGAATGTGAATACCACCTGCCTAGGTCAACACTTGGTCTCCAAGCATTAGGCTCCAGCTAGCATGGAAGCCCCTAGCATGCAGCCTAAGTCATTTCCCTCAGTGGTTCCATTTTCTCATCTGGGAAGTGCAGGAATTGGCCTGGAAACCCCACGGCATGTTTCGGATCTGAGAGGAGAGGACTGGATCAATGGACAGACAGCTACTTTGAGCTGACTCATCGGAAGTTCTCATGTCACTGAGAGAAGCATGGGCTCGAGGGCGGGTTGGTAGGGTGAAAGGATTTCACTGTTCTGACCCTAATGCAAGAGTCTGTTCCTTACAAGGGTTGCAGCTTCTGTGAAACCATGGCAATTCTCTCGATGATGACACCTGAGCTACAGAGTGAAGAGTAGATGACATATCTACATAAGGCGCTTGGCGATGCCTGCTGTTAGACTCCTCTGGTATTCAGCATCATGGTCTTATGCATTTATGAACCAGTTCATGAACTGCAGTGCTGCACAATGGGAAAAGAGCTGTGCTGTGCTTGGGGTGTGAGTCCCAAGACAGACAGACCTGGATTCAAGTCTCGCCTACCTACTCCTTTAGCTGTGCACAGTCATTCAGCTAGATTGGGATGGGTGGTGGTGACATGATCACATCCAACTCAGATCGTGGTTCAAGCAAGGTACCTGTGACAGTTACGCTGAATTGTCAACTTGTCAACTTGGGTGCCACCTAGGGGATTAGTAAAGCGCACTTTGGGTGTATCTGAGTGGGTCATGGTAGAGTGACCTTGGGTAATATGCCTGGTGTATCTCCTCTTCCTTTCTGGCATTTTTCCTCTGCTCTGCTTCCAGGCTGTCACGAACTAAGCTGCTTTGCTCTGCCAAGCCCTTCTGCCACATTTCTTCCTGGTGCCAGCCAGCCAACCATGGACCAAAACTCTGAGACCATGGGCCAAATTAAACCCTCCTTTAAGTTTCAAGTGTCGGGTATTTTGTTCCAGTCACAGAAAAGCTGATTAATACAGTCCCCATAAGAGTTCCCCAGCAAACAGAACCTGGTCCACAGATGGGATTTAACAATAAGTTAAATACCTATCCCTGCCGTTAGGGGTGAGTAAAGGGACAGGAGCTCGCTATGGATGACTCCCTCCATGACCTCACAGCCTGGTGAGCTGGGTTTCTTCCCCGTTTTACATATGAGGGAGCTGAGGCTCTGAGAAGACCCAGAGCCAGGTACTTTGCATTCATCCTGGAAACCTGCTCCTAAAGCGCCTTGTGGTTCTCGAAGCACTAGTCTGGATGGTGGCCACCTGCCCTTTGGAAGGAGAGCCTCATGCACCCCTGCTCTGCCCGGCCTTTTCTTTCAGCTGGGGACAAACCCAGAGAGGGAAGATCTGATGGTGTGTCAGCTTCGGGGGACCCAAGGGGCCAGTCTTTGTGCACACCCAGCCACTCCCAGGCCCCCGGGAGCCCCAACACAGGCGCCTGTTCATGCCGACAGCCCACCATCATCGCCCAGAACAGAAGGTACTTCCTCAAATGCTAAGCTCATATCAGGAAATCTAGCCCGACAGACCCGGGCAAATAAGCTTCCAATTCTTAAAAACAGCCATGTCCCTTCTTTGGTAGATTGACTGCAAAAATCTTCCAGGTGTGGTGGCACATGCCTGTAATCCTAGCACTCTGGGTGGCAGAAGCAGGAAGTCATAAGATAGTGTCCAGCCTGGGCAACTTAGCAAGTCCCCGTTTCAAAATCAAAAATGAACAAGGGCGGAGGATGAAGCTCAGTGTGAAGGCCCTGGGTTCAATCTCTACTAGTGCAAACAAGACAAAATCTTCCAAATTTCTGACATCTCTCTGCTTCCAAGAGAGATCTATGGCCCGCCCCATCAAGCCCATTTCTACCCCTGTTGACAGCTGGGAAGCACTGCAAACCAGAGCAAGGCCACCTCGCCACCAGCCCCAGCAGACACGCCTGCAGACAGGCCCAGATGCCTGAACTGTTTACCATTTGAGGCCCTGAGTCTCAGTGCTGGTTAGTGACAGTGATACCACCACAGGGACAGAGGACAAACTCCCAGGCCCTTGACCTGTTGCTCATTAAAAGCTTGATTTGTGTTTTCTTTTGAGGCAGTCAGAGATTTAAAGGGGCCCACAGCTGCCCAATAGTAACTAAAACCGCTCAGAGCTTGAGCTTTGTTTATTCCCGTAAATGCTGGGTGGATGCTGCTCCGCTCTGCACACAGGCACGTGGATGGCTTAGAGAGCGTGGATCTAAGAGGCAGATTAGTCCTCTATTTACAAAACTTATCTCCTCCCCCTTTAAGCCCCAGGACACTGAGATAAGAGATTTATAGAGACATTCAACCACGCATGAGCACCCGGAAGTCTCCAGGCATTGTCCTCGACCTGTGTCACTTGGATTCCAGTGCTGTCTCCACTAGAGTGAGACTGCCCCATGCGGGGACAGTGGTCTCAGGGAGCTGAATCATCCCCTCGAGCAACAAGGAGTCTCCAGGGCCATCTGCAACCCGCCCTGAGCTAATGATCAGCCAGATGCAGCCCACCCCAGCAGATGCATAAAACCTGGCCCTGCTCTTCTGTGAATGGACCTGCGTTACAGCAGTGCCCGTTGGCTCCTCAAGCTGCAGTCGCTTCCCTGTTTGCCATCTGCCGGTGCCTCTCACTGAAGCTTCTCTGTGATGAGATTTGACTCTGCGGACCGACTTCATATGTGTGTGTGGGGGGAGGTGAGTTGAGGTCTTCATTTCCTCCTTTGGGGACCTCCTTGGACCCCGTCTGGTGACAACCCTGCAATTGCCAACCCTGTCTTCTTCTACATTACATCTGGATCCAGCTGTAACACAGCCTCCCCGGTGAGGACTCGGTTGTGTTGCCTGCCCTGACTCCAGCCTGGAGCCCAGTATGTGGGCCAGACACAGTGCTGGTGAGCAAGAGGTGGGGTTTGACTCTGTTGTCCCCTGGTCCTAAACCTGTAGGTCTCTTCTGGACTCACGATGACCCCTATGTCTCGGGGTTGCTGTGAAGACTTTAGCAGAGTGGATGGCTTCCAGATGGCCCTGAAACCCTACAGGCTTCACTCGGTGGCGGCTAATGGCGGGGCCACACTGACACTTGGGAAGTCTTTGTTATTGGAGCTGGAGCCCTGGCTGAGGTCACAAATCACCAGAGCTTCCTGGAAGATGGAAGATATTTCATCCCTTTGCCCATAACTGAGGCTGCACACGCCCAGTGGGAGGAGCCAACAGAGAAGGGACAGTGGCATTTCTAGGGCGTGCACTGCAGGGTGCGGTGTAATATTGAGAGCTGGGGGTGGGGGGTAGATATTTAGTCTTCGTAGCTGGGTCCTGGCACAGAGCTCCTAAAGTCCTTAGGATTTCCCGAGTGATGGGGTGAAGGCAGGGACTTTTGTGTTCTCTCCAAGCCTCTTACTGCATCTTTGTTGATGAGGAAAATTGGGAGGATAGGGGATGAATGCCAAGGCAACAAACCCAGTGACGAGAGGGCTGGACCTCTCAGGCTCACCCTCTCCAGGAAGAGGGGGCTGGACATGGAGTTCTGTCACCAGGAGCCATGAATTTGATCCATCATGTAGAGAAGACTCAAGGATGGGGTTTGGGCACTTCCAGGTTGGGCCCCGTGGAAGGCAATGATGCCCCGCCCTTCTCATCTCTTCCACCCAGCTCTTCCTGAGCTGCGTTCTGTGAGTCATTGTAGTGAATGACTGAAACTGAGATGGGGTCGGTGCCCGAATGTTGGGCAGAAGTGTGGGTGGCTGGACACCCATTTGCAACAGTTGTCTGAAGTGCGACTGTGCTGACTCTGCCTAGTTCTTGTCAGAATTGGATGAAATTAAATTTTTGGACACCTCGTTGGTGTCAGACAGTCCGAGGATGCTTGTCCTCTCCAGGGGTAGGCCCTTGAGGATGGGGCCTGCCTCCTTCCCTTCCGAGCTGGACAGAGGAGGTTCCCCGCAGGGACCAGGACCCCAGAGGAAGAGGACCCTCTGTCCTCTGCACTCGGGACCCTGCCCTGCCTGGGAGCTGCCTGAGGAATCAGTCTTGAGGGGAAGGTAGGAACATCTGGACTCAGAGAACAAGGCAGTGGGCACAGCTGGCAGCAGTGCCCATCTGGTCTCCCACTCTTCCTTGCAGTAGGCAAGCAGATCAGTTTTGTGGGCACTGGGGTGCTGGCGGCCACCTGCGCTCAGCACAGCCTTGCCTTCCCAGTGCTGTGCTGATGTGCCCAGGAGCATGTGGCACCCGCGGCAGGGGCAAAGTGTCTGCCCTTGGCTAATGTCACAACCCTTACTCCGGCAGTCACCGTTTGCTGAGCCAGGTGCCATTGTCCTGAGTCGCACATGTCGCTGCCCAGAGAGGCCGTGTGAATTCCTACGAATAGAAGAAAGCAGCTCTCAGGGGCGGTGAGGAGCGTGTGCCAGGGCGTCTCCATCTCCGCCTGCCAGGCTGCCACACCAGGTGGCCCCTCTGTTCCCGCAGCGAGGATGGCCCAGGCGTCCACCACATGCTCTGTGAGATGGAGCTGGCTGTGCTTTGTTGTCTCTGCCCCTGCACTCTGAGACCCCAAACCAATGCACAGGCCCAGCAATCTGCTTTCAGGGAATGGATTCTTCTTGGCGACTCTGCTTCTGGTTCTCCATATGGCCCCTGTGATCATCTTGGTGTGGGCATAAGCTGGGGGGCAGCAGAGATGCGTCTGGAGGAAAAGGAGGAAGCTCACTTTCCCTGCCATCAGTCCAGGCAGCCTGCGCTGAGGGGACGCCATCTACTGGATGACAGTTCCTGGCCCCCCAGGGCTCCTGGCAGTGTCCCTCATGGAGGAAAGAAGGTTACTCACTGCATTACTTATAAATGACTAGAGATGCTGGAAGTGGCCTCTGCTGCCACCACCCAGATGGCCCCAAGACTGAGCAGCCCCAGCTGCTGACAGGTAGCCTCAGCCTGCTCTGGGAGTGTCCTGGTGTAGGGTACACTCCCTTCCTGGGGAGCTGCCTCTAGGGCTGCTTGCTGTGGGGTACAGAGGCCTGGCCTTCCTGCCCCAACTCAGTGTGGCCCTAAAGGCCGCCCAGGCTCAGAGCTAAGCCATGAGGCCCTGCACCACAGCGCAACTCCCCCGTCTCCATCTGTGCATCTGCCGCCTGGACCACTCTGGACTGAGGGCGCAGTCACAGAGGGACTGTCCACGCTGCCCTTCCATTCTGTCCTCATCCAGTGCAGACGGACACATGTGTCATGGTCTTCTGGAGGTGACAGAACTTGTTTCTGCTTCATACTTCCTGTGCTGCTTGAATTCTTTCTGAGAACATTTGAGGATAACCAGCCAGACTGTGTGCTGGGCTCCCAGGGCGGGTCCTTGTGTCCAAGTCCCCACCATTCCACTTAAAAATTCTGAAGGCCACAGCCAGAGACTAACAGTAGGAGTCTATTGCTTGTCTGAAAGGGGATTCCTATTTATCCAAGCCCTTTTGTGAACTCTTCTTTCTATAAGATATTTAATCATTTTTGCAGTCTTGGGAGACATAGCCTGTTACTATACGAGGTGTGATGAAACTATATGGTGAATATCTAAATTAAAAAGTGCATTACAGGGCTGGTGAGATAGCTCAGTGGCATAAGCTCCTGCCTGGCAAGCACGAGGTCCTGAGTTCAACTCCCGGAACCCACATAAAGGAAAAAAAGGGCCGGTGATATCGCTCAGTGGCACAAGCACTTGCTGGCAAGTGCGAAGTCCTGAGGTCGACTCCCAGTACCCACATTAAAAAAAAAAAAGAAAAAGAAAAACAAAGTGCATTACAATAGAAGACACATTGCTATCAGTCAAAATGCTCAAAATGCTCCCCTGTCTTTGAACATACTTATCCCATTGTTCTTGCCACTTTCTGAAGGACTTCTGGAAGTCCATTTTTCAGTCTCTACAAAGTATGATAAAAAGTACAGTGAATGCTGTTGCTGAGTGCCATCTAACCGAAAGGGAGGCTCATAAAAAACATGACAGTATGTCCTCATCCACCTTATTCGCCGGCTCTGGTACCCTGTGATTTCTGGCTCTTCCCCAAAGTACAAATGACCATGAAAGGCAAATGTTCTGAATCAGTTCAGGACATCAAGGCAGCCACAATAGCGCAGGTAAAGATGCTCAGGAAAGAGACTCCAGAACTGCTTCAGAAAGTGGCAAGAACAATGGGATGAGTGCGTTCAAAGTGAGGAAGAGGATTTTGAAGGGGATTAATGGCAAAATGTCTTGTACTGCAAAAACATTTTTAAGAACGGAAAAAACATTCACTGTATCTTTTGATCACACCTCGTGTCACCCAGATAAGACCACCAAGTGAACAAGTGGTGGAATAACTGCACCCTGACTTGGCTTTCTCTAAAGACTGTTTTTATCTTTTCACAACTGGCACAATGAAATCAGTGGCAGCGTGAGGGGCTGACTTTCCCTGTGGATTGTCCACAGGGGATATCATCAGCTACCACCCTCGGAAGAAGACTTGCATGTGAGCAGGGACTGGGTCATGCGGGGGGACCTGGGAGGAGTGCAGCAGAGTCTGGGCGGCAGGAAGGACCTTGTCTTAACTGAGCACTGGGCCTAATGGTCTGCAGGGTGGTCTTGGAAGGCATCAAAGGCATCTGTGTCCCTACATCCATCCTCACCTTCCCAGGCCCTCAGGATGCTGCCTCCCACCCTTGTTCTATGGTAACTAGTACTGCATGTGTGACAGCTAAACTGTTGGGAGAAGCCACTCCGGACCCCTTCCCAGCCATGCTAAGGGTAATGTTGGGTATGTGCAGATCTTGGGGTGCGGCCCAGGGGTGCAGTCATTGTCTATAAAGGCAGAGGTAGAGAGGGGTCAGTTCAGGTCGGGGCTAATTCTACCTCTGTCACTCAACAGCCCTGTGCCCCTGGAGTCAGTGAGCTCCCTGGTCCTCTGCTCACATACCCCGCCCCAGGGGGACCCTCTCCAGTCTGCAGAGCTGGGCCCCTGAATGAGCCCACAGGAGGGCAAGCCGCCCCTGAGAGCTGCGGGCCTCCCTGCGGTTCCCATCTCACAGCTCCCTAGGGTTGCGTTTCTCCAAGCTGGGCAGGGGCAGAAGTCACCAGAGGGGGCTGGTTCTTTGGGGACAGCTGCTGACTAAGCCCTGACTTGGTCCAGCTGTGGGCAGTGGGCAGTGCATCCGCATGGCATCTGTGCAGACACCTGCCGAGAGTGCAGCCTGACCTCTTCCTGGGCCCAGGCTCTTCACTGCTCCCCAGTAAAGCAGGTGCTGAGCTGTGTCCCCCCAAAACTCAGAGGTTAATACCCCAGTTTCAGGCCCTCTGGATGTGACTGCATTTGGAGATCTAAATGTAAGTGCTAAAACGATACAATTTCTAGAAGTAAAGAGAAAATGTTTATAATTTTGGGTTAGGCAAAAGGTCTTAAATACCACATCCAAATTATGATTTACAAAAGAAAAAATACATAAACTGTACATAACCAAAATTTAAGAATTTGGTATTTCAAATATTAAGTGCACTATTAAAAAAATGAACAGTCAAGCCACAGACTAGGAGAAAATATTTTCAAATCAGCTATTTGAGGAAATTTTTGTACCCAGAGAATATAGAAAAAATGCTTACAACTTTACTAAAACAGATAGACCAATTAAAAAATGAGCTGAAAATTTGAATAAGCATGTTGCCAAAGAAGATATATAAATGGCTAATAAACACAGAAAAAGATTATCAACATCATTAATCATTAGACAAAAGCATTATTTTCCCAATAATAACTACTTTATATCCACTATGACGGTGTTACAGTTTGGATTTGAAACGTCCTCAAAACTCACATTTAGTTGGCATATGATAGGCTTTTGGTAGAAGTGATTGGATCAGGAGGGCTTTAACCTTGTCAAGTTGATTAATCCACTAATAAGATGATTTGATTGCATTATTGGGAGGTGATGGAAACAAGAGATGGGGCCTGATCAGGGGGAGTGGTCATGGGGGGTGTGACTTTGGGGACTATATCCAGTCCCCCTCTTCTTCCTCTTGGGCTTTTTCCTTTTCTCTCTCTACCTCCCAGCAGCCATGATGTGAACAGCTCTGCCTCATCACATACTCTCTTCCATGCTGCTCTGTTTCACAACAGGCCCAGAAGCAATGGAGCAAAGAGACCTGGGACTGAAGCCACTGAAACTATAAGCCAAAATAAGTATTTTCCCCTCTAAGTTGATATTCTTACATATTTTGTCACAGAGGCAAAAAGTTAACACAGATTACTCCTGTACAAAAAGACAGGTGTTGGCAAGGTGGTGGGAATGCAAAATAGTAGAGACTTTGAAAAACATTTTGAGAGCATCTTAAAAAAAATCAAACAAACCTGCCATGAGAGAAATGAAAGCAAATAGGTACAGAAACACATGTGTGTGCGTCTTCAGAGCAGCATTATTCAGGATGATGAACCTGACTAAAAACAACCCTAAAGTCCATCGGCTGGTGAGTGGATAAAAAGAATAAATATCTGTACAATGGCACATTATTCGGACCCCGAGGACACACTTCTGATACACATAAAAGCATGAGCAGACCTCAGAAACCTCAGGCCATGTGAAACAAGCCTGACACGGGAGACTACTCACTGTGTGATTCCGTTTATCTGCAATCTCTGGAAAAGGCAAATTCACAGAGACGGAATGGGCACCAGTGCGCTGGAGCTGGGAATGGGGACTCACTGCAAATGGACATGAGGGAAGTTTTGGGGGGTGACAGAAATGTCCTGAAACTGGATTCTCATCATGGTTCTATAAGTCTATAAACTTACTAAAAATCATTGAATCACGCACTCAGAATAGGCGAATTTTATCATGAAATTTAGAATGTGATAATGATGGCTATGCGCTGGATCTTGACTGTCCCTGAAGGGCCATGTGGCAAAGGCCTGGTCCCAGGAAAGCACTGTTGGGAGGTGCTGGGATCTTCAAGAGGGAGGTCCCGTGGGAGGTACTTAGGTCTGGGAGGGGTGCCTTGAGCAGATTGTGGCCCTGTCTTCTTCCTCTTGTTCTCTTTTTGGCCACAAGGTGAGCATTTTGTATTCTGCACAATGCGTGGTCTCACCATGGACCCAAAGCAACAGGCCAGTGGCTCATGGGCAAGCACAAAAACTGGGAGACACAAGAAACCCTTTTTTGTTATAAGATTTTCCTCATGTCAGGTGTTTTGTTATAGTGATGGAGAGGCGACTGTCAGAGTCACAATCACTATGCAGAAATGTGAATTGGGAAGAAGCACAGGAAAGTTGGAGAGGGGCAGCAGTGAGTGCAGTCATGGGTGTGGTCGCCGGTGCCACCATCCTGCCCCTGTGGACACGTGGTGGGACTGCACTTCCTGGACTCCTTGGGGGTAGTCAGGCAGTGTGAGTCACAGTTGCACATGGTGTGTGACATGTGTCTTTCCAGGCTGAGGACTTCTCTGCCCATCTGAGACCTTCCAGAGCTCACCCTTGGGCCTCTAGCCTGGCAGCCATAGGCTGTGAGCCTGGTTCTCCATCAGCCTGGGGCTCTGAGTCACTGTGATGGGGAGGAGGCAGCTCCTCACCTGGCCCGCGACAGGAGACTATTCGACCTGTCCTGCTTTCCAAGCCTCAGCAGAAGGGAGCATGAGGTAAACATGCCCAGGAGGTGCCCAGGGATTTGTGAGCCAGGTGGCTGTCTGGACCAATTCCCCCAGCGTACCCGCAAGCCTGGCAAATCCAGCCAATGCCAGCAGGCTGGTGTGGCTGGGGAGGAGCCTGAGGAGCTGGGCTGGAGGCGATGTGCCTGCCTTGAGGGCTGCATGGAGGAGGCCGGGGAAAAAAATGGAGAAACAGTGAGTGGCATGGGAACCCACAGGAAGATGTGGAGCAAGGGATGGCTCAGGAGGATCTCAAGGTTGAGCTCAGCCTAGGTATCTTTGCGACTGAGTGAGACCTTATCACAAAATAAAAAATACAAAAGGGCTAAGGATGTTGCTCAGTGGTAAGGCCTTGGGTTCAATCTTCAGGATGGCAAAAAAAAAAAGAAAAAAAAGTCCAGATGAAGTCTGACATCACACCCTACTGCCATACTATTCTATGAACAACCATGATCAGATCAGTCCTGTTTATAACTTTCCATAGCTCCCTACCGCCCATGAGAAAGAGCCTAGGATTCCCAACATGCCACCTACCTACCTTCCCTCTCTTGTTTCCCCTTCCCTCTGCTCCAGGTCCCTCCCCTGGGTCTCCTGCTCCCCAGGACAGAGTCTTGCCTCCCTGCCTTGGCCATCCTGCCTTGTACAGCAGCAACAGACAGGGCACAGGGCAGGGTGTGACAGATGTCCCTGTTCCAAGCTGCCCCGGCTTTGGTCCTGAAGATGGCTTGTGGCCAGGGACTTGGGGCCGTAAGAATGGTTGGATTTGGAACAGCCCCTCCTCTGGGGAATGGGCCAAGGCTACTGCTGTTCATACCATGGGGACTCAGCCATGCAGTGGCTCCTTGTGTGTGGGGGTGGAGTGTGTGCCCAGGACAGCCAGCCACAGGGAGAAGCCAGTGGCCAGAAGTTTGGGGAGCTGGTGAAAAAAGAGGGTGCAATGGGTATGAAGTGGCAGGATGATTCTTGGATCCTTGGGGGAAAGTGAGGTTGGTTCCACATTGAGGGAGCCACAGGAGGTGCCATTGCTGTGTGAGTGTTTTGGCATAGCCCATGAGTAAGGGACCTGGCTGGCGTTTGGCTTCCTGGTAGAAGGACAGTTCTGGGAGGTTCTGGAAGGTTCTCGACTTGGCAAAATTGTGGGCAAAGTGAAGAAGTGAGGTACAACAGTATAATTTTGCCCCCAAGAACCTTCTATTCACCCTGACTCCTTCAAAATTTCAAAGAAAAATTCTAGATCCTCACGAATCACCTCAGCTTATAGAAAAAGAGGGACAGGGAGAGCGAGAGAGAGAACAAGGTCACCCATGAGACCAAGGATGGGGGAGAAGCTGCCTTTCTTAGGGCAGCTGGCTCTCCTCCTCTCTGAAGACCATGTCAGCATTGCTATTTTTATGGTGCCACCAAAGTGTCTGACATCAGATAATTCTTACACATTAATCCAGCCAAGAGGAATGACGTATGGACATATGCTATAGGGTGGAAGAGCTTCAGAACCATTCTGCTACCTGAAAACCGCTAGGCACGAGGGGGTCACGAACTGCCTGATTCCATGGATAAGACACCCATAGAGTCAGAAGATAGATTGGTGGATGCCAGGCACACGCTGCGCTGGGGTGGAGGGTGGGGGACAATTGCTCACTGGGGACGGGGGAAGGGGATGAGAGGTGATGGTCACACAACACTGAGAATGGACGAATTCCACTGAACTGCATATTTCAAAGTGGTTTGTTTTATGTTATGAGAATTTCATTGCAATACAAAATGACTTCCTGGCCCTCGCTACACAGCACGCTCCTCTGGAACCCAGCCAAGCTCCACTCAGCCCGGATCTCCAAGGAGAAGTCTGGGGAACTGTCAAAGCTCTTCAGCGATCCCAGCGGGGCAGGGTGTGGACCACTGCTGGATCCCCTCTCCTGCCCCTCCCCCGCTGCACTGTGCCCAGGCACCATCACTGTAGGACCAACCTGACCAGCACCCTCCTGCCTGTGACTTGGCCAGACCTCATGACACCCTGAGCCAGCACCTGCTGTGCTCCAGCCGTACAGCACCCCGCTTCATCTAGCAGTCACCGCCCAGTCACTTACTGGTGCCCCTGACCCTTCCGCCTTGCAGCCCAACTGACTGCTCAGCTGCGTGGTTTCCAAGCAGGGACGCAGCGGCCCCAGGACCCACAACCCTCCCTGTGAAGCTCTTGCCTCCCACCCTGGCTGTCAGGGGATGCTGTGACCCTTACAGACTCAGCGTCATCAGAGCTCAGCGCCCCTGACAGTCCTGGTCACTTTGATACTTGTTTTCAGGTAGATGCAGAGCAGCTGCTCCAGTTCAGGGGTGACTGCTGGGCACTGGCCAGCACCCGGGAGCTGAAGGGGGCAGGACCCTGACCATGGATGCTGCTTGGTGCCCTCAGCCACAGGACCAAGGGGGCTCCTTTGGCAGCCACGGATGACCCGTGGCCCAAGGAAAAAGTCAAGTGCAAAGGTAATGATAATAAGGTTCTTACTGAAATATCTGGCTGCGAAGGTCCTCCTTCTGCTGGAAGCGGTCGGCAGCATAACAGAGCTGGCAGTCTGCACAGATTTCTTCTATATCCTTTTTATAAAGCGCCAACCACATCCTCAAGCAGACAAGCTAATTCCTGTTTTCCAGTAACAGGAGATCAACATCTATAGAAAAGAAATATATTTAGAATGCCCTTTATCTGGTGTTTTCTTGGATTTCAAGTAAGAAGCCTGTTAGAGGAAAGAGTGCCAGAGAGAAAGTGTGCCTAGGAGCTTAGGATGGCCTCAGGGACACCAAGGGGCTTTGGGGAAGCTGTAAGTTCATCAAATCTGTAAAATGGGAACAATCCTGACAGCCAGCACTCAGAGCCAACAGATGCCGGAGTCAGCGGAAGGGAGAGGCTCGGCCAGTGGCGAAGTCTGCGGCTCATGTCTGCTGCTAGGTTCTTTTTCTTCCCAATTGGCTGCCCTGGGTTTATTCAGGGAGCTGTGTTTCCAGATAGCCTGGAAAACAGCAGAGTGCCGCGCTGCCTCCTGTTTGCACTGGGAGTCTCCTCTGGGGCCCAGCAGCCCCATGACAGGGACGGTAGGACATGGTCCTCTGTACAAGTGTAGGGTAAAGCCAGGGGGAGCCTCTGGCCAGCACTGGGCTGCAAAGGGCACAGCACCTGCACTCCCTGCCTAACATTTAGCATCATCAGAGCCCAAGTTACTGCTGTGGGAAATTGAAAAGCAAAACCTCAGCTGTGAAATAGCCAGGTGACATTTATGCAGCCATCATCACTGACACAGTGTCCTGGAACTATAAGGCAAGGCCGCTTCAAGCGTCAGGGCCAGTGTCACCGTGTAAATGCACTCATGTCTGCAAAGCCCCTGGGAGGACACGCACTGGATGCTCTTCCCACTACCGCCCCCCGCCTTTGGTGTCCTGAGCCTGAAGCCGTCACTGTCAGAAAGATACAGCAGCCCGCTCCCGTTTAAATACAGAACAAGCAAAGCCAGCACTTTGCAGGGCAGCTCCTTCCAGCTTGGCCATGGGGAGCAGGGACTCATGTGGTGTCACCACCACAGAGCTGGAGCAGGCTGCGGGCTGCTGCATGGGGCTCAGTGGCTGTCCTGGGGCTGTGTCCTCTTGGCCCAGGCCTTGTGGGTCTGTGGACAGCTCCTGCCAAGGGGACTCTGGCAAGCAGAGGGGACAGGGCCAGCCTGTGCCTCTGGGGAGGGATCTGGGCCACCAAGGGTGGAAAGTGCCAGTGAGTTAAGTGCTACATCTAGAAGGGCCCAGTTCGAGAAGCCAGCGTGTCCAGCGTGGGAACCCGAGGAGGAGCCCAGGAAACCGAGGCAAAGATGGGAAGGCGGGGCTGCGTGGAGAGCTGGAGGAACCAAACACCAGCCCAGAACCTTGGAGCCAGGACAGACCCAGAGCAACACTTTCCTGTGCTCCTTAAGCACCAGTGCTGGCAGGGCGATGGGGAGGCCTGGGGAGTGGGGGAAGTCACCATGCCATGACCTGGAGTGGTGGGAGATTTAGAATTAATACTGGAGCTCTAAGGTTAGGTTTTCCCCTTTTCTAGTGTGAACTGAAACATGAGTCAGATTTGGCAAATACAAATACAGCGTACCCAGCTAATTTTGTAGAATAAATATGTTCCAAATATTGCCTAGGGTATACTCTCTGCTAAGAAGGCACCCACCTGTTGTCTGAGCACTGTTCAGGTTTAATGGGGTGCCCTGTGTTTTATTCAGCAAACTTACACCTTCTGAGTACCTGTTTTCTCTTTGGTCAAAAGAGGATACTGGTGAGGCACTTGCAATTGTGGAAAACAAACAAGCAAAAAAAGCCAGCTAAAACTGACTCCAAAGATAAGAGGGGATTTATAAACTCTTTTAGCAGGAAAGTCCTCCTTCTTAACATGGGCTTCAGGCATGCCTGGATCCAGCAGTTTGACACTGTCAATCATATCTGTGTTTCTTTTATAGTTCTCTTATTTGTTTCTGAGAAGGCTGCTTCATTTTCAACGAAGTCTGTCTGAGTATCTACGTATCCACTCAGCCACCCATTTTTTCAGTACAGGGGTAGAACCTAGGGGCGCTCTACCACTGAGCTACATCCCCAGCCCTTTTTAGATTTTTTATTTTTTATTTTGAGGTTCTTGTTATGTTGATCAGGCTGGGCTTAGCTGGTGATCCTCCTGCCTCAGCCTCCCAAGTGGGTGGGATCACAGGCATGGATGAGTCCTCTAATTTTTTAAAATGCCAGGCCCCGCTTCAGAATCAATATTTCTTCTCTTCTGTCCAGTGGGAAAAGAGAGCCTGTCAGTGTCTCTTCCAGAAGTGCCAGGGAACTGCACCTCCCTACACTCCCAAAGCCTCCTCTGGCCTCCAGGCCACGGTTTGGGCCACTAACTGACCACCCCGGAATCCATCTAAGCGGATGGGACATTGGGACATGCTGACTGGCTAAAGCCAACCTGGTCTCCCCTGGAGGTGTGGGAAAGAAGTGGGTGCGAGGTGCTAGGAGAAAGGGCTCTGACCCACAGTGCCCCTGTGGGGTCGCCAGAGGGGACAACCTGAGGGGAAGAAGGGGCCAAAGACCCACCCACCTCCCTTCACCCACCTTCTCTGCAGCAGGGTCAGGAACAGGTTGCAGGCCCAGCCGCCGCAGTGAAGGGCAGATGGGAGGGAGCTGGGCTTTCTGAGGGATGACTCAGCCCTGGCCACGGCCCGCCCAGTCGGTGCTGGCGACCCGGTCTTCCCGGACCCAGGCCAATACCCTGTGCCCTGCCTCAGCCCACCTGCAGACCTTTTTAATAACGACAGCTGGCGCTCATTAGGTGCCAATTGTGTGCCAAGCACACTAACCCGGCACCCGACAGCACCCTGCAGAGCACAGGACAGTGACACTGTTGGGCAGCCCGAGCAGCACAGGTCAACGTGAGGCACTGGAAAGGGTCTTCAGGTGGACATACCTGGGAAGGCCGGCCGGGTGCGCGCCGTAGGGGAGCGCGGGCTCTGCTCACCTGGGCCTGG